>CM067369.1:166861823-167461823 GCA_034401795.1 Chaetoderma sp. LZ-2023a | reverse complement strand
CATTTGAATCTGGAATCGGCGAGACATAAGTCATGATTTGAGCATTTTCCCTTGTGGTGAACAAGTCCACGTTGGGTTTGCCCCAATGCTCGAAGATCCTTCGTAGAACTGGAGGGTTGAGGGACCATTCTGTTGGCAGAATTCTCTGTCTGCGAGACAAAGCATCCGCCAGAATGTTCAATCGGCCAGGAATGTGAGCTGCTTTCAAAACAACCGAGTAATTCCTGCACCATTGAATCAAGTGCCACACTTTGATACACAGTGTGGGTGACCTGGTCCCGCCTTGGCGATTTATGTATGATACTACCGTCGAATTGTCCAACCGTATCAATATCACCGTGCCCCTGATCATTGGAAGAAACTCTTCCAATGCCAGTTCCACTGCCATCATTTCCAACAGATTGCTATGTGCCCGAGACCTGGTGCTCTCCCAGGCAGGCCCCCCCACCCCTCTAGCTGGGGGGTGGGGTAGGTGCAGCGTAACCCCTACTAGGATATTCTGACGCTCTTTCCACCATACAAGATGCGACATTATCGGCTCCAAAACTGGCACCAGTTTTGACAGGGGTTCTGTTCTCTGTTTCCACAGAGACATCAGATACAACTGGATAGGTCCTCATATTAGAGCAGCGTACGGGATCACCTGCTCCATGGAGACCATCACGCCCAGCATCTGAAGAAACCGCCTCGCCTGAATGTGGTTTCCCACTCGAAAACTCTTGAGGATGGCTAACAGACACCACTCTGGGCTCTGATGGGTAAACCCTGCCCTCCTCGAGATCGAATCGCATCCCCAAATAAATGAAATGTTGAGTGGGTGTCAACTCGGATTTCTCCTTGTTGACTATCCAGCCTAGATCTGAAAGTAACTTCAGAGTCAGAGCAGTATCCACGTCCAACCTAGCTGCCGAGTCTGCTTTGATCAGCCAGTCGTCTATGTAGGTATGTAGCGCCACGTTCTCTTTTCTGAGAAACGCTGCCACCGCAAGGACCACTCTTGTGAAAACCCTTGAAGCAGTCGACAGGCCAAACTGGAGAACAATAAACTCCCATACTTGATTCTGAAACGCAAATCTCAGAAACCTGTGACAACTCCTGTTCATTGGAATGTGGAAATATGCATCTTTCAGATTGATCGATACACACCACATTCCCTTCCTCAATCCTGCCATTACCGACCTCGGCGTTTCCATCTGGAACCGAGGCGTATGGATAAACCAATTTAATGGCCTGAGATTGAGTACGGGTCTCCATCCCCCCGTGCTCTTGGGGACAAGGAACATATTTGAATAGAAGCCTGGAGTGTTCTGGTTTGCTGGTTTTATTGCTCCCTTCAGAAGCAAACCTGACACTTCGTTTTGAATGGCTTCTAACTTGTCTGGTTCCCTTGATACGGGTGTCCAGACAGGTGCCAAAGACACATTCTGTGGTGGAAAGTCCCACCACTCCGGCATGTATCCCTGGGATAACCATGCCAGGACCAGACTGTCTGACGTCACTCCTTGCCAAGCCTCGACGAAACGCATGAGCCTTCCACCCACTATAGACGCCTCGACGCCTAACGGGGTTGTCCGGCTCGCAGTCCGCTCCCCCCACCCCCCCCTTTCTTAACGAGAGAGAGAAAACCAATTCGGTCTTGGCTCGGCAGGTCTAACTGGCACCGCTGTTCCTGTCGCAAAGGTGCGGTTCAGGCGGATACGAAGGGAGCTCTCATACCCACAGGTACGATCCGCTCCCTTCTTTCCGCCCTTTGAGGACTTACCCTTCCCCTTCCCGCCTCTAGGGTGATCCGGAGCACCATTGGGGAGGGTAGGGGCCTCTACAACCTTCCTGGCTTTCTTCGCCGGTGGCGGCTGAGAAAATCCAGACGAAGCAGAAGCCACACTAGGCTTAGCTTTCGCCTTGCCTTTATGCTTCTTCTGTTTCTTGGAAGGTTGAACAGTCAACGGCTTCCCTACAGCCCCTAGTGCGTGCGCTTGCCGCACTAGCTCCCGCTGTAAGTTTACCGCCAACCGATTCTGCGCAATGCTAGCAGTGTCCTCTAGGATGGCCCGCGCCTGGCCACCGAAGACGCTAGGACCTGTCAGGGGCGTCCCAAGAAGACACTCCCTGACGGCCGCAGTCGGACGCATATGGTCAAGAACCATTTGCCTCCTGGACTTTGTAACACACGCCTGCACCCTTGCCAGCACGTCCATAGACAGCACAAGACCGTCATTTACGCACGAAAGCGCCACAGGTGGGACAGGGTGGCCTGCCCCCGCTTCAGCCCACACCGACTGAAGAAGGCGATAAGAGTGGTTGACAGCACTCATAGCTGCCCTCACACCCTCATCGCATAGGGACAGGACTTCCTCATGGTGTGCCTGGGACTTGTCCACTAGTGCCGGACCGGGGCCACCCGCTCCAGCACTCTGGACACCCAGAACCCATCGGTCATCCTCTTTAACCGATGGTACCACACCATACCTGTCGTATTCCCCCCGTGGAATACGACACCTTGCCCGCACCTCCCTGGAGGCCGCAGGGAGCTGGCCCTTGGTCATGAGCTGCTTGCTAAAAATAGCCTCTAACAACTCGATAAACCGTGGATCCAGTCCAACGGACTGGATGCGGGCTGCGGTCAAGATCCCCATCCTAATTGATGCAACCGACGGACGGGGCGCATCCTCCTCGGCCGTGGCCGAAACCACCGACGGGTCAACCCTGGCTAGCCAAGCCAGAGCCTCCGACCAGTCTACTTCCGAGGAGGACACACCTGTGAACACGTCACCCGTTGACGCGTACACGGACCCACACGCAGCTGACACGCCAGGCACTCCGGTACCATACGGTTCCGCCGCCACCCCATGGAACACACCAGTCCATGGAGTAGGCCCGCACGGAAAACCGTGCAGACCCATAGCAGACACGGAACCGTGGCCAGACACGGGCGCCAACAGCACCCCACGTCTGACAGCCGGACCAGGCGAGATAGGTGAGTACCACGCCTGGCCCGGCACACCCGTCACCGTGTCGGCTGGCATCACACCAACCATCACGGGACCGGTGCCTGGTACCAGATTGGCCTCAACCACGGGCGGAGCCGCTGCCCTGGCTTGCGCCAAGCCAGACAGATGGAGGACGGTTCCGTCCAGGACGGAATCGACCTCCATCTTCTCCACCCGTGGCATCACAGGCCGCAGTAACCTCTCCTCCTCGGCTTCAGACCCCGAAGAGTCGTCACTAGACGAAGAAACCGTGGAGCTGTCCTGGCAGACGGCTCCCATGCCTGATGGACCGGCCACCGCTACTGGACCACCCGGAGGTGGCCGCAGAGAGACAGAACCTGTCAGGCCGGAGCCCGACGGGACTGCCAGGGGGCCGTACGAGACGGCTCCCTCGGTGACCAGTCCAGAACCCTGTCCAAGGACAGGGTCCGTACCAAGCATGGGAGAGACTGCCCAACAACCTTCGGCAGCAGGGACGACACCAGCGTGGGCAGAACGCTATGCAGAAAGCCCTGCATAGCCGGACCAAACCACGCCGGCGGTGCCATCTCCGCCACCTCCAGCTGAGGACGTGGAGCGCCCCCACCGGCCGAACCAGACCCTCCATGATTTAACCTCGGACCGCCTGATCCCGTGTCAGACCCAGCCAAATCCTTCTGGGCAAGGAACTTCAACATCATATCCGCGGACCACACTGCACACACATTACACCTACTATCAAGGTTACATGCAGTACATCTAAAGCAGACATGGTCCTTAAATAGGACCCGTACGAACTTGTGGCACTCGTCACATGATGGCGGGGCTGGCTTGGCCTATAAATAAGCACAAACCTACAATAAGCAAGCGGAACGAGATACGGATGGAAGGCAGACAATTAATTCTCAAAGAATTTGACCATAAATTAACTGTAACCCTCCCGCACCCCACCCCGCAACGTTACAGCAAAGATCGCATTGATTATGATGACAAGAACGAAGCGGGCATTAAATACACCCATAATTGATCCTCCAGGATGTATAACGGAACCAGGAATCATATCGCATAGCATTCTGGGTATATTTACCATCTAATATAAATTATACTCCTAACGAAAGCCAAAACGATACGTGAAGAAACAACAAAATGTAAACAAACTGCTGTAGCACACGGTAAAACCGCAGACCACACATCTTAATCAAGAATTTTGAAACCACCGATCATTGCAAACAGATCGTGATAACACGCAAAACTTGACCATTCCAAAGTTTTCTGGTACCATTTTTAGTACGCAGCACCCAGAACAAGATGCGCGAATTAATGAAAAAATTTTCTTCACATAAACATCCGAGCACCACGGGTGTGTCGTCACCCACTCGGATCTTACGGAGAACGACGTCAGCCGATATTCGTGTTACAAATACCGTAGCAAACACCTATTTTCATATCTGCTGATTGCCTGTTGGGGTTAAAGAAGGCGACCATCCGGCATATCTCGTTGTTAACACACGTCCCAGATTCTTTGGGGTCAGAAATTGGAACATGCGACACAACAAAATTTAGAGACTTAAGTCTTTTAACTATGGAATAATAAGGAAATATACGACCTGGTTATCATCGGCGGTATCCATATTATTCAATTATCCTTGCAAGAGAGTCACTAGCTATCACAATCACAGTTAAACAAAGACTTAGATTTTTATTTCTCAATCTTTCCACTGCAAAAAGCATGTATAGCTCTTGTTGCTATGCAAACAAGAATGAGCTCTATGGTAGACGGGTACTCGGCAGTTGGGAGCCGAGTACCCGGTTCCAAGGAGTCGGTAAAGCTTTCTAGGTCTATAGTCCTAGAGCCAGCTGTCAAGGCCAGCTGTATATCAGAAGTAACAGAATAGTGAGTATTGATCGAAGGAGAAAGGTTAATTCGAGTGGAACTGTTTATACTCAATAATAATCAACAGATGTGTGAATATTCTGGAAACACACAGCTCAATAGAAAAATTAGCTTACCTGAACTGTCACCATGATGATTTTAACAATCTGTATCAACAGTTTCCATGGAAACCTTCGCTTAGACCTCCATTTATCACAAGGATCCATGAAGAAAAATTTAAGTTTTCGTCGAAGTCTGTCCTGCATATGTGGTGTGAAGCCATAAGATGCTGAGCTGCCCATCAAATTTTCTCGCTTGTGACAGTGGTCATGTTTATGACGGTCCCGTATCACGTCTGAACCAAGGTTTTGGTCATTACCACCATCTTGATTTTCCCCAAACTCTGATGATGTCGTAGACCTATGTGCATCATCAGTTACGTTGCCCATAGCTTGTATATTCATGCTGCCAGCCATGTCGGCAAGTTCTAAAACATAATGGAGGAATCCAGTTTTAAGTACATGCCATGCCCATCTCTAGCTAACCTCAAACCATGATTTGCACGTGTTGGGACCAATCAATCCCTCCACTACTCGAATCTCAAATTCCAGAAAAATATACAAGTAAGGTGTTGAATAGTTTGATACTAATTTGACTGGGTGCTGTTGCTGCATATGGCAGCAACACCACCCACTCAAGTTAGTTTCAAAATATTAAACAGAATGTTTATTAAATTGTTCAAAAATAGTCTTTTCATTCACGCGCACATAACATCAGTTTCAGTAAAGTATGACTCTGGAATGTATTTGCATTTAGAAATGATCATGGCATCCGGGAATTCTTAAATGAAGTTTAACTCACTTAAACATAATTACGTTTCCGTGGACAATTATTTCATTACAGCTGTTTAAATTCAACTGATTCAATATAATTATTTGAAATTCAAGAATACAACATGGATTTTTATGATTGATATGTTCAGGACATGTCAATCGTGATAAGTTCCCTGTACATCAGGTCCTGGATGTGGGCACAGTTACCAATGCAGTTTAGCGATTTGAGTCTAGCAGTCACTGGGACCTAAACTAAACTTGCCGATTAGAAACTCTTGGGCAGCCATGGCGGGATTTTGCGTTTGCTGACATTTTATGAGAAAATCGGTCTTGGGAGAATTACAATTGCTGATATTTTAATCTTCCATAGCGACAACACAAAATATCTAATTTTCCATATTTTTTCAAGCCATGGAAGTTTTTTAATTTTCCATACTGGGTCATTCCGTATAAGATGGCCCAATGCCCGTCAACCCATAGTCACGGATTTCCTTCAAACTTTCTCAGTGTGAGCATATGGATGTTTTAGTTGAGCATGACAATTTTTTAACTGATATGTGAAATACTTTTTGAAAAATGCCCTCTCAAAGACCCCTATGCTCAAATTGACAAAAGTTTCAAGTACAAATCCAATGTTTGAGACATCATATCTCATCCAATATACTGTTTACAATACTAGATCTTTTCATTCTAATGCTCTGGTCAGCATACTTGAGGAAAATAACAAGCAATATGTGTTGACTTGTTTTGGGTGTGTTTTAGGGGTCACCAGAAACGTTAAAAACAGCTAATTTTCCTGTTCCAACAAAATTTGGTGATACAGTAAAATGTATATTATAGTTGCTGTAACTAAATGATTTCTACCCAGTTCACTAGAGCTAATATTAGCTTAGTAATATTTACTGACTAACAGCTAGGTTTGCTCATCAAAAAATTTGGGGGGCCCAATGCACCACCCCTGTTCACAAAAGAGGGCCAACTTCATCGCCTATTAAGTCAAAATAACCCCTTTCAATTTTTATTTTATTTTGGTGAATGGTAGATATATGGTCAATAGTTACATGGTTAAAACTTGCACTCTTACATTTGTTCCCTTTTGGAGATATGGCATATTAGAAATGTGATATTTTTGTAAAACTTGTACGATATTCCATTTTTGGGGGTTAATAATTTTAAAATTATAGGGCCTAGAGGCATGAAACAAGCGATACAACCAGTTCTCCTGCTATATTAGAAGAACCAATCAGCATTCCCTGGTTATATAATACATAAACATCGATTTTCTAGACCCAAAGACCTGACTCTGTTAAAATTTGACATTTTTCGCGACAATCTAATTTGTTTTAAAAAGTTTAAAATATCTCCACTTTGGCATTTTAGATACTTTTTCATCATAGGTGGACATTGAATGGTATATTATGGTCATATTAGTACAGCTACATGGACTTCTATGGCCATTTATAGACAATTTTGACACACTGCGACCAGGCCAATATGTGTAATCTCTCATACTAAAGTATGCCTAAATGTCACCCATTTCATGGAATTATTTAATAAACTGAGACAGGCATTGGTTAATACACATGATATAATATAAAAGTGTTAAGAGATAGTACATAATACTATATACCTCAGCAATAATTGATGATACGGTACATGATCCAGCATATACCGCTCCTCCAAATTATTTAAATAGTCCATTTATAAAGTCGATATCAGTTTGTGGAAAAGTGTACTGCCGGCCAGTTGCTGTCAATGGTGTTGACACCTTACTTAGAATGTCACAAAAAGGAACCCAGCACTGGTCTGTGTGCCTTGGCCAACTAAAGGATCGAGCTGGTCCATGCGGCTTCATAAACGAAATGAGACAGTCCTCATTTTCTAGACTAATTTCTAACACTATGCCAAACCACCAATTTTTGTCATACAATGCACCAACATAGTCACTCAAAGACAGTTCCATAGGGATATTTAAATTCTGAATCTCTGATGACATACCAGGTTGTGTGTTAGAAAATGACCGAGTGTATGAAACATCATCAGTTGAAATTCGCTTTACTGTGATAGAGTTAGTGTCATTTGGAACAAACGAATGGAATGACCTGGTTCCTTGCACTGTTTTGGCAAGGAGATACCGCTCTTCCAACATTGTATGATGGCTCTGGATCTCATCTTTACTAACTAAGAAGAACTTGATCTTGCTTATGTTCTGTTGGCTGAATTCATACAATTCACTAGCATTTCGTATAAGCGCTGTTTGCAGACTAGCCCTTGCGGCTAAGCGCTTCACTGTGCCACCGATACTGTCGCAAACACCTTTACCATGGCTGGTAGCAAAGAAATGCCATTCTGCCTTAATATCAAAATCTGAATAATGATGGCAGACATTAATAAAGTTTTTGAAGTTCTTGTATTGTCCTGCACACCCATCACTAAAGTATTTAATTATATGAATATTGGGATACTTTTCCTTCAAATATCTTGTAAAAATCTCCTGAAAACAGTACACAGTATTTGTTTCGTGTTTCAGACACTCAGAGATGAAGCATACATTTTCTTCATTCAACTTTCCATAAGCCTTAACATAAAATGCCAAAGGATGTATCGTGACTTGAGAATTGTTCCAATAAAATCCCTGTACACAATCTTACACAATAATGCTGTAATTTTCAGCAAAGTCGAGAACAACAATGGCAGTAGTGTCATCTAAATCATGTTTGCACGCTTTCAAGAATTCACTTTGAGATTTCGCTATGAAGGAATGTGGTGTTAATTCTTGGATCCGTTGACATAATATAGAAATAAAATCTTCAACTGATACTTCTCGGCGCATGATTTCAATTCGGTCTGTGGATACCCATTCATTGAATTTAATGATGTCATCCTCATCCATGTGCTCGTAAAGGTCTTGCTCTAAGTAAGTTTTGAGAAATGCAGTTCCTGGACACTTTTCACATCGTTGCAGCATGCAATTTCTAGAACTACTGTCACATACAGATTTGTCAATTAGGTTATGATAGTCTTCAGAGATAACATCCACCATAAACTTAACATTTTGGTGTTTTTCGCATACACAAACATTGTGGCTGCCGCTAGAAGAAACAGTTACACACCATTTGGGTCTTAACTCAACAAATTTAGAGAAACCAATTTTAAGTCCAGTTTCTGTTTTGAAATTAGCATGTACTTCCTTCAAATTTGTCAGGATTAGCCGTTTTTGCTTATGTTCTTTGGTACCACAAATTCTTATAGTAACAAAATCATTTTTCCCGGGTAATAGGACTTCTAGATACAGTATCATCTTGGTAGTAGTTAATAACACTATCTAGTGTATGCTGATCAAGCTTATTTCTTTTAAAGGTTTCACGATCAGCGAGTATTCCATCATTCTGCGCAAGTTGTCTGGCTTGTTTCACCATATAACGCGTAACACCACATGCCTGAAAAACCTGAACAGTTTTATCTATCGACCATGATTTAGGTGTAATAGTCAATACTTGTATCTTTTGATTTCGTGATGACACAGACAGTTTTTCATTCATGTTCGATACCAAGTAGTCCACATCTAACTTAGAATCACATGTACATTCAGTTTGTGAAGTGTCAGCAACTAATTTATTAGGTGGAAAACCTAGGTGGGATGCCACGTGACTTGTTGTTGCTTCTGCCATTTGTTTGATTTTTCGTTTACCATATGATACTTTCCTTTCTGAATGGACACTCTTTAGGGGAGAAACTCCAACTGCTGAGAAACTAGAGTTGAGGCATTCAGCATTACTGTACAAAGTATCTGCTATGGCCATTGATTCTGGTTCACTGTCACTACAATCTGTCAGGTTATTAATTTTCTGCAAACAATGATGGCAAATCTTTTGGCCAGGTTGTTTTCTCTCTCTAGTTTTCGACTGTATTAATGCCACAATTTCTTGATCTATATTAACTAGTCCCTTTTTAATAAGCTTTTTGTGAACTTTTAGGGGATCACAACATGAAGTGTTCTGCTTCATCATCGGGAATATATGCAGATAGTGTTTCTTGTGGCAACAGCACACTGTTTCTAAACTATCCTCACTCTGGCCGCTTCTCATTGCAACAAGTGTTTTATCTGTAGCCGTCAATTGTACAACATCATTTACAGAGCATTTATCCGTAAACTTATGACATTTATCATTAGTGAGACGTCCAACTGAACAAAATGTCTCTGGTAATTCAGCCATTGTGCAACGTGTCCTAGTCAAAGTTTACACTTTTCAAATTAAAAGGCCTAATTTATCATTAAAATGTATAGTGAATTATTAAATTTCTAAAGTAAATTCTAAACATTTGTGTATCAGCAACAATGTCAATGTTTCAAAGCAGTAATTATTAAACACTTTCACTGGTCATGCTGCCTAACCTTGATCACTTAAAATGCTTGACTGAACTCTTGTTGATAGCAATACTTGCATGCAGATCTCTGAGAAAAACTGAGACCATGTGACTAATCAATATCACCTCACTACCTATGTCTAGTACAGCAATTGACCTAATTATATACAAAGCTCTGAAGGTTGAGTTATTTTCTCTAGATATGAAATCTCTCAGTCTTTATTAACACTGGATAACTCAAGACTGAGTGATGAGCTGTTGCAGCTCGACCAGCTTACAGGACAAACTCTGTACCTGGTGTATATTTTGAAAATGATTTGACTGAAAATTATTGATGGCTAAGTCAGCAACAACTTATAGTCAAATTGTTTTTTAAATATTCTCCAGGCAATATGTTATTGCCATTGAAAATGTTGTTGAATAATGACTTGTAGTTTAACCAAAAAAATGTCAAATTTTAACAAAGTAAGGTTTTGACATCTCTAAAATCCATGTTTATCTATTTTGTAAAAGGGAAATGCTGGTTGTTTCTTTTAATAAGGCAGGGAAACGCGCTACATCTCTTGTTTCATACTTCTAGAGTGTATACTTTTAAAATTATTAACCCCCCAAAATCGAATATCATACAGGTTTTTGAAAAAATATCAGATTTTGTATTTGCCATAGCTCTAAAAGGAAACAAATGTAAGAGTGAACCTTTTGGCCCTGTAACCATTGACCATATATATAACATTCACCAAAATATTTAAAAAATTGAAAGGGGTTATTTTGAAAAAAGATGTTATGAAGTCACCCCATTTTGGCGAACAGGGGTGGGGGTATGGCTCCCACAAAATTTTTGCGGAGCATATCTTGTCATTAGGTAATAAATATCACTAAAGTAGCAGTAGCTCTAGTTAACAGGATAGAAATCATTTGTGTAAACCAAATACAAATACATTTTACGGCATCACCAAATTTGGATTAAAATATGAAAAATCACATTTTTTGGCATTTTTGACGACCCCTAATACATGCCTAAAACAGGTCAGCACAAAATGCTTGTGATTTTCTCGAACTATGGTGACCAGACTGTTAAAATAAAAAGACCTAGTATTGTGAGCACTGTAGTCGGTGAGATATGAAGCCTCAAACATAGAAATTTTGTTACAAATTTTTGTCAATTTTAGGCAGGGGGTATTGGATAGGCCAGTTTTCAAAAAGTATTTGACCTTTCACTATAATACTTGGAATTTCCTGTTAATACATACATATGCTTACTCTGACAAAGTTTGAAGGAAATCTGAAACTATGACTTGACGGATTTCAAAAATTTTGGTCCTTCTTATATGGAATGACCCTACTTTTTTCCGACTTCCATAGATGCGTACGAACCATGTACATAAGAAAGAAATATAAATGACACGCTAACTTCATCATCAAATGAGAAGCTACATGATCCACGTAATGGAAGTTGAAGTCACATTCTGTCAATTTTTGAATAAATTATGCCATAAAAAGTAGAATGGTTGAATAATCTGAAGGCTGCTCTACATAATGTAGCAACAACTTTCAGTCAAATCTGTATCAAATAATTAGTTGCAATAGATACCATTGGGCTTGGATTAAAAATTATCTGACTGAAAGTTGTTGCTATGATAAACTTGATAGAGCCTCGCACATGTTTCAGGGTTCATACACCCTCAGTAGAATTAAATTCCATACTTTTTCCAGACTCAATTTCAAATTTTCCAGACCTCATTTTTGGACATTCAATCAGACAAAAAACAAACACAGTTACTAAGTTCATCATATCATCATATATAAACTTTATAAAACAAGAACATCAAAACATCCAAAATATCAACATTCACACAAACACACACAGTGTGTCACACATACATGTACACAGGATTTCACATTATAAAGGGACCTTTTGAGGGTATGTAGCCCAAAAATCTAGATTGGGAACTGTGTATTGTCTAGGAGTGGTCCAGTGTTTTTCAGGATGCAAACCAGATATGAATTTCATTACAGCAGCACATTCTTTGTTGAATATTTTGAAAATAATTCGACTGGAAACTGTTGCAACAATAGTTTCCAGTCAAATTATTTTCTAAATATTCAACAGCTATCCTGTAAAGTTGCGCTTGAGACACCCACATTTATTTGTTGAGGGCCACCCCCACGCCACTACCCCCACCTTTAGATGACAAGTTAAACCCTGCACATATACACATACACTAATTTATTTTTAATTTAATTTACCACAGCTGATCATATTGCCATAGAAACAGGAATCCTCATTATTTTCACTCGATAATGCGCCAACATAAGAGGCCTCGCGATGCGAGAGAGCCGTCGGGCAGACAATAATATTTTACCGTGACTCAGCGCAAAGTTGGGATCATCTAACATTGGACAATATAAAATTGCTACGCTTCTAAATGATCGCCATAGCAACAGGAGGAATTCTCTCGCGATACGAGAGCTGACGGGCAGTAATAATATTTTACTGTGATTCTGAGCAAAGTTGGGATCATCTAACATTGGCCGATATAAAATTGCTAAGCTTCTAAATGATTTTGTTACTATCAATGTGAAAATGTAAAATATTCTTACCTTGAACCAAACAAATCTATAACTTTCGGTGCTGGCTTTAGACGAACTTCTGTCAGAGTCTCATGTTTTTTCCCTGACATGTGGCTAACAAGAGCCGCTTCACCCATATAAGTCAAAAGACTTATTGCAAATACTACATTTGGCACGCGAGTTTGATGTGTTGTCCGGTAAAATCCAATCATTATATTTATCATTAGTTTCCCAAACACTAGAATACTTGCACTTTCCCATGTTTACTGTATCACAAAAAACGGAATTCTCGCAAATTATTTCATTGTTTCGGCTAATCACACTCTGTACTATTTGACAGACGACTGCCGATTCACTCATTTTTATTGCGTTGTAATTGAACATGTTCAGACATGTATTGCTCAACAACCATGACACATTCCCAGTAATAGATGGGTTTCTATCGTAAGACGCGACCGGGACCCAATTGAATTAGATTCTCACGAGACTGGCGGAAACGCGAGATTTCGCTCGTAAACAAAAAAATGGAGGTCGGAAAAATTAGGATCGCCGATATTTTAATTTTCCATACATTTTCCATAACAGTCGGCCCAAAATTGGAATTTCCATACTTTTATCAGCCCTGGAAAAGGCTTTCCTAAATTTCCATACTTTTTCCAGGCTTCCATACATGCGTACGAACCCTGATGTTTGTATATTCCGACACAGTATTCCTTTTTGTGTTTGAAATTCCATGACTTTTCATGACCAAAATTAAATGAGATCACGGATGTCTTTTTTTATGACAGTTGATACTTACCATCCTGACACTCATTGATATTTCCTAAATATCGCTCTAGCGAATCGGGGCAAATTGACGAGGATTCATGGAAACTCACCATTGCTATAGGGTAGCTTCACTGACTCGCTTAATAATGTGTTTGAGTCAGTACTGTATGAAACACTGGGAATATTGACACTCGTTGACGTGTGTGATCTGTCTGTAGTTATTTCTCCAGAGAACCGTGTTTTAGAACTTGCTGGGTGGCTGTCAGTATTAACAACAGCCTGCGAGTGCGAAAGCGGTTCATTGACACTATCGTGACTATGTGATCTACGTTTTGGTTGTATGGTACTTTGGTGTCTATTTTCTTTGGCTCTATGTCCATCTGCTAAATTCTCTTTCCGTAAAATGTTAACATCAATATTATTCTCTTGAGCAAGCATCTGTCCTTGTGACTCACTTGTCGGTTGCTCGCTGACTGCGAAAATTGGTTCTAATGAATTACCTCTTACTCTTAGAACTACATAGTCAGATGGATTCATTTCATCTCATGAATGCATGGCCGTCATTAACTTACATACGTGATAAAACTTAACAACAAGAACCCATACTCTGCTACTGGCGGTCGTCTCGTAACTTATTGACAAACATGATTAAAAAGACAAACAGATTTCTAGAAATCATGTGACAAATTCAGACATTATTGCCAGATGATGATGCGAAAGTTAGGGGATTTAATTGACCGGGCAGAGGCGTCGAAAGTGTCAAATCTAAACCTTTTTCTCACCTAGCAGCCCGATCTCATATTTACTCTGTACCTGTAGTGGCCGATTACTACCAGTATGAGTCAATCCCAGCCATCCTATCTATCCCAATTCTGCGTCAATGCCCTTTATTTATTTCAGATTCTGATTTAATACTCCCCATTTTATCAATCCGACACTCTACTGTAAAATTTCTAAGTCACACCTACCAACAACTTCTCACCCCCAAACACTACTGTGACTTTTACTGTGACTATATATATATTAAAACATACAGTAGTAGTAATAATTTCACAGTAATATATAATTACATATGCATACATAGTATATGCGGGTATGCATATAGTGCAATGACGATGTCATTAGTTTTGGATACGTCAGTGATCGCGTTGCATTTATCGGCCTGGCTATACCAACACGAAAGCGCACCAACATTAAGTGTCGCATAGTAAATGAATATGGGCCAACTACCGAAAGGGCCAAAGAGAATCCAGCTATATTAGATTCCTTCTATGCAGAACTGAGCTCGGCCATCATACATACAGTGCAGCCCATTTTGGAGGGTATGCCTGGATAGTTCTCGCTATCCACAATCTGTCTCGACATACTGACGCGAGAAGATAAATAATAAGAAAATTAGATTTTTAATAAGATAAAAACTAGTTCATCAGGCAGCCCCAGCAATAGCTGGGATGGCATGACGGGAATAAGACATTCGCTACGATGTGTTGTGTACTTACGTCGCACACGACGTGTTTACAACACAGGTATCCGCAGCGATTATTTTTGTGAGACACAGCTAGCCTAGGAACTGGATTTCGATTATAACAACACATATAATAATAAGAAAAATATTTCAAAAATAATAAAATAATAAGTGTTCCATTTTCTGCACACCTATTCACACATTCTGCTGCATCTTCGACAATAATGTCGACAAACGTCCGCGGAGAAATTTCCCCAGCGAGTCTGGGTCCCACGAATCGTACTGGACGGTCATAGTGGGTGGTCCTCCGATGCCAAAATCTCGTTATCTATGTTGCTTAGGTCAGTAATACTTAAGTTGGATGAAACGGTTGATGTATCTACGGATGCACTAGTGGTGGTGGTGACGATGACGGGTATGGTTCTGACTGGTGGCAGTGCTGAAATGGATGACATCACTGTTGTCGTAGCGGTGGTGATGGTGGTGCTAGATGCCAGGCGGCTAAATGTAGTGTGGATTGACCATGCAGGTACTGGAAACTTGTACACTTATTCTACGGACATTTTGTTTGTCTATATTGGTGAATATATCGTAGCCATTGATTTGCAGCTCTTCTTTTTTAACAGTATATCTTAGATGTTTTGGGTTTGTTTCTGTGATTATAATTATATGGGGGGATAGCTGCGATATCTTTATTTGTAGCTCCTGTCTCTTATTTAAAACTGTGTCTGCATTGGTGTAAAATACTTTAAATTTGTTGGAATTATTCATATTACATTGAGACTTCTGGGTAGCACTAGTTGTTTTATTTGGTCTTTTATGTAGTAGACCCGGTTTCTTGTCTATGACCTTATTTAGTATTAACTGTGATTTTGTTGGCATGTTTCCAAATGGGTGTTTGAGATATGCACATGTGTTAACACGTTTACTAGTTCCTTCATGTACAATGGTTTTATTTTGTTCGGTTGGCTTTATTGTATGGTGATTATTCTTCAGAATGCCGTTTGGTTGTGTAATTATTTGTTTCTGTGGATCTGGCTGGTTGTCTGCTTTATCGATACATGTTGTATTGTTATGTGTGGATACGTCGGTTAGCAGGTGATATCGGTTCGCTAATGCAATTGGTTCGGGCTGTGTTCTGCTTGGCATATGTTTAATAAGGCTACAGTTGTTCTCCCCCCCCCCCCCCTATCCCCCTCCTTTATAAAAAAAATCCTGAGAGTGAATCTCTCCTGTTTGTACGCACTTGTAGTGAATGAGAAGTTGCAACATAATTGGTTATGTTCTCGGATAGTAGGCAAAGACGATTGTGGTTGAGATGTATGTTGTCCCTGAATAGTAGTAGATTGGCTTCCCCATTGGGGTGGGTGAACAGTTCTGAGTTGTCTACATATGTTGTGTAGCTTGCCGGGCAGTGTCGGGCGGTACTGATGTCTCATGTCGACTCGCCGCGCCGTAAGTGCACGACGAGTGATGACGCTGGTTAGCATCCGGTCTCGGGGTGATGGACCCGGAACGAGACTGGGAAACAAAAAATGGCTCCTAAGGCCGATGGAACTCCCTCATTCCGGTGGGGCAGAGCGACCATTGCCGCAAACATTAAACACAACGGTCTCATCCCAAGAGTTTGTGTCACCAGTATACCTGTCCATAGCAATTTCGTGATCTATGGACTTACAAGATTTGATTTGGTGACCTAAAAATATACGGCCATACAATGTGTTTACCTAAAATATGCTAGATAAAACTACAATAAGAGCATACGAAAATACAAGACATAGAGGCAGGTAGATGAACTTTTAAACATGGGGCTCCAGGAGGTACAACAGACTCGTAGGTCCGCAGAGGTATCCCCGCAAGGGAGGCTCCCGTACACGAGACATAGCTATTTAACTTAACATAAGTTATTATACCTCTAAGCTGAAAGGAAGAAGATTATCTCGGACGAAAAGTGATGTGCCTCACACGGGCACTACTCCTAGTGCAAGTTTTGGTGAGGAGTATTATCCTGGCATGGACCGTCATCGCCGAATCCTTGCGAGAGGCAAGTGCCTCGCGCGGGCCTCCATCTCAGGAATGTGTCACCATGGCTTAAAGCAGGAGAAGAATAGTAGGCAAAAATGGGCCCACTCTAATATTTCAAACAAAAATGCTGTACAAAGAAAAGACCATACCTAGTGAGATTATGACTGTATGGGTGCGTACTATTTTAGGTGAAGACGGGACGGAAGATTCCCGATGGATTCCTTCGTCCCCGTCTTATGTAATTCCTAATATGCTGAGTTAGTAGTTGCCGCTTTATTTCTGCGGGCCTTCTGCTCTGCTTAATCCTTGTTTAGTTGTCTTCAGAACAAGAATTAGTTTAGGCCGCAACTGACCGATAACCACCTAGCTATTAGATACGGCTGTCACAGAGAACAGATGTCCCGAGGACATCAATACTGCAGACAGCGCTCATACATGTTACTTAGCGGGATCTCCAAACTGGGTGAGAATCCGGACATTCTGCCTTGCAACCACATGAAACATTACAGGACATGGTTTACATTTCACGAAAGCATTGTTAGGCCATATCTCCTATCGTTATGGTGGGGGGTAAGAGAGATGGATGCACACCGTGAATGTCCTTCCCGTAAGGGCGTGGCAGATCTAAATCTCATGCCCAGACATTTTAACAGAATTTGGTGAGCATACGTATCTCGCCCGTCACCGGGTCCTAAGGAACTAAACGTTTAACCTGATGTTAGGTTTATACACAAGTTGCCAGTTTTGCACTGCGTTGCGGGAGGATTATCAGTAAAAATAATAATAATTAATACATATGTTTTCGCAGTGCTTTCGTACATTGGCTTAAAGTACTATCTACTAAGTATCCGAAGATACACGGGAATGTGTATGTCATACCGCACCGTAGCCATCACCGCTCGGAAACCCCAATAGTTTCCTAGAGTCGGATCAGCCCATGGTGCGGATAGGACGTCTAAACAATTAAGAAGCCACAAGGCTAAGAGGAATATGAAGAGAGACAAAATCTTGGAGTTATGAGTCTCACCGGAGTGTGGGGCTAGATTATCGCACTGCCGGAAGAGAAGAATATAGTACAGTATATAATGAAGAAAGTGTCTCTAATCATTTTCAACCTATCCTATCGAGCTGAATAGAAAAGGTTTAATCGGTAGCATGCCAGGCTAAACAGAGTTATAGCATGGACAGCGACCTCAGTGAAAAATTGTTGGTGGCGGGAGAAAATGCTGCATATATAAATGTTGCTGTATAGTGTTCCCTACATGCACTGCATTCCTATATTTTCTATAGCTTAAGCAAAACAGTTTAACGGATGGCCACTGGCCATATACATACGCACTCTAACCAGAACAAAGAATATGGTGGCAATGATTAAGATATATATAGTAATACAGGTTGACAAACCTACTAAAGTGCGGTTAGCAACACATTGAGGAAAGTGAAAATAACTATTTAACAAATACAGAAATTATACCTATCGGTCCTAAGACCATTACAGTTCCTTTTAGTCATCGGAACCGTTAGTACGGATACGAGATAATTAACAAAACCTATATAAGAAAATAATCAAACAGTGAAGTATAGTTACTTGAATACTTGGTAGTCATTCCCAGGTTAGGCTACTGTGTCACTGAAATTGACACGTAGATCTGTAGTCGACGTGATGATGCGCTCTCCGGAAGCTGGAAAGTTCTCGCAGGCTGGTTCCCACAAGCTGTTGTCCACGAACAAGATTCCCGCAAGAACATTCATGGCGGGAGTACATTGCTTAGTGCTGTAGGCCTAATAGAATGTCTAACGAGCAGTCAGTAAAAGATACGATAGTACTACGTGGTGAAAAAAGTTCCCGTACACCAATGGTACGGATGGAAAGTGTAAACAACCCGATCACTAGCGGGGGTTGTCAGATGCAGATGAAGATACAAAACAAAGCGTCATGGTGCTGGGTACGTCAACCAGCTCTGAAGACGCACCGGGCAGAGTTACCGGTCAAAAGTTGAAAGAACCCACACGATTGGTGTGGCATCGTTTGAAATACCACTTTTAGGCATGGCCGGCAGATCCAGCGAGTCATCCACCAAAGAACATCCTGCCTCTACATCTGTAGATTCACAGTATCAGGCCACAAAGGCCTCACCGCAAGTTTGTGTTCCGAATGTAGATGTAGTATTCGTGAACAGTTTTTATCAAAAGTTTCCAAACTACTCCCGTAAAAGGGGAGTTACAAAATTGTTTTAGTGCGCTGGGTTGGAAACTGTACTCGACGGGATAAAAACCCGACTCATAGCGAATAAAGACGTGTATCGTGCTTGATAATGGATTAATAGTTGGTACAGCTCCAACCTGTTCGGCCCCTGGCCGAGGATGCTCTCGATCACTGGATCGCTTCTCTTTTTATACTCTCCATGATGTCACAGGCATCCAATCATCGTTCGAGCAACAGCCAATCAGCGCACAGCTAATAATAGCATCGTCGAACCTTCTAGAACATTCTAGAAGCTTTTCGTCCACGTGGTTATGACGTCAAGGTAATATTTTGAAGATAATCAAGAAGAGTTTTTCCTGGATAACTCAACCGATTTTAAAATGGTTTACAGATTTAGAAAGCCCGTCGAATTCTGGTCTTGATTAATGCCAGATTTAACGGGAACAGACAATCAATAAGAATTACAGAGTACCAGCTCGGTACACTATAAGTGCCATCCTATCTAGGTCACAACCATGTGCTCCATAGAAACAGCGTCCTGACGCGCGCATGCGCATATTGCATTTTAACAAACTTAGTCATTTTTCGACATGCTCTCTCTCTCTCTCACATAGGCCCATATACGCTTATAGCTCTACCCTGAGGGGCATGTCCAGGTAACGAATCCTAGACGGGTGGCGCGTAACCAGCTTAGCTGGTACGGCTGGTACCCGACAGGTCGATCCAAACTACAGTTGCACCATGCCATGTAGCTAGAGACCTTAGCATTTCGTTAAATTGGAAAACCAAGTTGTTCTCGTATCTATTGTTATGTCGAGGCAGCAGTGAACAGACCACTATTTGGATATTTGGTGCTAGTGTCTTGCTTGTTCTATCATCAAATCGTAGTCATTGATCATTCCATTTACTCTACGCTTGGTAATATCATTGCTTCCAACACGGATTACTAGTGTGGTGTAGTGGTTAGTTGATAGGAATTGGTTAAGTTTACCCACAATTTCACCGATTCATGTCCCATCATAAGAATGGACAGTTACATTTGTTGTTTCAGATGACATGTACATTCCGCTGAGCTTTCTCAGAGTTGAACTTCCAATAGTTAGAACATTTTGTAATGTTTTGTTCTTTTGATAAGTATCTGCATGGTGAGCTTGACCCTGATCAATGTTGTGTGGCCAGAAGGTATGCTGTATAACTTGCCAGCAGATTGCTTCATATTGTGGTTGTTACCATTTGTTTGTTTAGAGAAGGATGGAGAGTATGGAGTTTCTACGACATTCTTGTTAGCAGCGACATAGCTGTAACTTCTGGTCCCAGGTTTAATAGTGTTGCTACTTATGTAGTGGTTCATTTGTGAACAACTCTGGTTGGGTATCTGCCTAGGTCCTCTGGTTGGGTGTATTGCATTTGTTAATTGCACTTTGGTGGTTACCTGTCCCAACTGGGGTACATCTCGCCTATTCAGTGTCTGTATATTATGTGTACGACCACTCTGGGTTCTAGTGATATCCCTTGAGGTCGGAGCAGAAACATGTTCAACGACTGTCTGTTTGTGCTGTTCTAGTAGCTCTTTGGGTCTTGAAAGATCAATATGGTTATACATATGAGTATGGCCACTAGTTATCTCATTTTGTTTACTCATCTGCAATTCTTGTACTTGTATATTTAGAGCAGAATACTCATTTCGGTTCTGTCTGATCTCTTCCAGGATATCACTAAGGATCTCACTACAAGAGTCATCTGAGGGTTTTAATTGAGTATAACCACCCATGTTTGTTTCAGTGTACGCATCACACACGTGTGTTGCTACATGGTTAGCCATATTAACGGCAGGTTTTAGATGAACCTTTGATTGGGTAGAAGGGTCATAGACTTCTTCTGAGGTTGCACAATCTTCCTCTGTGTGTGTGTGTGTGTGCTATTTGTGACCTCATTTGCTGACTTGGGTGGGCTTTCTTTTATTACTTCTACTGAGACTTCATTTGTTATATCTATAAGTGGTATGTTGGTCGACTCACTGCTATGAGGTGGATGTGACATTTTATTATACACATATCTATAGATATCTAAATACATAGTTATTTGTGCATACGTCACAGTATTCTAGTACGCTGATTGGCTGGTACAGCAGCCGCTGATTGGTCCAGGAAGCCAGTTCTGACGTCCCAGCAAGTATTAAAAAGGGGTGAAATTCGAAGATCAGGAGCATCGTCGGTGTGGAGGCTAAAGAGTCAAGAGCTGACTGGAGGTGTGGACTAGACGAGTGGACCGGAATACCTGCGGATAAAAATGGTACAGAACATCCTCGCGGTTCCTTACAGCCTTGAGATCACCCACACGTAAAAGCAATTCTCGGCTAACCCGCATTACGTACAATTTTGGATGCTCCCGGATGGCCATCCATGAGCAATAATAAACTAAAGTTATGGTTCCCATTTCGGAACACATATAAGAAGGACTTTTGCGGGAGGGCTCTTGCGGCCCGATACGTAAATTCTACATAATGTAAAGCAGCGATGTTTCTTGGTGGATGACGGAT
This sequence comes from Chaetoderma sp. LZ-2023a, assembly GCA_034401795.1. Taxonomy (NCBI): domain Eukaryota; kingdom Metazoa; phylum Mollusca; class Caudofoveata; order Chaetodermatida; family Chaetodermatidae; genus Chaetoderma; species Chaetoderma sp. LZ-2023a. Next base: position 167,440,206 of record CM067369.1, on the reverse strand, counting down.
CTGCCACCCACGTGAAAGTGGACTTCAACCACCTCACTACATGTCGTGTGAGATACCTTTATAACTTTTTGACCGCAGTCGAGTAGACTTTGTGTGGTGCGCCGCAAGAGCTATACGACGCACCCTGCACCGTGTGCTTCAATATGTACATACATTAATTACATTTTTATAAGTAACCCTCTTTGTTAATGGGTTATGCTTAACTTTTATACTCCCGTTGCTGGACGGAGAAATTCCTCACCACCGTATAAATTATGATTTAGTTATAGAGATGATCTAGTAGACATTACTTCATTGCTCTGTTTTACTGTTCGGAGTTTTACCGTATCTACCCTGGAGTCAGAATGCGGAGACCCATCTACAGAAACCAGCTGCGGAGATCTGCATGCAGAAACCTTCCACCCTCAGAGAACATATCGACTCATGCTACCAATATGTTAGCGCCTCAATACCAGTAACATAGTAGCCTGTACCGTTCAAGTAACTACTAGGTACACAAGTAACTATACATATTTTGTCTTATTGCCATAATTTACGTCTGTATAGGTACTGAAGACTAATCGGTACCATACCGGTCTTCAGACTGCAATTTATGATTTCGGCAAGGCTGTGTAAGATTGGCTAAATACCTATAGGGCCTCATATTTATCAAGTTATTGTCTCTTTCCACGATCCACCAAGCTGTAAGGCTTCTTAATTGTTTGGATACCCCACCCACACGTTGGACTGATCCGACTCTGGGAAACTATCAGAGGTTTTCGAGCAGTGATGGCCAAAGTGCGGGTTCACATACATCTCCTCCATATCCTCTGATACTTGATAGTTAGATACTTTGCCAAAGAAGGAAAGCACTGCGAAAACATATAGTTATTATTGTAGGATGATATTTTATTCCCGGCCTGCAGTGCATATTGGGCATATTGGAATATAAACCTAATGTCAGATCAAAGCTTAAGTCCATAGGACTGGTGATGGACGAGACGCGCATCTCCACCCAACTCATTGTAGTGTGGGGGCAGGATCTTGAAATCTGGCACGCCCACACGGGAAGGACACTCGCGGTGGATATTCGTCTCTCTACCCCCACAGTAACGATATGTCAGTCATTAAATTTGCTTGTGTGAAAATGTAGCCATCAGCCAGTGATGTTTTATGTGGTTACGGAGCAGGGTATCTGGATTCTCACCAAGTTCAGATATGTTGCGAAGTAACATGTACGCTTGCTATCCATGGAGGTAGATGCTTTCCAAAGCAACCCACGGGATGCAGGGTGTCTGCACCCGTTGGATGGCCATATCTAATGATAGGTAGGAATCTCTGCCACTTGCAGCCAAAACTAGTTCCTGTTTCTAGCACCTAAATGGTAGGTCAGGATTAGCAGAAGGCCCGCATAAATAAAAGCGGCTCCCACCAATACAGTATCTTGGAATAACATAAGACGGGGACTTGTTAATCCTTCGGGAATCACTAGGCCCATCTTCACGTAAACTAGTTTGCATCACGTTAATTGTATTTTCACTAGGATGGTCTTTTTCCCTTGCATTTTTGTTGAACAAAAGGGTGGCCATTTTTGCCAGCTTTTTTCCTCTGCTTCGCCGTCGAAGGCATTTTCCTGTGACGGAGGCCCACATGAGGCCACTACCTCTCGCACCAAGAGAAAAATATCCAGGTGAGGGAGGCCCGTTCGAGGCACTTCTCCCTCGCAACATCAGGAATCTCTTTATTTGTATGGTGAAGGTATAATAGCTTATATTAAGTTAAACAGTGACCCCATTGTGCAGATGCCTCCCTTGCAGCGATACCTCTGCGGATTTACGAATCCATGTCGTACCTCCAGCGACCCCACGTGCAAAGTACACCAGCTAGCTCTACTTTATGTATTATCATTATATGCTCATTTACTGTTAAACGATTCGCTTTGTTTGAATAAATAGTTACATCTTTTTATAATTTATTCTCCATAATCCCAAATTGACATGGAAAGACATACCGGTGACACCAATAGCTGGGATGATACCGTGCAGTTCAATCTCAGCGGCAATAGTCGCATGGCCGGAACGATTGAGTTCCACCGGCCTTAGGAGCTGGTCTATGTATTTCACTGAGCGACGTCACACGGGATCCGGAACCCTGAGACTTGGAGCTAGCCAGCCCCCTCATTCGTCGTGCATGTGTGGCGCGACGACTGGGAATTCCATGCCGGAACAACCCGACAGACTCCCGTGAGCCACAAGTGGCGCCCGATGTGGGGCTCGAAGAATGAGAAGCGAACTCACGTCAAAACCCTTCAGCTTGCTCAATTCACCATCCACAGACAGTCAGCGATCCCTCGATCTAGAGGTAGCTTCGTACGATGGACGTGGTGATCTCGTGCTCACCGACAATGTACAAAATTCACATGATGTGGGACAACCCACACCTCATCTACAGCAGTTCGCGCCCATAAGTGATGGGACCTTCCACGATGCCTCACAAGCGGGAACTGACTTCTTAACCTATCAGACATCCACGATAGGCCAATACCAACAGGGCGGATCATGTATGATTGCGACAAAGACCCCTACAGGGGCACTACCAACATCCTTTACAATCATATAATTCACCCATGCCATCAGTAGGTGACTCATGGCCTGATGATCATGTACCATATCCCTTGTCTCCCCATGTAAATGTATCGCCTTATTTTCAGAATGCGGGACGACGAGAAGCAGAGGGGTCATTACCTCCATTCCAATGCCACATCGGTCAATCAACACACCATACGCATCACGCCCATCAGCCATCTGCACTACCACCATATGAGGAACACCCACCACCACAGCCCGAAGAATGTCCACGTCATCTTCATAGTATGCCTCCACCCGTCTATAGACCCACACATGTCTATGGACTGGCATCAGGGTGGAACTCGACGGACTCAATACGAAATGTGCAGTTTCATCAACGTGAATCACATTCGCGGGCATGGCAACCTCAGCATCATCAGTTTCGCTGACGGGAAATACCACCACCACCACCACCACCATCAGCATGCCGCCCAGTTTCTGCATTTTCGTCAGTCTCCCACATACCATCGCCACCAAGATTCACACCCATCATCTCAGACCAGGCCGGGTCATTCTCACCCCCAGAATTTAGTGGGGAAGATGACTGGGCTAATTACAAGGTCCAGTTCGAAATAATCAGTGGAACCAATCAGTGAAGTAATGAAGAGATGGGTGAATATCTGGCCGTGAAACTTTCAGGGAAAGCCCTACAGGTTCTCACGGATCTCGGGACTGACTACACACGCACCCACACAGAACTGGAAAGCGTACTTTCAGAACGGTTCGGCGACACAGCTCTCAGGGAAACGAGTCGTCTCCAACTGAAAAATCTATGATGACGTGCGGGAGAGACCCTACCGGAATTAGCTAGTCACATCCGGAGACTTGTCACCCATGCATATCCCAGCACAAACCTCGAGGGCGTCACCAATTTACATCTGGATACGTTCATTGATGCATTGAGCGGTGAGCCTACTCTTAAGGAGAAATTATTCCTCACAGACCACAGGAGCTTACAACAACTCACAGCCACCGTGGTACGGATTGAGAAAATCTTGGAGCGGGAGAAGAACCATCGCTGCCAGCTTCATCCCATAAACGAAATGAGTGACACCAATTTAGCCAACACAACCGACACTAGCACCGCATCAACAACAGCATCCCACAAACAAACCGCATCACAACAACATCAAGATTACCAGCAGAATCACGAGCCTAGAGGAAGGGGCATGGTCACCAGGGAGGCCACAACGGTGCCCCAGGACGTGGCAACCAGCAAAATAATAGCAATCGCCCAAACATTCATGAAAGAATAGATGAGATCAGCAAACAAATCTCTGCACTCACTAATCTAGTTACAAAACTGAGCACCACAACCGCTACATCAAACACCAGGACCGCACCCACTACCAACACCGCACCACCACCAAACATATGTTTCGGATGTGGTCAGCCAGGCCACTGGAGGGAACGGTGTCCTAACCGACCTCCATCAACAACACTGACCGCTAACCACCAAAAGCCCACAGCCGGACAAACCGTTAAACTCATGAGGGCACTGATTGAAGAGTCACCTCGGTGCCCATTCTCAAAACCCGGCTCAGCTGCAGCCTCCATACAACAACGTCCGATGGCCTTCACCAATCATCAATCATTTACATTCCCACATACATACACATGCACAGCTTCATATATATCGGTGCCCTCTTTTCTATGTAAAACCGCAGTGGTGGAGTCTAGCACCTCCACTGAAACAACTGTTTTGTAAGCACCACGACCCACCACCAAGGCACCTAAAACCCAGTGTCCCTTGATGGTTTGCAATTCGCAACCCCTTATTGCTACATCACCGACATACACTATCAGCAGGGATTCAGATAACAGCTTTCGTCCAACATCATGGATGCGTAAGAAGAAACACTGTACAAGAAAAAGTAATGACCCACAACGCAATTGTTTCTTCTGCACTTCACCTAAACATCCCATGATGCAGTGTAAAAACTGGCTGGCACAGCTAGCCCTTATCTGAGAACAAGAGAATCTTATCCGCACTGCTGTATACACCAACACCGCATATACAGAATCAGCAACATCTCCAGCACCATTGCTACCACCGGCTCCATCGTCACCAAAGCACCCACAGCAGCAGCGATGATGGGCTGTCCCTTTCCTCACTCAGCCACCAACCGTACTCCAGGAAGCTATTCGGAAACAAGCCGACTACATACAGAATGATGCCGCTACTAAACCACTTTCGCAGATGGCATCGTTAGAGACACTTCCACAGGTTCACCAAAAAGTAATTTACAAGTGTGCCTGTCTGTTTAGCGCCGTTTCCACAGTGCCATCGTTGACACTGGAGCTTCCATCACCGTCTTCAACAAGAGCTTATATGAGAGCATCCCACCTCATAAGAAGTGGCGCCATGCCTTAGGCCTACAAACATCTTTTTGCAACCAGCTACGGGAACCGATGTACAGGGCTGGTGTAATAAACCTCGTGATATAGATAGAGGAGATGCAATTCATTCAGCCAGTTGTCATCGCCTCTATCCAAAATGATGCCCTGCCCGGCTTTGATTTCCTCAGTGCCAGCAAAGCTGTTATACATTGCAAACAACAAGAACTCGACATACACGGTCGATCATTATATGATATGTGTGCAGTGATATTAGCGACCACCACCACAGTTGAGCCGGGACAGGAAAGGATCTTGTGGGCCACCGCACCACAATTAGGAAGATACACTCACACTGCCATGCTGGAACCTGACACTGATTATATGATAGCCTCACAATGCGCCAGTCCCCGTATGATCATAGACACCACCAACAAAGAACACATACCTTTTAGAGTGTTCAATGGCACAGCAGACCCAATAACCCTTGAACCAGGAGTCCGTTGTGGCCACTTGGTGGATGTGATATCCCTGGAAACACCCACACCCACAACAACACCCACAGCAACTACCGATGAACCTGCCGGAACATCTACATGATTTATATTTGTGTGCCACAGCAGGTTTGATGCAGTCTCAAAAACAACATATATGGACACAAATATCATGATAGTTTCTCATCAGTAGACATGGACCTCGGAGAAACTCATATAGTGCGACACTCGATCGACACAGGAAATAATCGCCCAGTGTGACAACTAGTATGACGTCTTCCCATTCACAAGGAAGTGGAAGCTCATCAACAAGTAAGCGACATGTTGCGGACCGGTAGTATAGAACCACCAGCATCCCCATGGGCCAGTCCTATTGTACTAGCAGGTAAGAAGGACGGATCCTTGCGGTTTTGTATAGACTACCGCCACCTTAATGATCTTAGCATCAAAGCAGCATATCCATTACCCCAGATAGATCAGGCCTTGGATTCCTTGTCTGGAGCCAAGTGGTTTTGTACCCTTGATTTAGCTAGTAGGTACTGGCAAGTGGCCATGGATGAAGCTGACATGGAAAAGACTGCATTCGTATGTAGTGATGGTCTTTTTAAATTCCGCAAGATGCCATACAGCTTGTGCAATGCTCCCATAACATTTGAATGTCTCATTGAGCAGGTTTTAAACACCCTGCAATGGGAAATCTGTTTGTGTTACATTGACGACGTAATCGTCTTTGGTTCTTCGTTTGAGCAAACACTTACGAACTTGGACACCATGCATTCACATTTCCACACGGCCAATTTAAAGCTCAAACCAAAGAAATGTCATCTTTTCAGACAGCGCGTTGAGTTCCTGGGAGACGACATATCCGGTGATGGAGTGGCTACTCAGCCATCAAAAACAAAGGCAGTAGCAGAGTGACAGACTCCCTCTTCAGTCACGGAAACACGGAGTTTTCTCGGTCTCTGCCAGTACTATCACAGATACATCCATCATTTCAGTGAGATTGCATCTCCCCTTTACCAAACCACCAAAAAGGATCGACCATTCGAGTGGACGAGTGAGTGTGAAGGTTCCTTCAGGGCATTGAAGGAACTCTTGACAATCGCCCCGATTCTCGCTCATCCTAATCCTAACCTCGATTTCATCTTGGACACTGATGCATCGGCTTATGCCATTGGCGTGGTTTTATCTCAGGTCACAGAGGATGGAATGGAGCAGGTACTGGGTTATGGTTCACGGACTCTTAACAAGACCGAGAGACATTACGCGACCACGAGGCAAGAACTACTTGTATTATAAACATTTTCTGTACGGACGCCCATTTACTCTCTGTACAGACCATGCCTCACTACGCTGGCCCAGAAACCTTAAAAATCGGCATGGCCAGGTAGCGAGATGGCAGGAATCCCTGCAGGCCTATAACTTTAATGTTGTTCACCGTTCCAGCAAACTACATGGAAATGCCGATGCCTTGAGCAGAATAGGGCTTGAGGGTGAACAAGAAGAGGCCACCACCATGACACAGTCTACACAGCCATCTCCGGAGTTCCCAAAATTGTGGTGCACAGAGCGGAACATGGAGAAAGGCACTCACGAACAAGCAACAGACGCACAAACACGAAATATATACGCATGGATCCAGGAGGGGGTATGTCCTCCCCGGGAATCTGTTATACCACTATCCGCAATGGCCAAATATTACTACCAGCAGTTTGAAAATTCCATATGCATGACAATGTTCTCTACATTAACAACCGACTGGTAATCCCGAAATGTTATCATCACACGATCTTATCACAACTACATGATAACGCGGGACATCTAGCCATTGAAAGAACACTTATGCGGATAAAACAGCGATTCCACTGGATCAGAATTCTCGATAGTGTGAAGGTATGGGTTGCCAAATGTATTCCATGCCAAAGACACGCTGTTGGCCAGCACCATTCAGGACCACTTCAAATTAAAATCGTTGGTGCACCGTGGGAGCGAGTGGTTATTGATGTGCTCGGATGCTTGAATATGATGGATGAAGGAAATAAGTACATCCTCGTATTGCAAGATTACTTTACAAAGTAGGTGGAAGCATTTGCTTTACCAGACCAAGAGGCATCCAGCATAGCAGAGGTCCTGATAAGCAATGTATTCTGCCATTGCGGTATGCCTTATGAGCTACACTCCGACAAAGGAAGTAATTTTGAGAGCCGGCTGATTGCTGAGCTCTTAAAATTGTTTCACATCATCAAAACAAGGATGACTCCGTATCACCCCTGCAGTGATGGGATGGTGGAGAGGTTCAATCAAACTCTCGCGGAGATGCTTACTAAAGAAACACGCCTTGATTGTAGAGATTGGGATCTATGACTCCCATATGGGCTCATGTCTTACCGCACTTCAGTACATTCCAGCATGGGCTATACCCCGGCTCGGTTAATGTTAGGCCGTGAATTAGCCTTGCCCCTGGATCTGGCCATGCCCCGGATAACAGGGGAGAAAAATGCACCTTTGTTCTATGTTGAACTCATGAGGCAGCAGATAGAACAGACCCATGAGTTAGTGAGAGCAACATTATCTACTGCACACCGGCGGCAAAAGATGTGGCACGACCGGAGGGTGCATGGAGATCCAAATTAAGCAGGAAGGATGGTATGGGTTCACGATTCATGACAATCTGCAAACATGCCAAGTAAACTGGGCTACAAGTGGAGGGGCCCTATGTGGTAGTAGGTAAGACGTCAGACGTGACCTACCATATCCGTGCTTCGGATGGCCTGACCTCAGTCATCCACTTCGATTGGCTAAAACCTTGTGTCGGCGACGGCCCTGCACCAGAGCTCAGGCTGGGTGTTCCCTGTGACACAGGTACCCAGACAGAAGTTTGTATGGAAACTAGTATTCCCAATATTAGTGCAGGTTCACCACAGTGCTGGTTCAACCATTCTTCTAGCAAGCTAGAAGTCCGGTGACCAGGCGGCTAATGCTGAGGACGATGACGAGATACATACTCGCCCTCTCCCTCCTCGGCATGGGTCCACTCGATCTGGGAAGTCGTATCTGAAGACTTTCTCATTTGTTTTATCTAAGGAGACGGATGGAAAAGCTGTTCCACCGACCTCTCCCCTTTCCCACCCACTTCATGCTATACCCCACATTATAGAGTTACCACAAGCAGAGGCTGAGGCAGACCTCCTGTGGGGTGGAACATGTAATGAATAGCATGGAAGTGAAGAGGCCAGATTGGACCTTGGTATGTCTAGAACAGCAGAACCGCAGTACCCGACCACACCCCAAAATTGTGAGACCACTCTCCACCCAAGTGACAACCATATCCATAGTCACACCACCTTCCCAGATCCAACTCATGTCCCTCATCTACACACCAAGTTCGGCCATCATCGACACAGTCCATTTCACACTCCACTCATTGTCTGTTGACCGTCAATCCTCAGATATGAGAGAGACTGCTGCTGCAGAGGAGGTGGCATCCCGCACCACATCGACCAATAAAATGCCCTCACATCCCCACACACACCCACACACCCCACCCCCTGTGGTGGGCAGGGAAGCAGCCTGTTCAGCAGACTCTTGGCTCGAATTTTCCCGGTAACTAAAAACTACGACAAGGTACCAACCATCGTGTAATGGGAGATGACCACCCTCCCACACCCAAGTGCCACCTTATCCATACGGCCCACTTTTCCAATCCCCCCATGAGCAGTCAGAACATCACACCACAGATGGAATGCCAATCACATACAGAACACACTTGCCGGGATACGTCAACTCATTGTCGCGTGCACATCACATACATGCTCGGTTATGTTAAGAGTAACAGAGACACTCATCCTCGGCAACAACATCGCTTAGCAGCACCTAGCCTTTTTTTATTAGAAAAAGTTAGAGACATAAATTTCCGCACCATTCCCATCCGCACAGATGCGGGAGGTTCATTACTTCCTGCAAATCCGATATCCTGCAACAGCAACAGACTCGTCATTGACCAGCATGGAAACTTGGAATATGCCCACTTCGCATTATCTTAGCATCATACAGCAGCCTGGATCTCCCGACAACAAGACGCGATCGCCATCAACACCAGCCAACATTCTCCCACAATCACCTCGTGTCCAGTTATGGAGAAACTGATCATACGGATAGAAGGAATACACCGCAGCCATCTACAGTACGCGCTACGGGAGAAAAAGGCTTTCCAACTCCCCTCGTCCCCCCCCCCTATCCCCCCCACCCAGAATCGTCGTACGGAAACAGCTAAAGATACTACACATCATTCACACGTAATAACAGTCAATATTTTTAAGAGAGCAAGATGGCCGCAGTCTGGTGTCAGTCACAAGTAGGAATTTGCTACTGAAAAGTTGAAATCAATAATGGATTGATCAAAGTTACGACAGCACCATTCATCGTCATCCACGCTCTAAAGTAACTCTGTCCCACCCTCGGCCTCGGCCATTACAGACCGAAATACATCATGTCCGATAAAGTTGACACCGCAGCTGCATGTGGGTGGTGTCAACTTTATCGGACATTATGTATTTCTCTCTGTAATGGCGGAGTCCGGAGACGGGACAGAGTTACTTTAGAGTGTGGATGACCAAGAAGGGTGCTGTCGTAACTTGAATCAATCCATTATCGATCTTCTGTTCGGTAGCAAAATCCTACTTGACACGGATGACAGACTGCAGGCATCTGGCTCTCTTAATAATATTGACTGTTATTACATGTGATTGACATGTGATAGTTTAGCTGATTACATACGACGTTTCTGGGGGAGTGGCCCCCCCCCCCCACACACACACACACACTCCCCCCACCCCACCACCAACCCCACCACCCCCGTAGCACGTACTGTAGATGGCGGCGGTCTTGTTCCTCCTTTCCGTATGATCAGTTTTCCACAAACTGGATAAGGAAGTATTTGCGGAAAATGTGGACTCGTGTTGTTGATGGTGGTGTTCTGTTGTAGGAAAGTCGGGGTTGTTGTGTGATGCGGGAGGGAATGTTGCGGAAAAAGGTGTCTAACTTTTTCGATTATAAAAGCTAGGTACATGCTAACGATGTTGTTGATGGTGTTGAATGCCTCCGTTATATCCTCTCTATAACCGGGTGTGTATGTGATGTTCACGCAATGATGAATTGATGTATCCATCCTTGCAGGCAAGTGTGTTCTGTATGCTCCTGGCTTTCTGTGTCTTGGTGTGATGTTCTGACTGCTCACTGGGGATGAGGGTCTTGGTAGGGTGGTTGTGGTCAGGGATGCTCTTTGGATGGAGAGGGGCATCTCCCATTACACGATGGTTGGTATTCTATCATAGTTACCAGGAATATTCTAGCCGAGAGTCTGCTGAACAGGCTGCTTCCCTACCGACCACCAATGTGGGGGGGGGGGGGTGACTGTGGTGCGGGATGCCACTTCCTCTGTAGCAGCTGACTCTCTCATATCTGAAGATTGACAGTCAACAGATGATGAGTGGAGTGTAAACTGGACAGGACTGATGATGTCCAAACTTGGTGCATAGACAAGTGACGTGAGTGAGGTGGTGGTGTTATAGGATGGGATGCACCTTGGAGAGGGGGTGGCCTCACGATTTGCAGATTTGGAGGGGTACAACGAGTTGTGCGGTTTTTCAGTTCTTCAAAACAAGCCAAGGCCTCATCAAGCCTCTTTACTTCCATGGTAGTATTTATTACATGTTCCGCTCCACAGGAAGCATAGCCTGGGGCAGCCTAAGCTTCCACTTGTGGTAACTCTATAATTGGGGTAATAGCATGAAGTGGGTGTGAATGGGAAGAGGTCGGTGGAACAACTTTCCATCATTCCCCTTGGACAGCACAAACGAGAAAGTCTTCAGATACGACTTCCCAGATCTTGTAGACCCTCGCTGAGGAGGGAGAGGACGAGTACGTATCTCGTCATAGTCCTCAGCGTTAGTCATATGTTCACCAGACTCCGGGCTTGGAAGGAGAGGGGTCGAACTGGCACCACAGTGCTCTGGACTAATGTCGGGAATACTTGTTTCCGTAGAGATATCTGTCTGGGTACCAGTGTCACGTGGAACACCCAGTCCGAGCTCTGGCACTGGGTCTTCACTGACACAAGATTTAAGTCGATCGAAGTGGATGACTGAGGTCAGGCCATCTGAGGCACGGATACGGTAGGTCACGTCCGACTTCTTACCTACTACCACATAGGGGCCTTTCCACTGGTAACTCAGTTTACTCGGCACGTTTCCAGAAACCAGGGGGATGCTGATGGCTCTATTCTGTCCCTCTGCAACATGTCATTTACTTGTTGATGTGCCTCCGCCTCCTTGTGAATGAGAAGATGGCGAACAGGTTGTTGAACAGGTCGGTTGTTTCCATTGTCGATGGAGTGTTGCACGAGATGAGTTTCTCCCAGATCCATATCTCCCATCGAGAAACTATTGCTATATTTGTATAAATGTTTCTGTATGTCACGTTTAGGAGTCTGCATCAATCCAACTGTGGCATGCAGATATATGTCATGCAAGTGTTCCGGCAAATCATCAGAAGTTGTTGCTGGTGTCGGTGTAGTATAGGGACTCTCCAGTGATATCGCATCCACCAGATGGCCACAACGAACTCCTGGTTCGAGAGTTATTGGGTCCGTTGTGCCATTGAATACCGAAATGGTATATGATCCTTGTTGGTGGTGTCCACGATCATTCGGGGACTGGCGCATTGTGAAGCAATTATATATTCAGGGTCGGGTTCCAGCATAGCCATATGTGTGTTGTTTCCTAACTGTGGTGCGGTGGCCCATAAGATTTTCTCTTGTCCCGGCTAAACCATGACTGTAGATGTCAAAATCACCACACAGGTGTCGTACAGTGATGATACCAGTCCAAGGGGTATATGTCGGCTGTGTATATCTAATTCCTGCTGTCTGCAATGTATGACGGCTTCAATGGTACTGAGGAAATCAAAGCCAAGCAAGGCATCGTTTTGAATAGAGGCAATGACAACTCGCTGTATGAATTGCATTTCCTCTATCTGTTTTACGAGGTTTACTACACCCGCTACGGGAACATCGGCACCCATAGCTGTTTGCAAAAAGATGTTTGTAGGCCTAAGGGGTGGCTTTTTATGAGGTGGGATGCTCTCATATAAGCGCTTTTTAAACACGGTGATGGAAGCTCCAGTGTCAACAGTGGCCCTAGTGGAAACACCACTAAACAGACAAGCACACTTATATATTACTTTACGGTGTGCCTGTGGAAGAGTTTCCAATGATACCGTCTGCCGGATTGTTTTTGGTGCCGTATCATCCTGTATGTAGTCAGTCTGTTTCTGGATAGCTTCCGTGAGTGCAGTTAGGGGCTGAGTGAGGAAAGGGCCAACTCGTCGTCGCTGCTGCTGCGATTGCTTAGGCGATGACGGAGCTGGAGGTAGTAATGGTGGTGTTGTTGATGCTGTTTCTCTGTACTGGGTGTTGATGTATACAGCAGTGCAGACAGGACTGGTGCGATCATGGATGAGGGCTACCTGTGTGAGCCACTTTGTACAATGCATCATGGGATGTTTAGTAGAAGTGCAGCAGAAACAATGCCTGTGGTGTGGTGTCCCGTCATTCGAACGACGCTCCTTCTTGCAGGTCCAGGATGCCGAATGCTGACTTCCGTCCACGTCACTGCTGCTGCTGGATGTACTGGGTGATGCTGTTAGGACATGTGCGTTCCAAACCACCAAGGGACACCGGGTGTTAAGTGCCTTGGGGTGGGTCGTGGTGCTTGTATAAACGTTGTTTCAGCGGAGGTGGTACAGCATACCATTGCCGTTTCACATAGGAAAGAATGTTTGTTAGATGAGGAAACTGTGGGGTCGCAATTTCCGACAGGGGGAGATGTCGGTGCCGTGGATGCAGTGTGCATCATTGGTGCCGACATGTAAAAAGCAGTGTGTGCGTGCGTGCGTGCGTGCGTGCGTGCGTGCGTGCGTGAGTGAGTGAGTGAGTGAGTGAGTGAGTGAGTGAGTGTGTGCGTGCGTGCGTGCCTGCCTGCGTGCGTGCGTGTGTACTCTCATGTGAGAATGAGTTGCTGTGTAGGCCACCTGACATTGTTGTCTGGAGGCCGCAGTTGAGCCGGGTTGTGAGAGTGGGCACCGAAGTGACTCTGTAATCAGTGCTCTTGCTTGTTTAACAGGGTCGCAGGCTGCGGTGTATGTCAGTCAGTTGTAGGAGTTGTTGACGGAGGGCGATTAGGACATCGCTCCTTCCAGTGGCCCGGCTGACCACATCCGAATCATGTATTCGGTGGCTGTGTAGAAGTCATATTGGTTGCTGGACGTGTTATCGACTGTATTTCGACCGTGGTGCTGAGTGTGGTGACCAAATTTTTGAGTGCAGAGATCTGTTTAGTGATCTCTTCAAACCTATCGCGCATGTTCTGTCTGTTGTTATTGTTGTGCTGGTTCCCACGTCCTGGGGCTTTGTTATGGCCTCCACGATGGGATTTTCCATGCTCTCTTCCTTTAGGCACATGATTTTGACTAGTGGGGTGTTCTGTTTGTGCTTGCGGGTCTGAGGCTGAGGCGGATGCGGATGCAGTTGGGTTGTTGGTGGTGGTGGTGGCGAGGTTCACAGCATTCACTTCATTTATGGGGTGTAGTTATCGGCGATTATTCTCCTGCCGCTCCAAAAAATTCTCAATTCAAACCGCGGTTGCTGTCAACTGTTGTAGACTACTGTGTTCTATTAGGAAGAATTTTTCTTTAAGGGTGGGTTCATCGCTCAATGCATCAATGAAGGTATCTAAATGTAGGTGTGCGACGCCCTCATGATTCGTGCTAGGGTAAGCACGGGTAACTAGTCATCAGATATGACTAGCCAACTCCGGTAGTGATTCCCCAGCTTGTTGATGCCATGGGCCATGTCGCCGAATCGCTCTGACAACGCGCTTTCCAACTCCGTGTACGTAGGCATGTAATTTGTGCCCAGATCTGCCAGGACCTGAAGCGCTTTCCCGGACAGCTTTGCGGCAAGATACTCTCCCATTTGACGATCTGTCCACCGATTTGTACGTCTTATGATCTCCAACTGGACTTTATAATTAGCCCAATCATTCTCCCCACTAAATTCAGGAGGAAGAATGATCCGGCCATGTCCAGGATGAGAGGTGATAGGCGCAAATCCAGGTGGTGGTGCTGGGGAGACTGACATAAACGTGAATGCTGGTCCGTGTGTTGCTGGTTGTGGTGTTTGCCATCGATGTCCATAATGATGTTGCCGTGTCCTTGAGGGCGATTCCCGTCGGTAGTGTTGTGCATGATATGTAGGGTCCACTGAATGATGGGTGTTGGTCTATAGACAGGTGCAGGCATACCATGTAGACGAGGCGGACGCTCTACTGGTTGATGTGACGGGTGTTCCTCATAGGGAGGTGGTGCAGGTGACTGACGGGGATGGTGTGTGCTGTGTAATGCTCTTCTGGTGTATTGTTGGAATGGAGGTACCGCATTTCCAGGCTCATAACGTGGTACCATTGGACAGTATGGTGACAACACGCAGACTGGCGGAGATGTGGGATATGGTACATGAAATTCCGGCCATTGGTCACCCAAGTGATGATGTTGGCGAACATAATGGTTGTGATGGATAGTTATGCCCCCATAGGGGTCTGTGTCATGGTCGACCATGATTCGGCGTATATGGTGGGTGCCTATCGTGGTTAACTGACAGGGTTATATATTGAGTTCCCACCTGTGAGGCATCACGGAATGTCCCCTCGCTGATCGGCAAAAACTTGTGTAAAGGCAGTGCTGGTTGTTCCTCACCGGGGAAATTTCTGGCATGGCCGGTGAGCATGCGTGCAGTTCATCCGTCATATGATGCTACTTCCAAATCTAAGGAAAGCTGACTGTCTGATGAAGATGGCTGAGACGTGGGTGTGTTGAGAGTTGGCGTGGGTTCGCGTCTCATTCGAGCCCCAACATCGGCCGCCACTTGTAGCTCACGGGTGTACACGCTGGTCCGTGATGTTGCTCCACTCCATTGCACTGCATGTACAGGATACGCAGGAGGGCTGGTTAGCTATGGTTCTCGGGGCTACGGAAGGTACAAAGATTAACTTCTAGAGCCAGTGGAACGTTCACATTCAAGTGGGGCCATGCGACCATTGCCGCTGAGATTGAACCTCACGGTCTTGTCCCAACTGTTCGTGTCACTGGTATGTCGGTCCATTAACTAATTTAAAAGTCTGGACATGATGATATAATTAAAAAGTCAGAATAATAATGATACAAATAATGCTACTCGTTTGACAGTAAATGAGCAAAATAATACAGTACATAGAGCTACCTGGTGTTCTTTCTACGTGGTCTCGCCGAAGGTACCACAGAGATTCGTAAATCTGCAGAGGTATCCCCGCAAGGGAGCATTGCAACGAGGCTACTTGAATAGTTTAATATAAACCAATTATACCACACAAAATATTATTGTTGCGAGAGGAAAGTGCCTCACGCGGGCCTCCATCAATGGAAAATGCCTTCAATGCCAAAGTGGAGAAAAAGAGCTGGCAAAAGGGCCACTCTTTTGTTCAAACCAAACAGCTAAGTGCTGATCAATACTAGTGAAGCCATAATTAATGTGATGCACACTGGTTTACGTGAAGACGGGCCGGATGACTTCCAAAGAATTCATAGGTCACCATCTTATGTAGGTCCAAAGATACTGCATTGGTAGTTGCCGCTTTATTTATGCGGGCCTTCTGCTAAATTCTAACCTACCAGCTGGTTATTAGATACGTTTGCAAGCTTTGGCCACAAGTGGCAGGGATTCCTGCCTATCTTTAGACACATACATCTAACTGGCGAAGATGCCCAGCTTCCCGAAGGTCGCCCCACATAGCATCTTCCTCAGAGTGACGGCGTGCGTACATGTTACGGAGCAATAGCTTCCGAATCATATGACAAATAATGCTACTCGTTTGACAGTAAATGAGCAAAATAATACAGTACATAGAGCTACCTGGTGTTCTTTCTACGTGGTCTCGCCGAAGGTCACCATTCCACCACAGCCACATATAACATCACTAGGACAAGTTACAGTTCACATAAGCAATTTAGAAAGCGCAATAGTATTTATGGTGGGGAGTAAGAGACAGATATCCACCGCTAGTAACCTTTCAGTAAGGGTGGTGTGGGTTTTAAGACCTTACTCAGTCACTACACCGCGTTGGATGGAGATTTGCGTCTCGTCTGTCACAAGTGTGTGTCGAATTAACATTTCACCTGCCATTAGGGTTAAGTTCCAAAATGGCCAGAGATGCATTGCAGGCCGGTTTTACATAATATAATTTGTTTTGCAGTGCTTCCTACATTGGCGGTGGACTCTAAACTAACAGGTATCCAGGGGGAGTGTATGTAAATCGACACTTTAGTTATCACCGCTCGGAACCCCCAATAGTTTCCCAGAGTCGGATCCTGCCAACGTGTCGATTGGGAGTCCAGACAATTGTTAAGCCATGCGGCTCACACTAGTGAGCGTAGAAAGAGACAATCACTCGATATTACTAAGAGGCCCTAAGGTAATTGGCCAATTTTATGCAATCTAGCCAGTGCGTGGTGTTACATATCGACTACAGCAGGAAAAGAGGCATACACAATGTGTCTCTTATGGAGAGAGTGTCCCTAGCTACTTTAAACCTATCATATCGAGCTAGAATAGCCAGGTTTAGTCGGTCACTTGTCAGGTGGGGAGCAATATGAGCATAAACAGTGACCTCAGTGTAAAATTGATGCTGGGGGAATATAGTGATGTGGATATAATGTTGCTGTATAGTATAGCCTAGCGTACTGCATCCTAGAGTTATTATGTATAAACAAAACATAATAACTAGGATGGCTACTTGCCATACACATAACTAACTAGTACAGTGCTAACAGTATATCAGGTCGTAGGACCTTATGGTGCTCGTTAGTTATAAGCACACGGAAATCAAGATAATATGTACAGTATGAAACAGAAAGTACAAAAGTGCGGTCTTAATACCGGGAAGGCACCTATTAGTAATCAGTGCATATTACGGAAATAATGATTAGTACAATAGTATAGTTATTTAAGTACCTAGTGGTCATTGGTAGAGAGAGAGAGAGAGAGAGAGAGAGAGAGAGAGAGAGAGAGAGAGAGAGAGAGAGAGAGAGAGAGAGAGAGAGAGAGAGAGAGAGAGAGAGAGAGAGTTAAATGCTAGGTGTAGGCTTAACGATGTTGTTGATGATGTTGAATGTCTCCATTATAACCATTCTATAACCGGGTGCGTATGTGATGTTCGCGCAATGGTGAATTGACATATCCCGCCTTGTGGGCAAGTGTGTTTGGTATGCTCCTGGCTTTCTTTGTCTTGTGTGATGTTCTGACTGCTCACAGGGTGACTTGGTAGGGCGGTTGTGGCCAGGGATGCCCTTTGGATGGAGAGGGTCATCTCCTGTTACACGACGGTTGGTACTCTGTCATAGTTTTTAAGTACCAGGAAAATTTGAGCCGAGAGTCTGATGAACAGGCTGCTTCCCTGCCCATCGCCAGCCGAGGAGGGGGGGGGGCCTGGGGAGGGGGGTTGGTTACTGCAGTGTGGGTTGCCGCCTCTGTAGCAGCGGACTCTCTCATATCTGAAGAGTGACAGTCAACAGACGAAGAGTGGAGTGTGAAATGGACAGGACTGGTGATGTCCGAACTTGGTGCATAGACTAGGGACGCCGGTTGGAGTGGGAGTGGTCGTGCAGATGGATAGGTTGCACGTTGGAATCGGATTGGTCCGGCAGTTTGATGACTTGGAAGGGTACACCGAGTTGTGTGGTTTTGCTGTTCATCAAAACAAGCTAAGGCTTCATCATGCCTCTTCACTTCCATGCTATTTATTACATGTTCCACTCCACAAGAAGCATGGCCCAGGGAAGCCTCAGCTTCCACTTGTGGTAACTCTATAATTGGGGTAATAGCATGAAGTGGGTGGGACTGGGAAGAGGTCGGCGGAACAACAAACATTTAATTGATGTGCAGAAGAAACACAACCGTTGTGCTGCTTTCACTTCCCTGGTACGATGTTTCTTCTTGTGGATCCATGGTGCTGAATGAACACTTCTATCGGGATCACTGCTGGTGTTGGAGGTTGTTGGTGAAGCTGTAAGAGGTTGTGAATTGCATACCACCAAAGGACGCTGGGTTTTAAGTGGAACGTGGTGCTCACAGAAACGTTGTTTCCGTGGAGGTGCTACAACCTAGCACTGCCGTTTTACATAGGAAAGAAGGTTGAGTAGATGCGGAAGGTGCAGGGTAACTTTTTCCGCAGGGGGAAGATGGCTGCGCTGCGGCTGCGGTGTGCATCGTAGGCACCATCATAGAAGAAGTTGGGTGTAATAGAAATGTGTTGACGAGTATAAATGGCCGCCTGGCATTGGGGTTCAAGGGCTGCAGTTGAGCCGGGTTGTGGAAATGGGCACCAAAGCGACTCTGTAATCTGTGCCCGTGCTAGTTTGATGGATTCTCAGGCTGTGGGGTACGTCGGTCAGTCTTTGGGAGTTGTAGATGGAGATCTGTTTGGACATCGGTTCTTCCAATGGCCCGGCTGACCACATCCAAAGCACGTGTTTGGTGGCAGAGCTGAAGCTGTGGTGGATTGCGGTCTAGTGGTGGACTGTGTTGCTACGGTGGTGCTAAGTGTTGTTACGAGATTGGTGAGCGCGGAGATCTGCTTAGTGATATCTACTAGTCTTTCGTGCATGTTTTGCCTATTGTTGTTGTTGTGCTGGTTCACGTATCCTTGGGCGTTGTTGTGGCCCCCGCAATGGGATTGGCCATGCCCTCTTCCTCTAGATGCGTGATTCTGACTGTTTTGTTCTTGCTGCGCATGTTGTTCGTTTGCTGATGTGGTGGTGGTTGATTCGGTGGTAGTGGCAACATCTACATCATGTACCTCATGGACTTGGTGTAGTTGGCAGCGATAATTTTTCTCCCGTTCCAAGAAATTCTCGATCTGAACCGTGGTGGCCGTAAGTTGTTGTAGGCTGCCGTGCTCCATGAGAAATAGTTTTTCCTTTAAGGCGGGTTCACCACTCAATGCGTCAATGAAGGTGTCTAAATGTAAGTGTGTGACGCCCTCGAGATTTGTGCTGGGGTAGGCGCGGGTAACTAACTGACGGATGTGACTTGCTAACTCTGGTAGTGTTTCCTCCGAGCGTCGACATAGATTCTTGAGTTGAAGTTGACTTGTTTCTCCAAGGGCTGTTTCACCAAATCTTTCCAACAATGCGTTCTCCAGTTCAGTGTGGGGTGTAGTCAGTTTCTAAGTCTGCCAGAACTTGCAGAGCTTTTCCAGACAGCTTTGGGGCTAAGTACTCTCCCATCTGACGATTGCTCCACCAGTTTGTCCTACTTATTATTTCAAATTGAACCTTATAATTGGCCCAATCAGTCTCCCCCGCTAAATTCGGGGTGGTGGGGGGCGGGTGGGAGTGATCCGGCCATTTCCTCGTGGAGAAGTGATTGGCACAAATCCCGGTGGTGGTGCAGGCGAAACTGATGAGAATGCGGATGCTGGCCGGTGGGTAGGTGCTGGTGTTTCCCGTTGATGTACCTGTCGATGCTGTCACGTCCGTGAAGGTGATCCCCGTTGGTGATGTATTGCATGGTACGTTGGTTCTGCCGAATACTGCCCTGATGCGAGTCCATAGACAGGTGTAGGTCTATAGACAGGTGGAGGCATGCTATGTGGATGACGCGGACGTTCCCAATGCTGGGATATATATTCCTCTTACAGAGGCGGTGCAGGTGACTGACGGGGAAGATGTGTGTGATGTGGACATCATCTGATGTATTGCTGAAATGGTGTTGCCGTTTCCTCCGGTTCGTAGCACGGTGCCCTGTAGTATGGTGAAGACGCACAGAAAGGGGGAGATATGGGATATGGTATATGACAGACTTCTAGAGCCGATGGAGCACTGATGTTCCAGTGGGGCCGTGCGACCATTGCTGCCAAGATTGAACTACATGGTGTCGTCCCTACTATTTGTGTCACTGGTGTGTCTATCCATACTAATTTAGAGAATATGGAACAATGTGTAATTAAAACAGTAGAAATATTAATATACTATACAAACAAGATGAATCATTTGACAGTAAATTAGCACACAATAACACACAACATAGAGCTATCTGGTATTCTTTCCATGTCGTGTCACCGGAGGTATCACACAGGTTCTTGAATCCACAGAGGTATCCCCACAAGAGACGCATCCGCAACGAAGTCACTAGGTCGTTTAATATAAACTAATATACCACTAACACACACACAGAAAAATAGTGTTGTTGCGAGAGGTAAGTGCCTCACGCGGGCCTCCGTCACAGGAAAATGCCTTCAATTCTGAAGCGGAGGAAAAGAGCTGGCAAAAAGGGCCACTCTTTTGTCCAACAGAAAAATGCTAAGTGAAGATCCTAGTGCAACCATAATTAATGTGATGCATACTGGTTTACGTGAAGACGGGACGAACGATTTCCGAAGAATTCCCAAGTCGCCGTCTTATGTAGTTCCAAAGATACTGTATTGGTAGATGCCGCTTTATTTATGTGGGCCTTCTGCTGACATCTAACCTGGCATTCAGTTAGAAACCGAAACTAGTTTTGGCCGCAAGTAGCAGGGATTCCTACCTAAATTTAAATACAGTTGTCCAATGGGTGCAGACGCTTCGCTTCCCGTAGGTCGCCTGGATTAGCATCTACCTCCAAGGACAGCATGCGTACATGTTACGACACAAGGCATCCGAATTCGACGAAAATCCGGCTACCTTGTCCCGCAACCACATAAAACATCACCTGGACAATGGCTACGTTTCACACAAGTTTTGATTCCTGACATGTCTTTATGGTGCGTGCGTGCGTGCGTGCGTGCGTGCGTGCGTGCGTGCGTGCGTGCGTGCGTGCGTGCGTGCGTGCGTGCGTGCGTGCGTGCGTGCGTGCGTGCGTGCGTGCGTGCGTGCGTGCGTGCGTGCGTGCGTGCGTGCGTGCGTGCGTGCGTGCGTGCGTGCGTGCGTGCGTGCGTGCGTGCGTGCGTGCGTGCGTGCGGATGGGTGGGTGGGTGGGTGGGTGGGTGGGTGGGTGGGTGGGTGGTGGGTGGGTGGGTGGGTGGGTGTGCGTGTGTGTGTGTGTGTGGGTGAAGAGATGGATATCCATCGTGAGCATCCTTCCCATGATGCCGTGACAAGCTCCATCGCTTCATCCAGACACTGCAATGAATTGGATGGAGATCCGCATCTCATCCATCACCGCGTCCTATGGATCTAACAGTTGACCTGTCATTAGGGTTAAGTTCCAATATGCCCAAATATGCACAGCTGGCCAGTAAATAAACTAACTAATTCACATTTATAACTATATGTTTTCGCAGTGCTTCCTTCATTTGCAGGGTTATCTAGCTAACGAGTATCCAAAGATATGGGAGAGATGTATGTAAATCAACACTTTAACCATCACCGCTCGGAAACCTCTGATAGTTTCCCTGGGTTGGATCCGATCAACGTGCTGATGGGAAGTCCAAACAATTAATAAGCCATGCCGCTGGTGGATCATGGAAAGAGACAATAACTTAATATATATGAGGCCCTATAGGTAATTGGCCAATTTTACACAACCTTGCTGGATTGCTGGGATACCTTACAGCAACAACCAGAAAGGAAGCGTACAATATATGTCCCTAAGCGAAGAAATTGTCCCTAACCACTTTAACCTATCCTATCGAGCTGAATAGTAAGGTTAGTCGGTAACATGCCAGGCCCAAACAATTAGATCATGGTCAGCGACCTCAGTGTAAAATTGGTGATGGCGGGAATAAAGTGATGTGGATATATCTGTTGCTGTATGGGATTTCCTAGCGTACTGCGGTCCAAAGTTTTCTATAATTAAACAAAACATATTAACTGGATGGCTAACTGCCATATACAACTAACCATTGCAATAAATAGATTATAATTAAATAAGGTAGTCAAGTATCATGGACTGATAAACTGAAGTGGCGTGGCTAGTTGAAAGCACCTACAGTAAACAAGGATAATATTCACAGTAAAATGGAAATTATAAATTGCGGTCATTAGTACCATATATGGAAATGACAATTGAAATGTACAAAAGTATAGTTACTTGAGTGCCTAATAGTCATCGGTATGGCACAGGCTACTATGTTGCTGAAATTGACGCGCTAACATATTCATAGCGTGAAACAACACGTTCTCTGAAGCTGGAGATATTTCCGCATGCGATTTCCGCAGCTGATTTCTGCAGGTTGGTCTCCGTAAACTGATTCCTCCAGACAGGGTAGACATGGTACACACTCATGACAGCGAAGCAGGGCAGTGAAGAATTGTCTATTAGATAGTCTTGGTAACTAGTATACAATTTATATGGAGATGAGAAAGTTACCCGTACGGCGATGGAAGTAGTAAAGTTGAAGGTTGCCCATTAACAGAGAGAGCTTTATATTGTAGCTCGTGGGGTAGTGTCGGGCCGTTCTGGTGTATGATGTCGACTCACCGTGCCGCAAGTGCATGACAAATGATGATGCTGGTTATCTTCCGATCTCGGGGTGACGGATCCTGTACGATACTGCCCTATGGGTAACAAAGACCAGCCCCTAAGGCCGGTGGAACTCAATCGTTCCGGTGGGGCCGTGCGACCATCGTCGCGAACATTAATCACAACGGTCTCATCCCAAGAGTTTGTGTCACCAGTATGCCTGTCCATAGCAATTTTGTGATCTATGGACTTACAAGATTTGATTTTGGTGACCTAATTAAATTAAGTCTATACAATAATTTTACCTAATGATGAGCATACGAAAATACAAGACATAGAGACAGCCAGATGAACTTTTAAACGTGGGGCTCCCGGAGGTACCACACAGACTCGTAGGTCCACAGAGGTATCCCCGCAAGGGAGGCTCCCATACGAGACTTAACTATTTAACTTAATATAAGCTATTATACCTCTAAGCTGAAAGGAAAGAAAATTATCTCTGTAGTGACGAAGAATCATGTGACTCACGCGGGCACTACTCCTAGTGCTAGTTTGGTTGAGGAGTATTATCCTCGCGTGGACCATCATCGCTGAATCCTTGCGAGAGGCAAGTGCCTCGCGTGGGCCTCCGTTATGGGAAGGTGTCGCCACTGCTTAAAGCGGGAGAAGAGTAGTAGGCAAAAATGGGCCCACTCTAATATTTAACCAAAATGCTGAAAAGAAAAGACCATACCTAATGAGATTATGACTTGCGTGCTGTTTTACGTGAAGACGGGATGAACGATTGCCGAAGGATTCCCACGTCACTGCCTTATGTAATTCTCAATATGCTGAATTAGTAGTTGCCACTTTATTTATGCGTGCCTTCTTCTATGCTTATCTATCATTTAGTTTTTAGTGACAAGAACTATTTTAGGCCGCAAATGGCGGGTGTCTACCTAGCTGTTAGATATGACTGTCATTGGGAACGGATGCCCTATGACATCAATACTGAAGACAGCGCTCATACATGTTACCCAGTAAGATCTCCGAACTGGAAAAGAATCCGGACATCCTGCCCCGTAACCACATAAAACGTCACAAGACACTGGTTACTTTTCACAAAAGCATTTTAGGCAACTGATCTATCGTTATGGTGGGGGTAAGAGAGACAAATACCTACCGTAAATGTCCTTCCTGTGAGGGTGCGGCAGATCTAAATATCATGCCCAAACATTCTTATGGAATTCGGTAAGGATGCGCATCTCACCCATCACCTGGTCCTATGGAACTAACCGTTTAACCTGTCATTAGGTTTAAATACAAGTTGCCCGGTTTTGCACTACGGTGCGGGAGGATTGTTCAGCAAATAGAAGAAAATAATAATTAAGATATATGTTCACAGTGCTTTCCTACATTGGCAAAAGTGCTAACTACTAAGTATCCGAGGATACAGAGGGATTGTATGTGATACCACACCCTGGCCCTCACCGCACGGAAACCCCAACAGTTTCCCAGGGGCAGATCAGCGCATGGTGCGGATAGGGACATTCAAACAATTAAGAAGCCACAAGGCTTAGTGGAACATGAAGAGAGACAATATCTTAGAGATATGAATCTTGCCGGAGTGCAGGGCTAAATTATCGCAACTACCGGGAGAGAGGCGTATAGCACAGATTTCCTAACGAAGAAATTGTCTCTAATCATATTAAACCTATCCTATCGAGCTGAATAGAAAAGGTTTTAGTCAGTAGCATGTCGAGCTAAACAGAGTTATAGCATGGACAGCGACCTCAGTGAAAAATTGTTGGTGGCTGGAGAAAGTGCTGCATATATAAGTGTCGCTGTATAGTGTTTCCTACGTGCACTTCAGTCCTATATTTTCTACAACTAAACAAAACATACGAACTGATGGCCACTGGCCATATATATACACCTGTGCAAAAGTTAAGCACCACCCTATTTTTACGCACATGCGAGGGTATATTCATGTGCTATGAAGAAAGCAATAGCATAAACATTTATGTACCCATCCATCTTAGTGCAAGAGGTAATAATGCAACTAGAGGAATGCTGATTATGATGGTGGGGAAACACTGTATGTTTTTGTTTGAACTTGAAAACGAGGCCTGAATATGGTTACGTTGACACAACTGACTACTATTGCCCTACAGTTGACACACGTGGCTAGATTGTCATTACTGGTGTCTGAAAACGAAGTTTAACATCTGTGCACGAGTTTGAGACTGTCATTATTAATACCGGGTATATCCACCTTGTGCCTGGATGATGGCCTGGACACGACGTCTCATGCTGGTCACCAACCGACTGATACGCCATTGTGGTATTCGTTGCCATTCAAGATGGAGTGCGTCTGTTAATTCCTGTAGGTTCTGCACAGGAGGATCCCTCCTTCTCACCATGTTTCCCAGAATGTCCCAGATATGCTCAATAGGGTTCATGTCAGGGCTCCTTGCTGGCCATGGTAGGGTTTCGATGGCATTCTGGCGGAGGTATTCATGCACAGCTCTAGCACGATGTGGTCGGGCGTTGTCATCCATGAATATAGGGTGGGTTCCAGGTGCATGATTTACAAAATGAGGGACCACAACTCTATCCAGTATGGAATCTTGATATCTTTGTCCATTGAGTGTTCCAGGTACAGTCAACAGATCCAGCTTACAATCAAATGAGATGCACCCCCATATCATAACGGAACCTCCACCAAATGGAACTTCTTCCATGATGTTACGTTGGTCGTACGCCGTGCATCTGGACCTCCATACACGAGTTCGACCATCTGTGGCATGAAGCAGGAACCGACTTTCATCGGACCAGTGTACCCGTCTCCAGGATCTCATGTTCCAGTGTCTTCTTTCGTTGCACCACCTCAGACGCTCCTCTTTGTGGTGTGCAGTGAGGAGAGGACGTCTGACAGGTCTCCTAGCTTTCATGCCAGCAGCATACAGTCTCCTTTTGACGGTAGACATTGACACTCTATTGCGCGTTTCCCATTGCTGGCTGAGCACTCTGCTGTTGGTGAATGGAGATCTCCTAACAAGGCGTACTACGGCTCGATCATCACGGGCAGTAGTCTTCTTCGGTCTTCCAGATCTAGGCCTGTCGTTCACCTCGTTAGTTTGCCCATGTTTTGCAATCAAACGACTGATTACAGTATGGTTAATGTTCAGCTGTCTGCCAATCTCTCTGCATGACATACCAGTGGTATGCATGCCTATGATTTGCCATTTCACACGATCACTTAACCTTCGTCTTGCCATAGCGGTTCACAATCAAGAGCTAATTCTCTCTGTACAAATAAACCACGGTCATGAACACAAAATTCCTAATCTTGTCGCCTAAATCTGTATGTAATGTTCTACACCTCAAACTGGACTTTTACATAACTGAACACGTGTGCTGTTTCCCGCCACGCACGGACATCAAGCGGCGTGAAGTCATGCATTCATGTGCATTTCGTACTTGGAATTATGTCAGCTAACGCGGGGACAAAAAGTATGGCAGCCTAGTTGTACCATCATGTTTCTACGTTCTATTGTTTTTGCTGATGCTTAACTTTTGCACAGGTGTATATAAACTAACCAGAACAATCAATACAGTGTAAAATGATCAGAATTTTATATCTTTAGTACAGGTTAATGAACCTACTATGGTGCGGTTAGTGAAAACATCTTACAGAAAATGAGAATAACTATAAACATATACAGAAATTATAACTAGCGGTCCTAAGACCGTTACGGTACCTTCTAGTCATCGGGACCGTCTATATGGGTATGATATAATTAGGAAAAATACATTTAACATAATAATTAAAATGTTAAGCATAGTTACTTGAATAATCGGTAGCCATTCTTAAGTCTGGCTATCATGTTACTGAAATTGATACGTCATTCTTAGGTTGACGTGAGTTGATGTGTTCTCGGGAAGCTGGAAAGTTCCCACAGGTTAGTCCCGGAAACAGGATTCCCACAAGCAGCTTATGACAGAGCGGATCGAACTCAGGACTGTAATCACAATATAGAATGTCTAACGAGTAGTCAGCAAGAGATACAATAACATTGCTGCTGTGAAGAAAGTTCCCATACACTGATGGTATGGATGGAAGTTGATAACAACCCAATCACAAGCGGGGGTTGTTAGATGCAGATGAAGATACAAAACTTAAGCTTAATGGTGCAGGGTATGTCAGCCAGCTCTGAAGACGTACCGGGCAAAGTTTACTTGCTGCGATCGAAAGTTTAGAAGAATATGCACGGCATCAGTGCAGGGATGATTAAATAACCACTTTTTGGCGTGGCCGGCAGATCCGGCAAGTCATCCACCAAAGAACATCGCTGCCTCTACATCTGTAGAATCACATTTTCAGGCCGTAGAGGCCTCACCGCAAGTTCGTGTTCCGACGTATCTCTTGATATTCGTGAACAATAACTAGAAAGTTCCAAAATTCTCCCGCAAGCACGGGAGTTAAAAAATTGCTTTAGTGCGGTGAGTTGGATACTGCTAGCTACGGGAGGAAAACCGACAGAAAGCGAAGTAATCTGCGTATTGTCTGTCGAGACGATAGTAGCTGGTACAGGTCCAACCTATTCGTCCCCTGGCCGAGGATGCTCTCGAACTTTAGATCTCGTCTCCCTTTTTTACTACTCGTGACGTCACAGGCGCAGCCCAGACAATCAGCTTGTAGCTAATAATAACGCAGTCGAATGTTCTAGAACATTCTAGAAGTTCTGTAGGCTGGTACCCGACTCCTCATACCCTCGCTGACGATTCTCTGGTTCACTATTGCGATTATGAGCAATTGGAGTCGGGTACCAGCTTAGAAGTTCTGCGTCCACGTGGTTATGACGTCACGGCAATATTTTGAAGATAATCAAAAAGGGTTGTCCGTGGATAACTCAGCCATTTCTTAACCGATTTTGAAATGGTTTACAGATTTGGAAAGCCCGTCAAAATCTGGTCTTGATCAATGCCAGATTCGGCGGGAACAAGTAATTAGAAAGGGTTATATGGTACCATCTCTGTACACTAAAAGCGTCATCCCATCTTAGTCATAAACTACGTGCTCTGTCAAAAATAGCGTCTAAGCGTGCGCATGCGCACTATGCGCTTTAACGAACTTAGTCGTTTTTATAACGCGATCTCTCTCATAGGCTGATTCGGCCAGTACCTGCCCGGTCGATTCGAACTACACCACCCCCTCCTAGTTTGACATCCGTGGCAAATGATCATGCAATGCGGATCGGCGCACGGATGTACGCTAGTTGGGAATTATAGACTTCCCGGGTAGGCGCATGGCCAGAGGAATAGTGACGCAATAGACGCGTATTCAAGAGACAGAGCACATAGAGGTGCCAAAGAGGAGAGGGGAGGCATACTTTTAGTTTTCAATCTCTGACCTGGAATTATTTTTCCAGGTCTTTTCTTTCTTTTTTTTGTTTTAATTTTTGGTGCGTGCTGCAACTTTATTTAGTAAATGATCCTAAACAATGGCTCGCATGGGTGTTCTCTTTGGGTGCGGATAATTATTATCTCCGCAGAGAACACCCAAGCTCCAACGTACCACAATTTAAGTTTAAATATATAATAATATAAAATATATATGTATATATAAAATATAAGATTTCCATGTAACATACCCTTATGGGGTATCTAGCAGATTACTTCCGAATTACTTGTGCACCACGGGTAAATAAAGGGGTACGCAGCATGTATCTCTAATTAAAAATATATTTGCGGCCCGTTGTAGCGGGTCTGCAACGGGCAGCTCTCGCCGACCCCATAGCCGTCCTGACATCTAAGACAGGAAGAAAAATAATAAGAAAAATAAAACATAATAATAATAACTCAAAAGTTAGTTTATCAGGCAGTCCCAGCATAGCTGAGACTGCATGAGGGGATTATGACATTATTGCACTGCAGGATGTTGTATTCTTTATGTCGCACATGACGTTCTTACAACACCGGAGTCCGCAGTGCTCATTTTGTGTAGGACAAAGCTGGGCACTGAAGTGCGCGGCTGTGTCGGATAACCGTAGTCATCCTAGGGACGGGATTCAATTGATCTAAACATATATAATAAAAAGAAAAGTATTTAAAAAATAAACTAATAATTAATATGGTTCCATGAATCGCACCACTGATGTTTTGCTGTATCACAAATGATCACACCTCTGCTGCGAAATTTCTGATGGTGGTTGGTCACGGTGGATGCACTATCATTGCTGAGATGCGTTCATTATCACTGGCACTGTCGGAAATATCTGTCTGTAAGGCAGCGGTGATGCTAGTGGTCGTCAAGGCGGGTGATGCCATTGTTGTTGTGGTCATCGTGGTGGCTGCGGTGGCTGTCGTGGTGATGGCAGTGAGCTGAATCATAGGCTGAGACAATGATGCAGGAGCGGATACAGTAGGAGATGACATCTTCCGAGACTTAGCATATTTCACCAGACGATTTGCGGTAACATTGCACACAGGCTGAATGTCCAGCGTGTGGGCGATACGTCTTTTCCCCGCGTATGGTCATTCCAGTACAGTTCCCTTCCTGATGGCTGGGTCAGAAAGGCTGGATAACACGAGTTGGAGTTATGCTAATCGACGCGGGCTGCGACGGTCCTGGTCACTCGTCTATGGTCAGGTCTGGAGGAGATGGTGACTGCGGGTAACTTGGAATTTCCATTCCAGCAGGTGTCGTGATGACTACCGACTGACTGGCTGAAATTGCTTCAGACACAACGGGTGTGGGTGTAGTGGCTGTAGTTTGATGGCTGATTACTGATGCGGGTGCTGCCAGACTGGATTCTGCGGAGTACTTTCGCGTCTTACTCCGCTTCAGGGCTGGTGTAGATGTGGTGACTGGTAGTGGCATAGCGCTCCCCGACGTGCTTGCGGGTAAGATTTCACATCTTGCTGCTGGTATGCTGCTCACGGTAGCCGTGGGAGGACGATGGCTAATGGGATATCTACAGGTAGTGTTTTTCGTGCAGGCCATCTTCTCGGTCGGGAGAACTTTGACTGGAAACCGAGATTTGAAACGCGTGGCTAAAACGGCACAATCCTCATTTTCTTCCCCGGGATCTAATGTCACTTCTAACACACGGTGATGATGACGGAGCACATGGGTCACTCCATAGTGAGTAGCGGTGTAGAGATACTGACACGTCACACAGAAGGCTGACTGGAGGAGATGATCCCTATTAACATGAAGTGTGCGGTCAGATTTTCTCGTAACGGTTCTGGTACAGGGTTCTCCACTAGCTGATTACACCCTGCACGAGAATCATTTTGGAACTGGTACCGATTCTTCTTCAGAGGAATCCGACAATGCTAAATCTTGGAGGAGTGACATCTCGTTCCCGCATGGTAGATGGCTGCGGGAACCTTATTCAAAACCTAATGCCCTATCTCTTCATTTTGTTAACTTTCCAGGCCAAGTATAATAATGAACTAATAATAAAAAAGAGCAGAATTTGGTTTTCGACACGAAAGAAGCCTAATGCCATCTGTTCTTCCCTGGTGTCGAGTTTTGACGGGAAGACGAAGTTTCAGAGCGTGCTTCCTTCTTTTATGCTATTTGGTGACGTCATAGGCGGCAGATGACCACACCTGGACGTTTAACAGGTGATTCGGTCATCCCTATATGGAAAGTTTCTCTTTCCCACTCTAGACGTCTAGGGATTAATTCTTCCCGTATAAAGGGAGTACTTTTAATTATAGGAGGAATGGCTCATTACCTTTCGTCTTAATTTAGCACATTTAACAGCCTCCGATCAACATAAAAACGTGGTACTACCTTTTCTTTGAGGAGCCTTACCTTTTTAATTAGCGTGAGGCGGTTTTTCAGATTGGATGCTTATAAACCTGCCTGTTTTAATTTTAGGCTGGAGCGCCCGATGGGGTGTGTGGGAGCCTGGTGACGTCAGCGGTAATTACCCCGACTCACCCTTGCCACTCCTCCATCACGCTGTGGTAGTCGCGTCTTTGGGTGGCTCTTGTGTTTAAAGCGTTTGATCCAATTTACTGGAAATAGCAGTAAATGTCACGTGGCTCCTAAAAGCACGTGGTTGATCGGAAACATATGTGCTGTTTATGGCAATGGCCAAAATACTGTTGCTGAGGTGTAGTCTGTTGTAGATGCGAGATATGGAAATATATATATGTTATATCATGAATCTTTATAATATAATGTCCCTTATTTGCGCGAGCTCTTAAATATGCGTGTTGTATATGTCTGTAATAGGTAGTGCTCAGCCCATGTTGATTATGGACTAGAACGCAGGGAAGAGAATTTTTGAAATTCTTGTAATTATACTGTTAGATTTTGGATGCCGTTTCACCAGCCCGTGCGCTAATGATTTGTAGCACGGTAGAGCAGTTGTGTTCTTAGTAAAAAATATAACAGTAACGTTGTAAGTAATTTGATGTGTGGTTTAAACAGATCTATTCAGGCGGTAGTTCAATGTTACAAGATCCCAAGCTGCGTTTTCCGAGCGGGAGGGCTACCAAGCATTCTCCTCAATGGGTAGAACTAGCTCCGTTCCGGCCTAGACCATACACATTAATACCACTTAATAATGGTTAAATTACAGTACAACTCGGAGGTGGGTGCCACAATATTATAATTTACAATGGCGTTGTTTGGAGATTGTGAATACAGTCAACCTGAGTGTCTATGTTTCTTACATGTTAGTGATTTGAATCTGATATGCGTGGCTGGTTATCTGTGGATGATACTTGCGCTGTGGTGAAGGTGATGTTTTTATGGCCGCCAGGTGCGGGAATGGGGATGGGGTGGGTGAGAGGCAGCATGATTGTCAACTTTATCGAACCTTGAGGGTATTTCACTTTGTAATTGCCAAGCCCGTGGGTGGGACAGAGTTACTTTAGAGCGCAGATGACCTGTCGGATGCTGTCACAACTTTGATCCATCCATTATCGAATTGAACTTTTCGGTAGCAAAATCCTACTCGTGACTGATGACAATGCGGGCATCTTGCTCTCTTAATAATATTGACTGTTATTACGTGTAGATGAAGTATGTAGATTCTGGCTGTTTTCGTATGATGTCGGGGAAAAGGGAGGGGGAGGAATGTTGGACAAACGTTCCTCCCGCGATGCGTACTGTAGATGGCTGTAGTGCATTCCTTATATCCATATGATCAGTTCTCCCGTAACTGGAAAAGAAGGTGTGTGCGGGACATTTGTTGGCTGTTGTTTGTTGATGATAATGTTGTTGTTGGGATGTCCGGGCTGCTGTATGATGCCAATGTTATAAGCGAAGTGGGCGCATTCCAGTTTTCCATGCTGGTGAATGCCAAGTCTGTTGTTATTGCGGGAGGTGGGGGGTTTGCGGGAGATATTATTTCTCCCACAGCTTTGGCTGGTGGAACTGTCACTTGTACACCTTGGCCTTCCCGGTGTGGTTCTCTGTCCCCATCCACGATGGACGGATGCCCAGTTTCCCACACAGGATGCAGTCTAGGCTAGGTACCTCTCCGTACATGCCTGAGATAAAGACCTGTCCAAGTTAGGGAGACATAATCCGGGACAGAGTCAAGATGCACACTGACGACTCCCGAGCTGAGCGAACACAGTACTGGGCGCCAATAGGGTCATCTTGGCAAGGGGCTGCAGCCCCGCATAGACCATACCACGGAGGCGATGTCTGCCAGATGCATCGCAGCTAAGGCCCTCGCATAGACTGTACTTTGACGTCATTTTAGCTGAGAGGCCCCGCGCAGATCATACTAGACAGACCATCCACCCCACAGGTACCTGGGTGCCAGACTGCTCCACCTGTCCGGCAAATGACAGGTTACACCGTCTCACACACATACCCTCCTGCTTCCCAAAGAATCACTTTTCATGACCTCTGATCACAGGAGACATGACTCGCAATAAGAACACTTGCCATGGCCTGACTGTACATTGAGCCATCTTGGCCACTCCTAACTAGAAACGGGTTGATGAACTGACATGATCAAGATGACCGGCCGGCAACCCAGTCGATAGCGATCACCATCTGAGCTCATGCTCAGGGGCAACCAACAGTCTGATCCGTACCTATCTGCCAACAGAATACGAACTTTGACCGTTTTCCCAGGCCTTGCCCGCAGGGCATCTCCGACAAACCAATCCCAGCAGTCTGCAGAGACGTGCGCCCTGGGTGTGGACTGTCATCCACGTACCACGCATGCCCATTTACTGAGCTCGGATGAACCAAAAATCTCAGCAGCCCGAACAATGTGCCGACTAGACGGTACCAAAGTAGGATGTTAATTCATCCTTCATTAGACACGGAGGCCTTCAGTATCTCCTCAGCCCTATAAAAATGATTTTACATGCCCCCGGACCCTTGCGGGCCCACTGCTGCCTGTTCCCGCAAACCTTCGAGGAGCCTATCCCTCTTAGTTTGCAGTAATTTTTGTGTCCATACCGGGAATTAATTAATACCGGTAGGTGCTGCTAAATGATGTTGTTGCCGATGTTGAATGGCTCTGTTATGCTGAGTATAATCGAGTAGGTATGTGATGTACGCGCAATGACGAATTGACGTATCCAGCCTTGAGAGCAGGTGTGCTTTGTATGTGATGACATTCTGTCTGTGGTGTGATGTCCTTACTGCTCACGGGGGAGTATGGTAGGCCGAATGGATGGGGTGGCCTTTGGATAGGGGATGTGGTCATCTCCCATTACACGACGTTTGGTGTCCTGCCATAATTTTTAGACACCGGGAAAATTTGAGCCGAGAGTCTGCTGAACAGGCTGCTTCCCTGCCCACCGCGGGGGATAATGTTGGTCGGTGCGGTGCGGGATGCCACCTCCTCTGTTGCAACAGTCTCTCTCATATCTGAAGATTGACAGTCAACAGACGACGAGTGGAGTGTGAAATGGACTGGGCCAGTGATGTCCGAACTTGGTGTATAGATGAGGGACGCCAGTTGGATTTGGGGTTGTGGTGCGATTATGGTTAAGGGTTTCACTTGGGTGGGAATTGGTCTGGCGCTTTTGGGAGGTGGTCGGGTACACCTTGTTGTGTTGTTCTGCGGTTCTAGACATGCCAAGGCTTCATCTAGCTTCTTTACTTCCATGCTATTCATCATATGTTCCACCCCACGGGAAGCATGACTTGGGTCAGCCTCAGCCTCCGCTTGTGGCAACTCTATGATGGGGGGCATAACATGAAGTGTGTGGGAATGGGAAGATATCGGAGGAACAACTTTTCCATCTGGTCCCTTGGACAAAACAAACACAAAATTCTTCAGATACGACTTCCCAGATCTATAGACCCGCGCTGAGGAGGGAGAGGGCGAGTACATATCTCGTCATCGTCGTCAGCGTTAGCCGCTTGTTCACCCGCATTCTGGCTTGGTAGAAGTGAGGCTGAACTGGCACCGCGGTGCTCTATGGTAACCATGGGAATACTAATTTCCGTAGAAATATCTGTCTGGGTACCGGTGTCACGAGAAACGCCCAGTCCGAGCTCTGGTGGTGGGTCGTCACTGACACACGGTTTAAGTCGATCGAAGTGGATGACTGAGGTCAGGCCATCCGAAGCACGGATGCGGTAGGTCACGTCCGACGTCTTACCTACTACCACATAGGGGCCTTTCCACTGGTAACTAAGTTTACTTGGCACGTTTGCAGATCATCGTGAATCGTGTACCCAACCCATCCTTCCTGCTTCATACGGATCTCCATGCACCCTCAGGTCGTGCCATGTCTTTTGCCGCCAGTGTGCAGTGGATAATGTTTCTCTCACTAACTCATGGGCTTGTTCTATCCTTTGCCGCAAGAGTTCAACATAGAGAGATGGTGAATTTTTCTCTCCTGCTATTCGAGGCATGGCCAGGTCCAGGCCACTCCAGGGGTAAGGCTAATTCACGGCCTAACATTAACCGAGCAGGGGTATAACCCGTGCTGGAATGTACTGAAGTGCGGTAAGCTCGCGAGAGTTCTGTTGAATCTCTCTACCATCCTGTCACTCCGGAGGTGGTATGGAGTCGTCCTTGTTTTGACAATGTGGAACAATTTGCAGGGCTCTGATATGAGCCGGCTCTCAAAATTACTTCCTTGATCAGAGTGCAACTCATAAGGCATACCAAAACGGCAGAACACATTGCTGGCCAAGACCTCCGCTACGGTGGATGCCTCTTGGTCCAGCAAAGCAAATGCTTCTACCCACTTCGCAAAGTAATCTTGTAATACGAGGATGTATTTATTTCTGTCATCCATCGTATTCAAGGGTCCGAGCACGTCGATAACCACTCGCTCCCATGGTGCACCAACAATCTCAATTTGAGATGGTGCGATATGGTGTTGGCCAACAGCGCGTCTTTGGCATGGGATACATTTGGCAACCCATGCTTTGACATAACCGCGAATCCTGATCCAGTGGAATCTCAATTTGATATGGACAACAGTCCTTTCCACAGCCAGATGCCTGGCGTTATCATGCAGTTGTTTTAATATAAGATCATGATAACTTTCTGGGACTACCAGATGGTCATTAATATACAGAATGTTATTTATTAATCGACATTCTTTGAACCGTTGGTAATAATATTTTGCCGTGGTGGAAAGTGGTGTTACCGATTCCTTGGGAGGGCGTACCCCTTCCTGGATCCATGCATATATATTTCATGTATGTACGTCTGTTGTTTGGTGGTGTGCGATTTTCCCCAGATTCCACTCTGTGCACCTCAATTCGGGGAACGTTGTTGTACGAAGGCCGCAGTTGAGCCAGGAAGCGAATACGGGCACCGAGGTGGCTCTTGATATTTCAGTGCCCTTAAGAGTTTGATGGCTTCTCCGGTTGCGATGTGCTGCAGTCAGGGGCAGGCCTTGTTGAAGGAGGTTGGTTAGGACACAAGTCCCTCCAATGGCCTGGCTGATCGCATCCGTAACAGGTGTTTGGTGGCGGTGCAGTGCTGGTGGTGTTTGTTGTCATAAAGTGAGTGGTGGCGAGATTGGTGCGGAGTTGTGACTAAATTAGTTAGAGTGGAGATCTGCTTAGAGATCTCGTATATACAGTCTTTCAAATGCCATTGTTATTGTTGAACTGGTTCCCGTGTGCGGAGGGCCCCATTATAGCTTCCTCTAGGGGCACGCCCCCTTCCTCCAGGCGCTTGATTCTGATTGGAATTCTGTACAGCCAGTTGTGGTGATGTCTGTGCGGTGGGTGTTGATGATCTGGGGGTGGGGGGGACATTAGTGGGCGTGGCGACAGCTGCACCCCTATCTCGTTGATAGGGTGGAGTTGGCATCGGCTACTCTTTTCCCGCTCCAGAAACTTTTCGATACGGACCGCGGTTGCCGTTAATCGGGCCAAACTTCTGTGGCCGCCAAGAAATAACTTTTCTTTCAGGGCGGGTTCACCGCTCAATGCATCGATGAAAGTGTCAAGATGCAGATGGATTATGCCTTCTGTGTTGGTGCTCGGATATGCGTGGGTGACTAGCCGTCTGATTCAGGTAGCTAATTCTGGGAGTGATTCCCCCACGCGTCATCGAAGATTTTTTAGTTGGAGACGACTGGTTTCTCCGAGAGCTGTGTCGCCAAATCGCTCCGTCATTGCTCGTTCCAATTGAGTGTAAGTGCGTGTGTAGTCAGTCCCGAGATCTGTAAGAACTTGAAGGGCTTTTCCGGAAAGATTTGCGGGGAGATATTCACCCATTTGCTGATCATTCCAGCGGTTAGTCCGACTTATTATCTCGAACTGGATTTTGTAATGGGTCCAGTCATTTTCCACACTAAATTCGGGAGGGAGAATGACTTAGCCAAGACCACGGGAAGAATGAAGTGGTTGAAAGCCGGGTGGTGGTGGTATCTGCGAGACTGATGAGTATTCTGATGCTGGTCGTTGTGCAGGTGGTGGTGGTGTGGGTGTTTCCCGTCGATGCCGATGCCGAGGAGCGAGAACACGCATACTCCAATTTAGTGAGTCCTGCCCGGTTGTAGAACCATAGACCGGCATGGGTTTATGGACGGGGGGAGGGGGCGGAATATTGTGACGATTACACAGACGTTCTACCCGAGGCGAGGACTGATATCCCTAATATGGCGGTGGTGCAGTCGGCTGACGGTTGTGATGTGTAGCGTGACTGATGTACCAGCGAAAAGGTGGTGCTGATTCCTCCCGATAATGCCGCGGTGTTCCCCTTGAGTATAGCGTTGGACTAGAATGGGGCGGTGTGGGAGGTTGTCTGTAAAATGGATTGTCACCCGTCCATATGGTCTCCGTAGATGACACGGGTGAATGATAGTAGTCTGAAGGACTATTTATATGCCCGTAATCGGGTCTTTGTCGTGACTATCCACGATTCGGCCCTGATGGTGGTGGCCTGTCATGGACATCCGATATACTTCTAAACTATGTTCCTGCCTGCGAGGCATCCCGAAAGGTACCATCACTGACAGGCGAAAACAGGTTATATTGCGGTGTTGTTGATTTCGCTGGAGAATTTCTGGCATAGTCGGTGAGCATGTGAGCTGAGAATCCATCATATGACGCCACCTCTTGATCGAGGGAGTCGTCGCCAAATGGAGACAGTATATAACTGAGCCCACTATACGGTGTGGGCGTGAGTTCGATACATGTTAATAATGATGTTCTTCGAGCCCGACAGCGGGCGACACTTGTAGCTCGCGGGGTAGTGTCGGGCCGTTCCGGTGTATGATGTCGACTCACTGTGCCGCAAGTGCATGACGAATGA
This sequence comes from Chaetoderma sp. LZ-2023a, assembly GCA_034401795.1. Classification (NCBI taxonomy): domain Eukaryota; kingdom Metazoa; phylum Mollusca; class Caudofoveata; order Chaetodermatida; family Chaetodermatidae; genus Chaetoderma; species Chaetoderma sp. LZ-2023a. Next base: position 167,402,528 of record CM067369.1, on the reverse strand, counting down.
TGGCGCTTGTTAGCTTCCGGTTTCGGGGTACAGATCCTGTACGATACTGCCTTACAGGTAACAAAGACCGGCTCCTAAGGCCGGTGGATCTCAATCATTCCGGTGGGGCTGTGAGACCATCGTCGCGAACATTAAACACAACGGTCTCATTCCAAGAGTTTGTGTCACCAGTATGCCTGTCCATAGCAATTTCGTGACCTATGGACTTACAAGATTTGATTTTGGTGACCTAATTAAATTAAGTCTATACAATAATTTTACCTAAACAGACTGTCGAGTATGCTAGATAAAAATGATGAGCATACGAAAATACAAGACATAGAGACAGCCGGATGAACTTTTAAACGTGGGGCTCCCGGAAGTACCAGACAGACTCGTAGGTCTGCAGAGGTATCCCCGCAAGGGAGGCTCAAGTACGAGACTTAACTATTTAACTTAATATAAGCTATTATACCTCTAAGCTGAAAGGAAAGAAAATTATCTCTGTAGTGACGAAAAATCATGTGCCTCACACGGGCAATACTCCTAGTGCTAGTTTGGTTGAGGAGTATTATCCTCGCATGGACCGTCATCGCTGAATCCTTGCGAGAGGCAAGAGCCTCACATAGGCCTCCATTACGGGAAGGTGTCGCCACTGCTTAAAGCGGGAGAAGAGTAGTAGGCAAAAATGGGCCCACTCTAATATTTAACCAAAATGCTGAAAAGAAAAGACCATACCTAATGAGATTATGACTATAGGGGTGCGTGCTGTTTTACGTGAAGACGGGATGAACGATTCCCGAAGGATTCCCATATCACCGTCTTATGTAATTCTCAGCATGCTGAATTAGTAGTTGCCGCTTTATTTATGCGGGCCTTCTTCTATGCTTATCTATCATTTAGTTTTTAGTGACAAGAACTATTTTAGGCCACAAATGGCGGGTGTCTACCTAGCTGTTAGATATGGCTGCCATTGGGAACGGATGCCTTAAGACATCAATACTGAAGACAGCGCTCATACATGTTACCCAGTAAGATCTCCGAACTGGATAAGAATCCGGACATCCCGCCCCGTAACCACATAAAACGTAGCAAGACACTGGTTACTTTTCACAAAAAGCATTTTAGGCAACTGATCTATCGTTATGGTGGGGGTAAGAGAGACGAATACCTACCATAAATGTCCTTCCGGTGAGGGCATGGCAAATCTAAATATCATGCCCAGACATTCTTATGGAATTCGGTAAGGATACGCATCTCGCCCGTCACCAGGTCCTATGGAACTAACCGTTTAACCTGTCGTTAGGTTTAAATACAAGTTGCCCCGTTTTGCACTGCGGTGTGGGAGGATATACAGAAATTATAACTAGTGGTCCTAAGACCGCTACGATACCTTTTAGTTATCGGGACCATCTAAGCGGGTATGATATAATTAGGAAATATACACTTAACGGAATAATTAAAATGTTACGTATAGTTACTTGAATAATCGGTAGCCATTCTTAAGTCTGGCTATCGTGTTACTGAAATTGATATGTCATTCTTTGGTTGACGTGAGTTGATGTGTTCTCAGGAAGCTGGAAAGTTCCCACAGGTTGGTTCCCGGAAACAGGATTCCCACAAGCAGCTCATGACGGGAGCGGATCGAACTCAGGACTGTAATCACAATATAGAATGTCTAACGAGTAGTCAGCAAGAGATACAATAACATTGCTGCTGTGAAGAAGGTTCCCGTACACCGATGGTACGGATGGAAGTTGATAACAACCCGATCACAAGCGGGGCTTGTTAGATGCAGATGAAGATACAAAACTTAAGCTTAACGGTGCAGGGTATGTCAGCCAGCTCTGAAGACATACCGGGCAGAGCTTACTTGCTGCGGTCGAAAGTTTAGAAGAATATGCACGACATCAGTGCAGGGACGGTTAAATAACCACTTTTTGGCGTGGCCAGCAAATCCGGTGAGTCATCCACCAAAGAATATCGCTGCCTCTACATCTGTAGAATCACATTTTCAGGCTGCAAAGGCCTCACCGCAAGTTTGTGTTCCGAAGTAGCTCTTGATATTCGTGACCAATAACTAGAAAGTTCCAAAATGCTCCCGCAAGCAGGGAAGTTACAAAATTGCTTTAGTGCCGTGGGTTGGATACTGCTAGCTAAGGGAGGAAAACTGACAGAAAGCGAAGTGATCTGCGTATTGTCTGTCGAGACGATGGTAGCTGGTACAGGTCCAACCTATTCGGCCCCTGGCCGAGGATGCTCTCGAACTTTGGATCTCGTCTCCCTTTTATACTACTCGTGATGTCACAGGCGCAGGCTCCAACCAATCATCGGTCGAGCAACAGCCAATCAGTGCATAGCTAATAATAACGCAGTCGAATGTTCTAGAACATTCTAGAAGTTCTGCGTCCACGTGGTTATGACGTCACGGCAATATTTTGAAGATAATCAAAAAGGGTTTTCTGTAGATAACTCAGCCATTTCTTAACCGATTTTGAAATGGTTTACAGATTTGGAAAGCCCGTCGAATTCTGGTCTTGATTAATGCCAGATTCGGCGGGGACAAGTAACTAAAAAGGAGTACAGGTACCATATCGGTACACTAAAAGCGTCATCCCATCTTGGTCATAAACTAGGTGCTCTGTCAAAAATAGCATCTAAGCTCGCGCATGCGCACTATGCGCTTTAACAAACAGTCGTTTTTATAACGTGATCTCTCTCATAGGCTCATATACGCTTATGGCTCTACCCGAGCAGTAGCCAATCAGCGTGCAGCTAGATCAGTGACGTATTTACCACATTCTAGAACATTCTAGATCTATTTATGCATACACGCGATTACGACGTCAAAAGCAATATTTTGAAGATAATTTAAGGAGTTTTTCGCGGATAACTCATTCTAGAAAGCTCATTTTATTCTGGTCCGGTACCAAGAACAACGAGAACAGAATCACTAAAGGTTTTTACGAGTACCCACTCGGTACACTATAGGCATGCACTCGCTTCCAAATGAATGACGTGTTGTCAGGGAAGCTCTGATGCACGCGCATGCGCACCATGTGTTTTATCGGAGTTAGCTGATTTTAATGAAAACCTCTCTCACAGGGCTCATGTATGCATACTATCCTACCCAGGGGGGGCGTGCTTGGAGCAAATCCGGAGTGGCCGTTCCATACCCAGCTTTGCTGGGATGGTCAGTACCCATCCGGTCAGTCCGTGCTACACCTACAATGCATGTACATTTCTGGGTACACCATATATGGTACACCGCATAGCTCTTGCGGCATAACAGGCAGAGTCCCACCAGACTGCTGCCTAAAAGTTAATTAACACACGACATGCTGCGCGGAAGTTTGATCGCCACTTTTTAGTGTGGTTCAGCAGATCTGATGAATTGTCCACCAAGATTCACCACTCGTTCTACATCCTGGATAAGTTACATCCGGGCCGCGACGCCCATCCACAGTTAAGCTCCTCTAAAGTGCTGGAGGTGAGGGACTCTTCTATTAAAAACTAGATGCGGATGTTCGATTGCGGGCCAGAGACTAAGAACTGAAATCTGAAAGGCACCGCTGCAGTTATAGTGGAACCACAGTCAATAAGCAGTTGCATACATCTTGCACTGCTCTGGCCACTCAACCTGCCACTTGCTCTCTCTCGTCGAAGTGTGGTCTCAATTCTTGGTTTTGCGCTCCTTTTATACCACTCGTGATGTCATAGGGAGGATGCCTGGCTAATCAGCGGGCGATCTGTAGTCAATCAGCATGCAGATAGGAAGGGTGAGGACGCTATCACGTGATAGACATCGTCCTCCATTCACTTAGTACATACACGTGTTTACAACGTCCTTGTAATATTTTGAAAATAATTCCAACGAGCTAAATTAGGATAACTCGGCCATTTCTGGTCCGATTTTAAAGCGGTAAACAAGAACGACGAGAATAGTGGAATTTAAAGAAATTACGTGCACAAACCCGGCACACTTTACTATGCATTCTCTCCCATCACTGACACGTGTTGTCAGGGAAGCTCTGATGTGCGTGCATGCACGCTACATGATCCCATGGACTTAGACATTTCACAGAAAACTCTCTCATATGGCTTTATACATGCGTACTATCCTACTCAGGGGGGTGGCGTGCTTGGAACGTACCCGGAGTGGTCGTCCTGTACCCAGCTGAGCTGGGACAGTCCATACCCATCCGGCCGATCCGCACTACACTTTGCATCATGTTCAGACATAGAGTCCTCATTCTCTTATATAGCTGGCCCTCAATTGGAATATTACCAAACAATAGATAAGAAGCCGCATTAGCTGCTGAGGGCTTGAGGAAGATAGATGTTGTATTTGCTTTATACAGCTCTGTTCTGTCCTGCTCTGTAACTCCAGGCCCTCGGATACATGTAGATCCTTCAGACGAACCTCCCAATGGAACAACAGCTTCTGTAGAACTCTCCAGCATTCTAATTTCCATTTGTGAGATGATAATTTCCTCTAGACCACGCAGGAGGATAGGTGTCACATATATATCCCAAATCTTGAGTATGGTTCTAAGATTGATACCATTCAGGCCATTCATATGTAGTTCGGATCGACTGGTCGGGTACCGGCCGTACCAGCTAAGCTGGGTACGTGCCGCCCGTCTAGGATTCGTTTCCTGAACACGCCCCTCTGGGTAGAGCTATAAGCGTATATAGGCCTATGGGAGAGAGAGCGTGTCGAAAAACGACTAAGTTCGTTAAAGCGCATTATGCGCATGCGCGCGTCAAGACGCTGTTTCTATGGAGCACATGGGTGTGACCTAGATAGGATGGCGCTTATAGAGTACGGAGCTGATACTCTGTAATTCTTATTGATTGTATGTTCCCGTTAAATCCGGCATTAATCAAGACCAGAATTCGACGGGCTTTATAAATCTGTAAACCATTTCAAAATCGGTTGAGAAATGGCTGAGTTATCCAGGAAAAACTCTTCTTAATTATCTTCAAAATATTGCCCTGACGTCATAACCACGTGGACGAAAAGCTTCTAGAATGTTCTAGAATGTTCGACGACGCTATTATTAGCTGTGCGCTGATTGTCTGTTGCTCGAACGATGATTGGATGAAGCATGCGCCTGTGACGTCATGGATAGTATAAAAGGAGAAGCGATCCAGTGATCGGGAACATCCTTGCCCAGGGGCCAAACAGGTTGGAGCTGTACCAACTAGTATCAAGCGCGACACGCGTCTTTCTTCGCTATGTGTCGGGGTTTTATCCCGTAGAGTACAGTTTCCAACCCACCGCACTAAAACAATTTTGTAACTCCCCTTTTACGGGAGTAGTTTGGAAACTTTTGATAAAAACGTTCACGAATACAACATCTACATTCGGAACACAAACTTGCGGTGAGGCCTTTGCGGCCTGATAATGTGAATCTACAGATGTAGAGGCAGGATGTTCTTTGGTGGATGACTCGCCGGATCTGTCGGCCATGCCTAAAAGTGGTATTTCAAACGACGACACCAATCGTGTAAGTTCTTTCGACTTTCGACCGTAGCAAGTGAACTCTGCCTGGTACGTCTTCAGAGATGGTTGACGTACCCAGCACCGTGGCACTTTGTTTTGTATCTTCATCCGCATCTGACAACCCCCGCTAGTGATCGGGTTGTTTACACTTTCCATCCGTACCATCGGTATACAGGAACTTTCTTCACCACGTAGTACTATCGTATCTTTTGCTGACTGCTCGTTAGACATTCTGAATAGGCTTACAGTGCTGTGCGACGACCCCCCCCCCCCCCCCATGGACGTTCTTGCGGGAATCTTGTTTGCGGACACCAGCCTGCGGGAACCAGCCTGTGGGAACTTTCCAGCTTCCGGAGAGCGCATCATCTCACATCGACTACAGATCTACGTGTCAATTTCAGTGACACGGTAGCCTAACTTGGCAATGACTACCAAGTATTCAAGTAACTATATACGTTTTGTTAATTATCTCGTATCCGTACTAACGGTTCCGATGACTAAAAGGAACCATAACGGTCTTAGGACCAAGAGTTATAATTTCTGTATTTGTTAAATAGTTTTTTTCATTTTCCTTGATGTGTTGCTAACCGCACTATAATAGGTTCGTTGACCTGTACTAATGTATCTACTGTAATCGTTGGACATCGTATTGCTTGTTCTGGTTAGATTATGTATGTATATGGCCAGTGGCCATCCGTTAACTTGTTTTGCTTAAGTATAGAAAATATAGGAATGCAGTGCACGTAGGAAACACTATACAGCAACATTTATATATGCAGCATTTTCTCCCGCCACCAACAATTTGTCCGTGCTATAACTCTGTTTAGCCCGGCATGCTACCGACTAAAACCTTTTCTATTCAGCTCGATAGGATAGGTTCAGAATGATTAGAGACACTTTCTTCATTACATACTGTGTAATATATTCTTCTCTTCCGGTAGTGCGATAATTTAGCCCCGCACTCCGGTAAGACTCATAACTCCAAGATTTTGTCTCTCTTCATATTCCTCTTAGCCTTGTGGCGTCTTAATTGTTTGGACATCCCAATCCGCAACATGGGCTGATCCAACTCTAGGAAACTATTGGGGTTTCCGAGCGGTGATGGCTACGGTGCGGTATCACATACACATTCCCGTGTATCTTCGGATACTTAGTAGATAGTACTTTAAGACAATGTAGGAAAGCACTGCGAAAACATATGTATTAATTATTATTATATTTACTTGCAATCCTCCTGCACCGCAGTGCAAAACTGGCAACTTGTGCATAAACCTAACGTCAGGTTAAACGGTTAGTTCCATAGGACCCGGTGACGGGCGAGATACGTATGCTCACCGAATTCTGTTTAAATGTCTGGGCATGACATTTAGATCTGCCACACCTTTACGGGAAGGACATTCACGGTGTGCATCCGTCTCTCTTACCCCCCCCCCCCCAACCATAACGATAGGAGATATGGCCTAACAATGCTTCCGTGAAATGTAAACCATGTCCTGTAATGTTTCATGTGGTTGCAAGGCAGAATGTCCGGATTCTCACCCAGTTCGGAGATCCCGCTAAGTAACATGTATGAGCGCTGTCTGCAGTATTGATGTCATTGGGCATCTGTTCTCCGTGACAGCCGTGTCTAACAGCTAGGTAGTTATCGGCCAGTTGCGGCCTAAAATAATTCTTGTTCTGAAAACAACTAAACAAATTAAGCAGAGCAGAAAGCCCGCAGAAATAAAGTGGCAACTACTAACTCAGCATATTAGGAATCACATAAGATGGTGACAAAGGAATCCATCGGGAATCTTCTGTCCCGTCTTCATGTAAAACAGTACGCACCCCTATAGTCATAATCTTACTAGGTATGGTCTTTTCTTACTACATCATTTTTGTTTGGAATATTAGAGTGGGCCCATTTTTGCCTGCTACTCCTCTCCCGCTTTAAGCCGTGGCAGCACCTTCCCAAGACGGAGGCCCACGCGAGGCACTTGCCTCTCGCAAGGATTCAGCGACGATGGTCCATGACAGGATAATACTCCTCACCCTAACTTGCACTAGGAGTAGTGCCCGCGTGAGGCACATCACTTTTCGTCTGAGATATTTTTCTTCCTTTCAGCTTGGAGGTATAATAACTTATATTAAGTTAAATAGCTAGGTCTCGTGTACGGGAGCCTCCCTTGCAGGGATACCTCCGCGGACCTACGAGTCTGTGTGGTACCTCCGGGAGCCCCATGTTTAAAAGTTCATCTACCTGCCTCTATGGCTTGTATTTTCGCATGCTCTTATTGTAGTTTTATCTAGCATATTTTAGGTAAACACATTGTATAGACTTATATTTTTAGGTCACCAAATCAAATCTTGTAAGTCCATAGATCGCGAAATTGCTATGGACAGGCATACTGGTGACACAAACTCTTGGGATGAGACTGTTGGGTTTAATGTTCGCCGCAATGGTCGCACGGCCCCACCGGAACGATTGAGTTCCACTGGCCTTAGGAGCCTGTTTTTGTTTCCCGCAGGGCAGTCTCGTTCAAGGTCCATCACCCCGAGACCGGATGCTAACCAGCGTCGTCACTCGTCATGCACTTATGGCATGGCGAGTCAACATGAGACATCGGAACGGCCCGACACCGCCCGGCGAGCTACACATACCATCGTCAGTTAGTGAGTATGTGGCACATCGAGCAGCTTCAATACAGGCTCTAATTGTAGATTTAATCTTTCTGTCACTAGCTCGGGACAGCTCATAAGTTATATCTCTCAGGACGGATCCAGACCGTCGCACCATTCATGTGTGCAAAGGCCAGCGGCTGAAGGGCAGAAAAAAATTCTCTCACTGATCTGAATGATAATTACATTATCCCACCCATCCTACCTGAACATGTGTCATCTCTGTCTCACGCAAGTCGGTAATAAGGCATGTCACAGAAAGGGACATTAAAAGACTAATTTAACAACACAGAATTATGGTATTAAATCATTTTCTTAAATATGTATCTTGACTTGTATTAGTGGTTTTAATTTTATTTTACAACAGTCGTGTACATATGTATCCGAACATAATGCTTAAACTTACAGAGCAATTTCGTTTGAGCCTCAGGTCTTCGAGTGCCCAATAGTATGATGTAATATGTAATACTCGTCATTAGAAGAGAACATGCTCATAGTTAGATGTGTTCAAGTCCACAACACTAGGATTGTTCTATCCAAGTTTCATTGATTAAGAAGCAGTAGCCTTTTATAGAATTTCTGGAACCTTTTTTAGAACATCTACGATCGTCACTTGAAAGATAGACATATCAACATTCTGAAATGACATGCTGAAGTCGACCATAATGAGATCCTTCCAGCCAAATTTGGTTAACATCCACCAGGCGGTTTAGGAGGATTTCCAAAATTCTTTATGAAAATCCAAGATGGCCATAGAATGGTGACTACACAAAAATTGACCAATTGTAGAATCATTTTACTCGTGTTTCGTTGAGATTCGACCATTTCTTAAGGAGGAGGAGTGCTTAAAATGATTTCTATAAGACCATTAAAAAAATCCCAGATGGCCACCAGAGAAATCATCCAATCAAAATTGTTCAGGAAGTGGGCTTATGGCTCCCAAGTGGCATATATGTGGCATTCTGATTGGTATACATTATGATGACGTCAGCGGCATGCTCTTCGTGGATACTGGCCCAGGAGCTAAATTATAAGATGGTCACCAGAGAAATCATCCAATCAAAATTGTTCAGAAAGTGGGCTTATGGCTCCCACGTGGCACAAATGTGGCATTCTAATTGGTATACTTTATGATGACGTCAGCAGCATGCTCTACATGGATACTGGGCCAGAAGTCTATCACCATAAGATCCTTCCAAAATTGATAAAACATCTTCTAGGCAGATTAGATGATACATATTAAAGGATTTCTGGAAATTTTTCGGATTATCCAGGATGGCTTTCGAAAATATTACCCAATTAAAATTCTGAACAGAAGTTCTGGGGTCTACCACTATAAGCAGATTCCAGCCAAATCTGTTTGAAATTGGACAGGCGGTTTAGAATGAGATACATTTTAAGGCAAACGTTGGCAGAGGATGGACATACTGATGGGCAGTGGCGTAGCGTGGGTGTGGCATGGGGGGGGGGGCGACCGCCCCACCTGACTCTGGTCATTATGCTCCAGTCGGAAATTTGAGACCAGCTGTAAATTTTTATCATAGTTCTACAGACTTTCCTACTACCAGCTGACCGAGAAAGTTCCGACTGGGGAATGCGTGATTAATAACTTTGACCGACTGTCTGCATCTGCATTGCCATTCCAACCCACCCACCCTCTCCACGTAGGCTCGTATAGGTGGGCGAAAGAAGAAATTTATTATTTCCTAATTGTAATAGCATATATAGGTAATAAATTAATCCACAAGCGCGTGCGTAATATGAGGTCACATGTCTCCCATCGGAGCCGCACAGAGGAAGTCGATCCTATGTGTTCATTTCATTGCTTGGTCTGTCAATCACTCAAGTGAAATTTACACAATCTCTTGAACTATTTCGCTGAGTCGCTGACGTCTAGACAATGTAATGCACTATTGCTTAATTATGCGTCATTTGTACATGCCAAAGCCAGGCAACGTTAGCCACCTCACTGTAAGCCTGTGTACTCGTCTGTTTGTATTCGGAAGTGCATTTTATGCTGGCATTTGACTGGTGAGTTTTCTTTAAATGTAGTTTAATTACTGGAAGTCCGAAATTACTGCTATTTAGATATAAATTTAAATTATGTATGTAATGCATAAGATTGTCTAAATATTTTGAGAGCAATTTGCTGATGCAATCGACAACCATGCACGACACCCATGGTATTGTGTTTTATTTTAATACAATACAATGACCAAACAAGGGCAGTCGGACACTACAAACCCTCACCCTTCGGACTTTCCTGTTTTTTAGATTTTATGCTGAATATAAAAGAAATCGAAATCTGACTGAAATCCTGGATCAGGATCTGGATCCGGATCATGGTCATTTTATGTAAAATAACCTGTTTGTGAAAACCAAATCTTGTGTTAAAATTTGAGGCAAAGTGGTGCAATAGGTTCCAAGAAATCCACAAGTTGGTAAATTGATCCGAATTCCGAATTCGGATCCATAGCCAAACTGGGAATTCTAGTTTACCATACGCTTGTCGCTTGTTTATTGTCCCGTATTTTGAACAAAATCAGACCAGTAGTTTCATGAAAACTGGTAATACAGGCTTGGCGATTTACGTATCAGAGTACCTGTGTCATCCATTTAGCCATCTCTTTCCCTTTTCTGTTAATTTCTCCCTCTATTCCTTTATTTTTGTTCCGTCTACTAGGTCTATACCTAACGATGTTCCATATTAAAGTGGCTAAACCTAATCGTATTTTTTTATTTTACTTTTTATTTTACTATCAGGCCTAAGGCGTGAAACACATTATGTCATCAAAACCAAAGTGGATAAAGGTGGAATGCCTCTTATGCAATAGTGTGTTTAATAGTGATTTCCGTTTGAAGTACAACCAGAAGCAACATTCTGATGCTGTAAGATTGCGAAAACAAATTCCCTACAAAGTAGCAGGTGCTCCTAAAAATCCATGGGAAGCAGTTCGAAAAGTCCCTGTTCCAGAAACGTCAAATTTAAAAGAATCTGTGGTTGGTGGGTTTGTATCAGAACCTGAACCAGACCTCCAAACACCCAGAACATCTAGCACTGTGACTCCTACTGATTAATTGTCAACAGATGAGGGGCCATGCCATTCATCGATAACATCTCTTCTAGCTGTAAAAGATGGCCAGACTATGCCCATGTGTCCACATTCACCAGTCTGTTGGGACGAGCATGTCCAAGACAGCGATGTACAAAATGTGTATGTACCATTACTAAACCGTACCCATGACTATCCATCAGATCCCGCCCATTTCAAGGAAGGGGAATTCACTCCTGCCCTAATACGTGAGTTATTGGAAGCGGGTGCTTGTCAATGATGAGTTTAAATTCCCAAAAGATCATAAGGATCGTTCATTTCACTCAACGTGGTATTACAAGACATTGCCCAACTCATTGAAAGCGCACATGGAATGGTTAGTATATTCGCCAACAAACGACCAGGCTTATTGCATCTGCTGCATGCTCTTTGCTGAGCGTAGTGATGCCACATATGACCCTGCCTGGGGGAACCACACCATGGTTTTTCGAACTGGAAGAATGGAACACAGCGCATATGTGACCATGAAAACAGTGGAAGCCACATGAATGCGGTTAGTACCATGGCTATGACGATGTATCAACTTAATACAAAGCAAACCATCAATCAGCAACAGCTTACTGCACATATGCAATTAGTGGAAAAGAATAGAATGATCTTGAGGCGACTGGTTGATGTTGTTCTCTTCTTAGCTAAGCAAAATCTGCCTCGTCGAGGTCACAATGAATATAGAGGACTTGGACACCACTCTATAAATGAAGGTAACTTTTTGGAATTAGGCAAATTAGTGGCGAAGTATGATGCGGTCCTTGCAGAGCACATCGATTCAAAGAGAACAACGCACATGTATCTGAGTCCAGAGATTCAAAATGACATTATTCATGCATTATCTCAGAGTACATGAGATATAATTTTAAGCAAAATTAGTAAGGCAAAGTTTTATTCTGTTATTATAGATGAAAGCAGAGACTGTTCCAGAAGCGAAATGTGCTCAATTTCTATGCGCTTCGTGAACGAAATTGGACCCATTGAAAAGGTATTTCTTTATTTTGTAGAATTGACCTCTACCTCATCAGAAAATATGCTTAATGTCATTCTGCAAAGGTTAACCACATGGGATTTGCCTATAGCTCTGTGCAGTGCCCAATGCTATGACGGAGCTTCCAATATGGCAGGAAAAAAGAGCGGTTTACAAGAACGCATCAAGGAACTGAGTCCACCTGCGTTTTTTGTACATTGCTGTGCTCACAATCTAAATCTTTGCCTAATAGACTCGTGTGTCAAATGCACTGAAACAGTTACATTCTTTGGCACATTAGAGCGGATATATTCTTTCTTCACCCAAAGCATAGTTCGACTTCATGCATATTCAGATGCATGTAAAGATCTCGGTGTAACAGAAATAACGTTTAAGAGATTGCAAATGACACGCTGGATTTCTCGTAATCAGGCTGTCACTATGGTGCTACAGGTTTATCCAGCATTGTTGCAAGCATTAGAAAAGATTCAAGAAATAGACAGGCGGGGTCAGATTATTACAGAAGCAAATGGAATCTGGACTGCTATGAATCGCTTAGAATTTATTTTACAGCTTCTAATATGGCAACAAGTTTTGAAGGAAATCACAATTTTGTCTTTGACACACAAGTGGAATGTGCTAAAGAGAAGGCGAAAGAATGGGAAATTCTAAATCATGATTTTCAACAGAAACGGGTTAGAAGGAGAAAGAGAATGCCTGGTGAATTATCAGTAGACGAGCCTATAGTAGATGCAAAGGATAATTTCAAGATAAATATCTTTTTCACTGTACTTGACACGCTGTGTACACAACTCTCAGAACGCTTGAACAGCTTCCATGACGTAGTGGTAAATTTTAGTTGCCTTTTACCATCATATTATAAATCAGAGAATGCACTGACACAATTGCAACGATTTTGTGAAATATATAAAGATGACATTTGTAATTCGAATTCATGCATTCACGAATATTATAGTATGAGAACACTATATGCAAATTGGAGCAATGACTTAACTGACAACGAAACACCCAAAACAGTAGAAGAATTGCTGCAATTTCTAATTGCAAGACATTTGATACAAGCATTTCCCAATGCGGTCATACTTATCCGAATTTTTCTTACTATCCCTGTGTCAAGTGCTGGTGCTGAACGATCATTTAGCCAGATGAAACTAATCAAATCTTACCTTCGATCATCTATGTCTGAACAATGGCTGTCAAACCTGGCTATTTTAAGTATTGAACGAGAGTATGTGCAGCAATTTTTGAACTATGATAAAGTTATTGACACATTTGCTAAGATGAAAAAGCTGCGCATGATTATTGTCTGAAGTTACAAAATTGTATATAACAGTACGGCCCATATTACCATAGCAACAAAGTATACAAGTAACTATGCTGTTGGACAAACAGTTATGTGCGAGATAAATAGGTTACCAACTTACCTACCTGTCTCTAACACAGTTGCTTTGCCCACACTCTTATGAGGTAATATCGGGGAAATGCGTAGCCTATCATGATCTATTTTGTTTAATTTAAGTTTAATTTGATGATGCTAAAATTAAAATTACCCTGAGTAAAATTGTGGCCAATCACTTTTGAGAACCATTATAGATAACTGCAATATTTATCTCAATCTCATGTATCATGACCCAAAGTTCCATTTGCTTATCATATAATCCATAGCAATTCATCGGCTGCTAACAGATTCGAAATAAATGTAATTAGTATATCTATGAGCAGATTTGGACATCATAGTCCATCTAGACTTGTTCACAGGATCCCATGATGGTCTGACCCATCCCACCCATCATTGAGGCTTGGGAACACCTCACCGTGACCATCCTCAAAAGTCGGAAATTTACCAGTTCGCCTGAAGCAGCCCCACCTGAAAAAATATGATGCTACGCCACTGCTAATGGGTGGACAGATCGACGGATGGACGACAGACGGGCCAATAGATCGCCATGGCATAAGCTCCCTTGGCCAATTGGACCAGGTGACTTAACCCTGTAAGCCTTGAATTTGTTCAAGAAAAGTTCATTCTTTTTAAAGAATATATCAATTTGGGCCAGTTATTCCAGTTGTAAATTTTCAAAAATTGTCTTCTCTTGGTCTGCATGTTGACATTTGTCAAGACCAGCACAGAAACCATATTGGCAGGTTTCAGTGTTAAAGGGTTAATAATGATGTTATTACATGTAGCCTCGATGTTAATACCATCTGTTGAATGGTGAAATTCGAAATTCTGCAGTCAGCCGTGCCATAAACATCAGATTTGTTTAATTATATGTGTATATTATTGGCTATGTTATAGGAGAAAATAAAGCAGTTGTTTACGACTCAGAATGTGGGAAATGGTTTCTCTGAACATCTAATTGCCCATTGTCCCGTGGCAGGACCTCCACATCCACTTCTTTTATGAATAGCTTGATGCCTAATAATGTGGGAAATGGTTTCTCAGAACATCTAATTTTCACAACTTCCCCGGGGAGGACCCCTGACACCCCAACCCAACCCTTTGTTGAGAAGGTCAGACCAAACCTGTGGATCCGCCCCTGTTTCTCGTGCTGCAATATTATGTTCTAAATGTTTACGTTTCGTTTCTTTGTACTTTAACTCATTCAGTTTCATAAAAACTGTCATTGTCAAGTGGGGTATAAGTCATTGAGCTAGCCCCTGTTATTAATGGGTTCTTTAACGCTCTCTTAGGGATAATCATTTTCAGAATCAACTCCATTTATCGCAGTTATCTCAGTCTCTTCTGCCTCTCTGTTGGTACTGGTAGAGTGACTGGGATTCTCTGTCTGGCTGGCTTCTGTTGATATCAGTGCTGGTTGAACAGATCGTCATCGTTCAGGGACTGCTGATTTAGTGGGATTATACTTTGTTTTATTATAGAGTAGCTACATGGCATTCTCGTTGAGATCATGTTGTGTAGAGTGTATAGATGAGGTCGTAGCTTCAGACAGACCTACTATTTTCGTTGATAGATACAGGAAATCTGGCAACTAAATTGGGTCTTGAATTTAAAAATATTTTCTTTTCCAAAGTGTCGACAAATTATGTTCTCTTAAGAATGTGTATTGCTTTGCATCTTTTTCTTCTTGATAATGGAGATTCCTCATCTTCAAGGCGCACGCCAATTGATGATTATAAGTTAACATAATTAGGAAGAGATGAGACCATGTGTCTTCAGCAGCCATAACTGCAATGGATATATGTAGAAAATCCAGGGTCTCGATATCTGTTCAATCTCAGGAATGGGCAGTCCTCTAGGACATGCTGCATCAAGCAGTGTCTGGATGAGTAAATCAGTGGGGCCAGTACCAGATTTTGCCATGTAGTCGATCATAATGTTGCTTGTGGGCATCATGCAATGACTGGCAGTGAATCAAGAAGTATTCCCAGTTCTCGGCTCCTACACAGCAGAGTAAACATGTTGTGTCCCGAGATTACTGATTAGGGTTGCTGTATGCGGTTTGGAGATGCAAACTACCTGTTAATGCTCTAGCCTTGCATGTGGCTTTCTTTGTCTCATGAAGTGATGAGACAGAAGTCGACCAGACTAGTGATGCTCTATTCAAAATGAATTGATCTCTTGACATATATTCCAACGACCTCATGTTCTGAGCTTATTGTCATAGGCTTCCTGTCCAGAAGGAGAGAAAAGTAGAGTTTACACGGTTCATCCATTGATCCTTTGATGGTGGTGCAGATGTCCATTCGTGAGTGATAGGGAGGCCATATTTCCAAAAAGATCTTCTGTATGCATGAAATCCAGCTGTTGTCAGCTGCTGCCTTGAGTGATATTTGAAGCAATGTCAGATCAAACTCCCTTCTGGTCTGGTCGCAGATGATGTTCCAGAAAAACATCAGCTCCTCTTCACCGCTGTTACTGGTACATATCAAACCATATAAGCAGGTGATCCAATTTAATTTGGAAGATTCTGAACCTGCCAGAGTAGTTCTCTTGCTGCTCACTCAACCGCAGCGCACTCCTTCTCACTCACCATACAGACAGCCATGCCATGTATAAGGCACAGCTGAATGTATGGTATCCACTGTTTGCGCGTGTTGCATGATTTAATCCACTCTTTCTAGGAAGGCCTGTGCCAAAAAGCATATATGATGTATGCTTGGCTGTGGTTATGTTACTTGCTAATCGTTTTTGCGCTAGGTCTCGCACTGACCCTTGGATAACACCAAGATGAACAGCATGATCAACTACAGCAAGCTCTTGATTATTGAAACTGGTGTGATATTTTACTATTTCGGTTTTACTACTCTTATTGTCAAAAATAATCATATTTGTTTTAGACATGACTATATAGTATACAGGTTATCTGAGGCATAAACAGCAACTAGTGAGACAACTGCATGCATGTCAGGAGTTAGGTATGGTATGAGAGATGTAATGTCATCTGCGGTAGTCCGAACAGGTGCAGGTATGTCACCAATATGAGCTCAAAGATCGGAATCCTCTATTTGAAGAAGCACATGGGTGTTGAAGATCTTGTAATTCAGAGTTCAGAAGGTTCTCCCCTGGCATGTCTCTTGTTGAATTGAGAATGATTTGGAGAAATGATGACCAAACCTTATTCGAGCCGAAAGAATGCTGTACCTTTCACCAAGGATAGTCCACATAGATAATGGAACTCCCAACTTGTACAACTTGACCATTAGGGCTTCATGCCAGACAACGTCAAATGCATTTTCAGCATCCATAAGTACCATTGCCAGATCTTTCTCCTTACTGCTGTACTCTGCAATGGTCTCCATGACAATAATAGGGAAGTGAACAAGTAATTGACACCTGTGAATCCAGCTTGTAGATTACTCTGCATAGGTTCAAAGAATGGCTTACGTCTAGCAGCCAGAATGATCTGTAGAATCTTTTCCAGGATAGAACACACCATTATACCACAGTAGTTGTCAGGAACTTGCTTGGGTTTTCACTTCTTCAGGACGGGAGTTAAAGTATACCGTCGATTTTGAACATAGCTGGAACATGCCTTGACTCTAGGATTGCACTATAGAGACTAAGATGTACTGGCATTAGCTTTTCCAGACCATGGGAAATATGGTCAGCGACCAGCCCAGTTTGGTCTGCCACTTTCCCATGGTGAAATTTTCGATCTGCTTGATAAATAGCACCACATGTGAGACTTGAGGGAGGGGAGTAGTCGTATTCAAGGAGCTGTCTGATAGCGCCAATATCATGAGTGTATGATTACTGTATTCTGTGGTTGTAGTAGTAGAAACATACTACAGCTTCATCAGTCCTTCTTCGCTTTTGCCCATTGTGTCTTGTCCTCAGCTGAAATCCTTAACTTCCTCAGGTCCATTTTTGACTTGAGTGTACCGAGTCCTGCTTTCTTGAGGTCGCCTCGTAGCACACTTTATGCAATGACATCCTCTCCTGGCTTTGTATTTGCTGGCTCCTAGTAACGAGACAAAAGTTAAAGACTTGGATTATGCATGGGATCATATGGAGAGGGCCAACGCAATAAAAATAGATATGCACTGGTACCATTCCTTCATTCCAATGGTCTATTTGCCACAAATATGACTTTCAAACACCCATACCGTCACCAGACAACATGGACTTGACACATTGCTGATCGCAAAGCCCCTAAAGGTTCTAAGGCTACAACAGCGGTCTTCAACCAAATAGACTTCATACTACGCAAGACAGAAGCAAAACCCATGCTTCGGAATGCTCATTCCTGTGTAGGCACAGACCTCAATTCTGACCATAAGTCAGTCAATACATGCCGTCAGATGAACGATCTCTACATAATATATAAACGACATGGCTGGCAAGACAGTAGCGTCACCTACAACCTACCCAAGCTCATCAGCGACACTGACGCTCAAATGTCATACAAAATGGCCCTCGGACAGCAGATAGCTAACATCGACGTCAGCTCCGATCCAAACGAAGCTCTAAACAAAATACTGAAATCTATGGAATCATCAGCTACCAGCACCATAGGTGTTCTTAACAACCAAACTAGGTATACTGACGACCATCTAGTAGTAAAGCTGTCAGCAGAGCAGAAAGTGTTATGGCTGCACATCTATCAAAGTGGCCAAAATGAAGACTGCACAAAACCACGCCGGTGGCGCAATAACACTTTAGCGAACACTTTAAAGATCTTGCTATTCAACAAGCAGACTCCCTAGCAGAGGAAATGACTGCCACGGATGACTGTTAGAAAATGTTTCAGGCAGCCTGAGCCCTGAGAGTTACTGACTACACACAACCACTCACTGTACACAACTCTGAAGGACACTTTATCGGGACTGACCAGGGAAAAGTTGAGAATGGTTCAAGGAACAGTTCACTGACCATGGTGATGAGCCCTTGCACCCGTTCTCAGGAGACCCCAAGCCATTACTAACACCAATTAAAACAGCAGAAGTTAAGAAGGTACTAAAAGCCCTGAAAAGTGGACGTGCATCTGGACCTGCTGGCATGAGCAATGAACTATTCAAATATGCAAGTGACATTATCTCAAAACGGATCATGCACCTAATCAATTCAGATTTTATGCGCCACCTTCCTATCAATGCTGTATGGCAAGGCACCCTTGTCGCATTACTCAAGCCCATGAAGCCACCTGGCCCCCAGCAAATCTGCGGCCCATTGTACTCCTCGACAGCATACAGAAAATCCTATCCAATGTTACTCTATGCTGCATCTGAGACAAGATCGATGATTTCAGCAGATCATGTCAAAGTGGCTTCAAACTTGGACGCAGCTGTGCAGACATTGTATGGGCTCAACGCATGCTTGTGTCGATAGTCATGTCCAAACACTGAGATTTTCACAAAATGGACATTGACATGTCACGGGCCTTCAACACAATTAAATGCTCAATGACCCTAGATGCACTACACCAGGCCAGCTGCAATGAAGATGAGCTACGACTAGTGAGACTGTGCTGGTGTCCCTTCTGGCATCCTCTGCACATGCCCAAACATGGACCATCTTTGCTGGGTGACTTTTACAGGCAGTGGCGACGTATTACACATCTTGTATAGTGCATCATTGGAAATTGTGCTGTCTGACCATCGGTGTCCAGTGACGGTGATTAGGTGTTTGCGGTGGCAGGCATCAAGCTTGTCTAGAGCTGCCTTTGGAACTTCCCACCTGTTACAGTTATACAGCATCAAGGACACGCAGGTTGCATTGTATAAACGCAGCCTTTTTATCAAGGGTATCTTTGATCTACGAATCCATAGGTTCCCGAAGGATTGGAAAGCTATGTTCCCCATGATGCAGCGTGCAGCAATGTCTGCAGTACTGCAAAGCAGTGAGCCAAGGATTTTCCTTTTCCTCCATGGTTCGCCACCATGTAGTGGATCGTCATTTTATTTAGTTTCATGCTTTCTAGATAGGTATTTGTGGGTGAACTCTGCTTTGGATTCATTCTTAAAGCGATTCTCAAATTTTAGTTTGCTTGCAGCTATTGGGAGAAGATTGGCATTGGTTTCTTTTCCTCGTCTTTGAAGTCCACATCGTCGGCATGTTCCATCTCTAGCAGCATACCCGGTATCGGCACTGGGGGCTTTGGTCTTGTCAAACTTTCCCACACAGATTTCAATGCAGCAGCAAAGTAACAGGTGAAAAGCACCGGAGATAGAGCATCTCCCTGTGGGGAGCCGATTGATGTCTCAAACTCTACAGACTTCCCTGACTTGACTCGTACTCTCAGCTTGGTGTCTGCAAGCAGTAGTCTCATTAGGCATAGCTCATCTTCATTGCAACTGGCCTGGCATAGTACATCTAGGATCTTTGAGCCTTTAATTGTGCTGAAGGCTCGTGACGTTTCAATGCTGCTACTGTTACTGTTACTATGTTGTGATCCCTTTGTTTATCATGGTAATGCTAAACCACCACTCCGTCACCGATTATTTTTCAGTTTATGCACAGTTCATCGCAGCGTTAGTCAGGAGAATAGAAGATTGATATCAAATAAAATAATAATAAAAGTATATGCACATTTACTAAGAAGGTTGTATTACAGTGTTCCAGTGTTCGTGTAGCACAACTTTGTGGACAGGTGCAGACTTGTCCGCCTTTTCCTTTCTGCCTGCTTGCTTTGAAAAGATAGTTCATGTCTGTAGCTGTAAAGTAGTTTACCCTATAGCACAGCCATCGTGATGCAGATTCGATGGATTCAAGTAGAGAAGGATCGGATAGATTTCTGAACTCTAGATGTAGCTCTTCTTTGCTAGGATCGAGCGTCAGCCTGAGGAGCAAGTCATCATTGATTTTGCTTTCGAGAAGGCTTTCTATATGTTTTCTGTAGCATGTTGCACTATGATGGGCATTTTTGCAGCGAAACAGGAAGTGATCTATATTTTCTGGCTTTGAGTGGCATAGTGGGCATATATCGAATTTGTCACCATTGGTGAATCTCTTTCTTGCACTCTGGCGGGTATAAGTTCCAGTGAGGACTTTCGCTTTGATGGTAGCTCATTGGACATCTCGTACCTTGGCTGTTATGTTGTGTGTTACTCCAATCTTACAGTTGTCTACATTCAGAGGTTTCACAGAGGATTTAGTGTGTGCCTCTTCCTGTAATGTCTTGGTTTAAAAGGAGTTGATACTTTAGCGTGCTCTTGTGGTCCAAGCTGCCTTGTATATAGGACTCTCCAGTAACTGTAATGGACTACCAAGGTCATACTTTTCGAACAACATTGCAACCATGCAGAACCAACTCTTCTCTGATCGACGATTGACTATCAGCTGTCTATGTGCTAGGTCTGTGATGCTAAAACATGTGGTACGGGCAATAGCAGCAACCAGTGTGGGCGCCATGCATCGATCTCAGCCTCAAAGCGTCTGGCACCGAGAAGACAGTATACAGCCAAACTTGCACATGATTATTGGAGATGCTGGATATATCGCAACGTCGTTCGGTGGAATAGCTCCAGGGCTTTTAGTTCGTTCTGATTTATACATACTCATTCTAAGCTGTGTGCATAACATGGTAAGACATACGTTGTGTATAACTTATATGCCAGTGGAGGATGAAGGCTGTTTAGTCCATGGAGTCCTGGAGTATAGGGTACGACGTCCTTTGCTGATTCTATCTTGGACAAGTGATGAGATTTGTACTGTGATATTGATACTTCTTCTGATACCTAGGTGTGTAAGCTCATTAGATACTGGAACTGGTATGTTATCAACCTTCCAGCACTGCATGTCGTTCCAGATTTCAGTTGGTATGCTTGAGTTAAAAATTGATATAGTTGTCTTGCTAGGATGTAGTTTGTACCTTTCGTAGTTTGCATAGTTCTCGACTGTTGATAGATTGAGCTGCATATCAATAGGGAGTCTGTCGGAAGAACGATATCATCAGCACAAGCGACCCTGTCCAGATCTATTGTGCCTATTTTGAAGCCTGAGTTTAGGAGACCAAGTTTGTTTAGCAGATCATTTATGCACACCTTATAGTCATAGGCACTGGTAAAACACCGCCTTGCATGACACTTTGTTTGATTTTGAAGTAATCGCTGATTTGATTGGGTGATCTTACTCTGGTGGTTAAGTCTTGATATGAGAGTGTCTTCATATGGAGCCAGGTTCCACAGAGCCCATGGTTGTGGTACTTCCTGATTAGGGACGCATGACTAACAACATCAAAAGCTGTTTTAAGCATCGATAGTTGCGACACACAGTGTCAAGTGTTGACGTTTAGCCTCTAGGATAGCTTCGGTGACCGCCACTGATGCCATTGTGGGGAAGACGCCTTAACTGAAACCAAATTGCAGGACATCTTGGTTTTTGTCTGTGACATCTCTTGAGTGAGCCAGTAACATGTACTCCAGGATTTTGGAGATAATCGGAGAGATAGTGATGCCTCGATAATTGTTTAGGACCTGAGCTGGTTTACCTTTCTTGTGTATTGCTGTAAGGAGACCTGATTTGAGTGATGATGGGATGTGTTTAAGGGACATCATAGCACTACATATCTTAACTAGAAGTGGAGCAACTGAGTTCAGGGCGTACTTGAAGTGTTCTGCAGAAAGACCAAATTCATCTGAAGCTTTCCCATTCTTGATCTTGGAGATGTATTGCTTAGCCTCATTTACAGTTATTGGTATTATGAGTGGCTGATGGTCTTTTCATTGCTTCTATTAATAACTGGATATCTTAAGTTAAGTTAAGTTGTTGGTGTAGCGTGGATCAGCCGGTCGGGTACTGGCCATTTCAGCCAAGCTGGGTACGGGCCATCGGTCCTAGATTCGTTCCTATAAGCATGCCCCCCCCCACCTTGGTAGAGCAATAAGCGTGTATAAGCCTATGAGAGAGATTTAGTTGTCAAAACGACTAAGTTCGTTAAAACGTGTGGCGCGCATGCGTGCGCCAGTCGCTGTGTAAGCAGAGCACGCATAGCACGACCAAGAGCGAGTGGCGCTTTTTGTGTACCGAGCTTGTGCTTTGTAATTCTTAATAATTAACCATTCTCGTTAAATGCTTTTCAAATATGTAAACCATTTTAAAATCGGTCCAGAAATGGCTATATATATATATATATGACACATATATATATATTGTGATAGTTACATAATCGTGTACACGTCACAAGTTTCTAGCCCGCTGATCGGTTGATTCAGCTAATTTTGATTGGTTGAGGCAGCCAGTCAAGACGTTTCAGCGAGTATAAAAAGGGACGATTTCAGTAAATCAGGAGCATCCTCGGCCAGGGGCCGAACAGTCGGGATCTGCCTGCAGCACTCGCTGACAATTCAGTTATTAAGCATTCACCTCTGTTTCGGTCGGTTTCTCTCCCATGGTACAGCAGCAGTTTCCCACCCACCGCAACCTAAATTTTATAAGCTCCCGGACGTTCGTTCGAGGGCAGTATTGGAACTTTAAAATAATATTGTTCACATCTAATTAAGAACCAACAAGGAACAATATTGCGGTGGGGCCTTCTACGGCCTAAAAATGTGATTCTACAGATGTAGAGGCAGCGATGTTCTTTGGTGGATGACTCACCGGATCTGCCAGGCACTCTAAAAAGTGAATATTCAACCAGCACACTGCATGTCGTGTGTGTCTCTTTTAACTTTGTGACCGCAGCAAGTAAACTTTGCCCGGTACGTCTTAAGAGCTACCTGATGTACCCCACACCGTTAAGCTTAGTTATGTATCTACAACAGTATTAAACAACACACCTTATTTTACTGTAAGGTGTTTTCACTAACCGCACCGTAATAGGTCAATCAACCTGTATTACTATTATTATTCTGATCATTTCACATTGTTATTACTTGTATTTGGTTAGTTTAGTATATGGCTAGTAGCCATCAGTTGATATGTTTTGTTTATTTATAGAAAACTTAGGACCGCAAAGCATTTAGGAAATACTATACAGCAACATTATATATGCATCATTTTCTTCCACCACCAACACGTTTCACAAAGGTCGCTGTCCGTGCTATAACTTGGTTTACCTGGCCAAGCTACTGACTAAGCCTGACTATTCAGCTCGATAGGATAGGTTTAATATGATTAGAGACAATTTCTTCGTTAGGAGACATATAGTGTACGCCTCTTTTCCGGTTGTTGTGGTAATCTAGCCCCGCACTCTGGCAAGGTTGTGTAAAATTGGCCAATATACCTATAGGGCCTCATATTTATAAAGTCATTGTCTCTCCTCATGTTCCACTAAGTCTTATGGCTTCTTAATTGTTTAGATATCCCTATCCGCACCATGGACTGATCCGACCCTGGGAAACTATTGGAGGTTTCCGAGTGGTGATGGCCAAGGTGTGGTATCACACACACACCTCCCGTGTATCTTTTGATACCTAGTAGTTAATTATCCTTGCCAATGTAGGAAGCACTGCGAAAACATATTTTAATTATTGATCTTTTACATCCCTTAGAAGATCTTTCCCGCACCACAGTGCATATTGGGCAACTTGTGTATAAACCCAACATCAGGTCAAAAGTTAGCTCCATAAGACTTGGTGACGGGCGAGATGCGCATCTCCACCGAATTCTGTAAGAATGTCTGGGCAAGATGTTGGAATCTGCCACGCCCTCTCGGGAAGGACATCCACGGTGGATATTCGTCTCTCCAGCCCCCGCCGTAATGATGACTCAGTTGCCTAAATTTGCTTGTGTGAAGAGTAGCCATTGTCCTGTGACATTGTATGTGGTTACGAAGTCGGGCATCCGGATTTTCACCAAGCTCGGATGTCTTACCTAGTAACATGTATGCGCACTGTCCTCGGAGGTGGATGCTTTCCAAGGCTTCTCATGGGAGGTGGGGCATCTGCACCGTCGAACAGCCATGTTCAAAGATAGGTAGGAAACCCCGCCAGTTGCGGCCTAAAATAGTTCTTGTCTTCAAAAACTTAACTGAGAGGTTAGGCATAGTTGAAGGCCCGCAGAAATACAAGCGCCACCCACTAATTCAGTGTCTTGGACCTACATAAGATGGTGACATGGGAATCCTTTGGAAATCATTCGTCCCGTCTTTACGTAAAACAGCACGCAACATTTTAGTTATAATTTCACTAGAATGGTCTTTTTTTTACAGCACTTTGGTTTCTGGCCAATACAGTTCCCCCGCTTTACGCAATGGCAGCATTTTCCTGTGATGGAGGCCCGCACGAGGCACTTGCCTCTCGTAAGGATCCAGTGACGGCGGCCCACACGAGGCTACTACTTCTCACCCAGAAATACAGCATCAGAAGCAATGCCCGTGCGAGGCACATAGCCTCTCGCCACAAATAAAGGATATATTCCTTTTCCCTTTTCAGCTTAGAGGTATAATAACTAATATTAAGTTAATTAGTGATCTCGTATGCGGAAACCTCCTTTACAGGCGTACCTCTGTGGACCTGCGAGTCTGTGTGGTACCTCCGGTGGTCCCATGTTTAAAAGTTCATCAGGCTGTCTCTATGTCTTGTATTTTCGTATGCTCATTGAATCTAGCAAACTTGATGGTCTGTTTTTGGTAAATTAA
Source organism: Chaetoderma sp. LZ-2023a (assembly GCA_034401795.1). Classification (NCBI taxonomy): domain Eukaryota; kingdom Metazoa; phylum Mollusca; class Caudofoveata; order Chaetodermatida; family Chaetodermatidae; genus Chaetoderma; species Chaetoderma sp. LZ-2023a. The sequence goes on along the minus strand of CM067369.1, from coordinate 167,377,310 downwards.
TTGTATAGGCTTATTTAGGTTAGTTCACCATCAAATATTTTAAGTGCATAGATCTCAAAATTGCTATGGACAGGCATACCAGTGACACCAATTCATGGGATGAGACTGTTGTGTTTAATGTTCGCGACGATGGTCGCACGGCCCCACCGGAACGATTTTGTTCCACTGGCCTTAGGAGCTGGTCTTTGTTACCCTAGGGCAGTGTCGCACGGGATCCGTAACCCTGAGACCGGGAGCTAACCAGTGTCATGACTCATCGTGCACATGCGGCATGGCGAGTCAACAACAGACACCGGAATGGCCCGATGCTACCCTGCTAGCTACATTTCTGACCACAGGTTTACACCTCTATGGTCAGATCTTCATCATCACAATAATGTGTGCTGTTACTTCCAGTTTCTAGTTGTGCAGTGTAGTCATATAGCAGTGATTGGTTTCGCCAGTGTGTGTCTATCTGAGCTTTAAAAGTGCAGACCGATGGTGATTCCACCACATAGCTAGGCAGCTTGTTCCAAACCTTCGCAGCCCAGACAGGAAAGGAGTTCTGTCATAGCTCTAACCTTGCCCTTGGTTGGAATAGCTTTCTACCATGTCCTCGTGTTGCCTCATCCCACTCGGCCACATCTTTCCTTAATTAAAATATGCTTCCTATTTCTGGGTCATATATATCATGTAGTATCTTATAGACATCACTCATGTCTCCTCTGACTCTGTGATAAGCCAGTGTGGGTAGATTGAGCTTTCTAAGCTTGTCTTCATAGCTTAAATTTCTGAAGCCTGGTATTTGCTTTGTAGCTCTTCTCTGGACATTTTCGATTAAGGTTATCTGTGATTTTTTGTACGGACTCCATACTGATGCTGCGTAATCAAGGTGGCTTCTTACCATTGCTTTATACAGTGGGATAACTGTTGTCTGGTTTAGGTTCACATAAGCACGTCTGATAATTGCAAACATACTAGTTGCTTTATTGACCTTTTCACTGATGTGCTTTTCAAAGTTTAGCCCTTCATCTATTATAACCCCTATGTCCTTTTCCTGTTCAGACCTCTTAATTTCCTGGGGTTTATCATCTGTGGCAATAGTATGGTAGTCCTGCTCATATGTGTCATTGTTCTCTGGATTGTCTAGCTTAGGGAAATGTGTATATACGTGGCCTTTAAGATGTCATCTTCTCTCATAATATGGACGTCATCAATCAGTTCAGCCAGGCAGTGTACTGGTTGCTTACACTGTATTGCCACAGTGTGATAGAAGATACGAGAATCAGTAGAGGCTGCAGTTTTGCCCATGTTGTGGAAATCCCAGTGTTCGGACATGACTACCAACACAAGCATGCATTGAGCCCATACAATGTCTCATCATCATCATCATCATCATCATCATCATTTTCCTTGAAGTCAATTTCTAGTTTGTTCTTGAATGATTTGACTAGTGTTGCTTAATTAAATCTCCTCGAAGCCATTAGATTTTAGACTTTGATCCTTACCACTCTGATGTCAATTTTCTATCTTTTGCTGTGTCAATAACAAAGAAACTGGTGTACACTTTCCAACAATTCGGTTGATGATGTGGCTGTCTATGACAGCAACATCATCCACCAAATTTGCCGAAAAATGAACACAGTTCCTCTCTTAATTTAGCTTGAAGTTTAAAATTCTGACATCAGAGTGGCAAGCGTTAACATTGATTTGTGGAAATACTGTGGTGCAGATGGGTGTTCCCCACATTAGCTGTGGTTTGCCGCCTACACTCATGGTTACACCCTGCTGCACCTAGCATGTGTGTGCATGCTGATTTGTGGAGGCTGTGGCCAGACATCTTTCCCCTGGATCACTGTGCGAAGACAAGAATCTTGGTTTAGCAGAGCAGCTTTCACATGTCTGATATACTGACACTCTGACGATTCATATGGGACTATCTGTGGATGCACCTGCCACTATGCAGTCCCTGGCTTTTTACGCCTATTGTACTCTGACCGGATCACCGGTAGCTTGCAGAAGTTATACACGTGTGCAGTATAATATGTACAATAGCTTGTGTCGACCAGTTGTATATATCTGTCCTGTTAAAGGAAATCTGTACAGTTATATTTGCATATATGTATAACCGTTTTGACATGAAGCAGAACATAAAGGTATTGCCTGCGTTATGTAATATATTTAACTTAGCTTTAACTTAACTTAATTGGAATTGCTACCGAGCATGGTCCTGTCTATACACAGGCTACTCCTAGATTAGGCCACTGTATTTGCGGAATTGAAGTATGAATTTGTGATGGGCTGATGATATACGTATGGCCTGTTCAGTCAAATTCAAATGTTCTTTCTTTGAAGTAGATATGTCTGCGCAGCTGATTGACCTGCACTTTATTACATTAATTAAAAGATGGGTTATCTTGTGGAGTCATGACCTCCTTCTAGTGATCAGCGAAGATATCTGCAATTTCCTCTGTAGCTAGCCTTTTTCCACTTGTGCCATTTTATTGAATTTCGACAAACATAAATTCCTTCCAACATGTGTAGTTTAGCTATAATCCACGTCATCTATTAGAGAAGCTAGCAATCCTAGCAAGCTAGTAATCTTTTATCCAGCAACATCCAAGGCGACATAAACTATTACCTGTTACAGGATTTTCGAAATGGAGGGATATGGAGGTGCTAGATTTACAATCCTGCGATCTATCAGGTAAATTACCAGTCACAGATACACACTCAGCCTTCGACCAACTCATAGTATTACCAAAGTTCGCAAAAAAAATCCAATCATCTGCAAACCCCAAAACACAGTAAATGCATCCTCAGTAACCTGTTTTGCACCCTTAGCAGATGAACTGCCACACTCTACAGAAACGGAACTGTTGGAGTATAACAGCATAAATAAAAATGAAACATACACAATATGGAATGCTACTTCTAAATGTCACAAAACAGATATGATCAAACAAATGCCTCAGTCAAATCAAAATCTCCAAAAAGAAGACAATATTGGACGGAACATTAATAGTAGATATATATTATCAGGGAAGACATCCACTGCACAGAAAACTCTACCTATAAACATATGCATCTACACCAATGCAGATAGTCTGCTGAATAAAAGAAATGAACTCGAAGCAATAGTCCATGAAACCTCTCCAGCTGTTATATGTATCACTGAAGTTTTCCCTAAATACCAAGATCCCAACACAAGCATCAAATTAAGTGAACTGCAACTAGATAACTATGATTTACACACATGTATTTCTTAATAATAACCCAGCTAGGGGAGTTGCTATCTACAGCCACAAACTACTGCAAGCCCAACCCTGTGAGACTCTAAGTGGAGATTCTTTCAAGGAGTCAGTTTGGTGTACATGGACTACCCAGAATAAAGAAAATGTTTTAGTAGGATGTATCCATAGGAGTCCCAACAGTGATAGAGACAATAATTTAAATCTCATGGCCCTAATAAACAGCACTGGTAAACTAAAACCAGACCACATTTTTATTACAGGGGACTTTAACTTCCCAGATATCAACTGGTCTTCTGGTCCCTCATGCACTCATGATAGTGACAACTTTATCAGCACCATAAGAAACAATTTTCTCCACCAGTTTGTATTAAAACCAACACGACACAGGGTAAGCCAGAAATCAAATATCTTAGATCTCATTTTGGGAAACAGTACAAACCTTATCAATGGCATATTTCATCTAGCCCCATTAGGAAAAAGCAATCATGATGTCTTACAAATAAACCTTCACACCAATATATTTAATGTTTCAACTGAATCAAATTTGCCCAAACTTTTGCTGAATAAAGGTAGATACAACGATCTGCGCAGGGAGGTCAGCAATATTGACTGGAAAAACATGCAGGAACTTCATACACCAGGAGCATGGAACATTATTTACAACATCTTATCTACAATGCTAAATCAACACATCCCAAAAACAAACAAGTCGAGTAAACGGATACACCTATGGCTTACTCACAGAGCCACACACATCCTTAAAGCAAAAAACAAACTGTACAAAAAATACAAGAAAACAAAAAGTTCTGATAATCATAACCAACATAAAATGGCAAGGAATAATTCTACATCATGTATCAAACAAGCCAAACGGTCATTTGATTATAGCAACAGAACGCAAGAAAAAACCCAGGTCCTTTTGGAAACATGTCAAGAGCAAAACAACTCTCAAAGAAACAGTAGGCCAACTTAAATATTCAAACGATCAAGTGTGTACAAATGATATAGAAATGGCAGAAGTTTTCAACATCTATTTTGCAAGCGGATTTACAGAAGAGAATGGAAATACAATGCCAGAGAATATCCCCACTATCACAAACACTGTTTTACCAGACATTTCTATAAGCCCAGAGAATATTGAAGCCAAACTAAAAAAAATAAACCCAAATAAAAGTCATGGACCAGACAGCATACCCATACGAATTTTGATTGAAATAGCAAAAGAGATCAGTGTACCCCTTAGCATCCTATTTAACAAATCTGTAGAGGAAGCTGTAATACCCGAGATTTGGAAAATGGCTAATGTCTGTCCGATTTATAAGAAAGGCCCAAAAAGTAATCCAAGCTACTACAGACACATCAGTCTAATTTGCTCACTTTGCAAACATTTAGAAACATTTGTACGTGATGCAATAATTAACCACATGGAAACAAACAACCTTTTCATCAGCTGTCAACATAGCTTCCGACATAACAGATCATGCAAAATACAGTTATTGGGGTACATGGACACCATAACATTCGACCTAGATGAAAACAAACCCATAGATGCAATATACTTAGATTTTTCCAAAGCTTTCAATACAGTACCACACAAAAGACTTCTAAAGAAAATGAGAATGTACGGTCTAGGAGAACAACTAATTAACTGGACTGAAGCATTTCTAACCAAAAGAAAACAGTGTGTAAAGATCAACGAAGCAACATCCGACTGGACAGCCATCAATAGTGGTGTGCCTTACGGCAATGTTTTGGGACCTACACTTTTCCTTTTGTATATAAACGATCTACCCCATTCTGTAACCTGCCCTTGTAAGATCTTTGCAGATGATAAAAAAACTGTTTGGTAACCCTAACACCGTGAACCTTCAAGATAATATAGATAATGCATGTAACTGGTCTGGCAGCTACACTTTAATACAGACAAAACACATGTAATACATTTTGGTTCAAATAATCCTAGGACCCAGTATTATATGACAGACACTACGCACCAGTCACAAACCATTGAAATCATACCGCCCACAAGTGAAAAAGATCTTGGCATACACATAGATGAAAACCTCTCCTTCGATACCCATATAAATGCAACTGTATCAAAGGCTAACAGCATAGTTGGTCTAATTAACAGCACCTTCAATTACATAGATGAAAACACACTTACCCTGTTATTCAAATCACTAGTCCGACCAATTTTGGAATACTGTAACTGCATATGGTCTCCTCGTTTTAAAAGACAATCCTGTATAATCGAAAGGGTCCAGCGCAGAGCAACTAAACTTGTTCCCCATTTGAGAAACTACTGCTACACAGACAGATTAAAGGCTTTGCATCTCATGTCACGAAAATACAGAAGACTTAGAGGAGACTTAATCGAAACATACAAATTTATCCATGATGATTACGATATTGACAAAAACACATTCATTAACCGATCAAGTAACACACGTACTAGAGGTCACACATCCAAGCTCAACACTAAATGCAGCAGAAAAGAAATTCGTAGGCATTTTCCCCCAAACTGAATTATTAACACATGGAATTCACTCCCTTCTGTTGTGGTCGAGGCACCCACGCTCAGCGTGTTTAAATCAAAACTAGATATGCACCTAAATGACATAATATATACGATGATGACATAACCAACTAACTAGATATATACCCAAATGCTAGGTGGTGAAGGGTGTAGCCATGAGCGGAGGTGGCACAACGCAGCTGACGCGGGGATAACCATCTGCCCCACAGTACTTCCCAAAGTCAACCAAGGTCTTGATTAATGTCAATGAATAATGCCAACCAAACAAATAAACAATTGTAACTAAACAAAGTACAAGCACTAGTAATACAATACCAACACAACTCCAGAGGCAATAACAAGCCAAGGGCTTATGCCTCGTAAATTGATGATGATGATGATGATGATGATGATGAATCCACAAAATCCTGTCCAGCCCGGCCGCCGAATTCTACAGATCCGCGAGATCCCCCGATTCGCGTTTTAGTGTTGTCCTATAATCTGGCAAGTTTACCAAGACTTTCGCTTTCAAACTTTCTTCATAATTCTATGTTTTTGAAAGATGTTGTATTCAAATTTGCTATTCGTTCCGTTGGAATATTTTTGAGAATGCCTTTCTATGCTGTTCGGGTTGGTAAAAAACCAGGTGTATACACAAGCTGGTAAGAATCTTAATTTTAATATGTACGAAAACTGGTTACCCTTGGCTTTATTTTTTAGGTTGTCCACCTAAGGCAGAGCATATATGGCGGCGAACTCCTTACACCACAGGCCTTTGAATTTTCGTCCATTTATCCCTCTACCACATATTCCCCCTACTATATATATAAATATACACAAGGTCACAAGGTGTGAAACCTTCATCTGTGGGCACCATTGTGACGTTGTCAGAAAGCTGATTGGTTGCTTTGTAGTTGTCAGAAAGCTGATTGGTTGCTTTGTAGTCAGAAACGTGATGTCAGCGGATTTTGACAAGAAACCAACGAACCAATCAGCTTCCTGACAATGGTGCCCACAGATGAAGGTTTCACACCTTGTGTATATTGATATATATAGTAGGAGGGATATGTGGTAGAGGGATGGATGGACGAAAACTCAAAGGCCTGTGCTTACACACATAGCTCAAGAACAATTGTACAACATAAATAAAAAAAACTCTACCCCCCCCCCCATATCACTATCATATGGTGGCTAACATTATGGTAGAGAAAGTTAAAAAAGTAAGAATAGCAGTATAGGATGGGACAACCAAACTCTGTGGTATTTTTCGGAAACTGGTAACTTGATGGAATTCTATACTAAAACGATAAATACTATATAACAAATAGATGTACAAATACATACCTTGAATCGTTGTCTTGCTGATTATCAAAGATTTGACGTAAAATTATGTACAATTTTGACAGTTTGTCATAAAAAATGTTCAGTAAGCGCAATCAAATATTTACAGTAATCGGGCAAGTCGATGCTGCTCAATTCTGTGGTATAATAGTATAGAGTGTAAGAGTCTACACAAACTAACAACTGCAAATTTGAAACATAAAAGTTTAATGTAGAAACATGTGTGCCGTAATTTGTACTGTTCTGGCTTGCAATGTATACACAAGAACTCTGTGTTTTTGCGGACAACAGAGATGTTACTGCAGAACTTTAGGTGCACCCAGTGCTGACATTTTTCACATTCTGCCAATTTCACAAAGATAATGCCAACATGACTTAAATAATCAGACAGCCCTGGTGGGGAAGCTGTCTTACAAATGCAACACATCTCATCTTGATTCCATGTTCCTGGCTGACTTGCTATTTGAGGTGATGGTGGTACTTGCTGATGTGTCTTGCCACTGGTTAATGGTTGGTTGATGAAGAAATCAGATGGTAGATTATTGTTTTCTGTTATAACCTTTCCTCAAGTAATCCCTTGTCTTCGTTTCTTAGCACATTGCACATCAGATGCTGCTGGCAGTTTTTTGTTAAAGCGATGCTAATCTCATCTCAAATGTTGTATTGCACCGATAGAATATGGTTTATAGATTCCATATCATTCATATCCTGTCACATTCCCTGATCTGTATCGCAATTATTTGTTTTGTAATATCGAGTAAATGTTGAACAGTGATCGACACCATTGTGTCTCCTCAAGCTATTGTGTGATGTCATGTCAGCTCCAAAGCATCACATTCTTTATTACGTAATGCTCATCCTATTGAATATTTTGAAACTAATTTGACTGGAAGTTGTTGCTGCCTATGGCAGCAACAACTTCCAATCAAATTGGTTTCAAAATATTCGACAGCTTACCCGTAGGATAGCTTTTATACCACATTGCCAGACTATAGCTGGAGCCTCTACGACTGAGCGTATATACCGAGGCAGACACACTAGGATTTTTCTGATTGGTTAAAAGGTAAATCATGACAGCCATCATAGGGTGTAGAACTCTACCAACATTTAACTACTAAATCCTGAATATCTTTCCTTAGCGACGTGATAAAAAGTAAAAAATTTCCTGGATAGTTTATGACCAGCGTGTTAGATCACCTGAATAGCTAACAAGAGTTGGGATTAGTTATCCTTAAGGAGAGATTGAATAGTGGATAGGTCGTCAGTTGGTGGATTAGATAATTCAGCTCAATGCTTGGTAATGACCAGGGTTGGGTTTTGGACTGTCCAAAACTAATTTTGAACAGACTTTGTCCAAAACCTGTCTTGAAGGGTTTAAACCAGTCCTAAACTGTCCAAAACTAATTTCAGCATATTTGTACTATGCTTATTCATGCTTACTTACTAGTCTTAGTAATAATGCAATAAAAGAAACAAAACACCATAATAACATACAAATTGTATTACATTGTATATTAAGATATATAAAGTTATTACAAATATTATGCATGTTAACAGATTAAGATTACAGGCATGAAAATTCAGTTTTATGAAATGTGTAAGAGGTATGACATGTTGCTTATGCTCATTTAACCTTCAGTAATCTAAATCAGACAGTCCTCTCAGCATCCTATTTAACAAAAGACAAGTTTTGATGCTTTCTCTACTCCTAGTCAAATTCACTGTGCATGTGTGTTTATTTTTATATCCTATAATTACTGTATTTATCCTATAAAAGTGTGAATAAGAAATATTCTGTTGAATATTTTGAAATTAATTTGAGTGGAAGCTGTTGTTGCCAAAGGCAGCAAGAGCTTACAGTCAAATTATTTTCCAAATATTCAACATATTTCTTGCATGTTTGATTTGAAAGGAAAATAATGGGATTAATGGATGAAAGGGTTAAACTACCCTTCCCTCTGTTTAAACAGTGACTATAACTACTATATTTGTCCAAAAAAGTACAAAGATATTCTGTTGAATATTTTGAAAATAATTTGACTGGAAGCTGTTGCTGCCTTAGGCAGCAACACCTTCAGGTTAACTTATTTTCAAAACATTCAACATATTTATGGTTCAGTCCATTTACATGTAGCGTAGAGTAATTTCAGCGGTGAAAGGGTTAGCTGTACTTGGATTAGTTAACTATAATTGAGATTAACGGCTCATTCACTTGTAGGTGTTACAACATAACATCTACTGAAGTGACTGCTGGTCATGCAGGTTATCTGAACTTAGATCTGATTCCCCACACAGAGCCTATTGTTAATACCTCCAGCCATCTTCCACTCTCTAAGGCATAGACATCATAGTTGAATAATTACAGCCTGTAGTTAACTCTCAATAATAATGAATGACCAGAAATGGCAAATTCCTTACAAGTTAACAGATTTTCTGTTGAATATTTAGACAGTAATTTGCCTGGAAGCTGTTGCTAGTCAAGTTATTTTCTAAATATTCAACAGTTTTCCTATTATACAATCTGACTGAAAGTAGTTGCTATCTTATTAAAGGATTTTACTGCAGTTACATGCTCTAAGATAGCAATTACTTTCAGTCAAATTGTTTTCAAACAAATCTTGTATATATATATATATGTTAAGTGATATAGAAGTTACCTCTTCACTGATGATGGGTTCTGGAGTCGGTGTCTCATGCTTCTGATAGTGGGCTTTCATTCTTGCTACTTTATTTACAAGTTTGTAATCACATTCTCTACACTTAGCAAATGATTTTCCATTACTCTGAACTTCTAAGAAATGCTTCCAAATTGGATCCTTAGGCCTACCACCCTTAAAATACATCAAGAACTCCAAGAAAATTTCGTGGTTTGACCAGCCAGAGTCCGACATGGCCATTGCCATCCCTGGAAGGCAGTCGTCTAAGCGATCATTAGTGTGCTTCTTCCCAGCAAATATAAAAAAAACACAGGCTAACAATGTTGTCATCCTCGATCTTGGTGAAGTTATTGAGGACTTTGACTGCTTATCACATACTATTCTCGGGGGCTTGTGCTCCGTTGAGAATCCTTTTTCATCAACATTAGAAATTAAATATGGTTTTTCATGTAGGTCATATTTTGGGAAAATGGTAGCCAGCTCCTTAAAGTATGTGTCCAATACATCTTGTGTTGACCCTCTTTCTCTGCTTACCGATAAGGATTCTGCTTTTCTTATGCGCAATTCTGGCCACCGTGTCAAGAACCCAGTTAACCACCTGTGTGATAACAGATGGTCCTTCTCCTCACCTTTTGTTGCTGACGCCATCTCTGATGCTGACCGCCTAACTTGTATTGGCGTCAAACCATAACCAACTCTGCCCATAAAACTAATGTGTTTGGCCAATTCACTGTCCTCATCTAACGTAAATAACGGTCTTCTGCCTACTTTATCATCTGATATGACTACCTTGCCTATTACACGATCTCGTAGCATTTGTTCAGGCACAGCATACCCTCTGGTCGCCTTGTAAACACTGAGCTTACTGAATCGGACAGCATCATACGCCACTAGCATACTTGCTCCTGAATACGACTTCCTTCCAATCTGAGGAACAAAATACAATAGCAACCGTCATATGGCTGGCACCCACACACCCACCATCACCACTCCAACCCTTTCCTCACAACCCCGCCCCACATTCACCGCTCCACCCCATTCCACCCCAGCTCACATTCACCACCCACCCTCACCACCCCATCCTCACAACCCTGCCACCCACCCATACCACCCCACCCATCTTACACACCCTATTCTCCAACCCAACTCATCTCCCCACCCACCCCATCTCATGCCCACCCACACACCACCACCACCCCTTAGCCCATCCCCACCTCCACTGACACCACACCCAACCCATATGCAGGCACTCACGCAAACATGAACTCACCCACCAAGGTTGGGGTCAATTCCGATTGGAATTGGAATTGATCAGTCAATTCCAATTCAATTCCAGAATTGGAATTGATAAATCTGAGGACTCCGGAATTGGAATTGATAAATTTTAAGACACCGAAATTGGAATTGGAATTGACTGGAATTGATAAATTCCAACTCAATTCCAATCATATTTGTCATAGATTTACTGAACATTGTTGGCTATAAAATGTACATGTAATATATGTATTATACACTGATCTTTATATGCCCTTAATGCATTTCATCCTAAGTGATCTATATGCTACCATTTACCACATTTCATTCTATATGCAGGTTGATGATATTTATTATGGCAGCTGTTATTAGATGTTTTATTGAATATTTTACAATTTATTTGACTGAATACTTTTGTCTTCTATGGCTGCAACAATTTCTATTAAAATAAATTTTAACAACTTAGTTATATGTTTGGTTTGAAGACTAGAATTTGAGATACTGATAATTCAGTGATGAGCAAGTTAGCCTTTAACACCTAAGCCGACCAAAACACCTTCTGCAGTGAGTTTGAGAAATGTTCATTGGCAGGCCAACAGAAGACTATTTTTGAAAATTTACCACTGGAGTGGCTAGCTGGATAACTGAGCCGGCAATTCCAGTCGTAAATTTTCAAAAATAATCTCACTCTGAATTGACAAAATGAAGGTCTGATAAATGCTATGAACTTTAATACATTATTGAATTAACTCAATTCTCCATGACCACTGACCATTTAAACCTTTTTATCCTATGTGTGTTGTAATCTTTAAAGACCAACAGAAAATAGATGACTTATATGTTTATTATGATTAAGATCATCTAGTAAACTTGTTTTGTGTATATTTTGAAATACTTTGCTTTTGAAATTATTCAATAACGGCAATTTAGTAACGCGAGTTCTGAAGCGTTTAACCCGTTATCCGCTACACTATAATAAACGTCCAATTTTGATCACGTTGGTGCCGTGACGTCACATTGGGGAGACGAGAAGAAAGTAGCTGCCATTTGCATTGCTAACTATTCGATTTTCCGGCGACATTACCGTCCTTTTAATGATGGTGAATTATTGTGCGGCGTTCAACTGTAACAATAGTGCTCTGAGAAAGGGAATATCGTTTTACAAATCTCCAAATAGCGTAAAATTAGCGAAAGAATTGGTGATTCGCATGCAGCGTTTGAACTTCGTACCCACTGTGCACAGCAAGCTTTGTTCAGAACATTTCACACCTGATCAGTTCACGAAGGACAGTGATCCCGAGTTGTTATTACACCACAAAAACATCCATTACCGTTCAATCACTACTTGCTAGATCAATATCTGCATTTAGCTATTAGAATAAAATTTTTATGTTCGCTTACATACTCCCTAATGCCAATACCATCACCACGTAGACCCTCAACCAGGCTTCTGGTAGAGGGACCCCCTGCATTAGCTTTACAATAGACTGGCACCAGTCTGTACACACTCCTTGGTGACGCCTGTCACTAAGCACGCTCGCTCATGCGCAGTAGGTCCCAAATGTGAAAACTGATTCACTTTTCAAATATTCTGCTAGCAGATCAGTTCGCCTGCTATCATATGGATAAAAGTTTATAGCTTTGCACTGAAAAGTTCAGCTACATTTAATTCTCTGACTCAAGAAAACATGCCTACCATGAAATCTGTCTTGCCTATGTTATGTTTAACTTTCATGTCATGGTGTTTTAGAGGGTTTTTGTAACTCTAGTTTTGAGTTACCAGTTTTCATGTCAGTACTCCAGTTTTCGAGGTTTGAGAAACCATGCCTATTATATACCATCAAATTACCATGTTATAAAATAGCCAAGTACCACTCTTATTACGTAGATCCTTTATAGTGCTTTCAAACATTTTATTCAGGAATCACTGTGATTCCAGTCTTCAGTCAGATTTCACGCACTTCCAGACAAGAGATGAAATCTCGGAAGTAAAAGTCTGGTGATTCAAAGAATAAGTCTGGTTATTCATCCTCAGGTAGGAGCCAGACAAAAGACCATATAAGTCTTGAGGGTCTGCCTAACCCTCATGCGATGGCATCGGTGGCGGAAGCTTCCGATCCTTCATCTCATGCATAAGTTCATCTTTCCCATAATTCTTATTGCCAGAAATGTTTTAAGATCTTCATCTCCTCTGCTCCCGTCTCTGCTCCTGGCTTGTCCGGGCAAGCGGGTTTGCATTCCGGTTTGTCTTCTGGTTTTACCGGGCATCCAGATATGAGCACTGTGATTGTCTGGCTTGGCTTAACATCCGGTGTCTCATGATTTTCTGGCTTTTCCGTCCACTTCCGGTTTTTCCGTTTCCGGCAGTAGTGTTGCTGTTTCCGGTAGGAAGAATGCATATCCGGGTTTGTTGGACCTGGCCTGTTGGACCTGGCATTGCATCATTCATCTATTTCCGTTTCCGGTTTTTCAGCTTCCTCTTCCGGTAGTAGTGTTGCTACTTCCGGTAGGAAGAATGCTTATCTGGGTCTGTTGGACCTGGCATTGCATCATTCATCTATTTCCGTTTCAAGTTTTTTCAGCTTCCTCTTCCGGTAATTCTGTACATCCGGGTTGTAGGATCTTGATCAGTTTCCGGTAGTCTACTTCCGGTTTACACATTTCCGTTTCCTATTTTTCCGCATCCGGATTTCGTACAGCCGGGGATAAGGTCATTTCCAGTTTTCATGGATCTTTCTGGTGTTCTAGGATTATCTTCCGGGTCTGTCTTCCTGTTTTGGATTTCTGGTGATTGAGAACTTCCTGGGGTTCCAGTTTTCTTCTTCAAGTCCGGTTTACATGTTCGCTTTCCTAGAATCTTGTCATCTTCTTGCCTAAGATTTAGTCTTATTTCCGTATTTGTTTAATATTGGAAATGTTTAATGTCTGAAAATATTCATACCGAGTCATTGCCAGTCTTGTAGTCTCTCTTGGATTTGTAGTCTATTCAGACATTTATTCGTTTATCAGTGACAATTTTCAACGTAATTAAAGACTTCTGACTGGTTGCTGTATGGGGTTTTCTGTTGCAGATTATTTTATATGCGCATATCATCAGCCGATAAGTCAGTCTATTCTACGCATTATCTCGAGATACGATTTTTACTTAAATCCACCTTTAGATGGCCAGTTGTCTTCGGGCCATTCAGCCTTTCTTCGCGCTCCTTTTACCTCTTATGTCGGCAGGTTGACATATTTATTTTAACCAAAGGGAGTGAATTTGTAGAGGGAAAAACCCTGATTCTTGCGTAAATCGTAGTTTAATTTTGTCAGTCGTTGAAAAGAATTAGATTCAGTAAAGGTTTCATAGGGATCAGTATGACTACAAGATTAATGTCTACAAGAACAATAGTCGCTTAGAAAAGATAATCAAGTGGATAAGGGGGCAGGAAGAAGGAATATATGCCGAATTCTTCTTCTGCGTTGATATAGTTTCGGTGAGTTCGCTTTGTTTTCATTTATTTTTTTCCAGAATCTTGGTTGTTTTCCCTTTTCTAGCGTAATTTTTTGCTCTATTTTGACTGGGTTGCTGCAGGCCTCCGGGCGGTGGTTTTCGGTGGGCGGGGACTCGGGATTTGCTTGGTCTTTTGGGGGGCGTTTTGGCTGAGGGTTGTTGGTGAAGGAATTCCAGTCGAGTCAGCCCAATTGCCAACCCGGCCTACTTAAATTAGTCAGCTCGGCCTAGGATAAAAAGTCATGTCGGCCCGATTTAATAAAAGTCAAATAGGCTTAGGAATGCATTCACCTGGCTTCTTTCTTTCTTCTTCTTTTTGATCACTGGTATCACACTTGTCAATATTTTATCCTTTACTGTGTCAATAACAAAAAAACTGGTGTACATTTTTCAACAATTTTGGTTGGCGATGTTGCTGTCATAGACAGCACCATCTTCCACCAAATTTGTTATGAAAACCAGTTCATCTATTAATTTAATTTGAAAATTAAAAATTTTGAAATCAGAGTGGTAAGAGTTAAAAGAGGAAACTATATTGATAAAACTGTAAAATAAACGAAAAGAAATTGGTAATTAGTCATTCTTTGGGCAAAGTAATTTCAATTAACAATTCCAATTCCTAAAAATTTACCAATTTATCCAATGTGGTAATTGGATTAGTACAACTTCCAATTACCACCAGTCCTGATCATTGTTAAATTGAATCACCGCTAGAGCCTATAAATTGCTCTGTATGGGTGGTATTACATCCCTGTCAGCAAATTTCTTCCACATATCTAATTTTCAGCATTTCCTGAGTGAATGGTACATGGCAAGATACTCATACACTCCAGGTCTAGTCTCCACTTGTATTTAAAAGACATAACGGTTTCTATGCTTGGGCAGATGTTGGGGTCATATGTGCAGCAATGTTTAATATGGAGTGAGTGATTCAACTCTGTCAATGCTACCTAATTTCTCTGAACCAATTCATGGCATGACACTTGCAGATGCACACATCTGATAAACTTACACTGACCATTGCATAAATTGAGGATAAAGAGGATAATCTGTTGATTGTTCTTTCTATACTATCTACTTTATCAAGCATATCTCATCAGTCACCGATATTTTAAATGATGCAATCATTTAAATAATTTTGCTATTAATTGTAGATTGTTAATGCAGAATTTGAAGTGCATGGGTGGTTAGCTGTTATTTTAACTACATACACATAATTTATGCAATATCAGTTGGTATCATGCCCTGACGCCCAACAAAAGAACAACCCAATCACATACCCCTAGCAGTTGAGGTAGGTAAATGTAGAGAATTAATAAGATTCTACTGAGTACTTGCTCTTAGTATTGGGTACTGATAGTCATTGTACTGTTGGCATTGGAGGTGAGTGGATCTATGTGTATAGTGTGTATTAAGCGTATAGTAGTTTGATTCTAAATGTGTATTTCCTATTGTAAACGTGAAAAGTGCTCAGCTAGATATTTTGCATAGCAGTTTGACTGATAAGTGTTGCTGCCGATAGCAGAAACAACTTCCTTTCAAATTATTTGCAAAATAATCACCAGAAAATGCAAGTTATAGTATCTAATGTTTTTGAAAACAATTTGACTGAAATCGTTGCTGCAACAACTTCCAACGAGATTGTTTTTAAAATAATCAGTAGAACTATCAAAGTAATAACAGATTCTGACGATATTTCGAGCAATTCGATTGACAGTCGTTGCTGACTAAATCAGCAACAACTTTATCAAATTATTCCCAGAATAATCATTGCTAGGTTTTCAAGGTGGTTACCTAACATATGTACATACAATTCGGTAGACGTGTGTCAAGATCAGACATGAAGTATGTTCAAAACTGCTCAGTCAGTAGGTAAGCATGTCACTGCATGACAGCTCGTGCAGGTGCTTCGCTGACATACTCATATCTATCCAAATATATTTCACTGTGGATCTCTATTACATTTATGACACAGGCCTAGCTAATTGTACAAACATGTATTCGCTAATGATATTGGCAACTTGACACTAATTATTCTGAGAAGAATTTGGTAATGTTCTTGCTGCCTTGGTCAACTCAGTAATGACTGTCAATCGAATTGCTAAAAATATCTGGAGAATGTGTTACTACACTGAAAATTCTGCTGATTATTTTGAGAACAGTTTGGTTGAAAGTTGTTGCAGCAACGATTCTCAGTCAAAACATTTTCAAAACATGAGCTAATACTTTCTGCTGATTATTTCACAAATAATTTGAAGGAAATATCAGTCAACTTGTTATAAAAATACATGGGCTAGTGCGTTTCACATCTACCATAGAAAATACACATTAAGAATCGAACTACTATGAGAACAATAGAATCCCAAATAATGGTGTCTGCAAATATCAAAGTAAAATGGTGGCTCACAAGATGACGATCATTACTGAATTTTTCTAAATATATTTCTAGTCTTAATACTTCAGGATAACTTTAAGATTCGACTGAAAAGTAATGGCCTTTCTAGTTGAAATACCTATGTTCCAGGTGACTGATACAGGCCCCTTAGGCCTCTTGTTTACAGTCACACTCGACCTGACAAACAAAAATCACCTTTCTTGTTACACTAAAATGGATTTAATGGTTACACTAACTCCTAAATTCACAAATCTGGTTACAGCAAAACTATTTCGGGTTACCAAAAAACTAAAAATTTGGAAATTTGCGGTTACAAATTCAACATTTCCGGTTGCAAACGTAACCAGATTTTCCTCATCCCAGGTACACCCAATGAGCAGGTGTAGCCAGGACTGAGAGTAGTGTAAAAGCAAGTACAGAACAGAGCATTGACATTGAGATTTCAATCCAACTGATGCAGTATAAGAAAATGTCAAGAAAAAGAGTGTCTATCATCAGCTCATCCTCATGTACTTGTTTAGTTGAAGGATTTTGACAGCAAAAATATTAAAATATCAGTCTAAGTAACAGGCCTGCTGATTATCCCTTTAACCGTCAAATTTTGTCAACAATTTTTTTAATATCTGCCTATGGAATGTCTATTTACAGGCCAAGAGAACAGAATCTTTGAAGGAAATTTATCACTGGAATGATTGGCTCGGTTATCGAGCCTGTCATTTCAGTGGTAAATTTTCAAAAATTCTGTTGTCTTGGCCTGTAAATTGACATTCCAGAGAGGCTGGTTTTGGCCGGCTTAACCATTAAAGGATTAATATCACACACTTGAATCTGATTGCTTAGTTGTTCAAGTTAATCTGATTGCTCGATCTGGGTGGTGACCATCTTGGAATTTCTCCTATTTTTAGCTCACCTATTTGAGCTTATACAATCGCGATTTGTCTGTCATCTGTTATCTGTCAACAATTGTGGCAATTTCGTCATAGATTGATAGATTAAACCCAAATTTTGCAGATATATTCCTTTTGGAAATATCTATTTAGGCTATGAAGATGAAGAGCCCACATCCACAAATAGCAGAGTTATAGCCCTTGCTATATTTTCAAAGTATTGAAGGGAAAATATGTTTGTGGCAGATTTCGCCGTTTATCAACGGATTAAAACCAAATTTGGCAAATATGTTCCTTTAGGCAATATCTACTGAGGCGTTAAAAATTAAGTGGCTCCACCCACAAATAGCAGAGTTATGGTCCTTGCTATATTTTCAAAGTATTGAAGCCTATGTGGGGAAAATATGTTTGTGGCACGTTATCATTTATCAATTATTTAAAACCAAATTTGGCAGGCATGTTCCTTTAGGCAATATCGATTTGGGCTATACGGGTGAAGTGACCACGCCCTTAAACAAGGGGCATAACTTTGGTTCATTAATGCATTTTTAAGTATTTACGCCTATGAGCCAATGCAGCTTTCTCTGGTGGTCAGTAGTATCAAGCATTAATTAATGTATACATGTTAAGTTCCTTCACAGCTAGGTGAGCACTATGGCCCTTGGGCCATTTATATTAGAAACACTTAACATTCAAGCCGGACAAAATCTTATTCTGCAGTAGTCTTGAGAAATGTCTATTTGCAGGCCAAGAGATTACTCTTTTGTGAGAATTTGCCACTTGAATGACTGTTTGGATAACCGAGCCAGTCATTCTACTGATAGATTTACAAAAATAATCTCTTGGTCTGCAAATCAACACTCTATGAGAGACGTGGAATTTTAGTGTTAAAGGTTTATCCGTCCTTTTCAGAAATGGGGATGGAATGGAAGATTCCAGTTCATCCATCAATCATATGATGTCATAACCAACTATGTGACGTGTAGGATGACATTATAATCAATTACGTCATGAATGACATAGCTACGGTCTTCATGAACGCTTAATTGATGATGGATTAAACATTATTCTACGAATTGTGTGTGTTTACTATTTACTAAACATTTAGGCAGCAATGGCGCCCAGTTAAATTAGTTTCAAAATATTCAACAGCTTACTTGTATAGTTTTCTGGAAATTGAGGTTCAGAGAGTACAGGGATCGATTGATCCCAGCATGGGAGAGTGCAGGGATCGATTGATCCCAACATGGGAAAAGTGTGAGTTGAGCTTAGCTAGAGATTCCTCAATTCTGTGTTTATATCATGGTTGTCATCTAATTTACCCTCTAATGATCTCATGCTTATCCCTTTAACCCTCAATTTTGTTACAAAAGTCAATTTTCCTCATTGAAAATGTCCATTTGCAGACCAAGAGAAGAGTATTTTTGAAAATTTACCACTGGAATGACTGGCTCGGTTATCGAGCCAGTCATTCCAGTTGTAAATTTTCAAAAATATTCTTCTCTTGATATGCAAATGGACATCTCTGCAGACCACTTCTTTTTTGGCCAACTTGAGTCTTAAAGGGTTAGAAGTAAGAATAATTAACTCTTTTAATCCTGAAATCGCACTCATCATATCATTTGCCAAGCCGGTACATGAAACGCTGTTGAATATTTTAAAATTTAGTAATTTTAAAATATTTAGCAGACTACATGTACTTCTAACAATAATCCTTTGTTGTGTTTCAGAGGTAGTTCATTATAAACCTCTGTCTTGCCTTTCAGGGATCAATGTTTGGCACAAGTAAACTCGTTTCCAAAGGCCAGGTATAAGAAGTTCCCTGCTGAAGACATGGCATGGGACTTTATTCACAATGTCGGTACGTATCAATTAAACAGGCCTACATGGTAACTTTGTCCGGTAATCCAGATTGGAGTTTGTCATACCGGCCAGTCATACTGGCTCTGTCCTAAATCCTAATGAAGTGGGCTTGTGCAATTATTAATTGGCTGATCACTCTCGATTATTAGCTCACCTGTCCTGATGGGGCAAGTGAGCTTATGCCGTGGCGGCTGTCCATCTGTCGTATGTCTGTCAACTTTTTCTTTAAAAGCCTCCTAATTAACCGCATGACCGATTTTAATCAAACTTGGCTGGGAGGATTCTAGTGTGGTCGGTTTCAGAACTACAGGATTTTGATTGGACAATGTTTTCGGTGGCTATCATGAATTTTCCGAAAAATGGCGGGAAATTGTTTAAAACACTACATCTCATTAACTGCTTGGGCAATTTCAGGCAGAAGTGGCTGGAAGGATACTAGGGTGGAGTTTCAGAACTTGAATACAGAATTTTGATTGGTCAATTTTTCTGCCGATCATCTTGGATTTCAGGAAATCAGTTAAACGGCTACTACTCATTAACCACTTGAACGATTTCAAGAAAACTTGACTGGAAGGACCCTAGGGGTGTGCTACAGAGCCTGTATGTAGAATTTTGATTGATCAATTTGTTCGGTGCCATCTTAATTTTCCTGAACGATGGCTGGAAATTGTTTAAAATGCTACACCTCATTAACTTCTTGGTCAGGTTCAACCAGACCAAGGCTGGTAGGTTTCAGAACTTTGATTGGTCAATTTTTCTGGCTGCCATCTTGGATTTTTAGAAAATTTCAGGGAATCAGTTAAAAGGCTACAACTCATTAAACGCAAACATGGCTGGAAGGACCCTAGGGGTGTGTGCTTCAGAGCCTGTATGCAAAATTTTGATTAATCAATTTGTTCAGTGCCATCTTAATTTTCCCGAACGATGGCTGGAAATTGTTTAAAGCGCTACTCCGCATTAACTCCTTGGAGGATTTCAATCAAACTTGAATGGTGTTAGGATTCAGAACATGTTTACAGAATTTTGATTGGTCAATTTTTCCAGTGGCCATCTTGGATTTTCCCAAAAAAAAATTTAAATTATTTAAAAGACTACTCACTAACCGCTTAGCCGATTTCAACCAAACTCAGCTGGACGGACTCTAGTCTGGTACACTTCAGAACTTGTATATAGAATTTTGACTGCTTGATTTTTTTGGGTGCCCATCTAGGATTTTCCAGAAAATGGGAATTCATTTAAGACGCTATTCCTCATTAACCCCTTGAGCAATTTAAACCAAATTTAGCTGGAAGGACCCTGTAGAAATTTTATTCCAAATTTTGATACGTCAATGTTTTGGTGGCCGTCTTTGATTTTCTGAAAATTATCCGGAACCATTTAACATGAACACCACCATGAAAATTTAATCCGATTTCAACAAAACTTGGGTCAAACGATTCTATGATGGTAAGCCTCAAAATGTCAACTGGACTGGTCTATTTTTTTGGTGGCCATCTTGGATTTTCCGAAAATTATCCATCATGCCTATTTAAATGCAAATGGTTCAAATGATAATGGTTTTGTTTTATTTGATGGATTTTGAAGCCGAAATTGTTTTTAATAGATTTTCTGGTATGCTGATTTCAAATTTCCCCTTTTCTAAATTGCCTGATGAATGGTTTGGTGGCCCTCTTGGATCTTTTCCACTCCAAAAACTCCCATGTTAAAGCAATGGGAAATTTAAAATGTCCTGACCCAATTTCAATTATATTTGGCAGGTTTAAGCATCCTTAGGGCATAGAGATCCAAGTTTGTTCAAAGGAAGCTGATCGCCCAATTTGGCAGTTGACCATCTTGGATTTGGCCAATTTTTTTTAAACGTCTAAAAATCTCTGAAACTGCTTGGAGGATCGGTTCAAAACTCATGAAACATCAGCTGGAGCAACAGCTCAACCCAAGTTTGTTTAGGGGACCTTGATTGGCCAAATGCTTTGGCAGCCATCTCGGATGAGCTAGTTTTCACAAAAATTACTTCTCCAGAACCTCTGAACGGATCAAGCCAAAATTTGGGAGATATGATTAGGAACTGAGGGCCATTAAAGTTTGTCCATGTAGGTAAAGAAACATGGCTGCTGTGGAGCAATCAGAATTTAACATTTCTGCGAACATCTTGGATTTTCTGAAATTTTTTTAGAAAATCATAAAGAAGACCACTTATTAATCAATGCGGCAATTTTACTAAAACTTGACCAAACCTTCACAGAAATTAGATTGGTAAATATTTGCAGTGTTTATCTCGTTTTGTTCATTTGTGCTAGTGGCCAATAATTTCAGGTTAGTGATACATGCCCCTTGGGCTTCTTGGTTAATTTTTAGTCATATAAATTCACTATTTAGAAAATAATCCCGATTTTCAATTTAATCACATAGTCATGCAACCCTATACTGCTGATGATAAGCCATCTGGCAAAACTACACATTGAAAAAATACATTATTCCATTCAACAAACAATATTTGATACCTTACTGAAACAAGGACTAAGAAATATGCATGAAATGTGCAGTAGAAAGGCTCAACTGGGACCGCAGTCAATTAGGCCTAATTAGAAAAGTAATTAATGCAATTGTATCTATTTTGAAATGATGATATTCTACTGCTCAAGGCAGGGCAAAATTTACTTACGTGTAAATGCAACCCTGCTTTTTGTCTATGACAAATATAACAGATAAACAATCATCTGAATCTGAAGAATGACCAGTGCATTCTATATTTGCTTGCCAAAAGAAACACAACCTGATATTAAATGCAAGATAAAACTATCTGACACCCATTTTGCACATAATGGTCCTTGATACCAGTGCTCAGCTTTAATGATAATATAGAGACGTATTTAATACCTGTACTGTTTGCATTCATAGGCATCATCATGCAAAGGCCCTTGATTTTAGAAAAGAATGTTATACCTTCTTGATACCTGTACTGTTTGCAGTCATAGGCATCACTGTGGTAAGGCCTTATCAAGAAAAGAATATGTTTTTGATACCTGGACTGTTTACAGTCATACATGTAGGCATCTCCGTTTATCAAGAAAAGAATATATTTTTGATACCTGGACTGTTTGCAGTCATACATGTAGACATTTCTGTTTATCAAGAAAAGAATATGTGCTTGACACCTGGACTGTTTGCAGTTATACCTATAGGCATCTCTGTGGTAGCGCTGCTAGCAGCAGCACATACCTAAGCTTTTGTAAGGCAGATTAGAACTATTCTCCTGGCATTAAACGCCTGAATTTCAGTGTTTACCAAGCAAAACTCAACAAATGCGTTAATCATAGCAGATATTTTTGACATTATTTAGTGATAAAATCTCTTTTAGATTGTGGTGTTCTCCGTAATGAAGTTACGACTTATAGCAAGAGCATAGCAAACATTAACCCTTTGTATTGTAATGCCCTTAAATAGGGTTACTGAGAAGCGATTTACATTCTGGATTAACTTTGGTTATGACCAGCAACTGACATATGTGAGGAGTTTCTCCTCTTATTTGTCATCTGGCATTGCTATATTTAATAGAATGTTGGAAAGCCAGCCATCTAACTTCTAAGTTTGCCATATTATTTCAGCACCATTAAATATAGCCAGGTCCTGCATTGTAAAGTGATATTCACATATTCACCCCCTCCTCTCTAGGCATTGTGTGAGCATTACGCTAATTTATAGCACATGTTGGTATACAGTCTGAACTCTCCTCTGTTGAATAAATATCCATAAAACACTGTGTGACATTATCAGATGAAGCTTTCAGACAAGGAAAGCTGAACATTTGCAATGAATTACTAATGATAATGATACAGATGATATTTAAAACACTGTATATCCCAATTCAGCAATCACAGTTGACCAATTTACAGCTGTGGTTTAATTGCTGATAGAGAAGATTTTCCTGTAGAAATTTAGCTTCAGAGATCACTAGGAGTTTGCTCCTTCCCTCTGGCCGTGATAAGCAGTGCATGTACAGAGGACAATGGGGATCACTGGAGTTTGTTCCTTCCCCAATGCTCTGAAAAACTCTGTGTCTATATGATTGTACTATATGAAGTTTACTTCATCACCCTTGCACTGATAAGCTGAGTCAGCAATTTATTGCCCACATATGACCCAAATCACTCTAGACTGCTGCTCTGCATCTAAAATGGCAGCTAGTTCTTGTCTATCTACCATGTGCTAAAACTTAACTTACTCTAAAACACTTCAAAATCACACAAAACACTTAAAGCTTTTGACTTTAATTAACAACTTTCACTACTTGTTATCACTATCTTATTATATATCACTAATAACAGAAAATGCACATTTTTCGGATTAATAGGCATTTTGTTAACAAATAACTGATCAGGTTAAAAGCCATAAACACACTGATCTCAGCAAGTCATGATACGTCTCTCGTGACTGAGTGGTGATTGGCTAAAATGAATCCAGAAAGTATAACTGACTAGGAGATGGAAATCGTACCTTAGACAAAGACTCAAATCTCATTTAACCATTTGAATATTTCAACTACATGTAGAGTATGTATCTATCTCTCTCTCTCTCTCTCTCTCTCTCTCTCTCTCTCTCTCTCTTTCTGTCCATCTCGCCATGCATCTGTCCATCCATCCATTTGTTTGTCTTGCTGTGTGTGTCTGTCTGTTAGTCACATTTTTATCATTTCTGACAAAGCTGCCTATTAATATAATGGCTCAGACATCCAATGTATGGCTTGGATTCTGAGGTAAAACATTATTTCTAGGTGAGAAAGTAGTCCGAATACTCAGGGTTTTTTCTCAGAAATTTTTTGGAGGAAATGCTTAGAACTCGTAGTAAAATGCAGGACCGGGTAGTCTCAAGTAAGCTATGCACACTGCAGGACATGTTTTTATGTGTGTTGCAGCTCAATAAATCGGCATGTCCCTAGTCAGTCAGTCACAAAAGTTTATTCCACACTGTATCTCAAAAACAAACTACTGATCTGATTTGGCTCAAATTTCAACACAAAGAAGGAACTTGCCATTCAAGAAGATTTCCAGACTTTGATTTAAACAAAGTTTATTTTAGTCTATGTGAGCACACATGTCTTATTAGTGTGTCTCCCACTTACGTACAAATATATTACATTAAATAAACCCAGAGGCGAATAATAATATTGCCAACTGTCACAACAGTAATAACAACAATAACATTAATAATAATAATAATAAGAACAAGAAGAAGAAGGAGGAGAAAGAGGAGGAGGAGGAGAGATGTTGTAGGTAGCCTAATGATGACAGAATAAAATCTTCGCGAGAAGGAGAAAAGCATGTTTGACAAATCACAAGGTGGTATAAGGAGAAAGGAGGAGCTCGATGCGCTGTAGTCACCCGTGCTAGTCCACACTGCATGGCCATCCAGAAACATCCACGGCTATAGATTTGTCGACACAATCCATGAGTGGTGTTTGTAATTACTGTAGGTCATTTAAACCGACAGGTGTCAGTAATATATTGACATACATGTAGAATGGTAGAAACCGTGATGTTTAACTCTACATCAACATCAGCGTGGCCATATAGAAGTTGCTGGGTGGTTAGGGTTGTTGAGTGGATTTGGTTGGAGGCAAGCTCATTTTCAAAGGTGGTTCTTTGCTCCTTAAAAAGTGGACAGTAAAAAAGGTAATGTTTAACAGATTCATCAGGATGGCCTCAGGCGCAGCTCGCAGAGTCAGAGAGGAAGTTATCAAATAGATGTCTATTTAATCCACTACAGCCATTACGAAGCCTACTTAAACATATATTAGCCACTCTTGAGCCGAAGTAATACCACGGAGGGGGACTGGGAATACGGGACATTGCTCTTAGTTTGGTCTTGAATTCTGGTAGGGTATTAGACATAGTAACAGGTGCTGGAAGGGTGTTCCAGGCACGTACTGTTGCTGGGAAAAACTTTGACCATGATCCAGATAAAACTCGGATCCGGATCAGACCAATTCTGGCTGACTGGATATCCCAGAAGCTACAGGTTTGATTTGGCTTAAATTTTAACACTGGAAATGGTGTGACCATATGCTGGGATTCACAACTTTGGATGAAAAAATCCTGAAAATCTGAAAAATTCTGGCACCCGCAGCTATTGAGATTCTATCGACCATGTTATAAATCCTATTATTTTATAGATACTTGCAGTATGGCCGTTGAACCTTAGTCAAGTGTTTATTACAGTATGCCCCCTAGGCTATAATATTTCATAATTTCTATAATTTTTCGGTAAATCTCTGAACACATTGTTTCAGTTTTAATTGAATTTTTCATTAAAGATCACATTACTGTGTGATTTTGTGTTAACCGCAAATATTTAAGCTAATATTTAATTTGAAACAAACTGAATAGTGACAAACCAACAATAAATGACCTACATGTGTATGTGAAACCTACGGTACACAATGTATATGGTTAGTGGGACAAGTAATGTAGATTTAACCCGCTAAACCTGAAAAGTCAAACACTAATAATCTTTTACGGTTTAATAATTATTCTGTTGAATATTTTGAAACTAATTTTACTGGGAGCTGTTGCTGACAGCTTATCTGTACAGCTACCTTCAATTTGGAATTTAAATTATAGGAATTCAGCTTTCAAATGGTTATGACATGAAGAACACACTGGGTTATTTTAGAAGCAAAATTTTGTATTGTATCTAACATGTGGGAAGTGATGAGGTTGAATATGATCTGAGTGATGAAGTCTTTAGGATCCTTTCATCACTGAAAACCCAGTGTCTCATCCGCAATTTATAGCCACTGAGAGAGCCTGCTGAATTTCCCCAAAGTAATTTGACTAGAAACTGTCTACAAAGTGATAAATTTTTTGGGTGTTTTCTTCTCTAGTAGGTTTGAGAGTGTTAAGTAGTTTTCCACCCACCCTCATCCCTTCGCTCACCCGACCCACCCCTACCACATCTTGTATTTATTTTGTAATGACACTGAAGGTAGCTAGCAAATTCAGCTTTTCATTCATATTTGTCTCATCAATATGTAAACCAGCACCTGCAGCCTGAGTCAAGTCAACACAATTTAACCCGTTTCAGTTTTTATTAACTCCTTTGTATCAAACTCATGCTGATATACAAGTTAGTGAAATATGAAGACTGATGAATATTTTGAAAACAGTTTGACTGGAGGTCGTTGCTGAATGTCCTCCAGTCAAATTGTTTTCAAGATATTCAGCAATAGATACTCTATAGCTCAAAGCGAGTTGTATCGTCTACCGCATATAGAAGGGAATAGGTTCTATTACACATATATATAATCTGTGTGTGATTCATAGGATCTCTTCTCTAACTTAGCCGCTTCGGGGAAAGGTAGGATCTGGCTATAACGCTGTCTAGCAGCTTTCTCTTCATACTAATGCTGCTTATATATATATATATATAAATAAGCAATTGTTTAGAACGCATTTCAGTCTCAAATCTAATTAACTGATTGCTGTAGAATTTGCTATTCATTTCTACGATGGTAGACAAATTGGTGTTTGGCTATGATAACCATGAGCCTTTTCTTGCTATGCCCTACCCATTTCTAGCTAAGCTCCACCCACATTGCATGTATGTTGGAATCCATTTATACTTTGCAACCTGAATTTCCAGAATCTACATTTCAAGGTGCTTATACTGGCGAGCTGTTGAATAATTTGAAACTAATTTGACTGGTGCTGTTGCTAACTATGGCAGCAGCAACTCTAAGTCAAATTAGTTTCAAATTATTCAACCGAATGTTTAGTAAATTGTAAATTTACCAAAGACATATACAATTTAGATTGTTACTGTTGGAATTTTGCTCCTTTTGTTTGGGAACTATGTCATTTGATCGCGATTACAGCTAATAACTGACGTTAAATATTTGAGTGACAGGTCAGATACCTCCATTATAGAACTGCAGAATTGATTCGCTCCAAATTTGGAATGGGAATACCGAATGCACCGTGAAAGCAGACTGTCCAATCCAGTTTTCACTAGATTAATCTTTATGATGTATACTATAATAGCCAACTGCTTTCTGTCAAATTTTTTTCAAAATATTCAGCAACTTTCCAATATGGTTGCCTCGAAATTGAAATATTAAGTTTTTTCACATCTGTGAAAGTATAAAATTAATATATTACATTTGTATTTCTACACCAGTAGATAACTAGTTAACTATTTAAAATTAGGTCATTAAAATGACAAAATGTTAGTACACCTAAATAACATTGGCTTGTCAACATTCTGAAGACCATCTTTCATCTTCATGCGTGCAACCACCCACATACATGTACTCACACGCACGCTTGCACACACACGCACGCACGCACGCACGCACGCACACACACACACACACACACACAGAACCTGTTACAGTGAATAAATTATTTTTGTAGTTATTACTGTCTTGTGTATTAAATATATGGTAATAGTAGTTAGGCTATAGATGTATTCTGGAAATAGGCACAGCTGTCAAGTATGAATTATTGAACGTCTGATGTTAAGTTTTCTACAGGTTATATTAACCATATGATCATCACAGGCGATAAACAACAAATCTGTGATGTAGAGGATATTATATTTAATATTTTGAAACTAATTTTTCTGGGGACTGAACGGCAGCAACAGCTTCCAGTCAAATTTGTTTCAAAATATTCAACAGCTTCCCTGTATAGTTGTCTTGAAATTGTTAATTGAATTTCAATGGTTAAATAGTTAATTAAAAATATAAATTATTTTAAGGATAATAATTTGAACACAATGGACAGGGTTTGATAGGCTTTTGTGATACAGAATGTAATCTGTTGAATATTTTGAAACTAACGTAAGCTGAAGCTGTTGTAAAAAGTTTTGAATAATTTTGAAATTTATGATACATCAATAAATTTATGCATTGTATATCAATTAGTTTTCATTGAAACTTTTAAAATATGCATAAAATACATAATTATGCACATTTTCTTTCCTGGTGAGTATGTGCTCATAAGTGCATTGTGTGTGTGTGTGTGTGTGTGCGTGCGTGCATGTTCATGCGTGCGTGTGTGCATGTGTTCGTGCTTGTGTGTGC
This sequence comes from Chaetoderma sp. LZ-2023a, assembly GCA_034401795.1. Taxonomy (NCBI): domain Eukaryota; kingdom Metazoa; phylum Mollusca; class Caudofoveata; order Chaetodermatida; family Chaetodermatidae; genus Chaetoderma; species Chaetoderma sp. LZ-2023a. The sequence continues at coordinate 167,348,593 of CM067369.1, read as the reverse complement.
GTGTGTTGGTGCATGGGTGTGTGTGGGTGCGCGAGCATGCTATGACAAGTGTAGTGTCTGTGAGCGTGTGTGTAAGTGCGTGCTGGCATATATGTGTTTGTTCTCATTCAATTGACGCACCAGCTTGAACTACTTGACTAAGTGTGGGTGTGTTAGCTACTGTTCATTCTATTCATATCCTAGTCCTTGCAGTGGCATACATTTTATACGCCAGAATATTTACTTTTCGTACAGGAATTTAGTTCACTGGTCTGATTTAGTTTGCATATTTGAAAGCTCCCAAACTCCTGGATCTAGATATCCCAGCCAGCATCCATTCATCTACCAGATTGAATTGAAATTTGAATATCTTGTATGACTCATTGTTGAAATTGGATAGATCTGTCCAGCTGTAGAGCACATGTCTGTAGTGCCTGAAGTCACAGTCACTTGCATCATTTAACACTCAAGCTAGCAAAGAATGGTTTCCGCAGTGGTCTTGAGAAATGTCCATTTTCATGACAACATAGGAGTATTTTTGAAAATTTCCCACTGGAATGACTGGCTCGATAATCGAGCCAGTCATTCCAGTAGTAAATTTTTTTTAAATAGTCTTATTTTGTTCTCCAATTCAATGAGCATTTTCTATGAGAAAATTTAAATTTTCCTGAACAGATTTGAGGGTTAAAAAGTTAACCCGTAGAACCCTGAATCATCGATCCAATTATTCAGTCCTTTTTTCAGCAGCAGGACTGGTGTTGATGTTGAGAAAGGTATTGCTGAAAGTTGTTGCAGGTAGCAACAGGTTTCGGTGATGTCATTCACAAAAATAAACATGACTTCCTTTCACAGACTCATGGGTGTGTTTGGAATACTAAAAAAGTATTTGAGGGAGCTTTTCTGAGCTGGTATTTGATCATTTTATGGTGGGATTGATAATTGTTCATAGTGATTTTTATACATCAAACTTGACTACTGTATATCTGAAAGCTAAAAGTTAGTGTAACCCTTTTCACTGATGAATTCTCCATATCTCAATTGTAAGGCAACCATACAGGAAAATTGGTAAATATTTTCAAATTAATTTGACTGGAAGCTATTAGGCAGCAGTTTCAAAATATTCAACAGAAAAAGTTTAATATCATAAAGAATTTACTTTTTCAGGGATTTGTCGGTGAAAAGGGTTAATATTTATTCTTTTTCCGCAAACAGTTGACAGTTAAATACAGTACTACACTAGCAACTCACTGTGTATGTTCTAAATTAAAAAGAGAAATATTTAAAAAAAAATTTGCCACTTGAATAACTTACTCAGTAACCAAGCCAGTCTCTTCCGTGCAAAATTATGAGTGATATTTTTCTATAGATTTGCAAATAAACATGTCTCAGGAGTCGGGCAGGACCAGTACTGAAGACGTCTTTGGCCTTTGTACAGAAGTCATCTAAAATCGGCCCAGGAGAACATGAAATAATCCATAACTACAGTGAAATTCTCCGAACTGACCCTTCTATAAAACCAAGCTCTCACAAAAATGAATATTTCTCCCAGAACAGATTCAATTCTCGTATTAAGACTATATATAGACATTTTTTCCCTGAACCAATATGCTCTCCAGCTGGCCACATACTTGACAGTCCTGTGTGCTGGGGTGGGGGTGGCAGAGGTTGGTTTGGAGCTCACAGTACATATATATGTTTTCTAAACTTAAAATCCAAAGTTATATACCCTTATTATTATAGAGACAGACACACAGACAGACAGACAGACAGACAGACAGACAGACAGACAGACAGGCAGGCAGGCAAGGAAAGTTAGACATAGATAGATAGACTTAGATAGATATACATAGATAGATAGACACAGAAAGATGGACACAGAAAGATAGACATAGAAAGATAGACATAGATAGATAGATAGATAGACATAGATAGGTAGACATAGAAAGATTGATAGATAGATAGATAGATAGACATAGATGGGTAGATAGTAGGTAGGTATTTTTATTTTATTGATGCACTGGCAACGTGCGGCTTCAATTTCTATGTGCTAACTTAGCCGACAGGCATGCACCAATTAGTTTAATTTGTTGATCACCATCTCCCGGTCGGGGGATCGAACCGCCATACTGCAACTCCGCATAGCATCAGCAACCAGACATCTTTCCACTGGACCACCGCACCAAGACTAAAAAAGTCAAGGTTTGGCCGACCAGCTTTTACATGTCTGATATACTGATTCAATCCTAGGCTTTTTACACCTATTGTACTCTGACTCCCACGCGGCTCTGGCAGTATATGTATTTTTATTTTATTGACGCACTGGCAACGTGCGGCTTCAATTTCTATGTGCTAACTTAGCCGACAGTCATGCACCCATTAGTTTAATTTAGAGAGAGAGAGAGGGAGGGAGGGAGGGGGGAGAGAGAGAGAGATTTATATACCTGTTATTTGAATGGCTGTTTTATGCTATCCATTTATGCCTGCCATAGCCTATGATTATATTTATTTTCAGAGAATAACACATCTATTACGACCATGCCAAAGAAGTCCGAAAGTAGCAGTGATGTGACCGTGAGCTGTTCTGACCTGGAGCAAATCGTCTCAAGCTTACACGCCCTTAAAGATGAACTGAATACACTTTCTGGGAAAATAGATAAATCAAAATTGAAATCTTTAACTGGAGCTGTTGATTCACTAACTGGTCAAGTCAGTGGCTTCCTACAGCCAGGTTAGTGTACAGGAATTGGAAATGATGGTAACTGATTACCTGTTTAATGCTTGAGCTGCATTGCCAGTAAGATGATAGTGTGTGTGCACGTGCGAGCGGTTATGCATTGGTGCATGTGAGCAGGCAGATCAGTAGGTGTTTGTGTGCATGGTGTTTGAGTGTGTGTGCGTGTGTGCGTGTGTACGCGGATGCATATGCATGCGTGTGTGCATGCATTCGTTGGTGTATGTTTGGGTGGCTTCCTGCATGGGTGCATGTGACATGTGTGTGTGTGTGTGTGTGTGCGTGCGTGCGTGCGTGCGTGCGTGCATGCACAAATTTCTGTGCAAGTTTCTGTGTGTGTGTGTATATTTCTGTGTTTGTGTACCTACCTGCCTGTTTGCCTGTCTTTCTGCCTGCGTGTTTGTGTGTACGGAGTTGTATCAGAAACTGCTAATCTGATTTGGAACAAATTTTATCACAACAATTAATGGATTGTACAATGAAAGGAGATTTCCAGAAACAACATTCCAGGTGATCTTGAAACTTACAGTGATGCAGAGGGAGTTACGAGTCAGCATAGATGTTAGCATTACAAATGGATCCAATGAGATTTGTACTCCCATGCGTAGCCTAATGGTTGAGGATGTTGTGGGATCATGTGTAAATGCTACGATGCCCTGTCATAACCCAGGAAGATGTGCTTCCACTACCACTGGCTGCATGGTAGGAATCTGGTGGAAGCGGCCACAAATCCCATTAAGACATTTTGTTCAGCAAACACCATGGTGCTATGGTACAACAAACCCTAGGATTTTAACAAATATTTCAAGAATTCTGAGCTGAGCCAGCCATTTTCAATGACCTCGCTTGTTTCCCATTACATCATGAGCTTTCCTCAGGAATGAAAGGGCAACCTGCAACCCTAATTTGTCAACTATCCTTCATGTAGAACGTGACTCACCACATTAGATGAACTAACAGGCAGACAGACAGACAATGATTAAAATTGTCTTCCACAGCTTTGTTGCAAGGCCAATGGCAAATGTAGCTATTTACCCTGATTTCTTGCAGGTAGTTCTGAGGCCGGATCAAAGCGTCCATTTAGCACAGATGGTGGCAATAAAGATGATGAGCAGGAAGAGAAGTCAAAGTCTAAAAAAGCCAAATCTGATGAGGATAATAATGGCTGGACAGGTAAGAACATGGTATACATTCACAGACATCTGCATAGACCAGCCTTGTATTCAGAAAGAAGAACGCTTCAAAACGTTTTACTAAATCTGCAAACTGGCTATTTTCGGATTTATTACATCATATAATATACAAACTGAAAACAATCTGATTTTGCCTGGGCAAAATGTTTTGAAACAGTTTCTTTTTCGAATGCAAGACTGCATATACAATGTAAATTATTATTAAATCTAAGAAAATTGTACTCTGCAGTGTCATTCGACAAACAAACATTCAGAAGAATTCCGATTCTCGGCATCCAACCAAATTAGTTGACCTTGACCCATGACCACAAAATCAATACAGCTCTATGGAACCCCAAGGGCAGCAGCCACTCACATTTACTCGGTATAACTCCAGACATTTGTTTCCTTTTCGATGATCTTAACATTTTAGCCTCAAAATTTCAGTACTTCTTCAGGATCACAGACCCAAACACCCTCTCAGGTTTGGCGAAGATCTTCAGGACCACAGACCCAAACACCCTCTCAGGTTTGGCGAAGATCTTCAGGACCACAGACCCAAACACCCTCTCAGGTTTGGCGAAGATCTTCAGGACCACAGACCCAAACACCCTCTCAGGTTTGGCGAAGATCTTCAGGACCACAGACCCAAACACCCTCTCAGGTTTGGCGAAGATCTTCAGGACCACAGACCCAAACACCCTCTCAGGTTTGGCGAAGATCTTCAGGACCACAGACCCAAACACCCTCTCAGGTTTGGCGAAGATCTTCAGGACCACAGACCCAAACACCCTCTCAGGTTTGGCGAAGATCTTCAGGACCACAGACCCAAACACCCTCTCAGGTTTGGCGAAGATCTTCAGGACCACAGACCCAAACACCCTCTCAGGTTTGGCGAAGATCTTCAGGACCACAGACCCAAACACCCTCTCAGGTTTGGCGAAGATCTTCAGGACCACAGACCCAAACACCCTCTCAGGTTTGGCGAAGATCTTCAGGACCACAGACCCAAACACCCTCTCAGGTTTGGCGAAGATCTTCAGGACCACAGACCCAAACACCCTCTCAGGTTTGGCGAAGATCTTCAGGACCACAGACCCAAACACCCTCTCAGGTTTGGCGAAGATCTTCAGGACCACAGACCCAAACACCCTCTCAGGTTTGGCGAAGATCTTCAGGACCACAGACCCAAACACCCTCTCAGGTTTGGCGAAGATCCATTTAACCCTTTAACCCTCGAATTCGTTCAAGAAAATTTAAAATTTCTGGTAGAAAATGCTGATTTATAGTCCAAGAAAAGCCTACTTTTGAAAATATACCGCTAGAATGACTGGCTCGATTATCGAGCCAGTCATTCTAGTGGTAAAATTTCAAAAATAGGCTTCTCTTGGTCAATAAAAGACTCTTTTGAAGATTTACCACTGACATGGTATGTCAAATATCCACATCTCCCATCCAAAATTTACAATCAGATTGCAGAACAGGGCTTGGTGAAGCGATGAAAATCCATCATTATTTTTGTCACATCTTTTATGCATGCATCAGAGATGACTTACAGCTTTGATGATCAAGTGTGCATTAAAATTACAATTTTTCTCATTCAAAATATAGATTTGCAGGCCAAGACAGAAAAAACAATTGTTGGAAATCTATCGTTTAAATGACTGGCTCAATACTTGATATTTCAGCACTTGGTAAATTTTCTAAAACTCTTGGCTTGTGACTGGACATTGATCAAGGCTACTGTACAGAGGCAGATTGTGGCGGGCTTGGCCATTAAAATGTTTAAAGTAGCTGATGTTGCTCAATGATTGGATTTAACCCTTTATCCCTCTCGTTATCCTATTTTTGAAAATTTACCACTGGAATGACTGGCTCGATAACCGAGCCAGTCATCCCAGGGGTAAATTTTCAAAAACATTCTATTTTTATGCAAATGGGCATTTTCTATGTGACAATTTTAATTTTCTTGAATAAATTCGAGTGTTAAAAGATTTAAGGGTATGCATCTAATGTTTTTGTCAAGTCCTATGTGAAGTGGAGGATGGTTCCACATAGCGATCTAAATGGTGTGCCGAGTGCACCAAGAATTAGGTAAATGTTACAGTTTTTCAATAGACATTTAATTCATTTAAGGATTAGCCGATCTCAATAAAACCTAAACAGATTTCTTCTATCCCATGATCTTATCCAGACCGCATCATAATGAAAGAAAATAATTGTGTCCATGTTTTTGCATGATTTGTGTTGCGACAAGAATTAGAAGAATGTAAAAATATTTTAAATGGACGTTTATATCATCAAGGGCTTATCTGATCTCACTAAAATGCCTAGCTCTACCATACCGTGACATATATGGTAGCATACCATGATATAGCAATCTATACTTCTAGACACTGCCAAATATGATATGTGATATTAGTGATAAAACAAAAGTGCTCGGCATGCTGGAAGCAGTCCAAGTTTAGACTTATGTTTCTTATTTTTGTATTGTCATGACAGCTTTAATCGTTGAATCCAAGCTGTCACTCAAGTATTGATATCATAATCAATTATATCACAGATGTTGATGTCACAATCATAATTCACGGAAAATAATATGTCATGAAGCTGGAATAGCCTGTCAAATGTACGAAATGTATGTCTTTGATGGATATATTATTTAATAAACATTGTGTTGAATATTTTCAAAATAATTGACGACTTAGCTGTATAGTTAGCTTGAATGTAGGTTCCTTGGAAGTCAGGGTTCAAAGTTTATAAATCGATCCCCGAGCTTAGTTATAGATAGGAGGGGCAAAGCTAGAAATGGATTAACCCGTACCACTCTGATGTCAATATTCTATCTTTTACTGTGTCAGTAGTAAAGAAACCGGCGTACATTTTTCAACAATTTTGGTGGACGATGTTGCTGTCTACGAGTTAATATTTTAATTTAATTTGAAAATTTTAAATTTTGACACCAGAGTGGTAAGCAGTAAATATGACCTCTTAACTGTCTGCCTGCTAAATTTCTGCAGATCACATTTTCCACGGGGTTTAACACTGGATAATGCTGAATATTTTGAAAACAATTTGATTGAAAGCTAAGTCACCAACAACTTTCAGTCAAATTGTTTTTAAGATATTCAGTAGACCCAGAGTTATTGCACATTGAAATTATTGTCTGGCTTCTTGCAGCAAACAGACAGTTAAAGGAAGTCATAATACTGTTAAATCTCGACTAAAGGATGCAGTTTTTTAGTCCAATGACATGGGGGTGGTGGGGGGGGGGATTGGTTGCATCTTATAAGCGAGTACATTCTTTGAGTACATTTTTTGGGTCTAAAGTTTTCTAAAAAACGTTTAAAATGATAGCGTGAAAATTGAACACGATTTCGGTACAAAAAAATTACGACTAATGTATGCCTCAAAAACATAATTGCGGAAGTGAAATTATTAAACTGTAGCACCTAAATATTGCGTGTTCATTAATAAAGATCATTTATTACATTAAAATTAATCCTGAATTTTACATAAAATGGCATCGAGAAAAGATATAAATCATGTTCTTCTTCTTCTTCTTTTCGTTCACTGATCATACCGCCAGTCCTAAGTGACTATCGACATGATCATAAGCGTTAAGTGCGTGGATCCATGGTTTATTAGAGTGCGCCGTGTGGCCTGGAACCTCCGTCTTCAGCACTCGAGGTTTCTGTCAGGGTCACCTCACCCTTACCTCCTTTAGTCGCCTCTTACGACACGCAGAGGATACGGAAGGTGTATTCTAAGCCCCACCTACAGGGCTAATATAAATCATTTGATTCGCCTCCAATCGCAAAAGAACTTTATTTTGATCGAGTACTTACTCAGATATAAATATTCGGGACTCGGAATTCAGAATTGCTAGAAATTATCATTGCGCGAATCATGGCAAGATGAAAAGCACCTTTTACTTGTCAATGATCCCACAGATCAGCCTACCTTCTACTCGCGCCGGTGGCACTCGACAACAACGCCGGACTTGGCATTTTGTACAGAAGACATTCACAGAAACCTCAGTAGAGTGGTCGGATCACAGTTAGGAGGAAGCGACCACCATCCAGTCCTCCTCTCTCTTTCTGGAAGTATTTCGACAAGTTCACCTCAACGTACAAGGTGGAACTACAAAAAGGCAAATTGGAGTCTGTTCGGCATTCGTTCCAATGAGCTTACCCAATATATAGGAGTAGAAGGGAGAAACATCAATAATGTGGTCAAGGAATTTAATTCAAGTATCCTCAAGGCTGCCAACAAAGCGATTCCTCGAGGGTTTAGGAAAAACTACCGCCCCTACTGGACAACAGAACTGCAAGCAGCACATGATAAACTAGACAAGGTCAGAGAAGATGCAGAGGATAATCCCTGTCATGAAAACCACTTCACGCTACAACAAACTAAAGCCAGGTATCTAACGACCAAGCTGGAGGCCAAAAGAAGAAGCTGGAGGGAAAAGACAGCAGGGTTTAATTTAGAGAGAGACACCACAAAGCTATGGAGACTGACTAAAGCACTGAATGATGAGGGTGTCGGGGGAGAGAAGATTACTCTTGAAGAAGATGGACAAACACTGACAGGAAAGATGGCTGCAAATGCCAAAAAAAGAAAGCAACATTTCTATACCACGGATGCGTCAAAAATAGGTTAGAAAAGAGCAAAAGGAAAGAACAGACACCAACACTCACGATGCAATGAAAGTTGACATTAGTTTAGCAGAACTGAAGAAGGCTATCCGCCAATTGAAGAAGAAGAAATCTCCCGGGCCAGATGGCATTACGAATGAAATGATCCAACACCTTAGTAATGCATCTCTCCGCAAGTTGCTAGACATCTTTAATCTCAGTTGGACCAATGGAGAGGTTCCTCAGTGCTGGAAGGAAGCCAGAATGACTCCTATTCTGAAAAAAGGGAAGAACAAGATGAAAGTGCTGAGCTACCGTCCTATCAGTCTTACAAGCTGCATATGCAAGACCATGGAGCGCATCATCAACCAGCGGTTGCAGTGGTGCCTGGAGTCGGAGAACATTATAGTTTCAGAGCAGGCCGGCTTCAGAAGATACAGGATCACAGATCAAACAACACATCTTGCACAGGTCATAGAGGACACTTTTCAAGCCAAGAAGGTGATGCTAGCTGCCTTTATCGATCTGCAGAAGGCATTTGACAAGGTGTGGAAGGATGGCCTCCTCGTGAAGCTCCAGCGCACAGGCATCGGTGGCAACATGTTCCGATGGACCAAGTCATACCTACACAATCGCAGAGCTAGGGTGCTGGTGGATGGACAATCTGGACAGAATGTATTGCTGAGACAAGGGGTGCCACAAGGCGGAGTATTATCACCAACTCTGTTCATGCTCTTCATTAATGACATTGTAGCAGAGCTGCCCAATGGGATCCATGCAGCCCTCTATGCAGATGACCTCATACTCTGGTGCACCGAGGAGTACACAACGACTGCCACGTACAGAATGCAGCTCACCTTGGACAGAATTACAGCTTGGGCCAATCGCTGGTGTATTACCATCAACAAAGAAAAATCATCAGCCATGCTATTCTCACTGTCCACCAAAACCATGGTTGGCAATCTGACACTGGGCAGTACTCCACTCGAGTATGAGGACCAGCAGACATACCTGGGAGTCACCTACGACAGAAGATTAACATGGAAGGAGCACATACAGAACGCAGAGGCAAAGGCCAGAAGAAAGCTAAACATCATGAGGAAGCTGGCTGGAACAAAGTGGGGTGCCAATGAAAGGATCCTCAAGACCATCTACCTACGTGCCGTACGACCACACCTTGAGTATGGATCCAGCTCATGGATGACAGCAGCTAAATCTCATCAACAGAACCTCGACAGAGTACAAAACCAGGCACTGCGCATCATCACTGGTGGAATGAGATCAACACCAATAGAAAAAATGGAGCAGACAGCAGGCATCCCCCCACTTAGCAAAGGAAGGGAATGCAAAGCACTGATCCAAGCTGCAAAGTTCAAATCGTTCAACAACCACCCGATGAAGATCAGGCAAGCACAGCTGTCATCAGGAAGACTTAAAAGATCAAATTTTGTGAAAGAGACAAAAGCACTTCAAAGGAAACACCAAGAAATGTTGCCAGCACAAATAGAAGACCCAAACCACACCCTTGATTCTCCACCCTGGTAAAACAAACTAGAGAGCATAGCTATTCGCACCACAGTACCTCATCTCACAACCAAACATGAACACAGTGATGTGAGCAAGAAGGCCCTGACCCTAGCCATGCTGGAAGAAATGTACCCTCAGAAGACATGGATAAGGATCTACACAGATGGATCAGCCAAAGATGCAATTAGGAGCGGAGGTGCCGGACATACAGTATCCAAACGGACAACATGAGTCAGCTGCAATACTGACAGGCAAACACTGCACAAACTACAGGGCTGAAGTCGAAGCACTGGTTCATGCAGCTAATACAATCAGCAGAACAGCATTGTCTTTTTATCTGATGCCCGCTCCATCCAAAGGTAAGCTGCCACAACTTGAAGAAGCACTACAAACCATCAAATGCTTTCGGATAGCATTGCAGTGGATCCCCTCACACTGTAGAGTCAAAGGAAATGAGGAAGCAGACAAGATGGCAAAGGTGGGTGCAGAAGAGAATCAGACAGAAAACATGGTTACCCATACAGAGATGAAGACTATCATCAAGTCACTCTATAGAACACCTCAATCAGAAGATGCCTACCATCATCTCTCGAGGCCAGAGCAAGTGACCATTTTTCTTCCCAGAACTGGACACAACAGACTAAACCAACACATGTACAGGCGGTTCCACCTTACGACATCGCCCGCTTGTCTTTGTGGAGAAGCAGAACAGACCACAGAGCACATACTTCAATGTTGCAGTACATAACAGCTGCTGAGAGAAGAGATCTGGCCTTTGTCAACTTCTTCTTGAAAAGCTGTATGGGCCTGTGGAAGAACTGCAGAAAACCACAGATTTCATATTGAGAACGGCTCTCCAAGTGTGATACCAGCGATCGAAAAGAAGAAGAAGATCATTGCGCGATAGTAACTAAGTATTGTACTTTAGGTCTGATCCAAACCTGTTCGATAACAAACTCGTTAGCGTTTATAATATCTCGCGAAAACACCACGACTCCAATCGCAAAAGAACCAGTGGCTCGCCAACATAAGAAGCGGCCTATCTCATTTTAATTCTCAGTCTTTCAAGCGATTTTTGTCGTACAGGTCGATTCCATTTTGAATCATTTAATGTTGGTCGGCATTACAAAATTAATGCACAATACAAGACAAAATATTATTAATTTTTTCTGAAGAGAAATATTATTTCTCTGTTCTGATTGGATAAATAAAGCCAATGAAAATAGAGAATGGGAGGTATATTAGAAGAAATCTAGTAAACACAACTTAGCGCTTTCCTAATGTCACTTGATTTCTATTTTTTCTAGAGGACATTCTATGTCAACAGTAGAATTGATTTTGATGTAATAAAATTATCTTTATGGAAGATATGTGATATTTAGGCAGTTCCATTAATAATTTCACTTCCACGATGATATTTTCTAGGCATACATTAAACATACTGGTACAGTGGTAAGCATGTGTACGGAAATTGCGTTCAATTTTCGTGGTAGTGTCTATATGAGTTTTAACCATTTCAGAGAATGTCATTCAATTTCTCTAGCATCCTTTCTATGAGTATAAGGATTTTGGGGACAGGTTTGGGCCAAAATTAGCCTGCGTCCAATACAAGCTAGCGTCCTTTCCTGGAATAAAAACGGTAATATTAAAAGTAAAAATACATGTGTGTCAAAGCATGTGTCATGTGAAATAATTAATGCTCGTACTGGACATGGACATCATGGAAAGTCATGGAATTTGTAAATTTATATTCCAGCCCTGGAAAGTCATGGAAAAGCAGCATTTTTTATCATAGGTCATGGAAAAGTCATGGAAAATGGTGATCATAAAAAAAATATGTTGACCTAAATTAATGCCATCACCTCTAAACAATAAAAATTATGGCAAAAGCTTATCAAAACAAGGCTTTGGCTTGATTGTTGCAAGAAGCAATTTTCAGATATTTGCAGAATAACTCGGATCGTAATTTATGTAGCTACGTCATAAATACAAATCTACTAGATATTAATTCTTGGAAGGCATGGAATTTGTTCATTTTGGTCATGAAAAGTCATCGATAAAACATGGAATTTCAAACATTAATAGGTGTACGAACCCTGTAATAATATGCACAATAATGGACCTGATTATTTTAGGGACGCCGTTTGATGAGTCTGATGGTGTAAAGGTATACACTGATGGAGGCTGTTTCTTCAATGGCAAAAAGGGTGCTTGCGGTGGAATGGGTATCTACTGGGGGCCAGATAATCCCAAGTAAGTCATAGCATTACCAATGCTTCAATTTACCTTTCCAGAGTATCCACCCATCATCTGACCTCGTATGATGTCATAATCATCTCAGTGCGTAGATGATGACATCACAATCATTACGTCACAAAGGGTTCCATATCGACCGTCACCAAATCTCAAATACTCTGACACGTTGTATGAATTGTATCGCTTTGTAATTCTTTGCTATTTAATAAACATGCTGTTGAATATTTTGCAACTAATTTGACTGGGCTTAAAAACAGTCTCTCGTTCTGCAAATGGCCATTCGATAATGAAAATTTCAACTTTCTTAAATCCTGACCATTAACTCTTTTATGGCCCAGCTGTCAAAGGCTGGCTTGTGAAGTTATCTTGAGAAATGTCCATTTGTATGCCGTGAGATGACAATTTTTGTTGAGCAGATTGGAAGCAGGGGATGGCACAAAGATGTTGATCCAAATGGTGTCTGGCATGTGTCATGCAACAAGAACTGGGTAATGGTTAAAGTTTTTCATTGAACACTTAATTCATCTAGACAGCGTTGCACCTAGGGCAAAAATTCAAGGGGATAATTTGCGGGCTTGGGCCCGTTTTCCATTAAAAGTCAATAGGAAACTGCTAAATGTAAGGGGACATTTGCATTTTAGTTGCTCAAATTTCCCCCAGGCTCTCCCTCGGTGAAACACTGCCAGGGCTTATCCGATCTCAGGAATGCGTTAGAGATTTGTTCTATAGCATCATTGTATCCAGTCTCCATCATAATAAAATTGATTTTTAAATTTGTCCTATACTTTTATGTGGTTTGGGTGTTAAACTTTTGTAATGGTCATTCAATTCATAAAGGCTTATTCAGTATTTCTGATTTGAACGACATTTAAACTCATCAATTGTCTAGAAATATGTTTTTCAGCAAATCTCCCAATTGTCCCGATATACAAGTACTGTTAATTGAGTCATATTTGTTGGCCTAGATTCAGTCAGACATGGTATAATCTTTTGAAAATTGTGTTTCCTTGTCAGGAATACGAGTGAAAAGTTGCCTGGCAAACAGACAAATAACAGAGCTGAGATTCATGTAAGTAAGCACCATATTTATATATGAGTTTAACACTTTGACCATGGCTAATGGACAATCAGCGGAAAAAGGCAATCTCCTTCACTCCATAATGCTGCATCATTCACATGATACGTCCTTAGGAGGGGACGTAAAGCCATCGTCCACGCAACCCTTCGGGGAAGCATCTCAAAGATTGGCATTGCTCAAATACATCTAGGTGTGAGTGGCCAATAAAACCAAACCAACAACAACATCCCTCTAATGGTCAAATTTGGTCAAGAAAATCAAAATATATGCTTACTAAATGTCCATTTGCAGGCCAAGAGAAGGTTATTTCTGAAAGTTTACCACTGGAATGCCTGGGCTAGGTTATCGAGCCAGTCATTTCAGAGGTAAAATTTTCAGAAATAGTGTTCTCCTTGGACAATTCTCAAAACCACTGCAGAGGCTGGTCTGGCTGGCTTGACCTTTATAAAGGGTTAACCTATAACCGTTGATATTCCAGTGTCTCAATTTCAAGATAACTACACATAGGCAGCAACAGCTCCCAGTCAAATTAGTTTCAAAATATTCAACAGGAATTGCCGATTCTGGTATATAGGGGTTAAATACACCAATACCCATCTGAGTGGTCTTATTCAATATTCATTTGCAGGCCAAGAGAAGACTATTTTTTTTCATTTGCCACTGTTATGACTGACTCGATAACCGCACCAGTGGGAAATCTTAAGAAATAGTCTCCTCTTGGCCTTCAAATGGACATTCCATAAGCAAATCATGTCGCTTGGTTCAGGTGTGAGTTCAGGAAGGCGAATGCTCGGCGAACATTCGCGTTCTTCATGGGACAGTGTTCAGTAATCTGTCGCCTACATTACTAAACTGAAGTATATAGTGAGTATACGACGCATTATTGAACACTGTTACGTAGCGGAATAATTTTTTGCGCTCCTGAGCACACCCCTGTTTTGCAGTCTCTGGTGCTATGTCCCAGAACCTAATGTGGGATTTGTCCAAAAACGGGCATTCTGAGATCCTTTTAAAGCTGGTCTAACATATACTGCCAAAATAATAGGTAATTGCAAAAATATGCAACCTTATTTACTTTCTAATCTGTACATTTTGCCACAAAAATTAGAAGTCAGCGAGACAAACAAAAGAGAATTCAAAACACACATCCAGGAATATTTTCAAGACCTCTCCATACACAGGGACACAGTGGCCAGACACTTCAGCCTAGACCAACATTCACATTAATATGGCTCCTGCTGAATCATACAGATCTTAACGCCAAGACCCCAAACTAAACTCCAGCACCAGAATCAGAAGATCCAATTCGTATAATTAATCGCCCTCCACACCCCTCACATTTTTGTCACGTGTTTGTAAAGGACTATTAGTAACCAGTATAGTTCAATACAGATTTACGAAGTCACTTAATAAATCTGTATTGATCTAAAGGCACCATACTGGCCTACATTCTCCAGAGGATCATGTGCCATAAAGTCGATGTTCTGACGCTAAGTTAATTCTTAGTTTATCACCATCAAAATTATTATTTGTTATACATTGTTCTTATTCTGTTGTATAATTTAATTTTAACTTATCTTCAGGCTTCGTACATTGCTGTAAAACAAGCAAAGGAGATGGGTATTAAGAAGTTGATCATCCACACAGACAGTCAATTCCTGATCAATAGTAAGTTGGGGTTTTTTGGTGGGTGGGTGGTGAGTGTTACTGTGCTGCCTATGGCACCAAAAGCTATCAGTCGAAATAGTTTCAAATTATTCAACAGATTGAGTATATTGTAACTTTAACAGACATACAATTTAGTATACTGTGCTGTTATGGCGTTTCAATTTAAATGGCATTACAATACGTCATCTTGTTTGTGACATGAGCTAACATGTGACTTAGTGTATTTGATTGTGATGTCAGACACTTGAGTGACAAATCAGATCTATCTATTCTCAAAATTCCTCAAGAAAAGGAAATTCTTTGTTTAGTGAATCTTTATTTGCAAATTGCTTTGTTATGAGAAGTTACAGACCGATTTCGATTTTCAAGCGTATGTGTCAATTTTTAGCTCACCTGGCCTAAAAGGCCCAAGTGAGCTTATGCCGTGGCAACCATCCGTCGTGTATCCGTCCATCGTCCGGCATCCATCAACCTTTCCTTTAAACGACTTCTCAAGAATCACTGTGCCAATTTGAATGTATTTGGCAGGAAGCATCCTTAGGGCATAGGGATCCAAGTTTGTTCAAATGAAGCCAATCGGCCAATTTGGCTGGTGGCCATCTTGGATTTTGGCCGATTTTAGGAAACGTCTAAAAATCTCCAAAACCGCTTTGAGAATCGATTAAAAACTCATGAAACATCATCTAGGGAAAGAGGTACGCCAAGTTTGTTCAAGAAGACTTGATTGACCAAATGGTTTGGCAGCCATCTTGGATGACCTAGTTTTCTAAAAAATTATGCTTTTTTCCAGAACCGCTAAAGGGATCAGGGCGGAATTTGAGAGCTATGATTAGGGACTAAGAGCCATTAAAGGTCTTGTGAGGACTTGCAGTCGATAACGAGTTTCAATTAATTTTATGGTCTACTACACTATTTAAACAAAATAGCGTCACTTTGGAGTGAGAAAAATATGTTAGGCAGCCCAAATTTCACATCAAGAGTATACTTACCACCCTGATACTTTATAATATTTCCTAAATATCGACCTAGCTTCAATAATACTCAGAATTAAAAAGAAACCTCCCCCACTGGGCATGTAACACAACTGACAGTCCAGCGGATGTGCAGCCCAAACTCGCACATGCGCGGGGCTGACTCATTCTCTTCTTAAAATATTGACCTGCCATTGCAATACGCTTTCTAGCCTTGCTTTTGCTTTCTTTCTCTTTGAAGCTTTGAGTTGTTTTGCAACTTGTTTGACTGATTATTAGTATGTCTGACGCTGCCAAGTTGCTGGAGGATGCTCCCGGTCTAAGCCATCAGGTGTACTTTAGAAAACTTATTGATAAAAAATTTGCGTGTTGACTCGGATGGTATTTCCGGGATTCGTGCCATCTCGTGGATACGTCTTTATTAGGCTAGCTCTTTTATGGGGGGAGGCCTATATATTAGCTAACGCATGTTGTGCTTTATTTTTCAGACACATGAGCTGATATTTGAAGGGTATCCTTTTATTTTAACAATATTTATACTTGGTTTCTGGGTCCTTCTATTTTATTATGAGTTTGCTGAGGGAGTTATTACCATAAGAAGTAATTTCTCCGCATTCTCCCCTCACCACAGGGTTTTGGACTGCGGTTCAGGTATTCCTGTGTTGTTTATCAGACTTCACTCATCCTCAGAAGTCATCTTATGAGTTATTTAGGAGAGAGAAAAAATTTCAGTCATTTTATTTCTAAATATTTTAGAGGTTTTTTGACTGAGTGTTGAGTTATTTAGTTTGCATAGGTTCATTGTGTTTATAAAGTTCAATTACTAATGAATCTTTGTTTTGAGCTGTGAAGTCTAAAAATGTTCGCCTCTCAAGTATTCAAGTTCGAATTCTTATGTCTCCCTTGTCTTCTTAAAGAAGTATAACAAGGTTTTAGGATTTGTTTACTTTTTGTCAGGCCTATAGTTTTTTCTATGGGCCTGGCTTATCTTTCATTTGATGGTCAAAAGTTTTCCTTATGGATCTTATTAGCCTTCTGCAATGGGTTTTTTGGTTCGTCATAACTAAAAACTAATTGTTTCCGTTTGTGTGTTTTCAGAGGGTTATCGAGAACAAATGCCCTTCCTGCCACTGTTTTGTGTAGGCCTGCTTTTTCCCTCATGACTGCA
This sequence comes from Chaetoderma sp. LZ-2023a, assembly GCA_034401795.1. Classification (NCBI taxonomy): domain Eukaryota; kingdom Metazoa; phylum Mollusca; class Caudofoveata; order Chaetodermatida; family Chaetodermatidae; genus Chaetoderma; species Chaetoderma sp. LZ-2023a. Next base: position 167,331,403 of record CM067369.1, on the reverse strand, counting down.
CTAGGTGCAGTACATACGGGCCTCTTCTAAATTGCCATGTGTGTGAGTCGTGGCCGGTGGAGGTGTTAACTGATTTTTTAAATCAGCAGGTAAAAGACTGGGCGGCAGACGAGAAGAGATGTCTGAAAAAAGAGTGTGGTAAGAAGAGGAAGGCATCCATGCCAGACATGGAGGCCTTCCATCTTGAAATGATGGGAGAAATGAAGAAGACGATCACGGATCTTGTCCCGGAGTTGCTTCGCAGCTTGCTTCCCGGGTTAGGTTCATCATTGTCTTCTTCATTTGCTCCGGGACAGAGTGTTCCCGTCTCTGGGTGTGGTTCTCTTTTCAAACCAGTTTTCGTTATAGACTCAGAGACGGCTCCCGTTGGTCCGGCGCTGAGGCTTGCCACGCCCTATATCAGAAGTATGGCGTCATTCCAAAGCCTTGCACGGATGACCATGCGGCTTTGGGCGAAGACACGTGGCCTGGGTCCCAGTCTGACACGGGACCCTTGTGCGCTAACGCCCTGCGCAACACTAATTCCGCACGTTTCCCAGCTGCTACAGGGGGTAGTAGCAGCATCCGTGGCCCGCCAAACTTCTCCTCTTGCAGTCCAGAGAGCCATCCAGGACGGCATTAACCTGGCTCTGGACTGCATGACGAGATCCGTAACCAAGAGTTTACGGGCGAGGCGCACACTTGCTCTTGACAATTTGTGCCCCTCGCAGGACCTGTACAATCAGCTTCTACGGACGCCGATGGCAGGTCCAGGGTTGTTTGGAGGTGAAGATTGTCTGCACCTCCAACAAACCGTAAACCTGGTGAACAACCAGAGGGCGCTGCGAGAGCAGTTTGAAGTGCTCCGCAGGGAGCGTGTTCGAGCAGCGCCCCCTGCCTTCCACCCTCAGCAGGCTAGAGGTGGTGGAGGCCAACCACCTACGCAGCGTCTGCCACGACAACGTAAGCCAGCTATGGGGGAGTGCAGGCTCTTCCAGCGCAACCCGCCAGACAGGCTGCGTACCGAGGTGCGCGTGGCGCTGGTAGAGGAGCGCGGGGTTCTAGTCGTGGGAGCCGAACCTGATGGGTCACCTCTCAAAAAGACCACACCAGTGCTGCTAGGACAGCCACCAGAGACAGGGCTTCTCTTGCACTTGTCGGGTCCACCTCAGTCCTTAGGTGCACCCGTGGGAGGCCGTCTGGCCTTCCACATGCAAGAGTGGGAGCGGGTTACTCAGGACCGCTCAGTCTTGCGATGGCTTTCATTCGGTTACCATCCCGACTGGATTTCATATCAGCCATCGCGCCTGTCTCTGGTTCCGATCTGGACTCAAAATCCAAGAGATCCAGATCAACGGTTGTGTATAGAGGAAGAAATTCAATCCCTCATACTAAAACACGCTATTCAACCAGCACAAAAATGTCCGGGGTTATTATTCAACCGTGTTCCTAGTAACAAAAAGCACTGGAGGGTGGAGACCAATTCTCAACCTCAAACCTCTCAACAGGTTTATCCTCATACCAAGTTTCAAAATGGAAACTATGAGAACGGTGTTAGCAGGATTGAGGAAGGGAATGTGGACAGCATCAATAGATCTAAAAGATGCCTATTTTCGCATTCCCGTTGCGAAGAGCTTTCGTCAGTTCCTGAGATTTGCATTTCAGGGCCGCCAATGGGAATTCAGGGTTCTCCCATTTGGTATATCGATGGCTCCTCGGGTCGTCACTCGAGTGGTCCAAGCTATGACGTCATACCTCCGCAGGAGACACATAGCAATCCACACGTACATAGACGACTGGCTGTTAAAGGCACACACTCAAAAAAGTCTATCAGCAAATCTGGAGATAGTTTTGAAAACTCTTACAGATCTAGGCTGGATAATCAACTTTCAAAAGTCAGAGCTGACTCCATCCCAGAAGTTTGTTTACCTGGGCATGTTCTTCGATCTAGAGATAGGATATGTTTATCCATCTCAAGAGAGAGTAGAAATACTCGTCTCAGTCATACAGTCAGTGTGCAACAGTCGTCATGTCCTGGCACAGGTCTACTTGAGAATGTTGGGGTTGATGGTTTCTTTTGAACCAGTCATTCCTCAGGCAGCCTTACGCCGGCGGCCGATCCAGTTATTTCTCATGACACAGTGGTCCCAGAGTACGGGTTTCCTGGACTCAAGGGTGTCAGTGTTGGAACCCCTTATTCACCACCTTCAATGGTGGATGAAGAGAGAAAATCTCCTGGCGGGGGTGACGTTGTCACCTCCCCACCCTCAGTTAACGATGTACACAGATGCATCAATGGAGGGATGGGGAGCTTGCCTGGAAGAAAACAAAGTATCAGAGCTTTGGAATCTGGATCAGTCAAGAGAACATATCAATCTGCTGGAAATGCGAGCAGTAGTCTTAGCCATGGAACACTTCCTAGAGAAGGTCAAGGGCGTTCTGGTTCGATCAGACAATACAACAGTAGTGACTTACATAAACCGCCAGGGCGGAACGAAGTCGCCCAGTCTCTGTATGATGACGTGGAAACTGCTTTGTTGGTGCCTAGATCATGGGATTTCCCTGAAAGCAGTTCATATTCCGGGAAGGCTAAATCTATTAGCAGACTCATTGAGCCGAAGAATGAGCATTCTTCCCACGGAATGGCAACTAAATCAATGTGTGGCGGATCGCCTGTTCAACCACTGGGGCAAGCCCAACATAGATTTATTCGCAACGAACAAGAATGCGAAGATGACAACGTACGTCTCTCCGATTCCAGATCCGAGCGCTATCGCAATAAATGCATTAGCTATCAGTTGGGAGGGAATGTATGCATACGCCTTCCCGCCAGCAATCCTGATTCCAAAAGTTCTCCAGAAAATCAGGCAGCAGGAATGCCATGTGCTTCTGATCGCCCCAAATTGGCCAAGCCGATCATGGTATATGGATCTGCTGGACCTTCTGGTCTGCAATCCTGTTCCTCTGCCTCTGATGGACAACATAATCTTCCAGGGCAAGGCCTTGCACAACAACCCGTCAATGTTCCAATTGACTGCATGGATGTTGTCAAGGAATCAGCAGTTAAGGAGGTTTTTTCTGAGCAAGCAGCCATGTTTATGGCAAAAGCCAGAAGGGGGTCAACCTCCAGAGTATATAATTATAAAATCAACAGATTTGCTGAATGGTGCTAAAAAAAATGTATTAATCCAATGGATGCATCTATTCAGGTAGTAGCCAATTTCCTCTGTCACCTTTTTGATGCCTATAGCCTCAAGCCTAACTCTATTGCTGGCTACAAGTCAGCTTTACTGTCAGTTATCCCTTGCTTGGCTATTAGGGGAAGTGATGAAGTATGTAATCTAAATACTTTAATCAAAGGCATGGGTAATCTAAGACCAAGGAATCCTCCAGTGATCCCGTCTTGGAGTTTATCGTTAGTACTTCAAGTATTAGCAGATAAACCCTTTGAACCACTAAGCTCCATTTCCATGAAAATGTTGATGCTTAAAACAGTTTTTCTGATTGCTGCAGCTTCAGCCAGACGAAGAAGTGAAATACATGCTTTGTCAGCAGAGCCAGACCATTTTGTGGTGACAGGGGAAGCCCTTAGGCTTCTACCTAGAGTTAACTTTATGGCGAAGAACCAGTCTTTAAAATATCCTGGTCAGCCTATAGTTTTACCCGCTTTGTCTAGGTTTGATTCTAATTCAAAGGCTTGGTGTCCAGTCCGTGCATTAACGTGTTATAAACAACGTACACAGGAATGGCGGACAGACCCTAGTGCTTTATGGCTATCTTACATTGAACCCCATGGGAGAGCTTCTAAAGATACCATTTCTAGGTGGATTGTGGAATGCATCCAGCGTTGCCACAAAGCCGCCACGGGTAAACAAGTTGACATGGCCAAGGCTCACAGTGTCCGTGGTGTAGTGACATCCACGGCTCTGTTTAACGGAGTGCCGGTGGATGACATTATGTCAGTAGCACAATGGCACTGTGAGTCTAGTTTTACAAATCATTACCTACGTGACACGTCAAATCCACTTGCCTTATCGATTTTACATAAACGTTAAATCTGTATATAAATTTGTAAATATTGTACATAAGGCCGTTGACTCACATTCAGTTAGTGGGGGGAATCCCCGCTTTTCTGTACTGTACCTATCATCGCCAGCGGTGATCAAAGGGGAATCTCGTCAAAATAGGTTAGTCCTATATTTGGTGATGGTTATTTTTTGTCACATTTTTTATATTACTTACTAAAATGGTGATGGTTTTGTGTTTCCATCTGAGAGTATACAAAATTAAGCTTTCGTCCGATGTCTTATAGTACTTTAGCATGAGTACATAGAGAGCGTATAGGACATTGAGGTCATCGCTCCCTCTTTAAAAGAGGGGGGGGAGCGGATGTGAAACGGTCATTACTCTCAACATCGGTCGTGTTATCCGATGTCCAAATCATTTTCTGATTGTGTTTACATACGCAATTTCAGATGTTTGTTGTGCTCCAAAAGCAAAAGCTTGCTCTTCCAGGGATGAGCCGGTCTTCTGACCTTCACCTCCCTCCCGCCGAATTCTCTTACGAATTCTGGCTATATCATAAAGTATCAGGGTGGTAAGTATACTCTTGATGTGAAATAAACGAAATCACAGATTTCTTTTTTCATGAGAGAGTTGATACTTACCACCCTGATACGATCCCAGCCTCTCCGCCCCACAGAGGCTCGGTCTATCGGCGTTTTATGTTGCAATTAGGTCAGCCAATATTTTGGAATAGAATGAGTCAGCCCCGCGCATGTGCGAGTTTGGGCTGCACATCCGCTGGACTGTCAGTTGTGTAACCTGCCCAGTGGGGGCGGTTTCTTTTTAATTCTGAGTATTATTGAAGCTAGGTCGATATTTAGGAAATGTCATAAAGTATCAGGGTGGTAAGTATCAACTCTCTCGTGGAAAAAAGAAATCTGTGATTTCGTTTATAATGAGATTAAATGACGCTTTAATCTGAATCACATCACCACTCTCTGTGACGTCACACCGGGAACGACGCTGTGAGCTGGGTCAATATTTCTCTGTCTGTAGTACAAAGGTAACATATTTTAAAATGTGCGTTTAACAGGATAGCCTTCACCTACCATAACATAAATTATGTCAGGTTGAAGCTAAGTCTTCAAGAAATAAAAAAATCATGATTTTTTAAAATCTATTATGATATTTACTCATTTTTAATGGTTTCATGGATAGCTATATTCACATAATAATAGGCCTATAACTACGGTAAACCATGGGCAATGCTGAAAATCGGCAATATTTCAATGCATGTGACAGATACTCTGTAGTCTAGTAGGCCTAATTGCGCATCCATTACCATTCTTGAAAGGACTGGGTATACTATGTAATATCTGGGGTGGATGGATGTGAGTGTGATGATCGAGGTGAGTGGGAGAGGTTGACGATGGCTATAATTGTACTATTATTCATATCTAAATGTATAGGCTACAGAGCTAGAGCAGTTACAACTTTTTCTGAAGATTACGAATGTACAATAAGTGTGTCAGTGTGTCCTATGTGAAATTTCCCGTGATTACTGATTGGCAATGTATTTGTATAATAATAATAATAATAATAATAATAATAATAATAATAATAATAATAATAATAATGTAGAGGCATGTACGGGTCAACACGTATGTTGGTGTGTGTGTGAGAGGAGGGAGGGGCATCACACCTGCGACAACCATATGAACTATATCGTTTTCAAACCAGCTTCTTCCATGTATGGAAGTAGCATACACTCATATTTCAATGTTATGAAAAAGCAAAACTGTAGCGGATGATGAACAAATTTTAAATAGGTAACTAACAGATGTTCAGAGATCACTAGTGTATCATCTTTACTTACAGTGCAGCTCATAAATAAGTTTAAATGCTTCCAAAGCAAAAACACAAATATGTTAGTTAGAACCATATGAACATGATACAAGAAACGTTATGTTGAATATTTTGAACACAATTTGGGTTGAAATCCATCCCAATTATGTTCAAAATATTCAACAGTATGTGTTATTTAAGTTGTACTATAAGCGTGCGGACGGGAGTGAAAGCCTCGCTACGCCCCTCGACCACTGCCTAAATTGTAAACAAACCGTGTACTGTCAATAATATGTCATGTAGACTATACGCAAATAGATTAGTTTAGATTAGATTTATATTTACCCGACATTTTAGTTAATTTTAAACACATAACTGGAGTAACTGGTATATTGCAATCATAAATTTATTCATAAGCCTACACAATGGTAAATTGTGATCGTACATGCACTGAGCAGTGTAGGCCTACTTAACTATCATTTAAAAAGTTGTACATTTGTGTACATGCATGCCTATCATCTATGCAAAATTTCTGCTATCAATCCAGAATGATAAGATATATACACCTGTGCAAAAGTTAAGCACCAGCAAAAACAATAGAACGTAGAAACATGATGGTACAACTAGGCTGCCATACTTTTTGTCCCCGCGTTAGCTGACATAATTCCAAGTACGAAATGCACATGCATGCATGACTTCACGCCGCTTGATGTCCGTGCGTGGCGGGAAACAGCACACGTGTTCAGTTATGTAAAAGTCCAGTTTGAGGTGTAGAACATTACATACAGATTTAGGCGACAAGATTAGGAATTTTGTGTTCATGACCGTGGTTTATTTGTACAGAGAGAATTAGCTCTTGATTGTGAACCGCTATGGCAAGACGAAGGTTAAGTGATCGTGTGAAATGGCAAATCATAGGCATGCATACCACTGGTATGTCATGCAGAGAGATTGGCAGACAGCTGAACATTAACCATACTGTAATCAGTCGTTTGATTGCAAAACATGGGCAAACTAACGAGGTGAAGGACAGGCCTAGATCTGGAAGACCGAAGAAGACTACTGCCCGTGATGATCGAGCCCTAGTACGCCTTGTTAGGAGATCTCCATTCACCAACAGCAGAGTGCTCAGCCAGCAATGGGAAACGCGCAATAGAGTGTCAATGTCTACCGTCAAAAGGAGACTGTATGCTGCTGGCATGAAAGCTAGGAGACCTGTCAGACGTCCTCTCCTCACTGCACACCACAAAGAGGAGCGTCTGAGGTGGTGCAACGAAAGAAGACACTGGAACATGAGATCCTGGAGACGGGTACACTGGTCCGATGAAAGTCGGTTCCTGCTTCATGCCACAGATGGTCGAACTCGTGTATGGAGGTCCAGACGCACGGCGTACGACCAACGTAACATCATGGAAGAAGTTCCATTTGGTGGAGGTTCCGTTATGATATGGGGTGCATCTCATTTGATTGTAAGCTGGATCTGTTGACTGTACCTGGAACACTAAATGGACAAAGATATCAAGATTCCATACTGGATAGAGTTGTGGTCCCTCATTTTGTAAATCATGCACCTGGAACCCACCCTATATTCATGGATGACAACGCCCGACCACATCGTGCTAGAGCTGTGCATGAATACCTTCGCCAGAATGCCATCGAAACCCTACCATGGCCAGCAAGGAGCCCTGACATGAACCATATTGAGCATATCTGGGACATTCTGGGAAACATGGTGAGAAGGAGGGATCCTCCTGTGCAGAACCTACAGGAATTAACAGACGCACTCCATCTTGAATGGCAACGAATACCACAATGGCGTATCAGTCGGTTGGTGACCAGCATGAGACGTCGTGTCCAGGCCGTCATCCAGGCACAAGGTGGATATACCCGGTATTAATAATGACAGTCTCAAACTCGTGCACAGATGTTAAACTTCGTTTTCAGACACCATTAATGACAATCTAGCCACGTGTGTCAACTGTAGGGCAATAGTTGTCAGTTGTGTCAACGTAACCATATTCAGGCCTCGTTTTCAAGTTCAAACAAAAACATACAGTGTTTCCTCACCATCATAATCAGCATTCCTCTAGTTGCATTATTACCTCTTGCACAAAGATGGATGGGTACATAAATGTTTATGCTGTTGCTTTCTTCATAGCACATGAACATACCCTCGCAGGTGCGTAAAAATAGGGTGGTGCTTAACTTTTGCACAGGTGTATATATGCATTTGTAGAATTGTATTCAAAGAAGTGTGTTGTTGGGTTTGATTAAATATAGTCTAATACACGTACACGAAATCCGATGTTACTGTCACCTCTAACAGGCCTATGCATTAGAATTGTGATGTCAGGCACTGTGACCATGAGGTCTGTCCTTTAAGTTTAATCAACAAAAATATCATCAACTTCGATGTTATTGAACCTTTGTGCATCTCGAATGATGTAGTGTCCCTGTGTGAACAATGAATTGTCAAAGAATAGGTGCATAGGTGCCTAATACATGCAGCAGTAGAGAGCCTAGCTATGCTCCCCGAGATAATAATCTAGACTAATAGGAATTGGTGTCATTCCGGTGTGACGTCACAACTCTAGCGCGATAGCTAAAAACATTTGGTTGCCACGGTGGTTGCTTTTTGCTTATCTCAGCTTTGGCTGGGCCGATTACAAAAATTAAAAAAGCATTTTGTTCTTCTAGTAAAGGAGAATCTGTATTATGATTGTCAAGTTAATCAGAGCGATCGGGTTTCTAGTCCTTTAAAGTTTGTTCAAGGGAAGTTGATCTGTCAATAAACATGGCCGCTGTGGGCCAATCAAAATATAGCGTATTTGGCCGCCATATTGAATTTTTTTATTTGATGGATTTTGAGGCCAAAATTGGTTCTATGTATGTTTTTTCGTATACTGAGCTCAAATTTACCGTTTTCGAAACTGTCGGATAAACGGTTTGGTGGCCATCTTGGATTATTTTCCAGCAAAAAGCTCCCATACTAAAGCAAAGGAAAATTTTAAATGTCTTCTCGAGAACTACTGAGCCGATTTCAATTATATTTGGCAGGAAACATCCTTAGGGCATGGAGATTTAAGTTTGTTCACCAGAAGCCGATCGGGCGATTTGGCCGGCAGCCATCCTGGATTTTGGTCGATTTTTAGAAATGTCTTTAAAGGTCTTGGCCGAAACTGTTTGAGCGATTGATTCAAAACTCATAAAATATCATTTAGGGCACAAGCTGAACCAAGTTTGTTCAAGGGAACTTGATTTGCCAAATGTTTGGGCGGCCATCTTGGATGGCCTGGTTTTCATGAAAGCAACTTTGTCTCCAGAGCCACTGAATGGATTGGGCCGAAATTTGGGAGATATGATATTAATGACTAAGGGCCATTAAAGTTTGTTCAAGAGAAGTTGATACATAAAGAAACATGGCCTCTGTTTTCTTGTTACAAGTCTGCTCAATTCATTAGAGTTCTACTTATGTTTAATGACCATTCTAGTTGAAGTGCCTATGGTCCAGGTGAGCGATACTGGCCCCTTGGGCATCTTGTTTAAGGAGTTATGTCCCCTTTCAACTTAAGAAATACAAAAAATATCAGCTTTCCACACTTTTACGCACTCCTTCAGGGGATTCAACTGAGAATTGGTAGGTTGCTTTATTATAGGGAGTTACAGAGCAAGTGCGAGTTTCAGACATTTTCATAAATTTTCCATGGAGTTAATGCCCCCTTTTAGACTTATGAAATATAAAAAATATTAGTTTTCCACACTGTTTTTGCAGTATCTCAAGATATTCAACTGAGAATTGGTACGTTGCTTTGTTATTAGAAATTATAAAGCAAGTTCGAGTTTCAGGAGTTTGCGTCAATTTTGATGGAGTTATGTCCCCCTTCGACTTATGGAATACGATAAATATCCGTTTTCTGCACTTTTTCACACTCCTTCAAGGGATTCGAATGAGAATTGATAGGTTGCTTTATTATAGGGAGTTATGGAGCAGGTTTGAGTTTCAGAATCTTTCGTCCATTTTCCCATGGAGTTATGCTTCCCTTTCATCTTATGAAATACAAAAAATATTAGTTGTCTACAATTTTTTTCGCAGCCTTTCAAGATATTCAACTAAGAATTGGTACATTACTTTGTTATGAGAAATTACAGAACAAGTTCAAGTTTCAGTCATTTGCGTCAATTTTTTAGGGAGTTACGTCCCCTTTCGACGTATGAAATACAAACATATCAGCTTTAATTTCAAGACTTTTTCGTTCTCCATCACCATATATAACTGAATCTTGGTATTAATATTGCTTTGTTATGAGAATTTACAGGTCAGGTTTGAGTTTCAGCTGTGTCTGTCAGTTTTTAATGGAGTTTTTGACTGTCAATCTCTAAAGATTTATATCACCAGGTAGGGGACATGTATTGCAAAGCAATATTTACAGAATGCGTGCTCATTAGTAAAGCAATTATGTGATAGAGATCTGATTGGCTAATGGAAAATCATGTATGCTCTACTGAAAACCAATGCATATCTTTACTGTTAAAATTGTTAATGAAATGAAATATGTGTATGGCAAAAAGTCTAATCATTGATGGTATAGAATACCAGGCAAAATACTCATTCAAATATTCAACAAAAATATAATGAGATAATAATATGTATTGTTATAACATTGATTGTAGGCATCACTAAATGGATTGTGGGCTGGAAGAAAAGAGATTGGGTTTTGTCATCAGGTGGCCCTGTTGTAAATAAGGATGACTTTGTGGTTCTAGACGAAGCACTGCAGGGAATTGATGTCAAATGGGTCAGTATATAGTATATGTATATGATAATAACTAGTATTTGCCAATTTGTGTTCTCTGATCATGATTGTTTCTTTGTATCCCAGATCTTTGGCAAACTATCATGATTTAATTCAAGGATTGAATCTGTTAATCAAGCATACAGTGCAGCCCAGAAATAACTTAGTATGTTTCCAAAGCAAAATAAAATGTGCTTTTAACTATTTTGGACTTTAAAAAAATTAAATCCAAAATATTCAACAGAACATTTATTACATTGTCTCAAAAAAAGTGTCTGGACAAATTGTATGTTATTTCTGAGCTGTACAGTACATTAGTTACAGTATTCATTAGTATATCTATTAGTATTTTAGTTAGAAAAATGATATTTTCATAAGTATTGGTATTTTTAACTGCGGGTAGGTGAGGTAGCAGCTCAATAACCCACCATCTCCCTTAGTCAGTGAGTCAGTCACAAAAGATATTCTGGACTGATCTAAAAAACTACTGATCCGATTTGTCTCACATTTTAAGACAACAAAGGAACTTCCTGTATAGGGTGATGTCTAGACGTTGGCCATGATCCAGGTAAAAGAATCTGGATCTGGATCGGATCAGGTTCTGGATCTGTGAATATCTCAGAAACTACTGGTATGATTTGTCTCAAATTTTAGCACAGGGAATGGTGTGACCAAACACTAGATTCCACAACTTTGGGTGTGATCAGAAAACAATCCGTAAAATCTGAAAATAATCTGGAACCTGCTGCTACCGAGATTCTATCGGCCTTGTTAATAATGTTTTATTGCTGAAAGATTCTATGTGTGATGATAGTTTTATTGTCAATGGACCTTTCCATTTTTAGCTATGCCCCGCCCATCACTAGCTAAGCTCGCCGTGTTGGGATTGATCGATCCCCAAAACCCTAGCTATCAATTTCCTGAAAACTATACGGTAGGAAAGCTGTTGAATATTTTGTAACTAATTTGGCTGGGTGCTGTTGCTGCCTATGGCAGAAACAGTGCCCAGTCAAATTAGTTTCAAAATATTGAACAGAATATTTATTAAATAGTAAAAGCAAACAATTTGTACAACAACGCATAGACCATCTTCAAATATGCGTTCGTGACGTACTTATCGATGTCATTCATGACATCATCCATTATGATGTCATTCTACACACCACGTGGATGATTATGACGTCATATGATGGGTGCATACTCTGGAAAGGTGAATTGCTACTCGAAGCAGAGGATAGCGCGACAGCAATCGAAATGGCATGCACAAAGAATTAATATTATATAATGTTAAAGCTTTTCAATGGACATTTAATTCATCAAAAACTTCTCCGATCTTAAGAAAATATTAGAAATTTGATCTATCCCATGATTGCATTCAGTCTCCATTATCATGAAATGATTTCAAATTCATTCCCTAAATATATTACCTATCGGAAACTGAAAAAGATGAGTGTAACTAGCCAAGCCTGCTCCTGTTACAGAGATCCATTACGGCTAATGTCCTTCAAGTTTTCTAGAGCTGCGATTTGATTCTGTATTCCTTCATTGAAAGATAATAATCTGGCATTATGTTGTATGTTTATTGATGATTATTTGACAATGATTTGAATCCATTATGTTGGATCCAAAGACTGGCTCTTTATCTAAATGAAAGAAGGTATTGTTTTCATCAAGTCCTACGTGAATCTAACGATGGCTCAATATAGCATCCTGTTTTTCTCATGGCATCTAATTTTGGGAGGTTGCAGGAACCAAACACCCTAAAATCAAATGGTCCCAAGCTAAATTCTTTGAGTTTCAAACAAAAATACCATGCAGTTTTTCTCGTGCAGGCTAAAACTAAATGATATTAGCGACTCACAGCTATGAATTATGGGGCTTCCGTACTAGATTCTGTAGGTGTCTTTGTACGACAACCGATAAAACTAATTAGTATTTAACAATCATACAAGATTTTCAGTGGTCCCATGAGACCAAGTGCTATGACTGTTATGTATTCCATGTTACATTTTTGGGTATATACCTTCGTTCAGTGTATGATGGTCACCATGAATTAGAAGAATGTTTAAGTTTTTCATTGGGCATTTAATTCATCAAGTGCTTATCTGATCTCAATAAAACTTAACAGGATTTGTTCTATGCCATCAGTGCCTCCATTTTCCATGAAATTGAACATTTTTTCCATTCTTTTAGTTGGTTTATACATAGTTTATTTTGCACCAAGAATTATGTAAATTGTTCAAAATACACCTAAGGCTCGACATGGATGTCTAGCCTCTGGTCTGTCTGTCTGTTTATTTTTAGTTTTTTTGTCTGCTTGTCTGTCTGTCCAGTATTGTATGTTTGAAACTACTGATCTGATTTTGCTCCGATTTTATCACAAGAACTGGTGATATGGTCCTAATCCGATAAAGAAATCTGAAAAATCTGAACCAAAATAAAATGGAAGGATGATGATCTATGATCTGTGATTGTTCATTATATGTTTCATTGATACAGGTACATGTAAAAGGTCATAGCGGCGTCTTGGGCAATGAGATGGCAGACAAATTAGCAAAAGAGGGGTCCAAGAAACCAGACCCAGACAGCTAGATCATGGATAGCAGGATGATATGAAAGTTACAGGGCAGATGCTTCACAAATTATAACCACACATTACAACATAGTCATGGTTGCTTCATTTATGTTTAATGCTTTCATCGCTGAGATCTCTATTTCAAGTCCACCATACACAGAAATGGACCTTTCCAGTTTTAGTTATACCCCGCCCACCTCTAGCTAAGCTCCACCAACTTCATCGTGTTGGGATTGATCGATCCCTGAATGCCATAACTATCAATTTCCTGAAAACGTTACAGGTAAGCTGTTGAATATTTTGCAACTAATTTGACTGGTTGCTGTTGCTGCCCAGTCATTAGTTGCACAATTTTCAACAGAATATTTTTTAAATAGTAAAGAGATACAATTCATACACCAATGCATAGTCTGTCTTCAAATATGTGTTCGTGACATACTTATCTACGTCATTCATGATGTCATAATGATGTCATTCATACACGTCACGTAGTTGATTATGATGTCATATGATGGATGGATAAAGTGGAAAAGTCCATTGTACTTGTTCGTAACATTGCCATTCATAGTTGTCATCAATATTTCAGGCATGTCGTTTCATTAACCATTGAATTAGTATCTCAACGATTATGTTTGCTTTAGTTATATTCTCTTATAGTGCTTGGCTCTGCTATTAATGGAGGGATGCAATCTGTCACTCGAGTATGTCATCATAATCAAATACGTCACGTGTTTAAATAAAAAAAATTTAAGGGTTAAATTGTTCACTTAATGAGCTTACTCTAGATGATAAATCGTGGAATATCTGCTATTGCTCTTCTCCAAAATGTACCCAACTGACAGATAAAAAATCTGCTGGCCTTCATCTGGGACTGCATCGTCCTATTGCACGACTCTCACCCTCCCACTCCGCTCCTGTATCGAGCACCGTGCTTGCACACTTTTGATGTCTGCGCTAAGGTCACGAAAATTCATAAATATTAATGAGCTGGGGTCAGTCAACTTCCACCAATAAAATTGCTCGATAATAAATAAGGAAGTACACAAATTTACACATGCGCATAAGACAAACTAGGGTGTTTTGTTACCGAAAACCAGTCTACACGATTTCTGTTCCTCAGATAGCTCGTTTAGAGCAAAACGATTGCAAACTTTTGCAAATATTCCTTTCCATTTCAACAGCATCACCTTTGTTGTTGTTATTGTTGTTGTGACTGTAAATTAGGTCACCGGATGAAGTCTCGTCTAGCGAAATAAGCTGAAACGTGATTGGCGCACGGTGGCCCACGGTTGTAACGTTACTTTGCATATCAAGAGATGAAAGGACTGCAGGTATGGCCACATACAGCGTAGCTATGTGAGTGGGCGTATGTTAGTACGATGCAGGAACTGTTGTTCAATGGAATCTCATTAGCGTAATAATTCAATCTTTCTTGTTGGATAACTAATAGTGATTTCATTGTTTATCCCATCAAACAGTCAATGCTTTTTGGTGTGTGATGGAGCTAGTCTATATATAATGCTTTATGTTGACTTTTTTAAATAAATTTATTTTCATCAAGATTTAGCATGTTGAGCTGTGGTATGTTTACTCTTTATTACTTATATCAGGAACTATAGTGCTATACATATGTTTAGAAATAGATTATTTGAGAATATATGTGATTTCATGTGAGCTTTATGAAATATACCTAATTAATTCGATTTTTAGCCGTAGTTCACATATAAATGGCTGGAACTCTATTAATCTTTTGGTGGTCAAGCTGATCAGAACCCGCATCTGCTATATGGTCTTGAGGATGGTCATTTTCCAGTGTTTGCAAGCCAAGAGAAGACTATTTTTGAAACATTATCACTGGAATATGCCTGGCTCAAATGGGCATTGATTGCACAAGAATCGTAATTTATTAACAATTAAAGGGTTAAAATCACTGGACTCAATTATAATGCTGGTGTTCCTATATCTTTATTTCAAGGTAGCCATGCATACATCTAGAATGTTGTATATTTTGAAAATAATTTGAATTTCATTAAAGGGCGTCTCAAAATATTCAACACTCTTCAATACCAGAATTACTTTGTGTGTACATGCATGTTGCTGTGCATGCATGTGTATTTGCATGCATGTTTGCCGATAGAGTGATTAGCCCTCTACAGGTTTTATGTGCCATGGAAGATAACCTTTACCGCTGAACATTATTACTTAATGGCAAGAAAATGTGGTTTTTAAGCAATGATTTCCAGTCAAATTATTTTTTAAATATTCAACATGTTTCCCATATGTTTCCTATCTGATTGTCCTGAAATAGATATACTGAGGATTTCCATCTTGAAAAGGACTTAAAATTACAGTAATTTTCTTTGAAAGTATCAAACAAACTTATATTTGTTTAACAGCCATTTTATGAAATTTAAATTTAACTTTGTCAGTCTCCAATAAATGTCCAGTCTCTCCATTGTAAAGGGTTAATATGCTTCGCCAAGATGTGCTTTATTATTCATAGAATAAAACATATTTTCTATAATTAGATTCTGTTATTGTCTGTTTTTCCTTCCCCCCATCCCCACCCCATAACCCCGCTTTATTAACCCGTTAATAGTTCAGATTTGCCCCAGAAATTTAAATGTCTTTTTAATGACTCCATGTACAGGCAAAAATAAGACTTCTTTTATTTTCAAATTTACCACGAGAATGACTGGCTCAATTATCGAGCCAGACATTCCAGTGGTAAATTTTTTAAGATAGTCTTCAATTGGCCTGTAGATGAACATTTTCACATCAACAGTATACTTACCACCCTGTAAGATATTTCCCAAATATCGATCTAGCTTCAATAAGATTCAGAATTAAAAAGAAACCGCCCCAACTGGGCAGGTTACTCATCTGACAGTCCAGCGGATGTGCCGTCAAAACTCATACATGCGTGGCGGGGCTGTCTCTTTCTCTTCTCAAATTATTGACCTGCCGTAGATTTATTCCAAGGATTGCTTTTGCTCTTTAATCTTTTTGAAGCTTCTAAATTGTTTTACAACTTATTCTTTGACTGATTTATAATGTCTGACGCTGCCAAGTCGCCGGAGGATGCTCCCGGTCCTAGCCATCAGGTGTTTTTTAGTATATTTATTGATAGAAAATTTGTTGTGTCGGATTGTATATCCTGGATTCGCGCTAACACGTGGATACGTCTATATTAGGCTAGCTCATTATGGGGGAGGCCTATATGTTAGCTAACGCATGTTGTGCTTTGTGTTTTCAGGTACAATTAGCTGATTTGTGACGTTTTTCACATCTATCCTTCATCTGGACAATTATGTATACTTGCTTTCTGGATCCAAATAATTTATTATGAGTTTGCAGAGGGAATTATTACCATAAGAAGTAATTTTTCCACATTCTCCCCCACCACAGGGTTTGGATTCAGGACTAGGTATTCCTGTTGTTATTCAGCAGACTTCACTCGTTCTTCAGGAGTTTATCTTCTGAGTATGGAGAGTAAGTTTTCAGTCATTTTATTTCTAAAAAAAATTTTGAACTATTTTATGACAGGTTGTTGTGTTATTTATCTCTCTTGATGGCTTGCATAGGTTCATTGTGTTTATAAAGTTCAACTACTAATGAATCTTTGTATCTAGCATTCGCCTCTCAATTCAAGTTCAAATTCTAATTAACTCCCTTCCTTCATGAAGAAGAAGAAGTTTAGGGTTTGTTTACTTCTGTTCAGGTCCATAGTTTATCTATGGGCCTGGCTTATATTTTTCATTTAGTGGTCTAAGTTTCCTTAGGGAAATTATTAGCCTTCTGCAATTGGTTTTTTGGTTCGTCATAACTAAAAACTAATAGTTTCCGTTTGTATCTTTCAGAGGGTTATTGAAAACAAACGCCCTTCCTGCGCACCGGTTCGTCAAGGCCCCGCTCTTTTCATCATGACTGCACTAGGTGCAGTACGTGCGGGCCCTTGCTTAATTGCCATGTATGTGAGTCATGGCCGGTGGAGGTTTTCACTGATTTCCTTAATCAGCATGTAAAGAGGATCGGGCCGCCAATGAAAAGAGGCGTCTTTGTAAGGAAGTATGTGGTAAGAAGAGGAAGGCATCCATGCCAGATATGGAGGCCTTCCGTCTGGAAATGAAAAACACAATCATGGATCGTGTCCACAGGAGTAGGTTTCACGTCTCAATGGCTAGGCCAGCTTGAAGTCAATGGCCGTCCATACCGTATCCCTCCGCTTGCCGAGAGCTATATGGATGAAGGCTCGGTCTATGACATCATGCATGTAGCCCCCCACCCCACCCCATGATGCCATAGATCTGGCTCGTGGAATAGCCATGGCTCAAGCCATGCCAGCCCTTTCGGGTCCGTATGGTTTCCATGGCTTTCCAGGAGTATCTCCAGCTCCAGCCGTTACCCCATCAGTGAACATGATTGAGGACGACGAAGGTCCTAGGCTCGTCGAACATTCACAGGTGGCCACTACAATGGCTGGTAGGCATCAAGCCAGAACTCCAGGTGGATCCACCGGCTTCCCAGCCAGACCAGCGCCCGTGGTTGGGAGGGAAGCCAGTGACGAGCACAATGCCATCTCTCCCATATGCGGAACATAGCATGGATATGTTTGTTGCGATGGCCCCTCGTGAGGTGGCACGGCGCTGCCATATTAGTTCTGATCTTGGGCATCGTTCGAAAGCCATGCATTGATGACCATGCGGCTATGGGCAAAGATACGCTGCCAGGGTCCCGGTCTAACACGGGACCCTTGTGCACTAGCACTTTGCGCAATGCAAATTCCTCGATGCGGGACACGGAGGAAAGTACGAGGGGAGCCATCTCGGCTCTTTCGCACATTTCACAGCTGCTACAGGGTGTAGTAGCAGCATCCGTGGCCCTCCAAGCATCTCTCACATTCCAGAGAGCCATCCCAGATGGCATTAACCTAGCTCTGGACTGTATGATGGGATCTGTAACCAGAAGTTTATGGGCGAGGCACACATTTTCCCTGGACAATTTGTGCCCCTCACAGGATCTGTACACTCAGCTTCTTCAGACGCCGATGTCAGGTCCAGGGTTGTTTGGAGATGAAAGATGCCTGCACCTCCAACAAACCGTAAACCTGGTGAATAACCAGAGGGCACTGCATGAGCAGTTTGAAGTGCTCTGCATGGAGTACATTCATGCAGCGCTCCTACCTTCCACCCTCAGCAGACTAGAGGTAGTAGTGGCACTGTCAGAGACCAACCACCAATGCAGCATCGGCAACACCATCCAGCGCAAGCAGCCCGCATACCGAGGTGCACGTGGCACAGGCAGAGGAGTGCGAGTTTCTGGTCGTGGGAGTCGATCACACCAGTGTTGCTAGGACAGCCACCAGAGAAAAGGCAGCTCTTGCAAATCTCGGGTCCACCTCAATCCTTAGGTGGACCCGTAGGAGGCTGTCTGGCCTTCCGCATGCAAGAGTGGGAGCGGGTTACTGCTCAGTCTTGCGATGGCTTTCAGTCGGTTACCATCCCGACTGGATATTAATCCAGCCATCGCACCTGTCTCTGGTTCCGATCTGGAATCAAAATCTGCGAGATCCAGATCAGCGGTTGTGTATAGAGGAAGAAATTCAGTCCCTCATACAAAAACATGCAATTGAACCCGCACAAAACTCTCCGGGTTACTATTCAACCGTGTTCCTAGTGACAAAAAGCACTGGAGGGTTGAGACCAATTCTCAACCTCAAACCTCTCAACAGGTTTATCCTCGCACCAAGTTTCAAGATGGAAACTGTAAGAACGGTGTTAGCAGGATTGAGGAAGGGAATGTGAACAGCATCAATAGATCTAAAAGATGCATATTTTCGCATTCCCATTGCGAAGAGCTTTCGTCGGTTCCTGAGATTTGCATTTCAGGGCCGCCAATGCAAATTCAGGGTTCCCCCATTTGGAATTTTGAAGCTCCTCGGGTCTTCACTGGAGTGGTCCTAGCTATGACGTCATACCTCCGCAGGAGACACATACATGTAGCAGTCCACACATACATAGACGACTTGCTGTTAAGCACACAATCAAGAAAGTCAGCAAATCTAGAGATAGTTTTAAAAACTGGCTGGATAATCAACTTTCAAAAATCAGAACTGCCTCCATCACAGAAGTTTGTTTACCTGGGTATGTGCTTCGATTTAGAGACAGGGTATGTTTACCATTCTCTGGAGAGAGTAGAAGTACTCACCTCAGTCATACAGTCAGTGTGCAACAGTCGTTATGTCCTGGCACGGGTCTGCTTGAGACTGCTGGGGTTGATGGTTTCTCTGGAACCAGTCGTTCCACCAGCAGCCTTGCGCCGGCGGCCTATCCAGTTTTTTCTCATGACACAGTGGACCCAGAGGATGGGATTCCTGAACTCAAAGGTGTTAGTGTTGGAACCTCTTATTCACCACCTTCAATGGTGGATGAAAAGAGAAAATCTGTTGTCACCTCCCCACCCTCAATTAACGATGTACACAGATGCATCAATGGAGGGATGGGGAGCTTGCCTGGAAGAAGATAAAGTATCAGGGCTTTGAAATCTGGATGAGTCACAAGAACATAACAATCTGCTAGAAATGCGAGCAGTAGTCTTAGCCATGGAACACTTCCTAGAGAAGGTCAGGGGCAAGATTGTTCTGGTTCGATCGGACAATACAACAGTAGTGACTTACATAAACCGCCAGGGCAGAACAAAGTCACCCAGTCTCTGTATGATGACATGGAAACCGCTTTGCTGGTGCCTAGATCATGGGATTTCCCTGAAAGCAGTTCATATTCCGGGAATGCTAAATCTATTAGCGGACTCATTGAACCGAAGATTGAGCATTCTTCCTACGGAATGGCAACTAAATCAATGTGTGGCGGACCGTCTGATCAAACACTAGGGCAAGCCCAACATAGATTTATTCGCAATGAACAAGAATGTGAAGATGACAACATACGTCTCTCCGATTCCAGATCCGAGCGCTATCACAATAGATGCGCTAGATATCAGCTGGGAGGGAATGTATGCATGCGCATTCCCGCCATCAATCCTGATTCCAAAAGTTCTCCAGAAAATCAGGCAGCAGGAATGCCAAGTGCTTCTGATCACCCCAAATTGGTCAAGCCGATCATGGTATACGGATCTGCTGGACCTTCTGGTCTGCAATCCTGTTCCTCTGCCTCTGATGGACGACAATCTTCCAGGGCAAGGCCTTGCATAACAACTCATCAATGTTCCAATTGACTGCGTGGATGTTGTCAAGGAATCAGCAGTTAAGGAGGGCTTTTCTGAGCAAGCAGCCATGTTTATGGCACGAGCCAGAAGGGGGTCAACCTCCAGAGCATATAATTATAAAATCAACATTTGCTGAATGCTGCTCAAAAAGATGTATTAATCCAATGGATGCATCTATACAGGTAGTAGCCGATTTCCTCTGTCACATTTTTTATGCCTATAGTCTCAAGCCTAACTCTATTGCTGGTAACAAGTCAGCTTTAATGTCAGCTATCTCGTGCTTGGCTAATAGGGGAAGTGATGAAGTATGTAATCTAAATACTTTAATCAAAGGCATAGGTAATCTAAGACCTAGGAATCCTCCAATGATTCCGTCTTGGAGTTTATCGTTGGTACTTCAAGTATTAGCGGATAAACCCTTTGAACCACTAAGCTCCATTTCCATGAAAATGTTGATGCTTAAAACAGTTTTTCTGATTGCTGCAGCTTCAGCCAGATGAAAAAGTGAAATACATGCTTTGTCAGCAGAGCCAGACCATTTGTGTGGTTACATGGGAAGGCCTCAGGCTTCTACCTAGAGTTAACTTTATGGCGAAAAACCTGTCTTTAAAATATCTTGGTCAGCCTATAGTTTTACCCACTTTGACTAGGTTTGATCCTAATTCAAAGGCTTGGTGTCCTGTCCATGCATTAACACGTTATAAACAATGTACAGAGGAATGGCGGACGGACCCTAGTGCTTTATAGCTATCTTACACTGAACCCCATGGGAGAGCTTCAAAAGATACCATTTCTAGGTGGATTGTGGAGTGCGTCCAGCATTGCCACAAAGTCGCCACGCGAAAACAAGTTGACATGGCCAAGGCTCACAGTGTCCGTGGCGTAGTGACATCCACGGCTCTGTTTAACGGAGTGCCGGTGGATGACATTTTGTCAGTAGCACAATGGCATTGTGAGTGTAGTTTTAACAATCATTATCTCCGTGACATGTCAAATCCGCTTGCTTTATCGATTTTACATAAACATTAATCTGTATATATTTGTAAATATTGTGCATAAGGCCGTTGACTCACATACAGTGCAATTAAGTGGAGGAATCCCCGCTATTCCGTACTGTACCTATCATCACCAGCCATGATTAAAAGGAATCTTGTCAAAATAGGTTAGTCCTATATTTGGTGATGGTTATTTTTGTCACATTTGAATTATTTACTAATATGGTGATGGTTCGTGTTTTTTGTGTTTCTATCTGAGCGTATACGAAATGAAGCTTTCGTCCAATGTCTTATAGTACTTTAGCACGAGTACATAGAGAGCGTGTAGGACATTGAGGTCATCGCTCCACTTTTTACAAAAGAAGGGGAGGGGTTGCGCATGTTAAACGGTCATTTCTCTCAACATCAGTCATGTTATCCGATGTTCAAGTCATTTCCTGATTGTGTTTTTATATGCAATTTCGGATGTTTTTGTGCTCCAAAAGCAAAAGAGCTTGCTCTTCCAGGGATGAGCCGATCTTCTGACCTCGCCTCCCTCCCACCGAATTCACTTACGAATTCTGCTATATCATAGAGTACCAGGGTGGTAAATATACTCTTTATGGGAAATAAACGAAATAACAGACTTGTTTTTTCACGAGAGAGTTGATACTTACCACCCTGATACGATCCCAGCCTCTCCGCCCCACATTGCAATTTGTCATCCAATAATTTGGAATAGAAAGAGAGCCTCGCACATGCATGAGTTTGGGCGGCACATCCGCTGGACTGTCAGATGAGTAACCTGCCCAGTGGGACAGTTTCTTTTTAATTCTGAGTCTTATTGAAGCTAGGTCGATGTTTGGGATATATCATACAGTATCAGGGTGGTAAGTATCAACTCTTTCGTGAAAAAAGAAATCTGTGACTTCAAAGGGTTAATTGTTACGCAGTCAGTAGTACATTTTGGACACACGATAGTCAATTCACCTTTTCTGAGTATACATTGATGATCTGACATCATATGACATCATACTCAGCTAAGCGGCGTGTAGAATGACATCACAATCATTTTGTCATAAATGATTCTATTAGGCCCGTCTTTAGCTCTTAATAGTCCAACACTTATGAATTGTATATCTCTACTATTTAATAAAAATGCTGTTGACTATTTTGAAACTAATTTGACTGGCCGCTGTTGCTGCCTATTACGTGTATAGTTTTCTGGAAATTGATAATCAGGAAGTTCAGAGATCGATCGATCCCAACACGAGCGAGGTGTGTATGGAGCTTAGCTAGAGATGGGTGGGGCATAGCTAAAAAATGGAGCGGTCCATTAGTCATTGAATGCAACAGTTCTGAGCAACATTATGTTGTATGAAAGGGGATTTATTTTAGGAATCTGAAACTTCAGTGCTATAGAGGTTACTGGCTGCTTCTAGATCAATTATCAACATCTTTTTGAAGTCTCAACCCTGACCTCTCTGGGTCAATTTCAAAACAACCATACTGCAGTTAACCCTTCAACTATTTAACCACCAAATTTGTTCAAAAGGATTTTCAATTTTCTCATAGAATGTGATTTGAGGGGGGAATAACCTCATTGATGGATAAAGCTTCACTTGCAATCTGTGATATGCCACCCAATATTCATCTATAGCCTTGTTCACTGTTGCTTTCCAAATGCTGTTAGTTTGTGGGTTGTCCAAAATAATGTGGGCTGAAGGGAGTGAATATTCTGCCAGCAAGTTTCTTTGACTACAGATCAAGTTGTCGATGTTATATCCTTAAGCACCAGTTGTCTGTTAAGTATTTCATATTCTGCTGTATTCCTATCTTGACTGAGGCTTCCGAGGAGGACCAAGATCTTGGAATGAATAATCACCGGATTCCTAGCGGGAAGTAGCATGCAACTGCTAGAATGGTGAGAAGCTTTTTTAACATACTTCTGAATTCTTTCTCCAGAAAGTCTAATTCTCTTCTACTTGGCAGCACAATCTCTCATCCATATGTTAATACTGGTATGATATATGCCAGCAGCATGCTTGTTAGTATCATGGGAGGAAGCCCACCTTTACCGTGCACTTCCTGCTCCTAGTAACCGATAGAGGGAACGACGCAGCTTTAGATTATTTTCGCAAGTATCTCGAGTACTGCCTACTTTGGAATCCCATAAGATCCCTTGATGGGTTGCAGAATCTGCAATCTGTATATTCTGGCCACCAATTTCCCATGTACTGGGGATATTACAGTCTTGGACACATGTCATTGGCAATGATTACACTTTTTACCCCCTGATATCTGTAGCGCCTACTATCCTCATATTCAGCTGAGTTTGGAGTAGTGGGTCAATGTGTCGCTTGTACTAATCCCGCCTTGTCTCACCCCTTGTACTACGTTGTATGGATGTGAGTAATTTCCATCCCATGTCACCTTTGTGACCACATTTTGACTCCTGTCTCTAGAGACTGTCCACAGAGAACCACTTACACCATCCAATGTACAGCTTGTCTTGGTGCACGACACCAAAGGCTGTCTTGGCATCTAAATAAATTAATCTTCATACTGAGATGTAAAGCCTTGGTCCACTGCCTCTCGAACAGGAAATGCTCCTTGTAGAGGGGAGACATCTCCGGTGAAGCCTCTGCATCAGGTCAGGGGTAAAATACTTTCAGAAGTATTTAATTACAAATACTTTGTTATTCTTCAAATACAAATACTTGTTTTTTGCAAAGTATTTAAATACAAATACTTCTCAAATACTTCTTACATGACCACAGTATGGTACAGATGTAACTTTAGTGATGGACAGCCAGACCCTCAAATTTACATGAGAATGGACAATCATAGATACCAAACTAAAGGTGCAAAAATAAATCAAGTTTGACAGGCTAAACATAGTTAAATACAGTTGACAAGATCCCAGACAAAGTTTAAATAGTAAACTAGGTAGTAAAGTTAGTCAATCAGCATCCAGAATGGTTAATGAAAAGTTCCAAATGGCAGATAATCTTTGCTTTCTACGTTTAAATTCACATAAACATGTAAATGTTTCAATATTTAATTTAAGTTTGATGAAATTATACTCTCCTAATGTATGTCGATGTTCCCAAAGCCTTTTCACTTTGTCTCAAATGGATGCTGTTTGTCACTTTAGCATGCTAATATACTCGTTTTCATAGCATCATAGCCCACAAACGCTTCCACCAGACCAAAGCCATAAGACATATTAAATCTTGCTTTGCCGTTGAGGCTTCCATGCTTTGGGTTTCTGTATAGCTGAAAATTGTAGATGACATTTACCGGAGAGTATAGGGAATACATATTGATACAAAATCATGTGATTATTTTGAAAACAATTTGACAGAGTTGTTGCTGTCTATGACTATAACAGGGCCAGTCAAATAATTTGTAAAATATTTATTTATTTCATATATATTAGCTTTGAAACCAGGTTTATTAAAGTTCAGACAGAAGTGGGATAACATTAGACAAGGTTTATTTATTGATTCTGTTTATTTCATTGAGAGTGTCTGGGATACACTTGATTTCATCAGGTACACATCAATAAGATGAGTGTGTTCATGCATGCATGTGTGCGTGCGTGCGTGTGTGTGTACATGCGTGTGCATATGTGTGTGTGTGTGTGTGTGTGTGTGTGTGTGTGTGTGTGTGCGTGTGTGTGCGTTTGTGTGCGTGTGTGTGTGTGTGTTTTCATGCAGAAAAGGAAATGGTCTGTTCATTGGTATCTTCCTTTGTGGTTCAAGGAATACACACTGTAGCAGAAAATGTTGATACCATTTATAAATGGCCTTGTGAACTTGAATTTTATAACTTCCCATAATTAGCTGTGGATGTGGGCGGCAATGATGTTGATGACATATAGGGCCTACCTCACAGTGAATAGTACTTATTCATCTTCAAGTGTTCCTGCAGTCCATAGCTTACAAATAGCATCATTGACACACTTTCTTCACTAGCCGTTACTTGGAATTGCAGTGAGAAGTCAATAGACATTTGACAGGTTATACTTAGACTAAATCTTTGCTTTAGAATGCTGACTGAAACTGCTTGCTTAGGGTAACAGTTTGTCCATTGGTTCCAGATATAACAAGCCATCTTGCGTAATGGGTGCAATGTCTCTCTAATCAGATATCTGTGTCTGATGTACAAGCAGGACCGATGATGATGATGTATTTTGTCCCGGTGTCTGGAGAACCACCTGAGGAACTACAAAGAGGCGACATTCAAATATAACGATACTGTTCTCAAGGTTGCGGAACATTTCAACAAATTTTATAGCACAGATCACGTAATCAGTGGGGACCTAATTGGATCACTGCACAGGCCACGTTACATTACAGATAATGAATTACACAGGTTTTGTAGTGAACATAAGCTTAAGTTTCCAATCACTGACTATCCAGAAACCCCAACATGTAGTTTTATTGATTACTTCCTGTCAAAGGCAGCAAACCAAATCAAGTTTTGGGAGGTTCAGGTGCAAGCTATTCCTGGTAACTGCTCCGATCACAGGTGTCCTTAGCTGTAAGCTTGCTGAGCTCAATAACATTAAATCTGTCCCAATTCCAGAGGGCAGACTAAACTGGAAAACAGAGGATTTAGAGAAGTTTGAAATAAATGACTTAGAGGGGCTGTTGATTACTGAAAGATTATAGACACACTAATATCATACTCGCAGTGGAATTGGCCACAATGGACTTTATAAGCTGTCTCCGCAACGCAGAAAAAGATACACGAAAATGAATGGAGCTGATATCATCAATACAGATTGCCGGTTAGTGAGTAGGCAGCGCAATAAAAGGGCCAACTCTACCACTTTGCTATAATGCAAAGGTAGTAGTTACCACTCAATGGAGGAACAGTTGGCTGAATGGAGTAGTGACTTTCAAGATCTGGCGCAGCTCACCATGGATGCTTTCTTTGATAACACTTTATTACTGGAGGAAGACTTCAACATAGCCAATGCCTTACTGCATGTGAATACAACACAATTTAATAAATGGAGATCGGATGAAGTTGTGGCCAGTATTAAAAAGCTGAATAGAGGCAAAGCGCAAGACAAATTTGACCTTACATCTGAACATCTTGTGTATGCGGGCCCGGGAATGATACCAGATTGACCAATCTTCGTAACCTCATAATACGTTCGGCAGCTGTCCCGTCAGCTTTTAACGAAGGTATCCATAACCCAAAACTGAAGAATTGCAAAAACAAACAAGATACGAACAACTACCGAGGTATAGCCATTATCTGCGTCGTGGTCAAGCTGTTTGAACTGTGTATCCTGTTGTGTACAAAACATATCATTGACCACAACCAACATCATCTCCAACGTGGTTTCACAGAGAAGGTTGGTCCGATATTTGCTGCTCTGACTCTGATGTAAGTCATCCGTGAATATGCTGACAAGAAACATCTTTCTGTTGTATTCTCTGATGCCGCTCAAGCCTTCAATGGGGTGTTGCATGCATTTCTGTTCTGGAAACATGGGCTTTCCAGACATGTCGCAACTGATCAGGGACTGGTACACAGGTTTCCACGGCCAGGTCAAGTGGCAAGACCTGTTATCTCCGGAAGTTTAATTGCATCAAGGCAATATCCCAGTTCAAGAGTTCAATCTCACCTTACCATTTCATGGCATAAATGAAGGATAGCCTTATGCAGTTACAAACAGACACATTAGTGCAATAATTGTCACAGAATGTGTGGCCGCAGTAGCCTGTGTGGATGATATTGCAGTGTTCTCTCCCACAGCCGGTATTGAAGGCCACGTAGTTACATCAGCGTTAAGTCAACAGCTAAACAGAGACTGCATAAAAGTCATGCAGGCTATATTATTTAACAATTCTGGCCACAATGGAAGTGCTCATGTGCTGCAAATAAACACTAATCCAGTTCAGCTTGCCAATACTGCTACACTCTTGGAAATGCTAAGAGGGGTTGATAACGACATTAACAGCAAACGCATAGATGAAAGACTGGAGTGTGCATCCAAAGTACTATGTGCCCTGTTGGTGTTTATCTTCATGACTAGAACGGTCTGAAACCAGCCATCTGTTACAAGATTTGTATCATCTACATTTTGCATCATCTCCTATGTGCCTGTGAACTATGGATCCCGAATCAGAAGCAGATAGATTGGCTGGAGATCTTCCAATGGGAAAAATTTAGACAGATCCAGTCTTCCAGAAAGAACAGTAAAGGGCTAATTGGGGTAGCTCCAATTTGTGCAGAGGCCGACATCAGAAAATTTTGTCTGTATCGGAACATCATTTCTGATTAGATTCCCATTGGATTTAAGCTCGTCATGCATCAGCTAGCTGCAAAGAATCTATCTTCATTTAGCTGGTTCATCCATACGGAGAAAAGGCTTCAACCTTAAATTCTGCCTACAGCTCAAGATATTCTCTAAGGTGTTCCTGACAAAGTTAAGGGGAATGGTTAAGTGGAATTCAATGGTGCAGTCAGCTGTCATTAACCACTGATAGATCGAGTATGCTGAGGAAAGCAAAACATCCCTTCAATTCACTTAATGGCTTCTGAGTCATTGCTTTTCATGAAACCTGCAGCTGCCTGGTCTAGTGCCACATTAATCATTCATTAAACTCTTAAGGCCAGAGTGAAAGCCAATGACTGCTGTGGAGTGCTCATCCTCCATTCCAATAGAACATGGATCGACAGAACAAACAAGACATCCTCAGTATGCAATCTATGTAAAATGAAATCTGATACCAGACAACACTTTATACTGCAGTGTGAAGCTCTGGTTGCAACCAGGCTGTCATACAGGACTGATTTCTAACAGTCCTATGGAGTAGAGACTCGCAAATGTCATGTAATGATGATGATGATATACTGCTGCAACTAATAATGAATTGAAAACATCCAAGTTGAAACTCTGTGATGCTGCTTTGCTACAAATTGAAAGTATCTCACAGGATCTGATCTACTATCGGTATAGAGACCGAATAAAGCCGTTAAACGTGGATCCAATGTCACTTCCGAGATGATCAGCTGCTTTTTCCGCAGTGTTAGTCTGTCAGCTTGTGTACCTTATATGCATTTTTGGGTATAGTAGCTGAAACTTTCAGGAAGTATTTTCATGATATCAAGATACATGAAACCACTTGATACCAATTTTTCCTATCTATCGATAAGCCGCCATCTTGGATTTCAAAATGGCCGCCATATTCAGGTTAGTTTTCTACTTATATCGCCGGGTGTTTATTGGCATACATGATATCAACGTACATGCCATACTCTATAGCATGTGTTTGCATTAGGGATTCATGTAAAATGATAGAAAATAAGATAACAAACAACAGTGTCCCCTAGAACGGCCATATTGGATTTCAAAATGGCCGCCGATATGGAAAAAACCCTATTAAATTACACAAAAATTATCCAACTGGTCCTTGCCTTAAAATGAGTAAGACTTTACATTAATTGGTATATGTTTAGAGAAAAAAAAGAACATATATACATTGTATACACCAGTGGTGTAGCAATAGCAGGTTCAAGGAACATGGGCCCATGACCATTAGGGGCCCCACCAGCCTGCAATATTATTTGATGTAGAAGTTTTGAACCTTCTTTCTTTAATAATAATGCAACCAGAAATATCCCCTCCATCTCCTGCATTCTGATAAAACCTTTTCATCAGAATGCAGCCTTGCAGTAGATGACTTCTCAGATCATCTACTTTCCCAACTTTAATGGTGAGTAGCACTCAGAACCACTCCATCCTGCAATGGCGTAGACAAATGTGGCTTGTGTAGGGGCTTAAGCCCTAAAGATTTTGGCAAATATTTTTCAATTCTGCACAATCAACCAAATGAGAGTCTATATATATATATATACCTCTGAGAGCATCTAAATTTAAAAAAAGACCTCTGGGGAGGACTTCCAGAATTGGGGCCCACACACGTTCTGACCAGGGGCTCCCAAACGACATCGCTACGCCACTGGAATACACATTACTCACTTGTAATATATCCAAAATAGATACCTTTTTTTACCATTTTTAACATTTAAAAAATAATCTTTTGATCTTTTGGTTACGACGGCCGTTTGCCACCTCGTCCCAAACTGCAAATTTGCTACTATTTCTTTGACCAAAACTTATGATTAAACAACAATTCAAATTCGGTTATTGTAAATATAATACACTGAAGTCCTAATTTTGAGATCAGTTTGCATCATCTGGGTCAACATAACTACTTAAGTTCTGGCAATGGTCTTCCTCTCCTTCACACCGGCACAGTTCTGTATACACTGGACCTTTTAATCGACATGAACATCTACCTGAAGCGCACTTATTTGTTGAGCTTGGGTTAGTGGTACCACATGTACACCAAACTAACTCAACCACCGCTGCAGGGGCTGGTGCAACCTTGGATAACAGAGGTACAAGCCTGTGCTCTTCCTTCACCCAGCCATGCTGTAAGGGATCTGGTGATAGTGGACTGACAACAAGGTCTTGTTCCCACACCAAAGCTTGGCAGTGAGCACGCTGGATATGCTCAACCCATGTTCCACATGTCGGTGGTAGCATGTCGACACCTTTGTTCATGCCTTGTTGTTTTTAATAGGTGCCATCTGCGGTGATCCGGCTCAGTAATGTGAACATTCTTCTTACAGAATAAACTACATAAAAAGGAAATGCACCCATTTATTGTATCATTAGAAGGCTGGGTGTCACAGCCGAGGCCGGATATTAAAGTTACAATCTTGGTATCTGCTTTTAGGAAGGCTTCTAAGCACGCTTTCTTAGACTTTCCTCTTATGTAGCCTGTGGTATCACAACCAGTGAGAGCATGCCATTTGCAGAGAGCATTTGCTCTCTCCGGTCCAAGAGCAACATAAATAGGTTGAAGTAGAACTAGTCGTCGTCGATCACCCGTGCCCATCACCAGGGCAGATTTCTTGCCAAGAAGAGCTGTACGTCTCAGCGCAAGAATCAAAACATCTGCATCCTGACTGTAAATGTGAACAGTATATCCAGCTTTATTTGCTTCCACTGCATGCAAGATCATTAAGGTATCGGCTTCTTCTTGTGTACTGACACCAGGAGTGGCATTATTGGTGTAGTTGGACATCACTTCTTTGCGTGTGGCTATTATCATACACATTTTAGAATGGTCTATTAATCTCTGTGCAAGATAAAGTATCAACGAATCTTTTGTAGCTACACTTCCAAGGAATACTTTTAATTCAGGAATTGTGGTATTGTCTTCTACATTATAATCTTTTGGCTGTGCCTTTCCACCCCTGCGTCGTTCACGTGTTGATTCCTTTAATGAGCCAACGACAGCGTAATTGTCAAAAATTACCCTTACAGAATTGTAATTACGTGATTTGATATCAATGAGCTCAACATAAGCTTTGCCAAGGGCTTTACCATTTTCAAATGACTTCACAGCCATGAGTTCTTGTACTACGGCCATACCGTCTACAATTAGACAGAGCTGTGCATCTGTGGAACCGTATGCACCATCTGAAATGAGATTGTCTTGGCAATCCTCCATCGGTGACACTGGAAGATTCTCTAAGACAGTTATCAATGAGCCTTTATTTAATGTTGGGTGCACAGAACCATCTGGTCTCATTAATGTCCGATTAACAGTTGTAAATTCATAATTACCAATCACCTCTTCCATATCTATTTCACGAGATGAGCGCGCTACAACAAGTAGTCGAGACATTAGACCAGACGTTGCCTGGAGGGTTAAAACATTAGACTTTGCCTGTACTTTAACCTCCTTGGTTGTAGAAGTCCATGTAAACGGCTTACATTTTGTCATCTTGTCCCAAAGATTTGTATTTCCACATATTCTTTCAACAACAATGTTCTGCATTGCAGATTTTCCCATGAGCTCACAGGACAGGATGCTTTCCTCAACAGCTTTAGGAACTATCTCATTAGTGACAAGCTTAACCATTGCTGTATTGCCAATCTTGAATATTCCACAAGGTGCTAGGACATCAAATAGCTTTTTAATAGTGTGTTCTTGCCTGAGTGTTGTTGACTTATTGAGTTCATGGTGATCCATTTTACTCTGTTTCTTTAAGTCAGCCATGGCCTCTGTTTCATTGGCAATTCATGCTAATTCTGGTGCGCACATACAAAACTTCAGAAGAGTAGCAGGAGACTGAGTGATGCCACCAATAGCACCCTGACCTTAGAGATTTTTGTTTACATGTTCTTGAGCATGATCAATACCAATGCGGGTGAATGGTATCTGGTTGGAAGTGTTCACAGTGAATTCATGTGCCATAAAGGTCTGGCAGATTTCTGGATCAGTAGTTTGAAGCCGACACATTCGTGCAATATATTCTGGAATATTCTGTGCATAATCATGCCTCCCATGAGCAAAGAAATACACACATAGTTTTTCAAGTGACGACAGGTGAAGGAACCAGTCACCTAGCCGGGTAGCACGCTGGAATTGCAGTAAGGTCAAGCTGTTTCATGTACATTCGTGCCCATTTGAAAATTGGCTCTGTGTTGTGCTCAGCATCAAAATCGGCAAGCTGTTTCTCTATATTAAGTGACTCAAGTGTGATTAATAATCCCTTATGTGACTCACGAATGCTCTGTTTCGATGTGCATGCATCAGACAGTATTTTAATACTCTCTTCAAGAGCTACGCGGACAGCAGGCCTTTCAGCAAAAACACTCCTATCCAAAGATCGAACAATACCTGCAGGGTGACTTCGTGAGCTTCCATAGCTCTGTTGTAATGATTCCCATCTACAAAGTTGGTCTAAAGTGGTAACCAGGTTGACCATTCGTGTGCTGGGGCATTTATGATAGGTAGAGTAAATGCCTTATCAACAATCAAAGAGGAATGATTCGTGGATTTAGGTGTGTTTGAAAGACTGTTGTATGCAGCCCACACTGGTATCATTTGCGTTGTTCCCTCGTCATCTACTACTTGTGGAGACATTTGTACAGATATTTCACATGAACTCAATAAACACTCGTGCTCCTCTCGCACTGCTGGCATATTTGATATGTCAGTTACTGAAAGCATACCTTGTACATTATATGACAAAATATTGGTAACATCAAAAGCAGGAATCGTAACTTCATCAGAGGCAACTGTTCTAGGTTTTACATCAGACGAATTTAAATCAACTGTTTGAGATCTGTTGAAATATCTTGCCATCATCCAACACATATCATGCTTTATCGCTCTATCAAAATGTTCATCGTAGGAACCCACTTTATACAATGCATAATGGGGACTGAATTGAGGTTTGGGACTACCTTCTAAGTCACATTTAAGAATCTTGATGCATGTGCTCGGAACACCTAAAAGGCCACCAGCAGAAACTTCATGTAGATCAAGTGGTTCTACGAAGGTCTCTCCAGCACATATTGGCTGATATACACAAGCTGCCATTGCATGGAAACTTGACTTTCCATCAAAAGTATCAACTTTCTTGTCAACATTATCAGCGGAAGCCCGAATAGCTCTACCTTTCACAATACCAACTGGGACAAAAATACCATTTTTATTGATGTTTTCTTGCACAGCATTGGCTATCTGACTACAAACCCTGGTCACCCGACTACTATATGATATTCCACAACATAAATGGCTGAGCAGATTTATAGCGGTCTGGCTGCGTAAATTGTGATATATCCACAAAGATAATCCGACTGCATATGGGCTTTCACATTGGCGACGAAAAGTAGACAATTCAGACTGGGATTTTGTTGTGTATGCTACTTGCTTTGAAGTTTTAAATTCCTGCATCATCATTTGAGAAATTGTGACACATGATTTTCTTAGAGACTGATCTCGCGACTCAGAAGTCGCAGCCTTAGAACCTTGCAAGATCCATCTGTTTAACATTAATACCTCTACTGGCAATCCAGATTCGCCAACACCATCTAGAGAGCCTGTAAATACCCAAGGTTTCTCTGTTCTGGCTTTAGTTATCTCTTTTCTGATGATTTTGGCACATTTAAATATTATATTAAGGTCGCCTTTTATGTCTTGTTCAGAAATAGCAATATCGACTGCTTCACGTCCAGATTTTTTTTAATGGAAGACGCCAGGTAATTTACCTCTATGTTGAGTTCAATGTCTGGTAAATTGTGTGTGATGTTTGTTATTAATGTTCGTCTGGATATTGCATGGCCAGTGACTCCATGGTCACGCATCATATTATAATACAATTCTTCAGCCTGAACAGTCATTATATAGTCTCCAGATTCTATTCTTTCATGCAACTCATCGTAAAATTCCATCTCTGCTGCTATAAAGAAAATCGTCTCCTCACTATTCTGATTAGTTTCAGTGCGTCTTTCAGGGCCTTGAACATAAATTCTCCAGTATGTAGTTTTGCAGGATTTGTGATAGACAATGTCCCTAGCCAGAAA
The DNA here is from genome assembly GCA_034401795.1 of Chaetoderma sp. LZ-2023a. Taxonomy (NCBI): domain Eukaryota; kingdom Metazoa; phylum Mollusca; class Caudofoveata; order Chaetodermatida; family Chaetodermatidae; genus Chaetoderma; species Chaetoderma sp. LZ-2023a. The sequence goes on along the minus strand of CM067369.1, from coordinate 167,297,590 downwards.
GTCCCCTTCTGATATTATGTCGGCCAATTGTACTTTCCAGGATGCATTGTCACTTTTATCTACTATCTCTTTGACAGATATCCCGCTATCCTCACTACGACAGGCATATAAAATTTCAATATCTTTTTCCGTATTTTGACCGTGACAGAAAAAGCACTTTTCACGATCAAAACGCTCTGTGGCAGATCTCAGTAGTAGGCTACTAGATTCTACAGATAAGGTTGGCGCCCCTTCCCCTTACGTTTTTCAGGATTATTGAGATACTTAATCTCGTCTCTTTTAGCTTTGTTCTTATCTGTGGTTTCACTATAACAGCTGCGATGCCACTTATCACCCTTTTGCAAAAGGTCCGATGCTGTTATACCTATTAATCTGTTCCCTACATTAATAAAATCATGACTGCCACATTCAGATCTTTTATTGACATTCGCTAAAAATGTATCATATGATTCTACATCTCGGGGGGGGGGGGGTGGTCAATCTTACTTTCTTATTATATTCTTGGCATTTAATACATAAACTGTAATCAGTTGGTTTATTTTTTTGCCAGCAATTCTAATTCACTCTCCATCGTTGACTACATGTGTTACCAAATGGCAAAGATATGCAGTTTGTCTGTTTGTTAGCAGACGACAGCGCTTTTTATAAATAAAATTTGAGGATAAGCGCAAGATCGTCTTTTCAATTTACTTTGATCCAGAGATTCTAAAATTATCCCGGGCCATGTATTATTATAAAAATACGTTTTTAACCTTTTAAACAAGAAAGTTTGGAATATAACACTCATTTACGATTTAATAATTATTATGATCAATATTTTGAGGTTAATTTGACTAGGTTATGTTGCTGTCCATGGCAGCAACATGTTCCAGTTAAATTAATTATGAAATATTCAATAACATACCCTTTATAGTAGCCTTGAAATTAAGATTCTTGGTATTCAGGGTTCAAAAGGTTAAATATATTACTATGATATTGCCTATCAACCATCATACATGATCTGACATGCATTAAAACATATACCTGGACGCTAAAATCAAGACACTAGGCGATTAATGAGTCAAAATGTTGAAAAACTGTTTTTCAGATAGCGGCCATTTTGAAATCCAATATGGCCACCATAACGACAAATGAAAATTTGGTATCAAGTGATTTTGGATTCCCAGATGGTTGAAGAATATTCCCTGAAAGTTACAGCTACTATACCCGAAAATGCATATAAGTCTCAATTTTCCTACTCAAGGCGACAGACTATGTGCCCACAATCATATGTCTACATGGTCGACAGATTTTCCTTACGCTTCATATATCCGACAACGCATGTTACTTAGCCATCTATTACTAGATTATTCATGACATTTCACACTATTTTGTTTTTCCTGAAGGATTCATTTACTACCCAGGAAGATCTATCTCATTTTCACTGGAAGATTCAATTATCCATAATCAAAAGAACCTTTACCAACATAGACCCATCTACATTCATGCTCTTGTACAAGTCTCTAGTGTGACCTATTCTCAAATATTGCAACTCAGCATGGTCACCAAACTGAAAAGTCAATCACAGCTGTTAGAAAGAGTTCAATCCCATGCAACAAAACTTGTCCCGTAAATCAGAGAGAATATACTTACATAGAAAGACTTGAAGCATTAAATCTAATATCACTGAAATATATGCGGTTTCGAGGAGATTTAATTTAAACATTCAAGCTCATCAAGGATCTATTTAATATTGATAAAGACTACTTTTTCCAACCATCCAGTATTATGCAGACAAGATGTCATAAGTTCGATCTCAACATAAAACGCAGCAACAAAGATATTCGCAAGCACTATTTCACTGATAGAGTGGCACCACAGTGGAATCCACTGGCGGTAAGGTAACCAAAGAAACAACAGTCCAATCATTCAAGAACAAACTAGATATCTACTTCAAAGAAAGAACATTTGAATTTGACTGAACAAATCATACTTATACCGTGTATACATGGAGATCGGATGAAGTTGTGGCCAGTATTAAAAATGTACATTTCTGTCAATACAGTGGACTGAGCTTGGAGTAGGTTGTATATAGGTAAGACGATGTTCTGTAGCGATTCCAATTACCAGTAGACAGCTCTCTTAATTCCATGGCCACACTTTTGTGGTTGCATGAAGAGAGACTAACCTAGATCACTTGTGGAATCAGAATCTCGTTCAGATATGGCTAACTCGAACTTGGCAACAATTGAAATTAGATATGTCACTGCTTTTCCATGGTCACATTTTTGTGGATAGGATGAAGTGACACTAGCATATAAAGCAGACTCGGGTAGCAATGAACACAGAAAATGACAACAAGTTCAAGTTCAAGTTCAAAGTTGCTTAATTTCATGTTTTTTCTATGCATATAAATAGACTCTAAACAGGCAGTCCATCAAAGGCATGGCCTATGGAGCGATGGACTCCTTACACACATTACAAAACATTTGTACATTTACATATATATGCCACACAAGACAGTGGCACAGTGACAGAATTCTAAAAAGCTACCTTGATATGAATACTTATACATGGACTTGACTACCATTCTGGGATTATTAGCCAGTAAAATAACCTATTTGGGGAGTCACATATATTCACGCGCACACATACATATACACATATACCAGGGCTTCAACTAACTTCTAAATACAGGAAGTCTGGGACTTCCAGAGTAATGCTATTGGGAGTCTAAGCTAGAAACATGAAGGTCTAAAATGGTTCAAATACATAGAATTTGGTTAAAATCATTGTTTTAGACATATCAGGGCCAATAAGAGGAAGTCCAGGACCTTCTTGGTATGTTTTGTGGAGTCCAGACATGGACTAGAGGAATGCTGATTATGATGGTGGGGAAACACTGTATGTTTTTGTTTGAACTTGAAAACGAGGCCTGAATATGGTTACGTTGACACAACTGACAACTATTGCCCTACAGTTGACACACGTGGCTAGATTGTCATTAATGGTGTCTGAAAACGAAGTTTAACATCTGTGCACGAGTTTGAGACTGTCATTATTAATACCGGGTATATCCACCTTGTGCCTGGATGACGGCCTGGACACGACGTCTCATGCTGGTCACCAACCGACTGATACGCCATTGTGGTATTCGTTGCCATTCAAGATGGAGTGCGTCTGTTAATTCCTGTAGGTTCTGCACAGGAGGATCCCTCCTTCTCACCATGTTTCCCAGAATGTCCCAGATATGCTCAATAGGGTTCATGTCATGGCTCCTTGCTGGCCATGGTAGGGTTTCGATGGCATTCTGGCGGAGGTATTCATGCACAGCTCTAGCACGATGTGGTCGGGCGTTGTCATCCATGAATATAGGGTGGGTTCCAGGTGCATGATTTACAAAATGAGGGACCACAACTCTATCCAGTATGGAATCTTGATATGTTTGTCCATTTAGTGTTCCAGGTACAGTCAACAGATCCAGCTTACAATCAAATGAGATGCACCCCCATATCATAACGGAACCTCCACCAAATGGAACTTCTTCCATGATGTTACGTTGGTCGTATGCCGTGCGTCTGGACCTCCATACACGAGTTCGACCATCTGTGGCATGAAGCAGGAACCGACTTTCATCGGACCAATGTACCCGTCTCCAGGATCTCATGTTCCAGTGTCTTCTTTCGTTGCACCACCTCAGACGCTCCTCTTTGTGGTGTGCAGTGTGGAGAGGACGTCTGACAGGTCTCCTAGCTTTCATGCCAGCAGCATACAGTCTCCTTTTGACGGTAGACATTGACACTCTATTGCGCGTTTCCCATTGCTGGCTGAGCACTCTGCTGTTGGTGAATGGAGATCTCCTAACAATGCGTACTAGGGCTCGATCATCACGGGCAGTAGTCTTCTTCGGTCTTCCAGATCTAGGCCTGTCCTTCACCTCGTTAGTTTGCCCATGTTTTGCAATCAAACGACTGATTACAGTATGGTTAATGTTCAGCTGTCTGCCAATCTCTCTGCATGACATACCAGTGGTATGCATGCCTATGATTTGCCATTTCACACGATCACTTAACCTTCGTCTTGCCATAGCGGTTCACAATCAAGAGCTAATTCTCTCTGTACAAATAAACCACGGTCATGAACACAAAATTCCTAATCTTGTCGCCTAAATCTGTATGTAATGTTCTACACCTCAAACTGGACTTTTACATAACTGAACACGTGTGCTGTTTCCCGCCACGCATGGACATCAAGCGGCGTGAAGTCATGCATGCATGTGCATTTCGTACTTGGAATTATGTCAGCTAACGCGGGGACAAAAAGTATGGCAGCCTAGTTGTACCATCATGTTTCTACGTTCTATTGTTTTTGCTGGTGCTTAACTTTTGCACAGGTGTATATATATATATATATATATATATATATATATATATATATATATATATATATATATATATATATATATGTCTTCCATTAAGCGGTGGGTGGGTAGGGATGTCCCTGCTTTGATGTTTACATAGATATATGCCACTATGTGCACAAAAATAAAACACACGACATTCAAACACATTTATGGCATTCATATTTACATACACACATACATAGTTACTGACTTAAATAGACATATATTATACATATACTCCCTAATTACATCATTATCTCATTTTATTTAAATTTAGTTGGAGTGGTTTATTATTATATAGGACTTTTGTATGCTACTGATGGTGGGGTGGGGTGGGTGGGGGGGGGCAGGGAAGAGCTCATCACTGTAATATAAAGTTGAGATAGTTGTAGTTGTTAAGAATCGACAGATGCGTTGATCGTGTGTGGGCTATTTAAGTGTAGTAGTAGTGAAAGTAAACTGTACGGTCTGTTTATGTTTAGTCTTATAACTTCAATATTTTGGTTAGATTAGTTTATCTATAGTGGTGGTGGTGGTGGTGGTGGTGGTGGTGGTGGTAGAATGGCTTAGGTTTGTATTATCATTAATTAGCAGAGAATCTGTGACCATCAGGTATAAATATATTAATTTAGTATTTGTCGATCATAGATTCCCTGGCAATCTTCTTAAAGGATTTCTTGTTTAATATACTATCGCATATTTTTGTACTGGTGCTGTTCCATAGTTTTGTGGCTGTAATTGTAATTCGTCATTTTCCTATTTATGTTCATGTAAATTGAGTGTGTAGATTGTGTTTTGTCCTAGTGTTGTGTTGATGGATGTCGGTGCTTAGTGTGAAATTGGAGGCTATGGATTGTGGTAATGTATTGTGGTGAAACTCCTTTACAATGGTATACATCTGTAGTTTGCCTATGTCCGTTAGTTTTACTAGCTTTTCTGACTTGAATATATTCTGGCCCTTTGCTGGTTTAGAAAAGAGTTTTAGTGCCTTCTTCTGTAGACTTTGTAGTTTTGTTAGGTTGCTTTTGTGTGTATTCGTCCAAATAGCATTACAGTAGGTGAGATGCGGAAGAACGAGGGTGATGTATAGAGTTTTAATTGTAGCTGGTGTCATGTAAGGTTTTAGTCTTTCTATGACACCTATGCCTCTTGTCACCTTTGCTGTTACCGTCTCGATTTGTTTGGCCCAGGTCAAATCTTTCTCCAAATATACTCCCAAAAATTTGGCAAATGGTGCCTCCTCAAATTTTTTTTTGTTTATGTAGATTTTTGGAATTTCATCCTTTTTTAGTTTGAGATTTGTAAATAACATATAATTTGTTTTGTCAACATTCAACGATAATTTGTTTATTGAAAACCAGTCAGTAATTTCTTCCATTTCCTTATTTGCTTTTTTGTATAAGGTGTCAATGTTGTCATCGCAGCAAAAAGCATGTGTGTCATCAGCGAGCAGTATTAATTACATGTGCTTGCATATGTTAGGTAGATCATTCATGTAAAGAAGGAACAGCAGAGGGCCAAGAATAGATCCCTGAGGCACACCACAATTTAATTGCCTGTTTTCAGAGCATATCTCATTATATTGTACGCATTGTGTTCTTTTACTTAGGTAGTTCTGAAACCAGGTGAGTGCACTGCCTCTTATATCATAATAGGCAGGCTTTTCTAGTAAGATCTGGTGGTTGATAGTATCAAAAGCTTTTGAAAGGTCCAAGAAGATGCCTATTATACTTTGTTTTATTTCCAGTGATGCAATAATTCTTTTGCTCATTTCGGCTATTGCATGCATTGTTGAATGTTTCTCACGAAATCTATATTGCGATTTGTATAAAATTTACTTTTTGTCCAGGTAATTTGTCAGTCGATTGTACATTAGGCACTCTAGTAACTTGGAGAAAAGTGGAAGTATGGAGACTAGCCTGTAGTTTGAGAAGTTAGTAGAATCCTTGGCTTTATAAATTGGTGTAACACATGCTATTTCTAGTTTTGATGGGAAAATGGCTTGTGCTAAGTTGCAAATGTGACTACGTGGGATAAGGATATCCATAACACAGGTTTTATAAATGCGCCACTTAAAACCATCAATTCCGGGACTTTTGGCTGGGTTGAGTTTGTTTAGAATGTTAAAGATCTCTTCAGTGTTAGTAGGGTTGACGAAGAATGATGATTGATAGCTGCCTGTAAGGTAATCAGGAAAAAATTTCCTGGACGTTGATTGGATTTTCTTCTTCTAAGTTCTGGTCCTATATTTACGAAATAATCATTGAATCCATTCGCAATTTCGAATTTATCTGGAATGACCTTATTCTTGTGAAGAAATCGTGTCTGTTGTGCTGTATTGGTCTTGTTTAAAAGTGATTTAATGGTTTTCCATGTTTCTTTTATGTCATTTTTAGACTGTTCGAATTTCTTGTGATAATATGTTTTCTTAGCTATTTTTATTATTTGGTCTAATTTATTTCTATATTTTTTAAACTGAATTTCATTGTATTTAGTTTGACACTTGATAAATGTTAAGTAAAGCTGATGTTTTGTATGACAGGCAGCTATCAATCCATTTGTAAGCCACAGTTTAGTTGGGTTGTCCTTATATTTTTTACTTTCTTTCATTGGAAAGCTTTGTTCAAAAATAGTCGTGCAGATGTCATGAAATTTGTTGTAGGCATGCTCCCAAGACTGAATGTCTGTTACTATGCTCCAATCGACCTCTGACATAGACCTTTTGAATGTTTCAATGTTGACCTGACAGTAATCTCTGCATTTAAATTTGTCCTGCTCGAATTGTTTCTGGTATGTTTGTTGTTTTTCTAGGAGAAATATAGATAAATGACCTGAGATATCAGTTACAAAAATTCCGACATGAGTTTTACTGATATTGCGATTAATATTATTGCAGAATATGTTGTCAATGACGGTCGCCGTAAATTCTGTAATTCTAGTTGGTTTGGTTATTGTCGGATAGTAAAAGTAGGTATTTAATAAGTTAATGAAGTTTTTGGTATGACAACATTTCTGTTGCTACAGATCAATAAGGCAGGCTGTTTTATTTTCCTTTTGTATTATATCCGGAATTCTGCTCAAAGCTTCAATGAATTGTTTGTTGTCACTGTCAGGAGGCCTGTAGATTGTACCAACAATTTTATTCCTACCTTTTTGAATCGGAATTTCGATAAATATTATTTCAATGTATTCTTCCATCATGGAAAGGTTTTCACGCACAATGAATTGAATAATAACAACAACAACAACATCAACAACAACAACAACAACAACAACAACAACAACAACAACAACAACAGAAGTTTAGGGAACCAACTATGGCATCAACATCTCAACAAAATGGTCAAGTGTTTGACACAGCATGGTGTAACCATGAATGTAGGTGGCACACTGCAACTGAAACGGAGAACACCCATCTCCACAACATCACTTTTCCAAAACAGACTTAAAGTCTTAAATCCAATGTCACGGAAATATTGAAAGTTTCGTGGAGACATAATTGAGCAGCAACAATTAAGCCATTCAAGAACAAACCAGATGTCTACTTAAAAAAACCATTCAAATTTGACTGAGCGAGTCAAACTATTTCAATATATTGACACCGAAGCAATAACAAGCCAACGCCTTATGCCGTGTGATTGATGATGATCATGGTGATGATGATGATGATGATGAGGAGGAGGAGGAGGAGGTGGAGGAGGGTGGGTGGTGGGGGTTATCTACCTGTGGCTCCCATATTCTCTGAGTGAGAGGGAACTGGTTCAAGTAACCTCTTATAACAGCATGATGTCGCCAATGATTGTGTTTTTGTAGGGGTTGGCGCCACACGATGATCAGTAATGTTTTAGAATGTCGCGACTCAATCTGGTCGGTTTCACTTGCAAAGGAGGGAACTCCAATATCCAATTCGAGAAACAAGAAAATAACTTTTTTTCACGTGATGCACACTTAATTTAATAAACTCGCGAACCCAAAGAAAAGGTTATAGGTGTTAGTCTAATTAAGTCTAATATACTGTAACCTGCCTGTGTGTCTCTACATACCTACACATCTATTTAAAGGAAGAAATATTCATTAGTACCAGTTTTCGTATCTTAAAATATAGCATCGAAATTTAAATTTGGGTGTTATATGGTCAAAGCCTAAAAGCGAACAAAGGCAATATATTTAATTGTTTCTCTTCCTACGAGTTTTTTAACTGGCAGTATACAATAACAACATAAATTCAAAATCCTTAGTCAGCAGAAATTCCATTGGACTAGGCCTACTGGCTTCTTAGACTGTCGGCCATGTGGGTAAAACAATTATTTTGTAATTCTGTAAGCCATGATTTGACAGCTGTCAAACTATCACGCAGTGCCATAATTTTTTTATTTATTTATTTTGTAATTCTGTAAGCCATGATTTGACAGCTGTCAAACTATCACGCAGTGCCATAATTTTTTTATTTATTAAAGGTTGTACCCTTTTGAAAGGGCTTAAGCCATAGTATATTGAAGTTAAGCACAAGTACAAAAATCCCTTCACTTAAAAAAGGGCTTAAGCACTTGGAGCATAAACCCTCCCTGTTTTCAAATGGCTTAAGCACAGCACAAGCCCTTTGCAAAGATGATGAGAGAAATGGCTGAGAGCTAGTGAATTTGTTTACAGAAATCTAAAAGGATGTCCAACCAGGGTACATAGTCAATGTTACAAAAGCCTTGTTCGACTTAGTCTCAAATATGCATCCACTGTATGGAGCCCAGACCAACAAGGTGCCATCAATGATTTGGAGATAGCCCAGCGACGGTCAGCCCGAAGAATTTGTCGCAACTTACGTCGTACCAGCAGTGCCACAGGCCCACAGCTATAGTAGCACAACCCACACTCGATCCATTGAAATCACACAGGGACATCAACAAAGCCTCTATGATGTACAAGATCATGAATGGCCTAGTAGATGTGCAATCTCATGGAAACACGATCAGAACAAACTAGAGCCAAACTAGAATCCACCATAGGCTGTTGATCCCGCACACTCGTACGAACATCAAACTTCACTCCTTCCCATCCGCAATTCGGGTGTGAAATAGTTTACCAGCAGATGCAGTGTCATCAGCACCTTCAATAGAGGCTTTCAAATCAGCACTGCGTGGGTGGAGTTTCGCGTAAAGCAACACAGCACAACACATGTTTTTAGAGTGTAAATACAAATCTCTTAACTTTGATACCTGCTTGTTTTGTTCGCTCACTGCGTTAACCGTTGTGGGACAATACTCAACTAATCAGGTCATCCACATTACTTTGAAGAAGAACAAGCACAAACCCATATGCACTTTTGAGGATATTACATAGCCAATTGATAATTCTGTTTGATTTACGGGTTGGTCAAGTCTGTATACATACATGTAGAGAATAAGCAAAATGATTATCACATCAGTTTATTAGTTTTGAGAGTTGTGCTGTTGAAATGTCTCTCAGCAATATCTTGTGGTATTGTAGTATTATTAGAATAAACAGCAATTAGCAACTAAAAAGGAAAAGGGACAAAGCTACTTAAGCTAGGTGTTCATTCACGAGTTCCAGGTCTTATCCAATTAACCCCTGAGATTTCTGTTTCTCATTTTCAAATCAAATATACAGCTCCATCAAGAAGGTGTGTATGTTGAAGATAACTTGCCTGAAATATGTTGCTGACATAGATCAACAGCTCCCAATGAAGTTAGTTTCAAAATGTTTAACAAAATATGCCATACATCACAATATAGTTCTCATATCCATTATGTAAGGTTTAAGGCCTGCCGAAATGGACTCTGCAGTGAACTTGAGAAATGTCGGCATTTTCTGACCTTATTTTACCATTAAATGGTTAATTATTTTCTTGAAAAATATCTTACTTTCAAGGCAGCCAGATTTCAAAAATAATTTGACATGAAGCCGTTACTGCTGACAGCAACATCTTTTGCACTAATAATTTCAAAATATTTGACAGAATCTAATTTACATTGCATAGAAGTTATTTTATCATGCCTTATCTAGTGGCAGAGATAGATCACGAGAGGGGCATTGTTAGGTAGGCTTGCATGATCTTTCGATTTAATCGTGAATTCAATTTAATTTTTAAATCACGATTTTTACGATGTAATTGAGGAAAAATCGGAAAAGCGTCAAAAGTTTCATGTTTGTTTCAAATCTGAAGTGTTTACTTTTCCATCGCCTTTTAGTAGTTCATGAATACAATTATAATCAATTCACACCTGTGTTCATTGTGGTTTTATCCCGCCATGTCTTGCACATGTCGAATAATCACTAATCACAACACAAAGCGCTACAATAAACAAGCTAACAATAGCCCTATGTAACACCTTTGTCATTGAGAAAACCAGCTAGTTATTCCATCGAATCGCCATATAATTTTCTTTCTTTCGCTACAGACCCTGAGTCTGTCATGAAATAACAAGTATATAGGTAGTTGCAGAGTGTTAGGCAATAATTAGTGAACATAATTCTTTTTAATTCTCGAGTTAGCAATTTCAATTAATAACAAGGTCAGGCGATGTAATAATTTATCCGTTTTGATTCGGTTGTCATGTCTAATTATAGAAAATAAAGCAACAACATTCCAGATTGTTGTATTTTGAACTGTGCGTTCTGTTGATTACTCTTAAATCTAAATTGTACATTCTGAAAGCAACTATAAACTGCCCCCCCCGGGTACTTTCGTGCTACTCGGGTAATGATGTGCTATTTTTTAAATTCATTATTTCAACTTTTTCTAGAAATTCCATGTCCCAGTTTTCACGTTACCCCGTTTTATACTTTTTGGAATTTGGACCTACGATTTAATCGAAAATCGTGATTTTCTTTTGGTACAAAATCGATCACGATGTTTCAAAGCAAAAAACGTGCATGCCTATTGTGAGGAGTGGTGGAAGCTTACATTAAAAGAACATTCCTATTCAGTAAGCATTACCTACATTTGTGTCATTACAAGACAGACATGGGATATATATTGTGAGAGGTGTGGTAGGTACCACCAATCATTCAGTCTATATCATTCTGAATGCTCAGAATGTTGATTTCAATGCTGCTAAATCTTGGCCATGTTGAACATTTTTAAAGGAGACTGACTGAAACATATGTAACAAATTTGCTTTCAAGCTTTTCAGAGAGGGCTGTATTTGTCTCCATTTTAAGCAGCTTTTTGAGATAATAACATGTAACAAATATTTAAGTAAAGTGTCTCCCTTTTAACCAGCTTTTTGAGATAATAACATGTAGCAAATATTTAAGTAAAGTGTCTCCCTTTTAACCAGCTTTTTGAGATATAACGTGTAACAAATATTTAAGTAAAGTGTCTCCCTTTTAACCAGCTTTTTGAGATAATAACATGTAGAAAATATTTAAGTAAAGTGTCTCCCTTTTAACCAGCTTTTGAGATAATAACATGTAGCAAATATTTAAGTAAAGTTTCTCCATTTTAAGCAGCTTTTTGAGATATAACATGTAACAAATATTTAAGTAAAGTGTCGTCCTTTTAACCAGCTTTTTGAGATAATAACATGTAGCAAATATTTAAGTAAAGTGTCTCCCTTTTAACCAGCTTTTTGAGATAATAACATGTAGCAAATATTTAAGTAAAGTGTCTCCCTTTTAACCAGCTTTTTGAGATAATAACATGTAGAAAATATTTAAGTAAAGTGTCTCCCTTTTAACCAGCTTTTGAGATAATAACATGTAGCAAATATTTAAGTAAAGTTTCTCCATTTTAAGCAGCTTTTTGAGATATAACATGTAACAAATATTTAAGTAAAGTGTCGTCCTTTTAACCAGCTTTTTGAGATAATAACATGTAACAAATATTTAAGTAAAGTGTCGTCCTTTTAACCAGCTTTTTGAGATAATAACATGTAGCAAATATTTATGTAACGTTTCTCCATTTTAAGCAGCTTTTTGAGATATAACATGTAACAAATATCTAAGTAAAGTGTCTCCCTTTTAACCAGCTTTTTGAGATAATAACATGTAGCAAATATTTAAGTAAAGTGTCTCCCTTTTAACCAGCTTTTTGAGATATAACGTGTAACAAATATTTAAGTAAAGTTTCTCCCTTTTAACCAGCTTTTTGAGATAATAACATGTAGAAAATATTTAAGTAAAGTGTCTCCATTTTAACCAGCTTTTTGAGATAATAACATGTAGCAAATATTTAAGTAAAGTGTCTCCCTTTTAACCAGCTTTTTGAGATATAACGTGTAACAAATATTTAAGTAACGTGTCTCCCTTTTAACCAGCTTTTTGAGATAATAACATGTAACAAATATTTAAGTAAAGTGTCGTCCTTTTAACCAGCTTTTTGAGATAATAACATGTAGCAAATATTTATGTAACGTTTCTCCATTTTAAGCAGCTTTTTGAGATATAACATGTAACAAATATCTAAGTAAAGTGTCTCCCTTTTAACCAGCTTTTTGAGATAATAACATGTAGCAAATATTTAAGTAAAGTGTCTCCCTTTTAACCAGCTTTTTGAGATATAACGTGTAACAAATATTTAAGTAAAGTTTCTCCCTTTTAACCAGCTTTTTGAGATAATAACATGTAGAAAATATTTAAGTAAAGTGTCTCCATTTTAACCAGCTTTTTGAGATAATAACATGTAGCAAATATTTAAGTAAAGTGTCTCCCTTTTAACCAGCTTTTTGAGATATAACGTGTAACAAATATTTAAGTAACGTGTCTCCCTTTTAACCAGCTTTTTGAGATAATAACATGTAGCAAATATTTAAGTAAAGTGTCTCCCTTTTAACCAGCTTTTTGAGATATAACGTGTAACAAATATATAAGTAAAGTGGATATGGAGTAAAATGGGTTAGTGTTTTGCAGCTCTACAGGCATGACAGGCGAGATAAAACAAATTATATATGATGTACAAAATATCATGCTGAACATTTTGGTGATAATTTTGTTTAGCTAGCAACAGCTTAATCTAGTCAAATTAGTTTCCAAATATTTAACAGCTTTTATGGCCATTTTCTTAAAATAATGAATACATGTATGTAATTAGGCCATTTCATTCTGAATTCACCAAAAAAAAAATGTTTTTAGGTAGGCTTTGAAAGCTACTAAGTGTTATCTAATGATTTGTCTAAAAATATTGTTGCCTTACTTTCAGTCAAGTTAAATTCAAAATAAGCAGCAAAGGCACTATAAGTTCAAGGTGAAAATCTAAAAAGGGCTTTAAAAATGGCTTGAAAGCACATGGTATTTTTAATGTGTTTAAGCACAAGCCCAAAGCCCTTTTTGGACAAAAGGGCGTAAACACATTTGCAAGCTCGTTATTTGCGATAAACTGCCTTTACTCTAGTGATGCTATTTTCTGAAACAATTGATGTAAAGTTATAAATTTTGTTAAGTGCCACAGTAGTGTAGTACCCCATCCTAAGCAATTTAACTTCCCTAAAGCCGTTGATTCTTCACTTCATAAATGTAAATACCATCCACTTCTTGGTACACGGATATATGTTAGTTTTCTTCTCATCTCAATTAGGTTGATGAATCATGTGACGAGCCTGAAAGTGGGAGGATCTGGACATCGATTATAACAATCTATGAGGATCGCTAGAAAATCACTCAACGAAAATAACACCCTCACCTGTATGATACTGTATGTTGTTTCTGGATGAACGCCATAGCCTGTAAGTTCAGATCCTCATCAGAGATGCCTAAAAAATTGTAAATCATTTTTCCTGGTTCCGAAATAGCCAATCACCCAATTAATTTCAGTTCTATTGCTAATAATGTATAATAACTTAATTAAAAAAACCAAATTAAATTCCAAAACCCCAATTTACAAAATTTCTAAGAGTGAATCACCCAATTATAGAAAAGCTTATGTAGAGCTCTGCGTAACCTTTTGTAGCAGTCTCTTATGAGGCACTGTATCTAAGCAAAGGCCTTCATGAAGTCAAGGTATACAACATTAATATTGCTGCCCATATCAAGTTGGTCCATCCATGTGTCCAGGACCTTTAATAATTGTAATCTTCCACTTATGAAAGCAAGCTGCTTCCTGCTGATCAGGGAGTTTGTCGTCATATGGTTTATGATTTGGTCTCTGACTATGGTTTCAAGCAACTTACAAAGTATGCATGTGAGGCTGACTGGTCTATAATTGCTCGCAAGATTCTGGTTGCCCTTAAATATTGCAATAATATTTGCTGTCTTCCGTTATCTTCCAAGGATCTATCTATCTTCCAAGTATCTATCTATCTTCCAAGTATCTATCTATCTTCCAAGTATCTATCTATCTTCCAAGTATCTATCTATCTTCCAAGTATCTATCTATCTTCCAAGTATCTATCTATCTTCCAAGTATCTATCTATCTTCCAAGTATCTATCTATCTTCCAAGTATCTATCTATCTTCCAAGTATCTATCTATCTTCCAAGTATCTATCTATCTTCCAAGTATCTATCTATCTTCCAAGTATCTATCTATCTTCCAAGTATCTATGTATCTTCCAAGTATCTATCTATCTTCCAAGTATCTATCTATCTTCCAAGTATCTATCTATCTTCCAAGTATCTATCTATCTTCCAAGTATCTATCTATCTTCCAAGTATCTATCTATCTTCCAAGTATCTATCTATCTTCCAAGTATCTATCTATCTTCCAAGTATCTATCTATCTTCCAAGTATCTATCTATCTTCCAAGTATCTATGTATCTTCCAAGTATCTATCTATCTTCCAAGTATCTATCTATCTTCCAAGTATCTATCTATCTTCCAAGTATCTATCTATCTTCCAAGTATCTATCTATCTTCCAAGTATCTATCTATCTTCCAAGTATCTATCGCAGTTTTGAATATTATTGCCACAGGCAATAATACATATTACATCGTTCATCTCTTTCAGCAATTTCAGATTTATTCCAAGATCTGACCCAGGTAATTTATCAATCTTGACTTGCGACAGCTTATTTCTCACTATTTCTACAGTGCTTCATACGATTTAACAAGTATGTCTTGCAGGGATTCTCATAAGGGTCCTTTTGAGGGGATATACCCCGTAAATGCCACTTGGGCCTCCAAATGTAGTGGCAGTAGGTCCTATGGGGGCCGCTGAAAATCTTGTATGACTATTAACTATTAATTGGTTGTAGTTTTTCTTGCACAGAAATACCCATAAAATCTAGCATGTGACACCCATAATCCATAGCCGTAAGTCTAGCGTACCTTGTATTTTTAGGATGGATGAGAAAATTTGCATTGGACCCCAGATTTTCTGTTTAGGACCCCTGAATTTCAGCCTGGGACCTCACTTTTCAGAGTGTGGGGTCCCAGGGACCTCCAAAATTTAGACACCATAAGAAACACTGATGTCTTGGATCTCAGTCTGTGGTTCTCTCGTGAAAATACTTGGGAAAAAACTTAAAATACTTGGGCTTTGCCTTCATCTGTTTTTGGTAAAACTTCTAACTCATCAGTGCCAGACATAACCAGGTCTGCAATGGCTTTTGTGGTCTTCAGCTTGCTCTTGATGTATTTCCAAAAATGTTTTGGATTGGTTTTGGCCGCTTTCGCAATCTCCATTTCCATGTCTCTCTGCTTTTTTTGGGTCATCGCCCTCACCTTGTTCCTCTGTCTAGTATACTCACTGTATTTTCATTTATCTCTTGTCTCTTTATACCTCTGCCAGTCGCTGTGCATTGTGTGGTTGTTATTTCTGAGCAACAGGACACAGCCGAAATAACATAACCTCACCCTCTGCACGTGTGTGTTTGCGTGCGGGATCCATTGGATTAAAAACAGGATCTGTGGATATGTTGGCAAATACTTCAGATTTTAACACAAGATACGGTGTGTCTATACACTGTTGCAACTTTGGCCATGATACAGACAATCCAAGATTTGTTTACAATTCGACAAAAACGAGAGGGAGAGTGTTACTCTGATTGCTCGTGTTTGGATAATAAATCAGTTTCATATTTTAACCATCTTGACTGCTGAGTTCTTGCAGATGACATTCTAAGCGTTATGTCTCTAGACCTGCTAAATATTTTGAAAACTATTTAACTGAGAGTTGTTGGTGCCTAAGCCACCAACAATTTTCAGTCAGATTGTTTTCAAAATATTTAGCAAGTTAAGAGTTTTTTCTCATTGAAATTTTTGCCTGGTGTCTGCAAACTAATATAAATTGATACAGATACTAGTCAAATCGATTTCAAAAAATTAATTATGAGAACATTGGTTCGAAAATGAACATATAACGGTACTAGTTCATACATAATATGTGATTACGGAAATGCTGGAATATCACAGAAATTCATTGTATTTGCAATGGATAAAGGTATATGAACCGGTGGAATCAAATGTTTAAATCTAAATTTCCACTGTTTTAGATGTTAAAATTAATATTTCAATTATGTAAATATGTTTTACATTAATTTACAGATAAAACAAATGTGGACAGAACCCATCATGGATTGATCAGGAAAAAACCCCGCAAGAAATATCTACTAGAGCTTCGTGGCATCGGACTTATCATATACAAGTAAAATGGAGAATATGAATTTTACTAATGCATTTCCATTACCTGTGGTGCATGCGGGTGAAGTACCTCGATGCGAAGCCCACTGCCATGTGCAAGGTGCTATTGTAAAAGGTAGGAGATTCTCTGGTCATTTGTCTCTGATCGTTAATAAATAATAATAATAATAATAAGTACATTTATAAAGCGCTGAATCCATGACAATGCGTGCTCTAAGCGCTAGTGCGTAATAGCTATATCTACTGAGAATATGCTCGTTTGAAAAGGGTGGTTTTCAGTTGTGATTTGAAAATATCTAATGATGCTGAGTTTTTTAGACTAAGTGGTAGATTGTTCCACTCGGTGGGAGCTGCATAAGCGAAAGTTTTGTGGCCATATGTAGTAGAATTTACTTTTGGGACGTTTAGCAGCATCTGATTGACAGATCTGAGTGATCGACCAGGCGAATAGGGTTGTACTAGTTCAGTTAAGTATGCAGGGGCAGTACCGGAAACACATTGGTAAGTCAAGCATAAAATTTTGAAAGTGATTCTCTGCTCGATCGGGAGCCAATGCAAATTCTGCAAGACAGGGGTTATGTGATCATACTTTCGGCGGAGTGATATGATTCTAGCAGCGGTATTTTGTACAATCTGTAGCTTATGAATAAGTTGTTTTGGTGCACCAATAAGCAAGCTGTTACAATAATCAAGTCTTGACGATATTAACGCCAGTATAAGCATGATTGTAGCCTCCTTCGTAATATACCGTCTGATGCAACCAATATTACGTAGCTGGTACGAGCACACTTTGCAGAGATGATTAACATGCTTTTCCATGGTCAGTTCATTATCAAGCATTACCCCTAGATCTTTCACCACAGGTGACAGATTTATTTGGCTTGCTCCAACAGTGATGCATGTCAAGTCTGATTTAGCGCGCCTAATCACCGGACCAACTAGCATGGCCTCCGTTTTGTCATCATTTAGCTTCAACATATTCAATGTCATCCAGGATTTAATGTCCGAACAGCAGTCATTTAGTTGATCTGTTGCCATACTTGCGGCTGATACTGATGGTATAAAACTGTTACATCGTTACATGATTTATGCTTGTATATGATACATAAATACCAGTATGTGTTCTGGTATCAGTATATGATGTTATACTCAATTAGGTTTACGCGAGTACGTGATTAAATCGAAAATCACGATTATTTTTTAAATCTTGAATTTAAATGATTACAAATTTTTACCTCGAATAATAGTGAAAGAATATCTCAAAACCTGCCTTTTAATTACTCTTTAATGCGATCGGTTAAGGAAATTTACAAATTTGCTCAGCGAATGTATATCCATTTACAGGATAATAGAAGACTATTTTTGAAAATACATCACTAGAATGACTGGCATTGCTATGCCTTGGTATTGATGTCTGGGTAATGCCGGTTACAGCTGATTAATAAAGAAATCACGATTATTCTGAAGCAGTCGATCGTGATCACTCAAAATAATAATCGAACATGCCTATGCTCAATTACACCATATGTAGGCTAAAGTGAAAATACATAGTGACGCATCTAGCTCCGTGATGAACTTTGTCTGTCAAGTGTACTAATTGTATGTCTTTACTGTTTAATAACTATACTGTTGAATATTTTGAAACTAATTTGACCAGGGACTGTTGCTGCCATAGGCAAATTAGTTTCAAAATATATAATTATTTTTAGGAAATCAGTTCGTACCTTCAGCTTACCTGTGTATGTATCTTGAAATTGGGATTCTGGGAATTCAGGATTCAAAGTAGATAAATTGATTCCAACATGCAGAAAATTGTGAGCACAGCGTAGTTAGAAATGGGCGTGGCATAGCTAAAAATGGGTGGGCGATAGCTAGAAATGGATCCCTCTATCCAGGTACAGCATTACTGTTTCTTGCTGCAGGGGACAATGAGTAAAGGTTTCTGTTAAATCTGCAACATAAACATACTTTGCTCACATACTACAGAAACAGGTTGACATATATATACAATTTTGTATGGCCAAAACAAAAACATTTATGCAGTGAAAGATATAGGTCACGGTTTAGTCGTCTTAATGTACTGATCTAGCGCAAATTTGATTAAGGGAAGCAACTCTTGCGGTATCAAGGTTGATTAATGGGAATCTGTGAATTCTCTCCCTTGGTCTGCTTCTTCTTCCGGTCAAAACCAAATGCAACTACCAGTATGTAGTAGTCTTATTATGTAAGATTTGCATATTGATTGATAAAATTATATTGTTCACATCTCTCTGAACCAGGGATCGAAATAAGACCCTTTTACATACACAATGCAAGTAAAAATGGCTGGTGCAGGTAAATTTGTAATACTGGGTGCACAAGGGTGCATGCACATTTCTGGCTGATAAGCTATAATGCTAGCGCTAATGCACTGACAAATCCCTGAAAAAAGGAAATTCATTACCATATAAAACTTATTCTGTTGAATAAGCTTTTAACTTCAAACTGAATTAGTTTCAAAATATTCAACGGTTCCTGTATGGGGTTTTGAAACTTAAATATAGGGAATTGATTCGTGAAAGGATTAAATCCAAATGTTAGATGTAATTTGTGCATGTAGAACAAAATTCTTATTTCTACCCCCGCTCTCATTATATGAGCAAACTACTAAATAAGTAAGTGACCACGTTTTATTCCTTCTAGATAAATTTGTCTTGAGAAGTGTCCATTTGCCGGCCAATAGAAGGTTGTTTTTCTTTTTGTCTCTGAAATAACTGGCTTGATAACCAATCCAGTCATTCCAGTGGTAAATTGCCAAGGATGCCATTTTTATGCCTGCAAATGATTTCACTAACTTTGTGACACTAAACAATCATTTCAATTTTCATGACACGCTTTGACCATTAACCCTTTAATTACTAAATTTCTTCGAAAAAATTTAAATATTTACTTATTTAATGTCCATTTGTAGGCCAAGAAAAGACTATTTTTGAAATTTTAAAATTTCAAAAATAGTCTTCTCCTGGCCTGTAAATGGACATTACTCAAAACCACTACAGGGGCCGGTTTTGGCCAGTTTCATCACGAAAGGGTTAAGTGATTAACTAAGTCTTAATTTAACCCTAAAATTTGTTCAATCAAGAAAATTAAAAAATGTTCATATAACATATATCCATGTGCAGACGAAGAAAAGATTGTTTTTAAAAGTCTAATGATGGAATGACTGGCTCGGTTATCGAGTTGTTCATTCCAGTGATGCGTTTTCAAAAATAGTCTTCTCCTTCGATCAATACTCACCATTCTGTTACTACTGATATACAGCTGGCCTTGACAGCGGCTCTAGGATTATAGACTTAGAAAGCTTTACCGACTCCTGGGAACCGGGTACTCGGCTCCCAACTGCTGAGTACCCGTTTACCATAGAGCTCATTCTTGTTTGCATAGCAACAAGAGCAATACATGCTTTCTGCATTGAGGATTTTTGTGTTTTTTTGTGAAAGAAAATCTAAGTCTTTAATCTGTAGTGATAGTTGTGTGTTCGTGAAAGGATTAACTAAAGGATACTATGGAGAATACCGCCGAAGATAACCAGGTTGTATCATTCTTTATTATCCATAGTTAAAAGACTCTAAATTTCGGTGTGTCGCATGTTCCAATTTCTGACCCCATAGAATCTGGGACGCGTGCTAACAACGATATATGCCAGACGATCGCCTTCTTTAACCCCCAACAGGCGATCGGCAGATATGAAAATAGGTGTTATGCTACGGTATTTCTAACACGAATATCGGCTGACATCGTTCTCCGTAGGATCCGAGTGGGTGACGTCCCGGTCGCTCGGATGTTTATGTGAAGAAAAATTTTTCATTAATTCGCGCATCTTGTTCTGGGTGCTGCGTACTAAAAATGGTACCGGAAACTTTAGAATGATCAAGTTTACGTGCGATCACGATCGGTTTGCAATGATCGGTGGTTTCTAAATTCTTGAGTAGATGCGTGGTCTGCGGTTTTACCGTGTGATACAGCAGTTTGTTATACATTTTGTTGTTTTCTTCACATATCGTGCTGCTTTCGTTAGGAGTATAATTTATATTGATTAGTAAATATACCCCGAATGCTATGCGATATGATTCCTGGAGCCGTTACACATCCTGGAGGATCTATTATGGGTGTGTTTAATGCCCGCCTCGTTCTTGTCGTCATAATCAATGCGATCGTTGTTGTAACGTGGCGGGGTGGGGGAGGGTTACAGTTAATTTATGAGTCAAATTATTTGAAAATTAATTGTCTGCCTTCCATCTGGGTCTCGTTCCGCTTGTTTATTGTAGGTTTGTGCTTATGTTATAGGCCAAGCCAGCCCCGCCATCATGTGACGAATGCCATAAGTTTGTCCGTGTCGTGTTCAAGGACCATGTCTGTTTTAGGTGTGCCCTGTGTAATATTGATCATAGGTGTAATGTTTGTGCAGTGTGGTCCGTTGAGATGATGGTTAAGTTCCTTGCCCAGAAGGACTTGGGCTGGGTCTGACGTGGGGTCAGGCGGTCCGAGAGTAAATCGTGGAGCGCCCGGTTCGGCCGGTGGGGGTGCTTCACGTCCCCAGCTGGAGGTGGCGGAGATGGCACCGCCGGCGTGGTTTGGTCTGGCTATGCAGGGTTTTCTGCATAGCGTTCTGCCCACGCTGGTGTCGTCCCTGCTACCAAAGGTTGGGGGGCAGTTTCTCCCCATGCCTGGTACGGATCCTGTCCTTAGACAGGATTCTGGACTGGTTACCGAGGGGGCCGTCTCGTACGGCCCCCTGGCAGTCCCGTCTGGCTTCGGCCAGACGGGTTCTGTTTCTCTGCGGCCACCTCCGGGTGGTCCAGTAGCGGTGGCCGGTCCGTCAGGTGTGGGAGCCGTCCGCCAGGACGGTTCCACGGTTGACTCGTCTAGTGACGACTCTTCGGAGTCTGAAGACGAGGAGGCCGAGGAGGAGAGGTTGCTGCGGCCCGTGAAGCCGCAGGTGGAGAATATGGAGGTTGATTCCGTCCTGGACGGAACCGGCCTCCATTTGTCTGGTTTGGCGCAAGCCAGGTCAGCGGCTCCGCCTGTGGCTGAGGCCAATCCGGTACCGTGCACCGGTTCCGTGCGGCTTGGTTTGGCACCAGCCGTCACGGGAACGGGTGTGCCGGGCCGGGCGTGGTACTCACCTATCTCGCCTGGTCCGGCAGTCGGACGTGGGGTGCCGTTGGCGCCCGTGTCCGGCTATGGTTCCGCGACTGCTACGGGTCCGTACGGTTTTCCGTGCGGACCTACCCCATGGACCGGAGTGTTTCATGGGGTGGCGGCGGAACCGTGTGGTACCGGAGTGCCTGGCGTGTCAGCCATGGCTCCTTGCCGGGAGGCCGTGGCTGGCAGGCCCGTGAGCACGTCAACGGGTGACGTGTTTGCAGGGGTGTCTTCATCGGAGGTAGATTGGTCAGATGCTCTGGCGTGGCTAGCCAGGGTTGACCCGTCTGTGGTTTCGCCCACGGCAGATGAAGATGCGCCCCGTGCGTCGATCAGGACGGGGATTTTGCCCGCGGCCTGGATCCAGTCAGTGGGACTGGATCCACGGTTCATAGATTTGTTGGACGCTATTTATAGCAAACAACTGATGACCAAGGGTCAGCTCCCTGCGGCCTCCAGGGAGGTGCGGGCAAGATGTCGTATTCCGCGGGGGGAATACGACAGATATGGTGTAGTCCCGTCGGTCACTGAGGATGACCGATGGGTACTGGGCGTCCAGAGTGCCATGGCGGGTGGCCCCGGTCCGGCACTTGTGGACATGTCTCAGGTACACCAGGAAGAAGTCCTGTCCCTATGCGATGAGGGTGTGAGGGCAGCGATGAGCGCTGTCAACCACTCGTATCGTCTCCTTCAGTCGGTGTGGGCTGAAGCGGGGGCAGGCCACCCTGTGCCACCTGTGGCGCTTTCATGTGTCAATGATGGCCTGGTGCTGTCTATGGACGCATTGGCAAGGGTGCAAGCGCGAGTGACGAAATTCAGGAGGCAAATGGTTATTGACCATATGCGTCCGGCTACGGCAGTCAGGGAGCGTCTTCTTGGGACGCCCCTGACAGGGCCTAGCATCTTCGGTGGCCAAGCGCGGGCCATCTTAGAGGATACCGCCAGTATCGCGCAGAATCGGTTAGCGGTAAACCTAGAGCTAGTGCGGCAAGTGCACACACTAGGGGCTGTGGGGAAACCGCTAACGGGACAACCTTCAAAGAAGCAGAAGAAGCATAAGGGCAAGGCGAAAGCTAGGCCTGTTGCGACTTCTGCTTCAGCTGGGTTTTCTGAGCCGCCGCAGGCGAAGAAGCCCAGGAAGGTTGTAGAGGCGCCTACCCTCCCCAATGTTGCTCCTGACCGCCCTAGAGGCGGGAAAGGTAAGGGTAAGGCCTCAAAGGGCGGACAGAAGGGGCCGAAGCGTACCTGAGGGTACGAAAGCTCCCTTCATATCCGCCTGGACCGCGCCTGTGCGACAGGAACAGCGGTGCCAGTTATACCCGTCGTGCCTAGAACGAAATGGTTCTCTCTCTCTCGTTAAGAAAGAGGGGGGGTGGGGCGGACTGCGAGCCGGACAACCCCGTTAGACGTCGAGGCGTCTATGGTGGATGGAAGGCTCATGCGTTTCGTCGAGGCCTGGCGAGGTGTGATGTCAGACAGTCTGGTCCTGGGATGGTTATCCCAGGGTTACATGCCGGAGTGGTGGGACTTTCCACAACAAAATCTGTCTTTGGCACCTGTCTGGACACCCGTACCAAGGGAGCCAGACAAGTTAGAAGCCGTTCAAAAGGAAGTGTCGGGTTTGCTTCTGAAGGGAGCAATAAAACCAGCAAACCGAAACACTCCAGGCTTCTATTCAAACATGTTCCTTGTCCCCAAGAGCACAGGGGGATGGAGACCCATACTCAATCTCAGGCCATTAAATTGGTTTATCCATACGCCTCGGTTCCAGATGGAAACGCCGAGGTCAGTAATGGCGGGATTCAGGAAAGGAATGTGGTGTGTATCGATCGATCTGAAAGATGGATATTTCCACATTCCTATGAATCGGAGTTGGCACAGGTTTCTGAGATTTGCGTTTCAGAATCAAGTATGGGAGTTTACAGTTCTCCCGTTCGGCCTGTCGACAGCTCCGAGGGTTTTCACAAGAGTGGTCCTTGCGGTGACAGCGTTTCTCAGAAAAGAGAACGTGGCGCTACACACCTACATAGACGACTGGCTGTTCAAGGCAGACTCGGCAGCCAGGTTGAACGTGGATACTGCTCTGACTCTGAAGTTACTTTCAGATCTAGGCTGGATAGTCAACGAGGAGAAATCCGAGTTGACGCCCACTCAACATTTCGTTTATTTGGGGATGCGATTCGACCTCGAGGAGGGCAGGGTTTACCCGTCAGAGCCCAGAGTGGTGTCTCTGTTAGCCATCCTCAAGAGTTTTCGAGTGGGAAACCACATTCAGGCGAGGCGGTTCCTTCAGATGCTGGGCATGATGGTCTCCATGGAGCAGGTTATCCTGTACGCTGCTCTAATGCGAAGGCCTATCCAGTTGTATCTGATGTCTCTGTGGAAACAGAGAACAGAACCCCTGGTCTCGGGCACATGGACTCTCCTGGAGAGGCAGCTGCATATCAATCTGTTGGAAATGATGGCAGTGGAACTGGCGTTGGAAGAGTTCCTTCCGATGATCAGGGGCAAGGTGATATTGATACGGTCGGACAATTCGACAGTAGTATCATATATAAATCGCCAAGGCGGGACCAGGTCACCCACTCTGTGTATCAGGGTGTGGCACTTGATTCAATGGTGCAGGAATTACTCGGTTGTTTTGAAAGCAGCTCATATTCCTGGCCGATTGAACATTCTGGCGGATGCTTTGTCTCGCAGACAGAGAATTCAGCCAACAGAATGGTCCCTCAACCCTCCGGTTCTGCAACGGATCTTCGAGCATTGGGGCAAACCCAACGTGGACTTGTTCGCCACAAAGGAAAATGCTCAAATCATGACATATGTCTCGCCGATTCCAGATCCAAATGCCGTCGATACAGACGCTCTGGCGATAAGCTGGAGAGGGATGCACGCTTACGCGTACCCACCCACCATTCTTCTACCGAAGGTATTGGTGAAGGTCAGGGAGGAACCGTGTCTGGTCCTGCTAATAGCGCCGTATTGGCCGAGCAGGGCGTGGTTCACGGATCTTCTAGATCTGCTGGTGGAAAATCCTGTGCAGTTGCCCGAGATTCCGAACATAATCTCCCAGGCCAAGGGACGCTTCCTACACGAGCGTCCCGAAATGTTCAAATTGACTGCGTGGATGTTATCAAACAACGTTCCACGTTGGAAGGCTTTTCTCGACAGGCTGCTGATTTCATCGCGGTTGCGAGAAGGAGGTCAACCTTCAAGTCATATAACAACAAGGTTAACAGATTTGCAGACTGGTGTGAAGAAAAGGGTATTGATACCTTTCAATCCACTATTCAGCAAATAGCAGACTTTCTCTGTGAGCTGTTCTTTTCAGGACTAGCTCCCGTCACAGTTGCTGGATACAAGTCAGCTTTGGCATCAGTTATCCCTTGTCTAGCCAACAGGGATAGTCCAGAGGTGGCCCAGTTGAATGTGATGTTGAAGGGAATGAGCAATCTCCGCCCGAGACAACCGGTAGTCATTCCAGCCTGGAGTCTATCTTTAGTGCTTAATGTACTGGCCAAGCACCCTTTCGAACCGGTGCGTTCGGCTAGTCTAAAGCATTTGACTCTAAAGGCGGTCTTTCTATTGGCAGCTTCCTCAGCTAGAAGGCGCATTGAGATCCATGCGCTTTCGGCAGAGAGGAACCGATTTATTGTTTCTGGAGAAGGTCTGCGTCTTCTGCCAAGAGCAGAGTTTATGTCAAAGAACCAATCTTTGAGATATCCCAGCAAACCGATCATTATACCGAAGTTAACTAGGTTTGATCGTGATGCCAGTGTCTGGTGCCCGGTCCGTGCTTTGACTAAGTACAAGAAACGGACTGACTCGTTACGGTCGAACGATAGACATCTGTGGATCTGCCATAAAAAGCCTTATGGCGCCGCATCCATGGATACTATCTCTCGTTGGGTGGTCAAATGCATTGAGACTACTCACGAGATGGCGACTGGGCACCAGGTGCAAGGCGTAAGGGCACACGATGTCAGAGGAATAGCCGCCTCGACCGCTTTTTACAATGGTGTTCCATTAGAGGACATCATGGCCGTTGCACAATGGCACTGTGAGTCCTCATTCACGGATTACTATATGAGGGATGTGTCAGACTCAGCCAATCCACTCGCTTTAGCTGTTTTGAAATGATAGTTAGTGACCACACTGCTCTTCACCCTTTTTTCACTTTGGTAAGAAAAGAACCTAAAGCAGGCATGGTCAGGCGAGAGGATATCAACCAGATTGTGTCACTGATGGCCGAACCGGTGAATGGTTGGAGGCAGTACGTCTGAAGTCCAATTATCATAAGGTAATTCAATAGTGAGAGTTTTTTGTATCATGTATATGTATCATGTTCATTCATCTTATATATTCATGCTCATTCCCAGGCTAATACATGGAATATGCAGGGAGTAGTTAACCCTCTTGGCATATTGGTGTTTTCAGGCGAGATACATGTTCGTGAGTTCTCTCCCTTTTCTTAGGAGGAAAAAGGGGGGGGAGGCCATGACGCGAATGTGATTCGGTTCCGTGAACTTGACGGTCCTTTTAGGTCTCCGTTAGTCAAGTTTGAAGTCTAAAATCTTTCTCCAAGGGGCAAAATTAGCATTTATGGCTTGCCCCTTCCCACCAGGTTACTGATCAAATCTGGTGTATATCAGAAGTAACAGAATGGTGAGTATTGATCGAAGGAGAATGAAGGAAATGTCAATTTCCCTTTCTCTGAGATCTAACAATACTCACCATTCTGTTACGGACCCAGCCTCCCAGCCCCACGGAGGCAAGCCATAGTTTTCTCTTGTTTGGTGGCTATGCAAACAATATGAGCTCTATGGTAAACGGGTACGCAGCAGTTGGGAGCCGAGTACCCGGTTCCCAGGAGTCGGTAAAGCTTTCTAAGTCTATAATCCTAGAGCCGCTGTCAAGGCCAGCTGTATATCAGAACTAACAGAATGGTGAGTATTGTTAGATCTCGGAGAAAGGGAAATTGACATTTCCTTCATTCTCTTGGTCAGCAAATGGTAATTTCTCAATTCTCCTTCGATCAATAATTCACCATTCTATTACTTCTGATGCAAGCTATCCTGGATAGCTGGCCCTAGGACTATAGACTTAGTAAGCTTTACCGACTCCTGGATCCGGGTACTCGGCTCCCAACTGCCGAGTACCCGTTTGCTATGAAGCTCATTCTTGTTTGCATAGCAACAAGAGCTACATGCTTTTTTGTGCAGTCTTTTTCTGTGTATTGTGATAGCTTTGTGCGCTCTCTAAGGATTATATTGGATTACCATGGATGGAGCCAATGATAACCAGGTTGTATAAGTCCATGTTATTCCATAGTTAAAAGACTTAAGTCTTCAAAATTTTGTCTGTGTCGCATGTTCCAATTTCTGACCCCGAATCTGGGATGTGTGTTAACAACGAAATATGCCAGATTGATCGCCTTCTTTTAACCCCAACAGGCGATCGGCAGATATGAAATAAGGTGTTGGCTTTACGGTGTTTTAACACGAAAATTGGCTGACGTCGTTCTCTGTAAGATCCGAGCGGGTGACGTCACACCCGTGTTGTCTCGGATTTTTATGTGAAGAAAATGTTTCGTTAATTCGCGCATCTGATTCTGGGTGCTGCGTACTTTATTGGTACCAGAAAAACTTTGGAATTTTCAAATTTTGCGTGCTATCACGATCTGTTTGCAATGATCGGTGGTTTCAAAATTCTTGATTTAGATGTGTGGTCTGCGGTTTTACCGTGTGCTACAGCAGTGTGTTTACATTTTGTTGTTTCTTCACATATCGTTTTGGCCTTCGTTAGGAGTATAATTTATATTGATTAGTAAATATACCCCGAATGCTATGCGATATGATTCCTGGTTCCGTTATACATCCTTGAGGATCAGTTTATGGGTGTATTATTGCCCTCATCATTCTTGTCGTCATAATCAATGCGATCTTTGCTGTAACAGGGTTAACATGTAATTTATGATCAAATTATTTGAAAATTAATTGTCTGCCTTCCATTCCTGTTTCATTCCGCTTGCTTATTGTAGGTTTGTGCTTATTTATAGGCCAAGCCAACCCCGCCATCATGTGATGAGTGCCATAAATTTGTGAGGGTTCTATTCAAGGACCATGTCTGTTTCTGTTGTGCCTAATGTAATCTTGACAGTAGGTGTAATGTTTGTGCAGTGCCCAGAAGGACTTGGCAGGGTCTGACGCGTGGTCAGGTGGTCCGAAAGCAAATCGTGAAGCATCCGTTTCGGCCCTTGGGGGCATTCCACGTCTGCAACCAGAGGTTGCAGAGACGGCACCGCCGGCGTGGGTTGGTCCTGCTATGCAAGGCTTCTTGCATAGCGTTCTGCCTACGCTGGTGTCATCCCTGCTTCCAAAAGTTGTAGGGCAGTCTCTTCCCGTGCTTGGTTCTGTCCTTGGACATGGTTCTGGACTGGCCACCGAGTCCCCCTCATCGGGCTCTGGCCTGATGGGCTCTGTCTCTCTGCGGCCACCTCCAGGTGGTCCAGTAGCGGTGGCCGGTCCGTCAGGCATGGGAGCCATCCGCTAGGATGGCTCCATAGTTTTCTCGTCTAGTGACGACTCTTCGGGGTCTGAAGACGAGGAGGAGAGATTGCTGCGGCCTGAGATGCTGTGGGTGGAGAGCATGGAGGTTGATTCCGTCCTGGACAGAACCGTCCTCCATCTGTCTGGCTTGGCGCAAGCCAGGGCAGTGGCTCCACCCGTGGTTGAGGCCACTCCGGTACTGGGCACCGGTCCCGTGATGGTTGGTTTGCCGCCAACCGACACGGTGACAGGTGTGGCTGGCCAGGCATGGTACTCACCTATCTCGCCTGGTCCGGCGGTCAGGCATGGGTTGCCATTGGCGCCCGTCTTTGGCCACGGTTCTTCAACCGTTATGGGTCCGCACAGTTTTCCGTGCGGGCCTACTCCATGGACTGGTGTTTTTCATGGGGTGATGGTGGAACCGTACGGTACCGGAGTTCCTGGCATATCAGCAATGGCTCCTAGCCGGGAGGCTGTTGCTGGTAGGGCCGTGAACATGTCAACGGGTGACGTGTTCACGGGAGTGTCCTCCTCGGAGACAGACTGGTCAGAGGCTCTGGCTTGGCTAGCCAGGGTATACCCGTCTGTGGTTTCGACCACGGCTGAGGAAGATGCACCCCCGTATATCGGTGGCATCGATTAGGACAGGGATCTTGCCCGCAGCCCGGATCCAGTCTGTTGGACTGGATCCAAGGTTTATGGAGTTGCTTGGTGCTATTTATAGCAAACAACTCCTGACCAAAGGCCAGCTTCCTGCGCGGGGGGAATATGACAGATATGGTGTTGTCCCAACGGTCACCGAGGATGACCGCTGGGTGTCCAGAGTGCTGGAGCGGGTGGCCCTGCCCCGGCGCTGGTGGACAAGTCTCAGGTACACCATGACAAAGTGCTGTCCCTATGCGATGAGGGGTTGAGGGCAGGAATGAGTGCTGTCAATCATTCTTATCGCCTTCTTCAGTCGGTGTGGCCTGAAGCGGGGGCAGGCCACCCTGTGCCACCTGTGGCGCTTTCATGTGTCAATGACGGCCTGGTGCTGTCTATGGACGCATTGGCAAGGGTGCAAGCGCGAGTGACAAAGTCTAGGAGGCAGATGGTCCTTGACCATATGCGTCCAGCTATTGCCATTAGGGAGCGTCTTCTTGGGCCGGCCCTTGCTGGCCCTAGCATCTTTGGTGGCCAAGCGCGGGCCATCTTAGAAGACACTGCCAACATCGTGCAGAATCGGTTGCCGGTTAATCTACAGCTGGAGCTAGTGCGTCAGGCGCACGCACTAGGGGCTGTAGCCAAGCCGCTAACCGGGCAACCTTCTAAGAAGCAGAAGAAGCACAAAAGCAAGGTGAAAGCTAAGCCTAGGGCTGCTTCTGCTTCTACTGGGTCTTTTCAGCCGCCTCCGCCCTCCCCAATGTTGCTCCTGATCGCCCGAGAGGCGGGAAGGGGAAGGCTAAGTCCTCTAAGGGCGGAAAGAAGGGAGCGGATTGTACCTGAGGGTACGAGGGTTCCCTTCCTATCTGCCTGGACCGCACCTGTGTGACAGGAACAGCAGTGCCAGTTAGACCGGCCAAGCCAAGACCAAAATGGTTCTCACTCTCTCTCGTCAAGAGAGGGGGGGGAGTGGATCGCGAGCCAGACACCCGCATTAGGCGTCGATGCGTCTATAGTGGGTGGAAGGCTCATGCATTTCGTCGAGGCTTGGCGAGGTGTGACGTCAGAAAGTCTGGTCCTGGGATGGTTATCCCAGTGGTACATGCCGGAGTGGTGGGATTTTCCGCCACAGAATCTGTCTTTGGCACCTGTCTGGACAATCGTACCAAGGGAACCAGACAAGTTAGAAGCCATTCAAAACGAAGTGTCAGGTTTGCTTCTGAAGGGAGCAATAAAACCAGCAAACCGGAACACTCCAGGCTTCTATTCAAACATGTTCCTTGTCCCCAAGAGCACAGGGGCATGGAGACCCGTACTCAATCTCAGGCCATTAAACTGGTTTATCCATACGCCTCGGTTTCAGATGGAAACTCCAAGGTCGGTAATGGCAGGATTGAGGAAGGGAATGTGGTGTGTATCGATCGATCTGAAAGATGCATATTCCACATTCCAATGAACAGGAGTTGTCACAGGTTTCTGAGATTCGCGTTTTAGAATCAAGTGTGGGAGTTTGTAGTCCTCCCATTTAGCCTGTCGACAGCTCCACAAGTTTTCACCAGAGTGGTCCTTGTGGTGACAGCGTTTCTCTGAAAAGAGAACGTGGGGCTTCACACCTACATAGACGATTGGCTGATCAAAGCAGACACATTAGCCAGGTTAGAGGTGGATACTGCTCTGACTCTGAAGTTACTTTCAGATCCAGGCTGGATAGTCAACAAGGAGAAATCTGAGTTGATACCCACTCAACAGTTCGTTTATTTAGGGATGCGATTCGATCTCTAGGAGGGCAGGGTTTACCCATCAGAGCCCAGAGGGGTGTCTCTGTTAGCATCCTCAAGAGTTTTCGATTGGGAAACCACATTCAGGCGAGGCGGTTTCTTCAGATGCTGGGCATGATGGTCTCCATGGAGCAGGTAATCCCGTACGCTGCTCTGATGCGAAGACCTATCCAGTTGTATCTAATGTCTCTGTGGAAACAGAGAACAGAACCCCTGTCAAAGCTGGTGCCAGTTTTGGAGCCAATAATGTCGCATCTTGTATGGTGGAAAAAGTGTCAGAATCTCCTAGATGGGGTTTCGCTGCACCTACCCCACCCCCAGCTGTCCGTGTACACGGATGCATCGCTGGAGGGATGGGGGGCCTGCCTGGGAGAACACCAGTTCTCGGGCACATGGACTCTCCAAGAGAGCCAGCTGGATATCAATCTGTTGGAAATGAGGGCAGTGGAACTGGCATTGGAAGAGTTTCTTCCAAAAGTCAGGGGCAAGGCGATAGTGATACGGTCGGACAACTCGACAGTAGTATCATACATAAATCGCCAAGGCGGGACCAAGTCATCCACACTATGTAGGAAAGTGTGGCACTTGATTCAATGGTGCAGGAATTACTCCGTTGTTTTGAAGGCAGCTCACATTCCTGGGCGATTGAACACTCTGGCAGATGCTTTGTCTCGGAGACAGAGAATTCTGCGAACGGATTGGTCTCTCAACCCTCCAGTTCTTCACAGGATCTTCGAGCATTGGGGCAAACCCAACGTGGACTTGTTCGGCACAAAGGAAAATGCTCAAATCATGACTTATGTCTCGCCGATTCCAGATACAAATGCCGTTGATACAGACGCTCTGGCAATAAGCTGGAGAGGGATGCACGCTTACGCGTACCCACCCACCATTCTTCTGCCGAAGATATTGGTGAAGATCAGGGAGGGACCGTGCCTGGTCCTACTAATAGCGCCATTTTGGTTCAGCAGGGCGTGGTTCACGGATCTTCTAGATCTGCTGGTGGACAATCCAGTGCAGTTACCCGAGATTCCGAACATAATCTCCCAGGCCAAGGGACGCTTCCTACACGAGCGGTCAGAAATGTTCAAATTGACTGCGTGGATGTTATCAAACAACGTTCTACATCAGAAGGCTTTTCTCGACAAGCTGCGAATTTCATCGCAGCTGCGAGAAGGAGGTCAACCTTCAAGTCATATAACAACACGGTTAACAGGTTTGCAGACTGGTGTGAAGGAAAGGGTATTGATACCTTTCAATCCACTATTCAGCAAATAGCAGACTTTCTCTGTGAGCTGTTCTTTTCAGGACTAGCTCCTGTCACAATTTCTGGATACAAGTCAGCTTTGGCATCAGTTATCCCTTGTCTAGCCAACAGGGATGGTGAGTATTGTAAGATCTCGGAGAAAGGGAAATTGAAATTTCCTTCAGACCACTGTAAAAGCATGTTTTTGGGCCAGCTTGTGCCTTGAAGGGACAATCATTATGTTGTACGGTTTGCTAACAAGCACTATATGTTGTCGATAAAGAAATATTTGTCATCCGATCTGTCACTCAAGTATATGATGTCATAATCGATTGCGTCACATGTTGACTGACGTCGCAATCAAAATGCAAAATGAATCACATCAAGGTCTGTCATGAACATTGAATAGTCCGTCAAGTGTATAAATTGTATGTATTTACTATTTAATAAACGTTTTGTTGAATATTTTTTAAACTAATTTAACTGGGCCCTGTTGCTGCCATATACATAGGCAGTAATGGCACCTAATAAAATTAGTTTCAAAACATTCAATAGCTTACCTGCACAGTTACCTTGAAAGTGGGGTTCTTAAAATTCAGAACTCAAGGTATATAGATTGGTCACAACATGTGCAAAGCATGGGTGAAGCTTAACTAAAAATGGGTGTGGGATAGCTAGAAATGGGCAGTGCTTAGCTATAATTGGGCTGGGCTTAGCTATAATAACTAGGATCCTGAGCTAATGTGTCTTTTACTTTCTAATTACAGATATTCCCCTGTTGGGTCAGGTTCGTATTCTGCTCGACTCTGATGGACTGAAGCTCATCGGCATTATATTCGCCCTCTGGGTCTACGCTACATTTACAACGACATTCATTATCCTGGTTCCCCGCTACTATGATGGTCACGTCAGCATAGAATTAATTGCAGGTGTTTATAATAGATAGTCCACTATAGAATGGATGGATCTGATCTGTCACTCAAGTGTCTGATGTTTTGATAATCAAGAATGCCACTCGTTATTTGCAGGGCTCGTACACACCTATGGAAAGTCATGAAAAGTATGGATTTATAAGAAACTCATTTCCGGACGTTGAAAAGTATGGAAAATTCGATATTTTTCTGTTAAGCATTTGGAAAAGTATGAAAAATTTAAATTGGGAGTGATTCTCTGAGTAATTCTTATTTGTAAATTGTTATAGATAATATTCAAAATATTGATGAACTCGGCTACTAATTCTGCAAAAGTTGTCAGGTTTGAAATGAACACGGATTAGAGAAATCATAAAATGTGTCGGAAAATTCATAAATTAGGCATGGAGAAAGTATGTAATTTAGTTCGGTAGAAAGTGTATTAACCCTGTATTTGATGGCATAATCAAAATGATATAGCTCTGTCACGAAAATCGAAAAGTCTGTACAAATTGTATGTCTTCAGTTAGATGAATTTCCAATCTAATAAAAATTCTCTTGGATATTTTGAAACTAATTTGATTGGGAGCTGTTGCTGCCAACAGCCGCTGGTCAAATTAGTTTCCAAATATTCAACAGCTTACTTGTATAGTTACGTTTATGGATGCAATCGACATCAATACTAATTCGAATCTCAGGAATTTAAGTTTTACCATAACTGTAAATGGCTATTGTATTCTTCTCGGCTACTTAACCCCAAACAAAGCCCTAACCAAAATACTGAAATCTATGGAATCATCCGCTACCAGCACCATAGGTGTTCTTAAAAACAACCAAACTTGGTATACTGACGACCCTCTAGTAGTAAAACTGTCAGCAGAGCAGAATGCGTTATGGCTGCGCATCTATCAACGTGACCAAAGTGAAGAGCACACCAAACTACGCCGGGAGCGCAATATTATTCTGCGCCACATTAGCGAATGCTTTAAAGATCTTGCTATTCAACAGGCAGACTCCCTAGCAGATGAAATCACTGCCACGGATGACTGTCACAAAATGTTTCGGCAGCCCGAGCCCTACGAGTTACTGACTACACACCGCCACTCACTGTACACAACTCTGAAGGACACTGTAGGGACTGACCAGCGAAAAGCCGAGGCGATCCGAGAATGGTTCATGGAACAGTTCACTGACAACGATGATGAGCCCTTGCACCCGTTCTCAGGAGACCCCAGGCCATTACTAACACCAAATAAAACAGCAGAAGTTGAGAAGGCACTTAAAGCCTGAAAAATGGATGTGCATCTGGACCTGATGGCATGAACAATGAACTATTCAAATATGCAAGTGACATTATCTCAAAACTGATCACGCACCTAATCAATTCAGCTTTTATGCACCACCTTCCCATCGACGCTGTAGGCCAAGGCACCCTTATCGCACTGCCCAAGCCCAAGAAGCCACCTGGGCCAATCTGCGACCCATTGTGCTCCTCAACAGCATACGGAAAATCCTATCCAATGTTACTCTATGCCGCATCCGAGACAAGATCGATTACTTCACCGGATCATGTCAAAGTGGCTTCAAACGTGGACGTAACTGCGCAGACATTGTATGGGCTCTGCATGCTTGTGTCAGTAGTCATGTCCAAACACTGGGACTTCCACAAAATGGGCATTGACATGTCACGAGCCTTCGACACAATTAAATGCTCAAAGATCTTAGATGTACTACGCCAGCCCAGTTGCATTGAAGATGAGCTACGATTAGTGAGACTAATGCTTGCAGACGCCAAGCTGAGAGTACGAGTCAAAACAGTGAAGTCTGTAGAGTTTGAGACATCAATCACAGGGAGATGGTCTTTCTCCAGTGCTTTTCACCTGCTACCTTGCTGCCACATTGAAATCTGTGCGGGAAAATTCCACAAGACCAAACACACACACTCCCCCAGTGTCAATACTGGGCATGCCACTAGAGATGGAATATGCCGATGATGTGGACTTCATAGACGAGGAAAAGAAACCCCTTGATGAACTTCTCCCAATAGCTGTAAGCAAACTAAAAATTGAGAATCTCTATGAATGAATCCAAAACAGAGTTCACCCACATATACATATCGACAAAGCATGAAACTATAGAAAATGACGACCCACTTCGTGACGCCGAACCATGGAGGAAAAGTAAAATCCTGGGCTCACTGCTTTGCAGTGCTGCTGACATTTCTGCACGCTGCGTCATGGGAAACATAGCTTTCCAGTCCTTCTGGAAGCTATGGATTCGTAGATCAAAGATTGCCTTGATAAAGAGGCTACGTTTATACAATGCAACCTGCGTTTCCTTGATGCTGTATAGCCGTAACAGCTGGACAGCTCCAAAGGCAGCTCTAGACAAACTCGATGCCTGCCAGCGCAAACACCTACGCACCAACCGATGGCCAGATAGCATAATTTCCAACGATGCACTATACGCTGTCTGTAAAAGTCGCCCAGCAAAGATGGTCCATGTTTGACCATGTGCTAAGGATGCCAGAAGCGACACAGCACAGAGCCCTGGAATTCGCCCTACTCGGAGCCAGCAAATACAAAGCCAGGAGAGGACGTGATTGCAGAAATCTGCTAAGTGTGCTACGACGTGACCTCAAGAAAGCAGGACTCGGTACACTCAAGTCAAGAATGGACCTGAGGAAGCTAAGGATTTCGGCCGAGGACAAGACACAGTGGGCAAAAGCGAAGATGGACTGATTGCAGCTATAGGATGTTATATTACTACAGCCGCAGAATACAGTAATCATACATACTTAACCCTTTAACACTCATATCATCCAAAAACGGCTTCTGCAGTGATCTTGGGAAATGTCTATTTGCAGACCAAGAGAAGACTATTTTTGAAAATTTACCACTTGAATGACTGGCTCGATGACCAAGCCAGTCATTCCAGTGGTAAATTGTCAAAAATAGTTTTCTTGGTCTGCAAATAGACATTTTCAATGAGAAGTTTTCTTGAACAAATTTAAGGCTTAAAGGGTTAACTGATTTGGCTCAAATCTTAACACACCAATGGATCTTACTGTTAAAGAGGTTTTCCAGGCTTTGCCTATGATCTGGATAAAAAACATGAATCTGTATCGGATGACATTCTGGATCTATGGATATCTTGGAAGATACTTTTCCGATTTGGTGCAGATTTGTACACAAGAAAGGGAGTAACTGACTGGCCATATACCAGAATTAAACAATGATCCGAGAAAATGACAAAAACGTGAAGACAGAGATTTCCAATCTGTGATTGCTGTTTTCATTTGTTTTGCTAAAGTTATTTGTTAGCCATTAATTTTCAACGATGGTCTTTGAATTTGAAAGAAGCTTTAGAGTGTGTAAATTAGACGAGATGGTGTGGTACTGGTTAGTGCTCTGGCATTCTTAACCAGTAAATCTCAGAATGGCAATATCCTGCGTTCATCGGCAGTATTGGGGAACATATTTTCATTTTCATCCTGCACTTATATTATTGGTACCGATGTAAAACCAGAAAACTGATGTGTACTGAATTTAAATAAAACCAGCCTAGATATTACCTAAATGGGACCTTTAAAATATAGACCTGAATTTGGCTAACTAAGCAAATTTGTTATAGTTATTTGACAGCACTAACTATGAGGAAAACTTGTTATTAACCCTTTAACACTCTTATCGGCCAAATATGGCTTCTGCCGTGGTCTTGAAATATGCTCATTTGCAGACCAAGAGAAGAGTGTTTTTGAAGATTTATCACTGGAATGACTGGCTCGATAAACGAGCCAGTCATTCCAGTGGTAAATCGTCAAAAATAATCTCTTGGTCTGCATTTTATGGACATTTTCTATGATAAATTTGTTGAATAAATTTGAGAGTTAACTAGTTAACCCTTACCACTCTGGTGTCAATATTCTATCTTTTACTGTGTCAATATCAAAGAAACGGCACAATATCCCACCAAATTGGTTGAAAAATTAACACCAGTTCATCTTTTAATTTAATTTGACGATTACAAATTTTGACACCAGAGTAGTAAGTGTTAAGCAGGAATATACCTTGGCTTGTGTATCTGTTGTTTCAGCATTTCTCACCTTGGCATCAGTAGTTCTGCTAACTCTGTTCCGTGCAAGCACAATCAATCCGGGAGTGGTACCTCATGTGAATTCTCAAAACCTTGCAGGTAAGCATATTTGAATAGCTTGAATAGACAGAAAAGTTTAGCAAGAATAATCGTTTTTAGTTGATGTTCATCTTCAGATCAGCTATGTTCAGAAATACTGTATTGAATATGTTTGATGATTTTTATGTTGACTAACTAGTATGTTGAGCTATAATGAGGATTGTGTGTCACTGACCACGCCTTCAAGTTAATATTTCATGAGAGATCTGTTGAGGCTGATTATGGCCTATAAATAAAATTTATATTGTTCAGTATTTCGGTGTCCATCTTGTATTTTCCAAAATTTGTCATGAAATCATTAAAATAGTGCACCTCATTAATGGCTGGGTTGATTTTTATCAAACTTGGCTGCCCTTAAACTTCATACACTTCAAAAGACAAGCTTCGTGATTGCATTGTAATAGAGGGATCTGATCTGTCACTCAAATATCTGATATCATGGTCAAACATATCACATGTTAGCTGATGTCACAGTTAAAATTACATAGCTATGACCCCTCTATTACATATATTTTGGCACATTATCTGTTTCAGAAGGCTCCGGTTGGATTCAGTGTAAAAGCTGTGTTAAGCCACGGCCACCTAAAGCACACCACTGTCGACGGTGTGGTCAGTGCGTTCTTAGAATGGACCACCACTGTCCATGGTAAGTCACTAGTGTGCTAGACAAATGCATAAATGCACTAAAACTCTGTACATGTACCGCACAATAAACTTACTGTGTTTTTCATATTCGAGTCTGGCTATAAATGTTATCATTATTTGTACAGCCCAGCAATGTCTTGTTACTTGCTGTTGCAACCAGTCCTTGATAAAGGAACTTGACAATATCGCGATATATTATCCGTAAATATTGTGATATGTATCAATATATATCATATGAATGATATACACCAATGTTTGAAGAAGGCTCTTTGTTGGTGCTGGTGGCATGAATTAGGACACATAAACATTTTTGAATTTAGCAAACACAGTTTGTATTTCATGATCGGTTCACCATTTTGGAACTAAACTTGGGTATATTGTTGACTTTGCTGTTAGGAATCGGCGTGTTGGCATTGAGGGCACAATGTCAAGGTCACTGAACTTTGATGCTTATCAGCAATGCGGAGGACGTGCAAAACATTTAATTCTTAAGATTTACTTTGAAGTATCTGGTTTCGCTAGATAAATAGTTTAGTATCGTAAAAAAACTACAGTGCTGCTCATAAATATGTTAACATGTTTCTGAAACAAAAACAAACAAATTGGTTAGTTATTACAATTTTGAACACAATGTTGTAAATGCTCTGTTGAATATTTTGAACTTAATTAGATTGGAAGCCATTGCTGCCATAGGTAGTGATGCCTTCCAATCAAATTAAGTCTAAAATATTCTGCAGTACTTTTTATTTTGTTTCGGAAACATTTTAAGTTAATTCTGAGCTGTACTGTATGAATTTTAATATAGTCGAGATATATCAAAAGGCTGCACAGTTTTCAAAATATCCAGTTTCCTAACATAAATCTACCAGCCCATGCAGAATATGACTTTCTTATTTGATGTTTTCTTAAGAATTGTTCATTTATCAGCCAATAGAAGCTTATGTTAGAAGATTTCATACTGCAAAGACGGGCTCATTTCAGGAGCCAGCCGTTCCAGTGGTATATTTTCTAAAATAATCTCTTGACTGTGGCTGAAGATTTTTGGTCAGTTTAACTATTAAATTGTTATGATATATTCATATAGTGTCCATATAAAGGTTAGGACGCAAATTGTTTCAAACCCATTAAAATATTACTGGCTCTAGCAAATTTATACTAACCCTTAAGTAACACTTTAACCTCGAATTTGTTCAAGTAAATTTAAGTTATCTCAGAAAATGTCCATCTGCAGACCACGAGAAGACTATTTTTGAAGATTTGCCACTAGAAGACTGGAGCCAGTCATTTCAATGGTAAATTTTCAAAAATGGTCTCTTGGTCTGCAAATGGACATTTTTCAAGAGCAGTATTGAAGCTGTTTTTGGCGGGTATGAGAGTTAAAGGGTTAAACCCTGTTGCGTCAACTGCACCTCAAAGCACTCAAAATGCTACTTGTGTTGTATAGATATTAATCAATATTTTTCAAGGAAGTTGAAAGGTTTTGCCCGTCACAGATAAATTGTAAATTCACCACTGAAATTTACGAAGATAGCTTTCTGTTTGTTTAGAAATGAATAGTTCTCTCAAGACCACTGTAACGCTGTTAATGATTGA
The DNA here is from genome assembly GCA_034401795.1 of Chaetoderma sp. LZ-2023a. Lineage (NCBI taxonomy): Eukaryota > Metazoa > Mollusca > Caudofoveata > Chaetodermatida > Chaetodermatidae > Chaetoderma > Chaetoderma sp. LZ-2023a. The sequence goes on along the minus strand of CM067369.1, from coordinate 167,257,937 downwards.
GAAAATCCAAAAGGTATTTCCTTAGTGTTCATTTGTTGACCAAGAGAATACTGATTTTATCAGTGATACGACGGGTTCGGTCACCGAGCCAGCCATTTCAATGGAAAATTTTGAAAAATTGTTTTCTTTTAGCCGGTAAGTGGACATTCATCAAGACCACTGCAGATATCGCTTTTGCCTGGCTTAATCATTAAAGGTTTAACTTGACTCAAGAGGGGTAAAAAACTTATTTACTTTGAATTCACATACCGTAAATAGTGTCTTGTCATTAGCTAACAGAACAGAATTGATTGAGAGATCAGGCATTTAATTGAACGCTTCCAGTTTATCCATCTATAATCTGACGTTATATGACATCATGACCAACTACGTGACTTGTAGGTGAATGTCATAATCAATGATGTCTTGAGTGACATAGATAAGTACGTCACAAATGCATAATTGAAGACGGACTAAACGTTGTTGTACAAATTGTATGTCTTTACTATTTAATAAACATATTTTGAAACTAATTTGACTGGCTGCTGTTGCTGCCACAGGCAGCAACAGCATCCAATAAAAAATTAGTTTCGAAATATTCAACAGCGTACCTGTATAGTTCTCTGGAAATTGATAGTCAGGGAGTTCAGGGATCAACTGATCCCAACATGGGCGAAGCATGGGTGGAGCTTATCTAGAGATGGATGGGGCATAGCTAAAACTGGAAAGTTCTATTTATGAGTATTTCAGTCTCCATGTTTTGTGTTTAATTTCAGGATCAACAATTGTGTGGGTGAAGGCAATCATTACTTATTCATTCTTCTCCTGCTATATGGCTTTATCTTTGGTTTGGTGTCTTTTATACTGTGTATGCTTCACTACTGGGTCTTCCCTAAATGCATAGCCTGTGATAAGGTCAGTGAGGGTTTAATTTTGCTTCCAATATCGTTTATATTTGCTATATAGAGCTTGCATATATTTAGCGTATGAAAACTATTTAGCATGGTGAAAATACAGCAAACTTCTGTCTCGCAAATTGTACTGCGGTTATGGCCGGTATTGTTCTGTGTGGTGCTAACTATATTGCAACGAAAGAGAGTATACATTCTGGTTTGTGTATGTGTGCGTGCACGCGCCCCCTTTCCTCCGGCATAGGTAATGATGGCAAACCTGTCTGCTGAGTTGCTGATAATGATGCCACATCTCTCTACTGGTGCACTGATAATCTCTGTCACAGTTTTACACATCCCGCTCCTGGGTTGATGGTAATACTGTCAAACCATTATCCTTTGACTATGGTAATGATAACACACACCCCTCTCATGGGATAATGTCACAAGCCTCTCTGCAACATTCATTTAAAATATATGAATTTAACTTTGTAGCTTTTCTTCCTGTACTTATATTATAGTGGTCAGCTGTTGCATAACGACATCGCACATGCATCAATATATCATAAAATACACACCGATTTACTTGAAACATTCTCAGTTAATAACAAAAAACAGCTTTTGTTCAATATCTGCCAGCCTGCCACCAACATGTTGATTGATTTCCAACTCAAAATGTATTGCCTGGGTGGGTCGTATTCAAGCTAATTTATTTACTCGAACAAGATTTATCTCCCTTCCACCATAGTTTCAATGAAAATGAGAGAAACTTAAAGGACACCTCTCCGATAACGTTTTTGGAGCATATTGGTCCGTTTAATAAAATAATAAACATGTACAAGCGTATTATGCAGGAAAACTGTACTAGAACAAATGACAAATATCAGGTGTACTAAAGATAATTTTGGCGACAGCGCTTTCGATATCTGCCTTGTTTAGTATTGATTCTTATACAGGGCTATGTTAGCCATAACTAGAGTGATGTAGATACAGGTTGCTTATCGAGTGCCGGAATTGGAAAATTTGGAATCGGAATTCATGGGTGATGTACTTTCAAATTTGCGTTTCTCGCTTATTTCTTAGCGCATGCTCGCACTATGTATATGTGCGTGATTTTGACTGTACTTTTACTTTATTGTATACATAACTCTTAAAATTGTATTGTCATGTGGACTTTAAGTTAATTACATTGCAACCACATTTCTGGTTTACCTGCGTTGTACCTGTAAAAGAGGTCTCATTTCGGCCTCTTATTTTGGCCTGCCATATATGTATGTTTGTGTGTGATTTAGGCTTGTGTGATTATTACTTTGAGTGATCACGATCAACTATTTAAGGTTAATCATGATTACTTTGATTAATCAGCTTGGGTACAAATTACCAAGACAACATCAAAAGTAGACCAATGATGAAGGCTGCAATTGATAATGTTTGGAAAAGTCCATTTGCAGGCCAAGAGAAGACTATTTTTGAAAATGTATCACTGGATTGACTGGCTCAAGGAAAAAAAGGAAACAACAACAGCAAACCAGTCACCAAAGCCAAAATAAGGTTTAGAAATGTCCATTTGCAGGCCAAGAGAAGACTGTCTTTTGAAAATGTATCACTGGAATGCCTGGCTCAACTCTGGAACCAGTCATTCCAGTGATACATTTTCAAAAATAATACTCTCATGTCCTGCAAATGGACATGGATTCACAGAGCAAAATGTCAATTTTTGTGACCACTCTCATTAAAAAGTAATTAAAACGTAGGAATTGAAATATTTTATTCGGTAGAAATTATTCACGTTTATTCGATTATATAACTTTTCATCATGTAAATTGACGATTAAAAAAAATATTCGCAATTATGGATTTAATCACTTAATCGCACAAGTCTAGTGTGATGTGATTCACAGGCCGTGTTTTCATTGGAGAGTTATTCGGGAATAATGCCATACCTTAGTACTGCGTTACCCTGTTTAAGTCTCTAGTGAGAACACGGCCTAAGATTCACTAATCTTATTCCACAGGATGTGTTCTACATAAGGCACAGTATCTGGTTCATGTATGGGCAGACAGTGCTTGCTGGTGTTATGACAAACCTCCTGTTCTTTCAGGTCGTTGGTGTACACCTTAACCTTATGCTGGTGAGTTTATGTATGGTCTATTAGTAACTGCTCTGACTATTTTACTAATTATTTAACCCTTTCAGGATGAAACCGGCCTCTGCGGTGGTCTTCGGGGAATGTTTATTTGCCTGGTAAAAGGAGACTATTTTTGAAATTTTACCACTAGAATGACTGGCTCGGTAACCGAGCCAGCCATTTCAGTGGTAAAATTTCAAAAATAGTCTTCTCTTGGTCTGCAAATGGACGTCTGATAAGCAAATATTTGTATTATCTTGACCAAATTTAGCCATGAAAGGGTTAATCAATATTTTCCTCATAGAAAATGTCCATTTGTAGACCAAGAGAAAATTATTTAAAAAAGTTTACCTACGAATGACTTCTCAGGAACCACTGGGACGATTTCAATTATATTAGGCAGGAAGCAGCCCTAGGGCATACTGATTCAGGCTTGTTTAAACTAAGCTGATCGGCCAATTTGGCTGGCAGCCATCTTGGATTTGGGCAGATTTAAGAAAAGATCTTTTAAGATCTCCGAAACCGCTTGAGGGATCGATTCAAAACTCATGAAACATCATCTAGGGCAGTGGCTGAACCAAGATTGTTCGAGGCAGCTTGATTGGTTAAATGCTTTGACAGCCATCTTGGATGCGCTAGCTTTCATGACTACTATTTTACTAATTATTTACCCTTTCAGGATGAAACCGGCCTCTGCGGTGGTCTTCAGGGAATGTTTATTTGCCTGGTAAAAGGAGACTATTTTTGAAAATTTACCACTAAAATGACTGGCTCGGTAAAGTTTCGAAAATACTCTTCTCTTGGTCTGCAAATGGACACCTGATAAGCAAATATTTTTATTATCTTGACAGATCTTTAGAAATGTCTTTAAAAATCTCTGAAACCGCTTGGTGGATTGATTCCAAACTCATATCAGGAACTCAATTGGTCAAATGCTCCGGTAGCCATCTTGTACGACCTAGTTTTCATGAAAACGTCTTATTCTCCAGAACAGCTGAATGGATCGGGCCAAAATTTGGGAGATATTATTTGGCACACAGGGCCATTAAAGTCTGTTCTATGGAAGTTTATATCTAAAAACATGGTAGGGGTTGACCAATCCAAATGTAGCATGTTTGGCAGCCATATTGGATTTTTTTTATTTGATGTATTTGGAAGCAGAAATAGGGTTTTTAAAAAGTTTTTTGTGTATGCTGATTTAAGATTTACCACTGTCAAAACAGTCTGATAAATGGGTTCCCACTTGGTGGCAATCTGGGATTTTTTTTCTACCAAAATCTCCCATACGCAAAGGGGAATTTAAAAGGTCTTCTTGTTCTTGTTATAATTCTGACCAAAAGTTAAAGTTCTACTTATGGGCAATGTGTATGTTCCAGGTTAGCGATACAGGCTCCTTGGACCGCTTGTATCAATTGGTTCTGCTATTGAGCTAGCAGTTCCAGTGGTTAGTTGTCAGGTTTTCTTTCAGCCTGCAAATGTACGTTTGTCAAGGTCATTATAGAAGCCGTTTAGCGTGTTTGACCATTTAAGGGTTCAAGTTTGTCTGAAAATAAATAAATTCTTTTTAATAAGATTACTTATTATATGAGTGTATGTGAAAAAATATGTCAAAAGAATAAGATTTAATTATTACTGCACCTTGCCCGAAGGGCCAAGTGAGCTTATGCTATTGTGGCTGTCCATCAGCCATCCATCCATCAAATCACATCTCCTTAACACTGACTGATTTCAACCAAATTTTACTGGAGGGATCCTATGGTGGTTGGCTCCAGAACTTGTTTGTATTCATAATTTTGATTGGTAGATTTTTGGGTGAAATTCTTAAATTCTGTGAAAAATTTACTGCAAATTGTCAAAACGCATCTTGTTCTTAACTGCTTGATTGATTTCAACAAAATTTGTCTGAAAGGATTCTATGATGCTGGACTCCAAAACTTCTATTCAGCATTTTGATTGGTCAATTTTTGGGGTGAAAATCTTATATTTTATGAAAGATTTACTGGAAATTGTCAAAGTGCATGTCCTCCTTAGTCGCTTGATGGATTTCAACCAAATTTGGCTAGAAGCTCCTTATGCTAGCAAGCACAAGAAATTTATTCAGAATTTTGATTGTTCAATTTCTTTGTGCGAAAACCTGAGATTTTATGAAGCATTTAGTGGAAATTGTCAAAACGCATCTCCTGCTGCTTAGTGGGTTTCAATCAAATTTCGCTGGATGTCTTCTATGGTGCTAAGCTTCAGAATTTCTATTCAGAATTTGTATTGGCCAATTTTTTTTTGGTAAAAACTTGGTTTTATTTTAAAATTTATTGGAAATTGTAAAAAAATTCATTTCCTTATCAGCTTTATGTATAATTTGGCCATAGGTAGGCTCCAGAACTTTTATTCACCATTTTAATTGATAACCTTTTTTTGCAAAAAAATCTTAGAATAGAAAAAAATTCTGGTTTAAAATACTATTCATCCTTAATCAATGGCCCTATTTTAGCCAAATTTGGCCAGAACTACCTCATGTTGATAGTCTTTACTACTATTCAGAATTTCGATTTAACTATTTTTCGGGCCGGCAGCTTAGATTCTGATAACTTATTAAATGACTAGGAACAGCTTTAAATGACTTTCAAGAACCACAAGGTGGATTTCAACAAAAGTTGGATGCATGCACAGTACAGGGATTGGCTCCAGAACATCCATTCAGAATTTTACTTGGTCCATTTTTCTGATTTGCTTATTCTCGAAAATGACATTTCAGGAATTGATGCACGGATCAGGATGAAATTGATTAGATAACTAAGGGCAATTAAAATTTGCTCAAGAGAACTTGATCTGTGATAAAACATGGCTGTCATGACCCAATCAAAATTTAGCATTCAGTGGCCACATTAGATTTTTTTATTGGATGGATGGAACCTAAGGTTGGATCTGATTGTGTGGTCAGCATCCATTATTAAACGTTCCTAACAATTAGTAAATAGTGTGTGTATTGATTCCAATGTTGTAGTTATCCCCAGGCTTTGACGAAAATTAGGATGATTATGTTTTCACTTCATCTCTGCACGAGTCTGTGTGTGCGTCCTTCACACATAGGTTTGCATTGGATAACTACTTTTGCATCGAGTATCGTGACGAAACTTCATGGAAAGGTTGGCTGTGGTAGTAGGGAAACGCACGTTATTTTGTGGGTCAGCCAGTCCATCCATCCATCCGATCATCCATTTATCTTTAATATCTATCTTTCCATGCAAATTTTAGCTTTTCGTTGGATAACTACTTTCACATGGAGAATCATGACTAAACTTCACGTTATGTTGGGGTCAATCCATTCATCCATCCATCCATCCATCCATTCATATGTCTGTTATGTCCATCTGTCCATCCTCCATACAAGTTTTTAGTATAGAGTTTCAAGACAAAGCTTCATGGGGAGGTTGGCTATGGTGATAGGGTAATGCACGTTTGTGGTTCAGTCATTCCATCCATGCATCCATCGGTCTTTGTCATGTGTCCATCCGTCTGTGCAAATTTTTGGCTTTCGTTCGATAAATTAACTCATGTTTGGAGTATCCTGAGGAAACTTCATGGGAAGGCTAATTCTTTATTACCTGTATTACGCCTATTAGTAGTCAGGGGTAGAAATAAGAATGTTGTTTCACATCAAGAGTATACTTACCTCCCTAATACTTTTGATATTGCTAAATATCGGCTTTCACTCAATAAAACACTCAGATTAAAAACAGTTAGGTGCCCCTACTGGGCAGGGAGTCAGAGGTAGTCCGGCGGATGCTCGCCCCACCACCGCGCATGCGCCGACTACTACTTGCTCTTTGCTCATTTATTGGCTAATGGTTACATGCGGTTTTGTGCTACTCTACATTTTCTGCGCGTTTACCTTGTTTTTCACTTATTTGACGGTTGTTGTACGTTCGTGTCATGTCGGAAAGAGAGGACTCACCTTTGGAAGGAGCTGGATCTCTTTATCAGGTGATTTCTTTGATATGCTAGCGTGTTTTGTCCCGGTTTAATGTGTTTCCGGGACTCGCGCTTACCGTGATTAGCGCCTGTTTGTGTTGGTTTTTTACAACATGGTGCTTCATAAGTCTCATTTCTCTTTGTGTTTTTGTCCACAGGTATCACGTAGAAGCTTTGATGGACTTCTCGGCACAAGAGGATATGTTTCTCTCCACCACGGTTCCATTTCCTACTAATACTGTTAGGTTATCTAACCAAGAAAAATCTATGTTCAGTGAGTTGGAGGCTTGTTATAAAGGTCTTCTCACTTTGCCCTCTTGATCCAATTCCTTCCCCTTCGGTGGAGAGAATGTAGAGGCGTACTATGGTGGAGTTCTCCGGTACATCACGTTGGATGGTTTGTCTGTACAAGTGTCAGGTATCTAATTATTGATAAACAAAAGGGGAGATAATTTCCTTTTTTGCCAATGCTAGAATTGGAAGGAGTTATCTCTGTATATCTGATTGTTGTGTACTCGAAATGCCAATTCAACGGGAATGTTCCGGTTACTTATACAATTCGTTCTTGCACTTGGTGCTTGTTGCGGATCGATTATTTTGGTCACGGGATTGATGACGTCATAATCGGCCTTGGCCTTTATTAACATTTAACGTTTTGTCCAAGGCTGGTTCTTCTTGACTTGCGATCTTGAGGATCCTGTCCCTCTCTTTTTAGTTGGTTTTGAGTTCGCTAACCTTAACTATCTTGCTCATTGTCCCTGTCCTTTGTCCTGTTTCAGAGACCTGGTTGCCTGTCCTGCGGGAGGTTTCTTAAAAGCCGCTTCGTTCCGCACTTGTGCTTCAGCTGCAGTCCCTGTGGACCGTTGCTGAAGTGCGACGTATGTAAGCAGTGGGGGGGAGACTTAATGTCTGATTTTCTCTCATTGCAGGCAAGGGAGAAGGTGATGGAGGAAGAAGAAGAAGGAGGGTAGTAAGAAGGGTAAGAAGAAGGCCTCATCCGCGGTGGATATGGAGGCCTTCAGGTCCGAAATGTTGCAAGAGATGCAGAGGACAATAAAGGATTTGGTCCCAGAGTTGCTTCGCAGCATGCTTCCTGGGCCAGCTCCTTTGTTGTCCTCGGCATCTGCTTACGAGCAGGTGATCCCCGCCTCTGAATCCGGTCTCGTTAGGTCCGGTCCGTTTGTGGATTCAGAGGTGGCCCCTTTGTTGGGGGCAGTCCAAGACCCTGGCAGCAGGCATGGCGCCGCGCCGAGGGGCCGTGGACAACGGTTGTTGCTGGGACCCGCGGTCTGCTCATCAGACCCCGGGTATCCGCGCGCCGAAGGTGTCAAGGCCTCCTATGGCACCTTTCCTGGCCAGTCCGGGTTAGCTCTCTTTGCTGACCCGGAGTCTAATCTTTCTGGCCAGGAGGAAGAGGATCTCCTGCTAGGGTCGCCTTCTGAGGACGTGGCCATGGAATACGACGTCTGTGCACCCCTCGCGGGGAATACAGGCGACGTGTTCCGTGGTTCTACTCTCGCAGGAGTAGATTTCACGGTCCAGAAGGTGTCCCCGGGCGGTGCTGTTGACCACGGATACCGCATACCTCGGCTTGCCGATGGTGTCGCTGGTGCTGGTCAGGGCCGCGGTAGGGCGGTGTTTACCCCACGCTCTGCCACGGCGCCTGCTCCTCGTCAAGCCGCGGAGTTCAGCATGCCTGCTCTCTCGGGCCCGCATGCTTTTCCGGGCTTGCCAGGGGTATCAGCTTATCCGCCGTCGACGTCAACTGCGAGTGCTCTGGAGGAAGACGAAGGCCCTCGTCTAGTAGAGCGCTCGCAGTTAGCCACGGAGGAGGATTGGTCGGACGCTTGCCAGTGGCTGGTAAGTGTTCGGCCCGATCTACCCGTGGAGCTGCCGGCTAGCCAGCGTGACCATATGCCGTGGTTAGCTGGTAGGCCGGCGGCTACCGCTATGCCATCTCTGCCGCTGGCTGAGCATGTCGTGGACATGTTCGAAGCGGCGGAGGCGTCCATTAAGGTTAATGGACGTCTCGCGAAGGCCCCTCGCGAGGTGGCGAAGCGTTGCCGCATCGTGCCCCTGGAATACCAGCGGTACGGTGTGGTGCCAAAGCCAAGCGTGGATGATCGCGCGGCTTTAGGCGAAGATGCGCGGCCGGGCTCCCGTTCTGACACGGGAGTCTTGTGCTCGAACGCGTTGCGTTCGGCGAATGCCGCGCTGCATGATGCGGAGGAGAGTGGGAGGGCGTCGATTGCCGCTCTGTCCCACGTCTCCCAGCTGCTACAGGGGGTGGTAGCGGCCTCCGCATCACGCCAGCCAAGCCCGGTAACAGTCCAGAGAGCCATCCAGGATGGTATCAACCTGGCTTTGGACTGTTTGACGCGGGCGGTGACCAGAAGTGTCCGGGCGAGGCGCACGTTTGCTCTTGACAATCTGTGCCCGTCCCAGGACCTGTATAATAGGCTGCTGCGGACGCCTATGACAGGTCCTGGTCTCTTTGGAGGTGAGGGATGCAGGCACCTCCAGGAGACGGTCACTCTGGTTAACAACCAGAGGGCGCTGCGTGAACAATTTGAGGTGCTCCGGCGGGAGCGTGTTCGCGCGGCACCCCCTGCGTATCGTCCTCTGCAGGCTCGAGGTGGTGCTGGCCAGGTCAGAGGCCAGCCACCGTCGCAACGTAGGCCTAGGCCACGTGCGATTCGGCCAGCAGCGAGGGGGGCGCAGGCTCCCCAGCCGCACCCAGCCAGACAGCCGCCCGCGCACCGTGGTGCACGCGGCGCTGGGCGGGGCGCGCGGGGATCTGGTCGCGGCAATCGGGCCTGATGGCCTGGTTACCGCGGTGGGAACCACTCCGGTGTTTCACGCCGAGAGGACAGTGCCACTCTGGCACTCCTTATGTCCGCCTCTATCCCTAGGTGGACCGGTGGGCGGCCGTTTGGCCGGCCACTTGCCAGAGTGGAAGCGGTTGACTCAGGACCGTTTAGTCTTGCGATGGCTTTCAGTCGGGTATCGTCCCGACTGGATGACAGGCCCGCCATCGCGACTGTCTCTCGCGCCGATCTGGACTCCTATTCCACGGGATCCGGATCAGAGGTTGTGTATAGAGGAGGAAATAAATTCCCTCATACTAAAAGAAGCCATTCAGCCGGCACAGAGGTGCCCGGGCTTCTATTCAACCCTCTTCTTAGTGAAGAAAAACACCGGAGGGTGGAGGCCGATTCTCAACCTCAAGCCTTTGAACAAGTTCTTAGAGACGCCCAGTTTCAAGATGGAGACTGTGCGCTCGGTATTGGCGGGGTTGGAGCGAGGAATGTGGACCGCTTCCATAGATTTGAAGGATGCGTATTTCCACATTCCCATAGAGAGGAGTTTCCGTCACTTCCTGAGATTCGCATTTCAGGGCAGGCGGTGGGAATTCAGGGTGTTACCCTTCGGGATTCCCACGGCTCCTCGGGTCTTCACCCGTGTGGTTCTCGCGATCACTGCATACCTCCGCAGGAGAAGCATAGCAGTCCACACGTACATAGACGACTGGCTGTTGAAAGCACACACCCGGGAATCGTTGTCAGCCAATCTGGAGATTGTTTTGAAAACTCTCTCGGACTTGGGCTGGATGATCAATTTCCCGAAATCAGAGCTAACTCCATCCCAGAAGTTTGTTTACCTGGGCATGTTCTTCGATCTGGAGACGGGGTATGTGTACCCCACTCAGGAGAGGGTTCAAATACTCATCTCGGTAATACAGTCGGTGTGCGACAGTCGTCATGTCCTGGCACGGGTTTACTTGAGAATGCTGGGCTTGATGGTTTCTTTGGAACCAGTCATTCCGCAGGCCGCCTTGCGCAGGCGCCCGATCCAGTTGTTTCTCATGACACAGTGGACCCAGAGTTCAGGTTCGCTGGACTCGAACGTGTCAGTGTTGGCGCCTCTGATTCACCACCTGCAATGGTGGTTGAATACAGAGAATCTCTTGCCGGGGGTTTTGCTAACCCCTCCCCACCCTCAGGTGACTGTGTATACAGATGCATCGATGGAGGGGTGGGGAGCTTGTCTGGAAGAGTCCACAGTATCAGGGCTTTGGGATCTGGATCAGTCCAAGGAACATATCAATCTACTAGAGCTAAGAGCAGTAGTCCTGGGCCTGGAACATTTCTTAAAGAATGTTCAGGGCAAGATTGTTCTGATTCGTTCAGACAACTCGACAGTAGTGACTTACATAAACCGCCAGGGCGGAACGAAGTCGCCCAGTCTCTGTATGATGACATGGAAACTGCTTTGTTGGTGCCTGGATCATGGGATCACCTTGAAAGCAGTTCATATTCCGGGGAGGTTAAATCTGCTAGCAGACTCATTGAGCCGAAGGATGAGTGTTTTACCCACGGAATGGCAACTAAATCAATGTGTGGCGGATCGTCTGTTCGACCATTGGGGGAAACCCAACATAGATTTGTTCGCAACGAAGAAGAATGCGAAGATGACGACGTACGTCTCTCCGATTCCAGACCCAAGCGCTTTCGCAACAGATGCGTTAGCTATCAGCTGGAAGGGAATGTATGCATACGCATTCCCCCCAGCAATCCTGATTCCAAAGGTGCTTCAGAAAATCAGGCAGCAGGAGTGCCAAGTGCTTCTGATCGCCCCGGATTGGCCAAGCCGATCGTGGTATACGGATCTGCTGGACCTTCTGGTCTGCAATCCGGTTCCGCTGCCTCTGATGGACGACCTTATCTTCCAGGGCAAGGCCCTTCACGACAATCCGTCAATGTTCCGATTGACTGCGTGGATGTTGTCAAGGAATCTAGAATTAAGGAGGGCTTTTCTGAGCAAGCGGCCATGTTTATGGCCAAAGCCAGGAGGGGGTCAACCTCCAGAGCATATAATTATAAAATCAACAGATTTGCAGAGTGGTGCTAAAAAAGATGTATTGATCCAATGGAATCATCTATTCAGGTAGTGGCTGATTTCCTCTGTCACCTATATGATGCCTATAGCCTCAAGCCTAACTCTATTGCTGGTTATAAATCAGCTTTAATGACTGTTATTCCTTGCTTGGCTAATAGAGTGATGAAGTAAGTACATTAAATGTATTAATTAAAGGCATGGGCAATCTAAGACCAAGGAATCCTCCACTGATTCCGTCTTGGAGTTTATCACTGGTGCTCCAGGTACTAGGTGATAAGCCTTTTGAACCACTTAGTTCCATTTCTATGAAAATGTTAACTCTTAAAACTGTATTTTTAATTGCTGCGGCCTCGGCGAGGCGTAGGAGTGAAATTCACGCCTTATCAGCCGAGGTTGACCGTTTTGTGGTTACAGGGGAAGGCCTTAAGCTTCTACCTAGGATTAATTTCTTGTCTAAAAATCAGTCATTGAAATATCCAGGTCAGCCTATTTTTTTGCCATCTTTAACTAGATATGATCCTAATTCTAAAGTATGGTGCCCCGTACGGGCGCTGCTCCGGTACAAACAGCGTACTTCGGAGTGGCGTACCGACCAGTCAGCGTTATGGTTGTCATATATTGAACCCCATGGTAGGGCGTCTAAGGACACCATTTCTAGGTGGATTGTGGAATGTATTCAATTTTGTCACAAATCCGCGACAGGTTGACGTGGCCAAGGCTCACAGTGTCCGCGGTGTCGTGGCATCCACTGCCCTGTTTAGTGGGGTCCCTGTGGATGATATTATGTCAGTGGCTCAGTGGCACTGTGAGTCAAGTTTTACAGACCATTACCTCCGTGACACCTCTAACCCTCTCGCCTTGTCGATTTTGAAACAATAACCGCTTTATGTTGTGAAGAGTGCTTCCGCATTGCTTATATACTTCGCCATTCAGCGACGGTGACAACCACTTGTCGGGACTGTATCATCCTTCTCTACTGGAATCGTGATGACAGTTTCCTAGTACAACAAGGTCAGTCTTGTTCATGTGTTGTTCATTGTTTTGTATTGTCACGTTACCCAGTGTTATTAATATGGTGATGGTTTATGTGGGTTGTGGTTCTTTAGAGAGAGTATACGAAAATGGAGCCTTTTCGTCTCTGTCCTATAGTACTTGGCACTAGTACGAAGAGAGCGTGTAGGACATTGAGGTCATTTAATCTTCCTCCCAAGGGGGGGGGGGAGCGCATATGACAAATCGGTCATCTCTCAGACATCGGTTGTGTTATCCGATGGTTTATCAAATCCTGACTGTGTTTTCACACAGTTTCAGACGTCATAAGTGCCTTAAACGCTTGAAAGCGTATAGGGAAGAGCTGGTCTTTTGACCTCGCCTCCCTCCCGCCAGATTCACTTTCGAATTCTGGCAATATCAAAAGTATTAGGGAGGTAAGTATACTCTTGATGTGAAATAAACGAAATCTAGGATTTCTTTTTTCACGAGAGAGTTGATACTTACCTCCCTAGATACGGACCCGGCCTCTCCGCCCCACAGAGGCTCGGTCTTCAGGCTCTTGGTAGTTGCATGTGTTAGCCAATAAATGAGCCAGAGGAAGTAGTAGTTGGCGCATGCGCGGTGGTGGGGCGAGCATCCGCCGGACTACCTCTGACTCCCTGCCCAGTAGGGGCACCTAACTGTTTTTAATCTGAGTGTTTTATTGAGTGAAAGCCGATATTTAGCAATATCAAAAGTATCTAGGGAGGTAAGTATCAACTCTCTCGTGAAAAAAGAAATCCTAGATTTCGTTTATTCTACATACACATTGTGCATCTAACATTTGGATTTTGCCTGCACAGCAAAACATCTACATGCACAGAAATTAATACTTTCACCTATGAATTCCCTGTTTCAACACAACTATATTGGAAAATTGTTGAATATTTTGAAATTAATTTGACTGGAAGCTGTTGCTGCCTTGGGTTGCTGGCCAAGGAAGCAACATCTTCCAGTCAAATTAATTTCAAAATATTCAACAGAATAGGTTTTATATCGTAAAGAATTTCCTTTTTTTCAGGGATTTGTCTGAGAGGGTTAACATTATAGCTTATTAGCCAGAAATGTACATGCATCCTGTGCACCTAGTATTACAAATTTACCTGCACCAGCCATTTTTACCTGCATTGTGCATGTAAAAGGGCCTTATTTTGACCCCTGTTAGTAGTCTAGGTTTCTATTAGAACAGGAGGTGTTCAATTTCCATAGTAACATCTCTTAGAAAGGGGATGGGCTTATATTAGGTGTATTTCAAGAAAAAGTTGAAATCCATTCTCTAACATGGTTAAAACTGATAGACAATAACACAAAAATTGAACGCAATTTCTCGGTACCAATTCTTTCCACCATACGATTATTTTTATTTTATGCCTCGAAAACATCATCGCGGAAGTGAAATTATTAAATGGGACGGCGTAAATATTGTGTATCCTTCAATGAAGATCATTTATTACATTAAAATTAATCCTAAATTAGGCATATACTGTTTCCCTCCACAAATTAGATTATACACAGATCATCAAATTTTTATTTTTTATAAAATCCATGTTAGTAATTCCATTAGCCGTAGCAGGAAAAACTGAGTCCTTCTAGAAGCCATCGCCCGTCAGTCACCTGCAAAAAATAGGAAGGATAAGTTAGAAATATCCAAATTCTAAAGAGTTATGTTAAGAGTTAACACTCAAATTTGTTCGTGAAAATTTCAAACTTCTCTCCAATATCCATTTGCAGTTCAATAGCCAGTCATTACAGTGATACATTTTCTGCAAATGGATATTTTCCTAGACAACTGCATCGCAAGAGAGCCGCAGAAACAATAATATATATCCCTTTCGTTTACCTCTGGTCGCAAAATAGTAATAAGGTTGAAGATAAACAATCCTATAAGTAGGGCTGCGCGGTTTGGCTTACAGCCATATCGGTTTCGATATGACTTTTCATATCGGTTTTAACCGAATATCGGTTTTATGGACATGAAACAAAAAATTTAAATGATAAAAATTAGCACGAAAACAGAACGTATTTTCACGCCCCGATACATTCGTAACGTTTTACGCCTTTAAAGCTTAATATAACTTATAATATCCATCATCGCGGGAGTGAAATGATTAATTAGACCGCCTAAATATTATGCACAGTTAAATAAACATCGTTTATTTTGTCAAAATTAATCATAAATCAGCAAAACAGGTTGCGAAAAGACGTAAATCACGCGATTGTAATTAATTATGATGTAATTATCTCCCTTTCTTCTTTCATTTCCAATTCGGCCCGAGGACGAAATCATGCCTTGAAGAAAATATTAACTGTAATATTGCGATCGCGAATTTCATAAGTTAATATGATATTGTGTATAGAAGATAACGTTTTAAAAATGGTTTGAGTAATAATTTTATTTAAAATTATATCCTAATCAGCAAAATGTATTCAGCATTATATTTGTTGGCGAGATTTTGATGCATTCGGGCGATTTAGTGTTGGGACGACTTTGCATTATGTTAATTAGCCGGTGACGTAAATAAAATGGATGCCGTTGTTTAGAAATGTTTTCCCCGATACAAACTTTAATGACAAATTCCCACATTAGTATTGTGTTTTATATTGCAAATTTATCTGAGACTACCAAGGAAAAGACGAGTGGATATTTATTTAATTAATTCGCTGCTTGATTTCTCTCGGAGTACAGCGAGTTACATGGAGTTACACAATATGCGCAATTGGGGCCACATTCAATTATTAGTTGCCCCGAACATAGCTTAATGATCATGTCGATAGTCACTTACAGGACTGGCGGTATGATCAGCGAACGAAAAGAAGAAGAACTATTCATTACGATTTTCATGCTCGTTAGTATCTTTTATTTTTAACAATCCTGATACGAAAAACCGAAAATATGTTCATATTCGGTTTTTCGATATTTATTTTTTATAATCGGTTATGAAACCGTCAGTGCAGGATATCGGTTTTAAATATGGTATCGGTATATCGCGCAGCCCTACCTATAAGCTCAATCAATGATGCGTGTCTTTGTTTAGAATTTTCGGGGGAAAATTCAACTCCAGGCACTCGGTAAGCAGTCTGAGTTGAGATGCTGAAGTGGTCAAATATATCGCCAGCATACTTCCTAATTGGTGGTTTTCGTTAATCTAGTCATCTGTCTACTTGTTAGTCTGTGGCGTACAAGAAATATGCATAGATTGACGTATTGGCACACAAAGTTGACTATTTTTTGGTAAAACAGCTGATCGTTAGGCTTGCACAATTTAATCGATTTTCTACGATGTAATTGAAAAAGAATCAAAAAATCGTGAAAAAATTGAGCAGACTAAGATTTTAAAACCCATCATTCAGCAGTAAAAGAATACAGTTATAATCCATTCGCGCATGTATCCATTGGTTTTTTTTCTTGATCGCTTCATGCATGTGTTCACTAAGTCCTAATCAAAACACAAACCAGCTAACAATAGCGACGTAACACCTTTGTCATTGAGAAAACCAGCTAGTTACTCCGTCGAATCACCATATAGTTTTCTTTCTTTCGCTGCAGACCCTGAGTCTGTCATGAAATACCAAGTATATACTTAGTTGCAGAGTGTTAGGCAATAATCACTGAACATAATGCTTTTTAATTCTTTTAGCAATTTTAGGCTGTGTACTAATTTTTCCTTTTTGACTCGGTTGCCATGCCTAATTAAAGAAAATAATGCAACAGCATTCCAGATTGTTGTAATTTGAACTGTGCGTTCTGTTGATTACTCTTAAATGTAAATCGTACATTCTGAAGGCAACTATAAACTGCACTATAGGATGAGTTTACACCGTTGCTATCGTAGCTACTCAAAGCTATATGGACTGCGCAGTATCCCCCCCCCCGGTACCAATATTAGCGTCTTCGCGCTACTCAGGTAATGACCTAAACTCATCCTACAAAGGGAGGCTATAAGCGGAAGGGGATCAAATTTTGATGAAATAAACGATGTTTATTAAACTATACGCGATATTTAGGTGGTCCCAATTAATAATTTTACTCCCGTGATGATGGATATAAGGTATACATTAAGCATACATGTAGGATGGTAAGAATTTGTCTCATGAAATTGTGTTCTAATTTCGTGCTATTTTTGTATCATTTATTTAAACTTTTTCTAGAAATTCCAAGTCCCAGTTTTGGTGACTTGTCACGTTACACTGGTTTATACTTTTGGGAATTTGGACCTACGATTTAATCGAAAATCACGATTTCTTTTATAAAAATCGATCGCGATTTTTCAAAACAAAATTTGTGCAACCTTACTGGTGACGCCATTTTAATTAATTAATACGCGTGGATTCCCGACCAATCAGACGTGTCAATCTTATAGCATGTGATACAGTATTGCCAATAACGGGTACTGAGCTGGGTACTCAGAAATTAAATACGAGTATGACTCTGCGAATTCTTCTCGTTCTCTGACAATCTTTCACGCTAAGCGATTCCTATTGGAGATGCCTCAGTGAAAAAATTACCGGTGCTATTAAATGTTAGTGTAAAACATTCGCGTTCATTGTTTAAATTGGTGTTTGAAACCAGCAATGATACATAGCATAAAATTTGCCATTTATTCGCCGTCAATTCTGAGCAACTCTGGTATTTGTTCGGTTATGTATAAAGGAATTATTCAACATTGAATGAGACCTCCCCCCAATATCATGACCATAATTTCTCAAAATCTTACGGTACTGTTGTGGAACTCGGTAACACTCTAGACTACCTGGTTCACCAATCGAGTGCACAAAGCTGGCGTGGAACCAGTTCTGCATAGAAACCGGGAGATGTAATCCAGCAGGCCTAATAGACGGACTTGAACTGTTTGGGTCCTAGGCTCAGGTATGTCTCATACTTAGATATATTGAGTATATAGTAATTGTGTGTTTAATCTAATGTTATGTTGTGCCAAAGCACTACAGTGCCATGGCATAATATTATTGTCATTTTCACATCTTATCGGATGAAAACCTTCACGAAATGCTGGTATCTGTTAGTTTTAATACCAATGTGAGTAAATTTATCAATGGCATTTGTAAAATTAAAATAAAATTTGATAAATTTTCCAAAAATATACCAATGTACTTATCCTACAAGGTGTGTTCATTTTGACAGGCATGTTGACCAACTAAAATATATTTTATTCTTACAAATTTTATATGTACTAAAAGGAATTTTATTGCCCTTTCTAATGATATATACCGTATTTCGCTTAATAGTAGCCTAGGCTTCTATTAGGACAAGAGGTGTTCAATTTCCAACCAAACATCTCTGAGAAAGGGGCTGGACTTATATTACAGAGATTTCCCAAAAAAGTTTTCTAAAATTGATACCACGGAAATTCAACGTATTTTCTCCAGTAAAAATTCCCACCGCCTACGCCTATGTTTAATGTATACCTCAAAACATCACCGGGGGAAGTGAAATTATTTGATTTGAGCGCCTAAATATTGCGTATCCTTTAATAAAGGTCATTTATTACATCAAAATTAATCCACAATTTGATATAAAATGGCGTCGCGAAAAAATACAAATCACGTAATTCGCCTCCAATTGAAGAGTTTATTTTAGAGCGAGTACTCGGATATAAATATTCTGGAATCGGGGACTCGGAACTCGGGAATATCTATATATTATCATTGCGCGATAGGAACTGAGTATTATACTGATCTTAAAAAACGGGTACCCATTTGATAAACTCCCTTTAGCGTATAATATCTTGCGAGAACATGATGCCTCCCATCTCAAGAACCGCTAGCTCACCAACTTAAGAAGCCGGCTATATTGTCATTCGCAATAATTCAATTTGGATCATTTAATGTTGATCGGCGTTACAAAATTGATGCACATTTTCTCCTGTGCTTGTTGTTTGGTACATAAATTTCGTCTTAAAATATATTTATAAGAAAGGTATTTAATCACGCCAAGACTGTTTTACGCGCATTTTGACTACAAAAGTGTGAAATAAACTTTATTATATCTTGAACATACGTGGCCTACAATTAGTATTAATCTAATAGGCGGTCGAGATTTACAAATGTGTCAGGGCAGAGATCGGTCTGACGTAGACACGCCCTGTGACACGATTGTTATTATTATACACGCTATTCTTACAAATTTGTTTGTAAGAAAAGTTTTCCTATACAGTCTGCTGAGTTAGGGCTTGGGCTTCTAATACAGAATTTTGCCGTTTTAAAATTGCTAAGAAATCATTGGAGCTAATATGTCAAAGTTAGGGGGTGGGCTTCTATTAGATCATAGGCTACTACTAAGCGAAATACGGTAGTTTTATATATGTGGCCTGTTACTTTGCCAAAAATAGTTAATATAGTTGACATAGTAGCGCTACACTGCTATCAGGTTGCTACCGCTTATAGGCTAGGGTTCTAAGCAAGTTCTCTAGCTTTGGCTGTAGGGCTGTGAGCATGTTTTTGTAAAAGCTTGGTGGGTCCCAGAGGGTTAAATGTCGTCGCGAAAATGTCTAACTCAAGGGAGTTTTCATTTGAAGTCACAAGGAACTGTGATCTCCGCACAGCATCACTGGAATGTGTATATATTTAATGTGAATAGCACTGCATGGAGAAACTTCTATTCAAAATTTGAATCATATGTTTTAAAATATATACAGTAATAATTATTCATGATTGTTTTATTTTCCCTCATATAAGAAAGTGAATCATGCAAGTATATTTTGTAACAGTAAACGATGACCGACTTGATTTGTCATAAACAAATAAAGGGGCCAAGATCCACAACTCTGAGGCTGACTTCAGTTTCTAGTGGACTGGGAATGTATCAGGGCCGGGATTTGTATAAAGTAAAGCAATCCCGTGACACGATTTCTATTAATATCCTGCTACACCCATATAATATGTTTACAAAATTGCTCAAATTGTGTCTTAAAATATCTTTCCCAAGGCAAACTGCTGAGTTTAGTGGGTGGGCTTCGAATACAGAATTTTGCCATTTTAAAACTGATAAGAAATCCAAATTTTGCCAGCCGACAAGGGGAGATGCACAGTGATAATGGATAAAGATGACTACCAAGACAAAATCAGTGCCCTTCTTTCAGACCACCACACATACTCCAAATTATCTTCTGACCCAACCAACCAGTACAAAAACCGCCTGCTTAAACTTTTCAAAGACTGGAAAAGCCAGAACATCATCAACCAATCCCTATACTTCAAACTCTACCCTGGAACTGCCATTGTCCCAAGATTCTACGGACTCCCCAAAATCCACAAAACCAACATTCCTCTTAGACCCATCGTTGCCAGCATTGGATGCATCACATCTCAAGCCTCGAAATATCTCACTCAGATCCTGAAATCACTAGTTGGCCACTCAGAGCACCACATCAAAAACAGCAAAGATTTTGCCACCAAAATCCAGTCTCTTGAAGTCCCGCCCACACACAAAAGTTTCTTTCGATGTATCTTCACTTTTCACCAGCATCCCAGTGGACAAGGCTCTTCCAGTCATCCAGAGAGTTCTGGACCTAGACCCTACATTGAAAGACCGTACCAGCCTCTCTCCAACCCAAATTATCAGCCTCTTGAAGATCGTGTTAGACACCACCTATTTCGTTCAGAATGGCTACTTTTACCACCAAATTCATGGAGTAGCTATGGGCTCATCAGTGTCGCCAGTGATCGCAAACCTTTATATGGAATCCTTCGAGCAACAAGCACTTAGAACAGCCACAGATCCCCCCCAAAGTACTGGTACCGATATGTGGATGACACATTCACATGCCTGCACCTCTACAATGTCCAACCTTTCACTGATCACCTCGACAGCATCGACCAATGCATCCAATTCACCAGCGAAGTTGAAGAAAATGGCCAGAATGCCTTCCTGGACGTCTTGGTACATGTCAGTGATTCCGGAACCACCAAACTTACCATGTACAGAAAACCCACACACACAGATCAATATCTAAATTTTCACTCTAATCACCATTTGGAACACAAAAGGTCAGTCGTCAGAACTCTATTTCACCGCGCAGACTCCATCATCACAGAAACATCAGACAGAAAAGAAGAACTTCATCACATCCAACAGTCTCTCCTTGCCAACGGTTACACTTCGTGGATGAGAAAACCACATCCCCCACCTCGTAATAAACCACCAGATGTCGAAAAACTTCCACTAGTCGGACTTCCGTACATCCAAGGCCTATCAGAACACCTTGGCAGACTCTTCAGAGAACACCACATCAAAACCTACCACAAGCCCGTCAACACCTTAGGATTACAACTAGTAAGACCCAAAGATAAACTGACCACAGATGAATGCTCCAGAGGTATCTACAAGATCGAATGTGACCAATGTGAGGGGACATACATAGGCAAAACCAAAAGGCCTCTCAGCACCAGAGTCAAAGAACATCTTAAAATCAATTCCAACTCAGCCGTTGCAGAACATACAGAATCCACTGGCCACGTCATCCCCGCCATCAGTGCCTCGGTCATCAACATTGAGACCAACTTATTCAAACGGAAGGTTAAAGAGGCCATAGAAATCTACAAGCATCAACCAACCATGAACAGAGACAAGGGTTACCCTATACCAGCAGTCTACCAGTCCATGCTGTCACGTGACTCCACAGGATCTGACCAGAGTGACGTTGCCAGTGACCATCAGTTAGTGCTGAAGAAGTGACCGAGATTGTCACGAAAGCTACACTCAAACAATTTCTACATTCCGGAGAGTAACTAATTTTTCTCTATTATGATAAGAAATTGTTTGACGTCATATGTCAAAGTTAGAGGTTGGCTTCTATTAGAGCATTGGCCTCTAATAGGCAAATTGCGGTAGCTATAGTATTTATTCATGTAATCATTATCCTGTTTCGTCTGTGCATCTATCCATCCATGCATCTATCCAAACCAGTGGATTTGTGTCATCCAATTAAGATGGCTGTCAATGTGGGGTGATCATTTGATTTAATTCATTGAGTTTATGTCATACAGTACAGCTCAGAAATAACTTGGAATGTTTCCAAAACAAAATAAGTACTATTCAATATTTTGAACTTAATTTGATTGGATCTCTTGGGCCTCCTGCCTATGTTTACAGTATTTATTATACTTCTAATCATTTATGACCAACTTTTATATATTTTGATTGCTCAAATTCACAACTTCAATACAATAAAATGAGTTCTATTATCCTTATTTATTGTACTCTTACAACCACCATTTCTCATTTGCAACCAGCCAAAGACCATTTCTCCACCGTTTCTCACTTTATTCTTAGAAAGGGGAGAGAATGCCTGGCTGTCCAGGTAATGCTGATCTATGTTCAAAGAGAGTAACTTCCCCTTACCTAATTTTGAGACGAGTTCTTCAGTCGGCAGTCAATATTTTGTGTAACTAGGGCTGAAAATCGTTCAGAATCTCAATATTATTGATAATCGTCGCCTAGCAATTGATAAATTATTGATTTTTATCCAGTTTCACGCTTCGGTAATGGTATGCAACACATTTGACCATACTATCAGTTACCAGTAATGCAGTTTTCTGCATACATGATATTACCCATTAATGGTCAAGCCGGCCAACACCAGCCTCTGTTATGGTATTGTGGAATGTCCATTTACAGGCCAAGAGAATACAATTTTTGAAAATTTACCGCTGAAATGACTGACTCGATAACCGAGCCAGTCATTCTAGTGATAAATTTAAAGAAATCGTATTCCCTTGGCCTGTAAATAGACATTCAACAGGCAGATATTTAAATTTAAATTTTAAACTTGACTAAATATGACCATTCAAGGCTACATGTAATTAATTGTAAAGACAATGACGTGTTTACAATTAATAACAATTATACAGGTAAACGATTTGATATTTTTAAACTAATTTAACTGGGAGTTATGGCATCAACAGCTCCCCAGTTAAATCAGCTTCAAAATATTCAATATAATGTTTATTAAATTCATCAAAGGCATACAATTAATACGATTTTGTGACAGATTTTTCGAGTTTGATGTCAACATTGTGATTGTGACATCGGCTAACATGTGACGTTTTTAATTATGACAGCAGAGACATGTAATGGAGGAATCCAATCTGTCGATCAAGTATATGACGTCATGATCACATGTAGGATGATGTCACAATCAACTAGGTAATGAATGATGTGGCTCCATCAGGAACTTAAGTCTCAGTTGTACAAATTGTATGATGGCTTTACTACGTAATAAATATTCTGTTGAATATTTTGAAATTAATTACCGGGGGCACTGTTGCTGCCATAGCATCCTGTAAATTTAGTTCCAAAATATTCAACAAAATATTTATTAAATAGTTAAGACATACAATTCGCTTTCTGAAAATTGAGATTCATGGAGTTCAGGGTATCAATCGATCCCAACACGGACAAAGTGTGGGCGGAGCTTAGCTACAGATGGGTGGGTTATAGCTAAAACTGGATTCATATTTCATCCATTAAGTGACAGATTGAATCCCTCTCTTTCATTCTTTAATGGGAATCGCTATGTTTGAATTTTGTATTTTGAAAAGTGATAACAGTTGTAGCCAGTGTTTGTCATGGCATCTAAATGTTAGATGTCACAGGGACCCTACATCCTGAAAACTGGGGGGGTGGCCCCAGCTGAAATTTGTTGGAGGTCCTACTTTGAAGTCTGGTGTTCCCAAGCCCTATTTCTCATCCATGCTAAAATTAGAGGTTACCATAGAGTCACAACTATGAATTATTGTCGTCTCATTCTAGATTTTGAAGGTATTTTGTGCAAAAGGCAATAAAATATAACTTAATATTACACAGTGATACACACTTTTCAGCTTTGGACTCACTGCCACTACTGGGGGTCCCAAGTTACATTTTGGGGTTATAATACCCTCAAAATGACCCTTATGAGAATCCCTGGTTGTAACCAAATAGTGATCAATCGCATAACAAACAAACTGATAGAACATATATTTACAAACACAGAATTAACCCGTACCACTCTGATGTCAATATTCTATCTTTTACTGTATCAATATCAAAGAAACTGGTGTACATTTTTCAACAATTTCATCTTTTAATTTAATTTGAAGATTTAAAATTTTCACACCAGAGTGGTTAGAGTTAAGTATTTCCAATAAAATTAGAATCAGTTGTGTCTAATAGTATGATTTCTAGCTATGGTACGAATTGAAGAGATATAAAAACCTGGTAAGCATAATAAAAATTGATTTTTGAGATTGCTACATCGATCAATTCTTTTTCATAGAGTCAATCATTATATCGATTTAGCCATTTAGCCCTTTCATGGTCATGTTTGGTTAAGAAAATTTAAATTTTCTCTTCGACAATATCCATTTGCAGGCCAATTAAGAGAAGACTATTTTTGAAAATTTACTACTGAAATGACTGGCTCGATGATCGAGCCAGTCATTGCAGTGGTAAATTTTCAAAAAACGTTTTGAGGAATGTCCATTTACAGGGCATGAGAAGATTATCTTTGAAAATTTTCAGCCTCTGCAGTGGTGAGTCCAGGAACAGCCATTTGCAGGCCATGGGGAGACTGTTTTTGAAAATTTGCCACTGACTCTATTAACTCTAAGCTGTGTGTATTTGAGCGAATCGTTTTATAGTGATTGAGAAATAGTAGCTGGATCTTATTTAAATAATTAATATTTGGACTCATAATAGAACTGGTGAAAATTTATTTGGTAACTAGATTTTACAGGGTGTAGTTAATACTGAAATTTTTTTTCATAACTGATCAGCTTTTCTGAGATAATTCCACAGCTTCATAATCTGGATAAAATTATGGACACAGATTTTGTTGTTCCGTGTGTCGCCCCTGTGTACCTTCCAGGTCTTATTTCTGATGGTGTTAAATTTGATGACTGAACTACTATTAGAAGAATTCAAGAGTACCCGATAAGCAATGGATGAATCGAGTTTTAGCTATGCCCCGCCCATCTCTAGCTAAGCTCCACCCACATTTTTCCCGTGTTGGGATCAATCGAACCCTGAACTCCATTAATCTCAATTTCCAGAAAACTACAGGTAAGCTGTTGAATATTTTGAAACTAATTTGACTGGGGGCTGTTGCTGCCTATGGCAATGGTTCCCAGTCAAATTAGTTTCAAAATATTCAACAGAGTCATTATTAAATAGTAAAGCCATACAATTCATGCAACTTGACGAACTTCGATACATCATTCATGATGTAATTGATTGTGACGTCAGCCTACATGTGTCATAAAAATTTTCATTATGATGTCATATCTTTGACTGACAGTGTCCACAATACTACACGATAGATTGCACGGATGAGAAACGAATGAGTCGATGAGAAATCCTTAACAATGGCAGACCTACATAGTTTATCCTAATAGCTATAGAACCAACCAGGTTCAGCTACTAATTCCTGATATGCTTATATAAAGTGTGAGTAGTTCATGCCCAAGGGGTGTGTGTGTGTGTTTGAACACCATCAAATCTTTTTTTAAATATGTGTGTATTGAATTTGCCTATATTTGATATAAATATGAATCGGATATGACTATGTTGATATCATCTATTTTGTTGATTTTTATGCCTAGATGGTGGGGAAATGCACCATTTTACTTTCAGAAATAAAAAATCTTCTTAGCGGAGGTGGGGTGTGGGAACCCCCACCCCACCCCCAGACACCCCTCATGAACCCCTTTCAAAATCATAAGTACGACCCTGTAGTTCCTGCAGACATAGTAGAATGGAGCTATCTGGTCTGTCACTCAAGACATCTTACTGTATAATGTATAGTTTCCTTAAAAATATTATTCATTATTAGCTCACATGGCCAGAATCGGTTTTATATCATAAAGAACATACTTTATCAGGGATTTGTCAGCAAAAGTGTAAAGGATATTACGTTGTATTGTCAGATTATGGCTCATGTCCTACTGGAATGGTCTTCACCATCTTTGGGTGAGACGATGCTGTCATGAGTTCGAAAAGAACCCTGTTTATTTTTTTATATCAAAAGATCAACTTCATGGTGACAAAACTAAAGAAATAGGATTGAGTTTCTGGATGATAGCTAAATTTCTACTGAAGATATTTTTGTCAAAGTTAGGTGAGATGTTGGCCATAGGTATTTGAAGAGAACCATTGATTTGTGTGTCAAAAGGTCATGCTCATTGTGCCCCAATTAAGGAAATTGTGTTGCTGTAGATATGAGGGTGGGGGTGGGGTGGCATAGAGTTCAGCGATGTCTGATGATCGCCCTTGTTCAAGATAAATCTCTCAATGCACTAAACTGGAAACAGATGTACATGTACACTCTCCTGTTGAATCATATTTTAAAATAAATTCATTATTTTCTACATTATGCTAATTATGCAGTTGTCACTTAAAATTCTTTTTGCCCGTAACTAATCTGATTTCTCACTCCTCCATCGACCACACCTTCACCCCTCGCCCATTCTGTGGTTGTTTTAATATTTTCACCTACAGTGAAACTCAGAAATAACTTACAAATACATGGTTGCAAAACAAATTAAGACATACTGTTGAATGTTTTGGACTTAGTTTGATTGGAAGCCATTGCTGCCTGCGGCAACAATGGCTACCAATCAAACTAAGTCCAAAATATTCAACAGAACATTTCTTACATCGTCTTAAAGATTGTACTAACATGTTTTTGTTTTGGAAACATCATAACTTCTTTATGAGTTGTACTGTAAAAGACCAGTCATGGCGGTATATAATGGATGTTTACTTTTGGGGCTTAATGGAGGTGGTCCTTTTAGACAGGTGTTACAGCCACACGCATTAACCCTCTAATTCTTACAGACCGGAAATGCTAAATTCTTTTTTATGATCTAAGAAATATTTTGTTGAATATTTTTAAAACTATTTTACTCAGAGCTATAGGCAGCAACAGGTTCCAGCGGAATTAGTTTCAAAATATTCAACAGTATTGATGTATAGTTTTCTCGAACGCAGGAATTTCAAGGGTTAGTGGATCAAGGAAGCACAATATTGACCCCAAATGAAATTTACTACGTGTATAACTATAATGCCCAGTCATTGGCACCCCATCGCAAATTCCCACGGTTTCACCAACTTTGATGTTGTGCCCCACCATACTCCCATCCACACCCTGGTGGTGGATCCTAATGTAAAAATTGTCTCACAAACCACACTCATGTGGCTAACTAACATACCAAATTTTGTTGAATTCTGCCAACTTGCACTTTCTGTAAACCAGTTTCTTTGCTATTGCCGCAGTAAAGGATAGAATAATGCCATCAGAGTGGCGGCGAACCATAGAGGAAAAGTAAAATCCTGGACTCACTGCTTTGCTGTACTACTGACATTTCTGCATGCTGCGTCATGGGGAACATAGCTTTCCAGTCTTTCTGGAAGCTATGGATTCGTAGATCAACGATGCCCTTGATAAAGAGGCTACGTTTATACAATGCAACCTGCGTATCCTTGATGCTGTATAACTGTAACAGCTGGGCAGTTCCAAAGGCAGCTCTAGACAAACTCGATGCCTGCCACCGCAAACACCTACGCACCATCACTGGACACTGATGGCCAGACAGCATAATTTCCAACGATGCTCTATGCAAGATGTGTAATACGTCGCCGCTGTCTGTAAAAGTCGCCCAGCAAAGATTGTCCATGTTTGGCCATGTGCTAAGGATGCCATAGAGACACCAGCGCAGAGCCCTGAAATTTGCCCTACTCGGAGCCAGCAAATACAAAGCCAGGAGAGGACATCATTGCATAAATCTGCTAAGCATGCTACGAGGTGACCTCAAGAAAGCAGGATTAGGTACACTCAAGTCAAGAATGGACCTGAGGAAGCTAAGGATTTCGGCTGAGGACAAGACACAGTGGGCAAAAGTGAAGAAGGACTGATTGCAGCGGTAGAATGTTTCTACTACTACAGCCGCAGAATACAGTACCATCATACATCATACATCTGAGTGGTATGGTAAAGGTTACGATTAGAGGTGTGCTATTACTTGCTCTTGTGAGATGAAAAGTTATGTGAGATGCAATAGCGAGAGTGATCGCTCTCCTTAAAAACAAAGCCATGCTACTTTTTGCAGTCCCAAGCAACATTTTTGGGGTATATACCCTGCCTAGATCCCCTAAGGATTAATTTTGATAAGTTGACAGTATAGTATGGCTGGCTCGGTTATTCAGCCAATCATTTCAGCAGTAAAGTTTCAAAAATAGTCTTCTTTTGGCCTGTGAATGGACATGCCTCAAGACCAGTTCTGGCCGGCTTGGCCATTGACTGGTTAAAAATAAAGGAGAATAGTTGCATGAAATGTTGAAATCACAAATTTTGTTGCTGTCATTTGTAAGCTATTGACTGTCTGCCTGCTGAGGTGTCTGTAGATTACACTTTCCCTGGAGGTTAACTCTGAATAAGCTAAGCCACTAACAACTTTCAGTCAAATTGTTTTCAAAATATTCAGCCGGTCTGGAGTTATTGCCCATTGAAATTATTGTCTGGTGACTTGCAGCAGTCAGACAAGTAAATATTGTCTCTATTTAAAGATGACGATCAGCAAAGTCGGCTATCTTTATATATTTATTAGCCCTTTAGCACTCAAGCCGGCGAAAAGAGCTTCTGCAGTGGTCGTAAGAAATGTGTGTTTTTAGACCAACAGAACGCAATTTTTAATAATTTACCACTGGAATGACTGGCTCGATTACTGGGCCAGCCATTTTCTTTTAATGTGCAAATGGATAATTTCTATGGGAAATTAAACTTTTCTCGAACAAATTTAAGTGTTACGGGTACTATAGCATCAAAACAAAGCTTAAAGATTATGACATCTAGCGATTGATTTATTCATATGCAGAAAAGCATTTCTGTCTTTCTGCCGTGTGATGTTTTATTCTGAACAACCACTTGTTAGAGTGTACGGGTAATACTGTACATGTGGGGTGTGGGGTTGGTGGGCGGATACCGTGAGAAGTAACTAGGATGAGTGCGCGAGACTTAATGTAAACATAAAATCTGTCGTTACGGGGTGGAGGTGAGTGGGGGGATGGGGGGGTTGATGAGACTAAGCATTCGCAACAATTCATTGCACTTTCTGCCATTCTACTAGCAGTACACTGGTATTATTTTTGTCTGGAAAATTCATAAATACCACATACCCAGCATGCCGGAGCATTACCGCTCAGACATAATCCTCGTCAAAACTGGTCTTAAATGCGCGCGCTAACGCATGATGAAGATGGCAGAGTCTGTCGACTTATGCAATCCACCACTCGGAAGCCATAATTCTGCTGGAGTCATTTGTTGCTAGCTGTAAGAACACGTGTTTGGGAGCGCTGTCGTAATGGTAGGGCAGGCATATATTAATAATGGCCCAGGATCTATTTTTATTTTAACCACTTTTGTGTCATCGGCGCCTCAAAGCGTTCAAAATGCTACTTTTATCAAATTACCCTTTAATTTGTCAAAATTTGTCACGAAAATTTAAATTTTTTTCTCAGGGAATGACCATTTGCTGGCCAAGAGAAGAGTGTTTTTGGGAAGTTTTTTAAGAGCTGTTTTTTGGCCGGCTTGAGTAAAGGGTAAATGGTCAAGAAAATCTCAATTTTTTGCTTAGTCATTGTCCATTTGCCAGCCGAAAGAAAACTATTTTTGAAAATTTACCGCCGTAATGACTGGCTTGGTTACTGAGCCAAACATTCCATTGGTAAATTTTCAAAAAGCAACCTTCTCTTGGTCTGCAAAGGGATACTCCTCAATACCACTGCAGATGCCCTTTTTGGCCGACTTGGTCTTTATATGGTTAAGATGACATAGGAAGGGTTAAATACCGTTATATTGCATTTTGTCTTTGTTCTTTGCATGAACTTAGGTTTTATCATGTAAAATAATCTAATGTTATATTTCCTTGCATATTTCACTATTTGGAAAGATAACAATTGGCTGTATAATTACGTGATTTTAATGCTAGGCAAAAATAGTCAGTGAACTTGAGAAATATCCATGTGCGGGCTAGAAGAACAAGTCAAATTTAGCAATAAAATGTTTGGCTCACGATAACCGAGCTAGTCCTTGCTCCATGGTCAATTTTCAAAGAATAGTCTTCTCAACCTACAATTAGCCTGGATTTTTTTCAGGTATAAATGTGTATAGCGGATGATGATAACTCCCATTACCGTTTAGCGGCTCGCTTAGAAACTTAATCATAGGATGATATGTTTCGGGAAGAAATCGCTATCTTTGGATAGCTCTCAGTAATTGGTTTGTCACGACGGGGTATTATGCAAGTTTCCTGATTTCGTGTTAGAATGGTGGCTACTGAGCAAGAACATTCAGCAACACAATTTTAACTCTTTAATTGTCAAGAATTCTTAAAGAAAATTAAAATGTTTGCTCAGTAAATATCTATTTGCAGGTCACGAGAAATCTATTTTTCAAAATGTACTGCTGGAATGGTTGGCTGGCTGAGCCTGGCTCAGTAATCAAATCAGTCATTCGTATGGTAAATTTTCGGAAATAAACTTCTTGGCCTGTGAACAGACATTTATTTGTCCAGATCGCTGCAGTGGTTGGTATTAGCCGGCTTAACCAATAAACCTTTAACGTTCATATCAGCCAAAAATGGCTTTTGTAGCGGTCTTGAGAAATGTTAATTTGCAGAACAAGAGAAGACTATTTTCGAAAATTTACCACTGGAATGACTGGCTCGATAACCGAGCCAGTCATTCCAGTGGTAAATTTTCAAAAATAGGCTTCGCTTGGTCTGCAAATGGACATTTTCTCTGAAAAAATTTGAGCGTTAAAGGGTTAACCTTTTATTCCACTACACCAAAAAAGTTAAATTCAGTTGGGAAAGTAAAACTGGTTTACTGGTTATGAATATCAACATTGTCAGAATTAACCATTCAATCGTCAGATTTTGTCAAGGAAATCCAAGTATTTGCTCATAGAATGTCCATTTGCATGCCAAGAACAGACTATCCTTGAAAATTTACCACGGAAATAACTAGCTTGGTTATCGAGCCAGCCATTTAAGTGGTACATTTTCAAAAATAGTTTCCACTTTGCTTTGCCTCAAAAGGACATTATTCAAGACCACCGCAGAGGCAGGTTTTGGCCGGCTTGTCTATGAAAGGGTTAAGACGACCACAGCATGACAATCCAGCTTTTAAAGGTTAAATACAAACAAGGGGTATAGAATTTCTTCAGTAGCTGTTGCTTCCAGATATTTTTCAGATTTTCTAGAATTTTTTTAACTTTCCAGATTTTTGGGGGGTGGGGTTTGTTGGTGGTGGGGATCATGCACGAAGTTGTGGAATCCTAGTGTGCATGTATGGTTACACTGTTTTCTGTGTTAAAATTTGAGCCAAAGCGTACAAGTAGTTTCCGAGATATCCATAGATCCATAATTTTATCTGATCAAGATCCGGTTTCTTTTATCCGGATTACGGCCATCGTCTGGAAATTCTCTTGCACTGCAAGTCCCTTCATTGTGTTAAAGTGGAGCCAAATCGTATCAGTAGTATTTGAAGCACAACCCGCAATAAGATTTTGTGACTTACTAAGTGACATGGTGGTTTATTGAGCCGATACCCGGTGCTAAAAATGACCTGAAATCAACGAGATGTAAATTTGGGAGTGTCTCTTATTATAAAGAGACAATTCACCTTTCCAGAGTATCTATCTATCAATCTGACGTCATAATCAGCTAAGTGGCGTGTATGATGACGTCATAATCATTACATTATAAATGATTCTATATGGACCGTCTTAATTGTCTGACATGTACGAATTGTATGGATCTACTATTTAATAAACATGCTGTTGAATGTTTGGAAACTAATTTGACACATTGTCAAATTAGTTCCAAAATATTCAATAGCTTACCTGTATAGTTTTCTGGAAATTGATAGTCAGAGAGTTCAGAGATCGATCGATCCCAACATGGGCGAGGTGTGGGTGGAGCTTAGCTGGAGATGGGCAGGGCATAGCTAAAAATGGAAAGGTCCATTGTAGCTGTTGATATGTAATATTTATTATTTCATCTTGGAAAGCACTGCCTATAGTTACCACTTTGCTGAATTTTCTCACGCACTATGTTTCGAGGGCGTATTCTTTTTGCATTACCCTTGTACAAAGATACAAACTAATTGTTTCACTGTAGTCATTAACCTGGAAGCTAATGAGCATAATGAGGACAGAATAGATGATTACCTGAGTCTGTGACATCAGCAAGCCATATAAGTTAAACTTGCCAAGTACTAAGCGTCTTGTGCGGCGTGACTGACAACTAACTAGCAATTAATATGCTTTATAATTAACCAAAATTCTGTAGACCTTAGTTCTAAATATATAGAAATATGATGTTTATTGCGGTAAAGCTGATATATTCACCGTTAGTATCAATATACGTGTCAGATATTAAGTTAAATTATGCAAAGTGATGTGGTAAGTCAGCGATACAGGTGTAAATTAAATTCACCATAAATGCGGTTTGATTGTCCCTAGCTGTTTTGGATTGCCAGTGTTGTATTTAGAAATGGGTCAGATCAGCCATGGCCAAGGTTGTGCATCACGGCGTCTAATGAAAATACATTTTTATTTGAAGGAAATAAATATTTACTTCGAGAAATGCATGAGATGCCTTCTGGGAGCATCTAATTTCTAAATCATCCCGTGAAGAATCACCTTCTTCCTGCCTGCGTGCCAGTTTTGAGATTTAGGTTTCCACCGGGTCCACAATCTCAGGGAACATTTTAACCCTTTAGTGGTCAAATTTGGTCAAGAAAATTACATATTTGCCTAGTGAATGTCCATTTACAGACCAAGAGAATACAATTTTTGATAATTTATCACCGGAGTGCCTGGCTCGGTTATCGAGCCAGTCATTCCAGTGATAAATTTTCAAAAATTTTATTATCTTGGCCTGTAAATGGACATTCCATAGGACCATAACAGAAGCCGGGTTTGGCCGGCATGACCATTAAGGGGTTAATAATCTTCCTACAAAAGTAGACAATGAAGTAAGAAACACCAATCACATTGTAAAATAATTCACCTGAGCCATCCTCAGCAGCTCAAACCACACAGTTACATCAGTGCAAAGCTAAGTATTTAAAATCCCAGCTTGAATCTATCAGGAGCTCATGGAGAGAAAATATCCATCCTTGGTATGGAGAAAGACACAATCACATTTTGAAAGTTGATCAAGTAGCTAAATAACGAGGATACAAAGAAAGTAAATATCATCCTCGAAGATGGTGGATTTCTGATGATAGGTGAAGCAGCAGCCAACCATCTTGGACAGTATACAGCCAAGATAGCAATCTGAACCTGTCGATGGAGGATAAAAAAGCGCCAAAAATAAGCACAACTAAGATGATCCAGAATAAATCTGATTCTCCTGGAGAAGGATTTAACCGTGAGTGAACTAGAAACAGCCTTGAAGAAACTCCAGACGACAAAGAGATCTCATGGTCCAGATGGCATCACCAAAGAGATGCGTAAGAATATGGGGCATCTGGCTAAAGGAAAGCTAGAAACCATGACTGGAGACTGGGAAATGTAGCACAATGCAGGAACCTGGAGAAAAGAGCACATGATTCTTAAAAGAAGGATGAATAAAACTAAAGCCGGAAGTTACAGGTCAATCAGCCTCACAAGCTGTATTGGAAAACATTTCCGGGGTTCATAAATAGAAAGCTACTTTGGCACTTAAAATAGGAAAGCCATCTAGTACATGACCAAAATGGCTTCAGGAAATGTATCTCAAGAAAAAACTAACTGCATTTTTACCAAGTACATTGAGAATGCATTCCAAGGCAAACAACACAACTCTTACCTTGAAGATGATCAATAGTTAATTCGCATAAAAATGTATTCTATGATGTCACACAAGAAAAAGATTGTATGTGTCAGGCCTCAAAATTTGGCATAACCTAACCAATAGTTTCCGTGTTGGTTACGCAAAATCAAAAAGTTTGGACCGAAAATTAGTCTGCGTGAAAACAATCTCATTACTTTCAGGTGAAAAAATAGTCAACCCCATGTTGAGTTTACATCATAAACTATGACAAGGCATAAAGCACATCTGGAAAATCATTCTGCTTCATATTAACCCTTTTATCCTTGAATTTGTTCAAGAAAACTTCAATTTTCTCATAGAAAATGTCTATTTTCAGACCAAGAGAAGGCTATTATTGACAATGTACCACTCGAATGACTGGCTCAGTTATCGAGCCAGTCATTCCAGTGGTAAATTTTCAAAAATAGTCTTCTCTTGGTCAGCACATGGGCATTTCTCAAGACCACTGCAGAAGCCATTTTTGGCTGATAAAAACGTTAAAGGGTTAATATCTGAAAGTAAGTATTAGGTAGCCAACCTATGAGTTTATTCAAATGATGGTATATACCTGAATGGTTGTTTACGTGAATGGAATAACGATAGCCTATTATTGGGTTACACAGGTTTTCCATATTTAATAAGCTGTGTGAATCATGTGGTGATGAGATGGAAAAGTGGAAGGTTATCAAGCGCATAGATACGGGTCTCTTAATTGACCTTTCCACTGTATCCATACATTATATGACATCATAATCAACTAAATGACGTATAGAATGACATCGCAATCAATGGCGTAGATAAGTACGTCACGAACGAATAGTTGAAGACGGACTATGCGTTGTTGTACATATTGTATGTCTTTACTATTTAATAAATATCATGTTGAATATTTTGAAACTAATTTGACTGGGCGCTGTTGCTGCCTATGGCAGCAACAGCACCCAGTCAAATTAGTTTCAAAATATTCAACAACGTAACTGTATAGTTTTCAGGAAATTGATAGTCAGGGCATTCAGAGATCAATCAATCCCAACACGGCGAAGTGTGGGTGGAGCTTAGCTAGTGATGGGCGGGGCATAGCTAAAACTGGAAAGGTCCGTTACCCACAAACGCTTATTTAATTTCACAACTCTACTATGCATATCGGTAATAAGAGAACCATGATGTCACTATAGCGAGTGCAGGGATGTGACACACCAAAGTAGGTGATGCATCAAAAGTCGGTCATTGTGACATACTTTTCATGATATGGTCTACTGAACATCAAAGGGGATGTCAGTAATCGTGAAAGAAGATTGATGGACTTGCTTCAGATGATGGGTGATAGCTAGCGCTGAACAAACTATTAACTGAAAATGGCATGATGACTATGTGAAACGCTAAGGCAAGATAATTGAGCGTAATTAATTAATTACCCAAAAAATACTTCTGCAGTGGTCTTGAGAAATGTCTATAATTTACAGTGTGAAAATGGGACAATTTCTAAAGATTTTGCACAGGAATGCCTGGCTCACTAACCAAGTCAGTCTTTCCAGTGAAAAGATTCCAAAAATAATATATTAGCCCGCAAATGGACAGTCCTTTGGCAAAATTCAGATTTTCTTGAGCAATCTTGACCTTTAAAGAAACACGATTGCATGCATTTTCTGGCAGTTAAAATTTGGTTATATAAATTATTTTGTCTCAATCGTTCCACTATTTTTATAATCTATGGGTTCAGCACCTGCATGCACTTGAGCTTTGTAACCTATGTGAAATATATGCTTAACTGTATCACTGCTGCAAGCCACCAAACAATTATTTCAATAAGCAAAAACTCTTGGCATGCTGAATATTTTGAAAACAATTTGACTGAAAATTGTTGGTGACTTAGCCACCAACAACTTTCAGTCAAATTGTGTTCAAAATATTTAGTAGGTCCAAAGATATTTATAGCCCTTTGAATGTCGTCTGCAAAAACTCTGCAGTCAGACGATAAAGGACTGTTGAAGAGTGTGGAATGTTACTGTTGGTGGTTTTTCTGTTCATGTTGCTACTCTATTAATCAGTTATTTTAACAGGTAGTATTTCATCTATGCATGCCTCAAAGTCCTCGAATAGTTGCTTCCTTGCACTTGTGCAGGTCATTATGTCTTCTTGAGATTCCTGGGTTGATATATTCCTCTTGCTACATTCATCATTTTTGCTTGATGTCAACATCGCCATTGTTGTGACCACTTTGGCTTATATTTGTGAAGTCCAAAAGGCAATAACCACATGTTCGCTGTGTAGCAGTGAAATGGACGATCTCCGGCATTTCCTCCTGAACTGTCCTGATTTAGAGCGTGTTAGAAGCCCAGTTATTGCAAAGATCAGAACATTGATACACCAACAGAATATTGTGACTACAGACGAATGCTATATGCAAATAATATTGGACGTAAGTAAACTCACAGAATCACACTTCGAGACTTTTGAAAAATATGCAAGAGAACTATGCTTTAGTCTGCATAGGAAGTGCTCCATTCTACTCCAAATCAACTCTGATAAAATCGTCCGTGAAAAGACAAATAACGACCACGACTTTGTGTAAATAATGTACATTGCAAAAACTGATAATGAAATTGGTTAGGAATCTTGTTTAGAGGTTCGCCTGATGGGAAACGCCGAGAGGCGGAATTTACACAACAAGAACAAGAAGTCCTGGCATTATCATTGGGATTCATGGGAAATGACCATGGTTTCCAGAACCAAGAGGTTAGAGCTTATTCAGCTCCGAGCTATAAATAAATTTTCAAATAAGCAATTTCTTTTTTCGATAGGAGATAATATAATGTACTTTATCACATAATCAAGCTTGTATTTCATTGCATAAAATTCATTAACTGTTGTCTGACTGCTGAGTTTTTGCAGATGACATATTGCATCGATAATATCTCTGGATCTGCTAAATATTTTGAAAACAAGTTGACTGACAGTTGTTGGTGGCTAAGCCACCAACAACTTTCAGTCAAATTGTTTTCAAAATATTCAGCAGATCCAGAGTTATTGCTCATTGAAATTATTGTCTGCTGGCTAATTTAGCAGTCAGACAGTTAAAGTATATAGATACCACTTTATATTCCACTATTATAATAAAGTCATGACTACCGCCATAAGTTGTAAACACTATATTACGACTCGCGCATTTCAGCCGCCTTGCTGCTAGATGAAGCATGTAACTTTGTTGTTATTTACACAATGTTGTGAAATGTACTAGTAGTTATGAAAAATTATGATAAATTTCATTGAAACATGAGAAAAATTCAATCAATCAGTCAATAATCATTTTAATTCTAAAATTATACGTTGTTGCGTTCGTCATTACGTTTTGCTGCGCATTGGTTAGACCTCTCCGTCATGAAGCGTTGAAGCCATAAGCTAAACCAATGTAAAATGGGAAGAAAATGACAACAATTGGTGTGGAAATTTGAGGTAAAAGCTTTATGTGATAAAGAGAATCTCACACTCGTTGCCATTTCAGAACAAATTTATCACACTTGTTTGTTACGGTCTCATTTGGAACTCACTAAAGGTTGTTTCAAATGTTTGTTATACCAGTTTCTTGACATGAGAATTAGTTTATTGTCGAGCCCTATGAGAAGTGGCTGATGGCTTGATGCTGTGCGCAACAAGAAGTAGGTCAATGTTACGGTGTTTCAATGACCCGTCATTCCAGCGGTAAATCTAAAAAATAGTTTTCTCTTCGCTTGCTGATGTACATTCAAAAGACAAATGTTTTGATTTTCTCAAACCATTTAGACTATTAACCCTTTAATGGTCAAGCCGGCCAAAAATGTCCAATTGCAGGCCAAGTGAAGACTATTTTTGAAAATTTACCACAGGAATGACTGGCTCGATAATCGAGCCAGTCATTCCTGTGGTAAATTTTCAAAAATAGTCTTCTGTTGTTGTGCAAATGGACATTTTATATGAGAAAATATATAATTTCTTGAACAAATTTGATGTTTAGAAGAGTTAATTGTCATGATATGTTTACTATTTGCACCTGTCTGTTATTTTCATGCCAGTAATTGCACGGCAGACTGAAAGACGTTAATGTTTATTTCCTCACATACATGAGATTGTCAATTATTATTACCATAGATAACAGAAACAATGATGAGACTATGCTTGCACTTTTATCCCTGAAGCCAGCTACTCACCTCTTTGTTTGGCAGATGTCGAAGCTTGTGAAGGAATTCTCATGCAAAAAATTAAATAGAAAGTTGATTTGGTTAAATTTGCCGAAACGGGCCTTTTCATTGATGAGAAATATATATTTAGGGGGTGGGGGAGGGTTCTTGGTATTTAGATCAGGGATCGCAGGATTAGCTGTGCAATGTTCATCAACCCTTTAACCCTCGAATTTGTTCAAGAAAATTTTAATTTTCTCCATTTGCAGAACAAGAGAAGAGTATTTTTGAAAATGTATGACTGGAATGACTGGCTCCGTTATCATGCCAGCCATTCCAGTGGTAAATTTTCAAAAATACTTCTCTTGGCCTGCAAATGGACATTTCTCAAGACCACTGCAGAAGCCGTGTTTGGCTAACATGAGGGTTAAAGGGTTAATCTGACTATTGTGTTTAAGCGCAACTTTTTTCATTTCGCCCGTAAAGTTCTAAGATAATAATGATGATGTCAACCTTTAGTTTGCAGATGCATTTCATTGAAAACATCCTACAGTTGCAATCAGTCCTCATTCTTTGGCCATCCTTTCTTTTCAACAGCCAGCATCTTTAGCTCCCACAGATTCATCTTGGTTCTCAGTGTACGCAGTCCTACCTCTTTCAGATCAGTATGTAGCACGTTTAACGGGTTTATGCGCTCGCATCCTCTGCATGCTTTGTGGGTGTCCCGCCCATCTCTAGCTAAGCTCCACCCACATCTCGCTCGTGTTGGAATCGATCGATCAATGAACTCCCTAACTCAATTTTCAGAAAACTATACAGGTAAGCTGTTGAATATTTTGAAACTAATTTGACTGGGTGCTGCTGCTGCCATTGTCCAAACAAATCAGTTTCAAAAGATTCGACCAGATGTTTAGTAAATAGTAAAGACATAATTTGTACAACGTGTCAGACTATTAAGCATTTAAGACAGACTAAATCAAGTCATTCTTGCTGTAATCGATTATGACATTATCCTACACGTCAAATAGTTGATTATGACGTCAGATGATGGATGGATAAACTGGAAAGGTTCATTCCATGTTCTGTGCAGAGATCTCCGGTGACATTCGCCGAACTGGGCCAAGCATATACCATCTTTGTCTGGCAACTCACTGATAGTATTCCACATGATTTATAATGCATCATTGAAGATTAGATTGTCCAGCATAAGCACTCTCATTGACCAAGTATTTAAACTCGATTTATAGTTAGCTCACCTGGCCTGAAAGGCCAAGTGAGCTTATGCCGTGTCGACTGTCCGTCCGTCGTCCGTCAACTTTTCCTTTAAACGACTTCTCAAGAACCACTGGGCTGATTTTAATTATTAGCTCACCTGGCCTGAAAGGCCAAGTGAGCTTATGTCGTGGCAACCATCCGTCGTGTGTCCGTCCATCCGTCAACTTTTCCTTTAAACGACTTCTCAAGAACCGCTGAGCCAATTTCAATTATATTTGGCAGGAAGCATCCTTAGGGCATAGGGATCCAAGTTTGTTCAAATGAAGCCGATCGGCCAATTAGGCCGGCGGCCATCTTGGATTTTGGCCGATTTTTAGAAACGTCTTTAAAAATCTTCTCCGAAACTGCTTGAGGGATTGAAGGAAACCTTATGAAATATGATCTAGGGCAAGAGCTCAACCAAATTTGTTCAAGGGAACTTAATTGGTCAAATAGTTTGGCAGCCATCTTGGTTTGCCTAGTTTTAGCGAAAATAACCTCTTCTCCAGAACCACTGAAGGGATCAGGCCGAAATTTGGCAGATATAATTAGGGACTAAGGGCCAGTAAAGGTTGTTCAAGAGAAGTTGATCCGTCAAAAAATATGGCCGCCGTGGGCCAATCAAAATATAGCATGTTTGGCGGGCATATTGGATTTTTTTATTTGATGGATTTTGAGGCCGAAATTGGTTTTCTGTGGGTTTTTGGGTATTCTGATCTCAAATTTACAATTTTCGAAACTGTCAGATAAATGGTTTGGTGGCCATCTTGGATAATTTTCTCGTCAAAAGCTCCCATGCTAAAGCAATGGGAAATTAAAAATATCTTCTTGAGAACTACCAGGCCGATATCAATTATATTTGGCAGGAAGCATCCTTAGGGCATAAGGATACAAGTTTGTTCAAATGAACCCGATCGACCAATTTGACCAGCGGCCATTTTGGATTTCTGCCGATTTCAGAAAATGTCTAAAAATCTCTGAAACCACTTGGGGAATCTTCATCTAGGCCAAGAGGTAAGCCAAGTTTGTTCAAGAGGACTTGATTGACCAAATGGTTCGGCGACCATCTTGGATGACCTGGTTTTCACGAAAATGACTCCTCCAGAACTGCTGAAGGGATCGGACTGAAATTTGGGCCATTAAAATTTGTTCAAAGGAAGTTGATCCATCAAAAAAACATGGGCGCCGTGGGGCAATCAAAATATAGTGTGTTTGGCGGCCATATTGCACTTGCAAAAATGTCCACAAACTCATTTAAAAGACTGCTAAAGCACCCAATAACAATTTTGACAAAAATTGATGGTGCTCAAGGTGAGCGACACAGGCCCATCAGGCCTCTTGTATTTGGGAGGAAGCATCCTTAGGGCATCGGGATCCAAGTATGTTCAAATGAACCCGATCGGCCAATTTGGTCAGCGGCCATCTTGGATTTAGGCCGATTTTAGGACACTTCTTTAAAAATCTTCTCCGAAACCGCTTACGGGATTGATGCAAATCTCATGAAATATGATCTAGGGAAAGAGCTGAACCAAGTTTGTTCAAGGGAACTTGATTGGTCAAATGGTTTGGCAGGCATCTTGGTTGACCTTGTAGCAAAAATGACTTCTTCTCCAGAACTGCTGAAGGGATCGCGCAGAAATTTGGCAGATATGATTAGGGCCTAAGGGCCATGAAAGTTTGTTCAAGAGAAGTCAATCTGTCAAAAAACATGGCCGCCATGGGCCAATCAATATATAGCGTGTTTGGCGCCATATTGGATTTTTTTATTTGATGGATTTTGAGGCCGAAATTGTTTTTGCATGTGTTTTGGGGTATTCTGAGCTCAGATTTGAAATTTGAAAAAACTGTAGGGTAATTGGCTTGGCGGCCACGTTGGATCATTTTCCCGCCAAAAGCTCCTATACTAAAGCAATGGGAAATTTTAAATGTTTTCTTCTGGAGAACTACCTGGCTGATTTCAATTATGTTTGACAGGAAGCATACTTAGGGTGTAGAGATTGAAATTTGTTCAAACGAAGCCGATCAGCCAATTGGGCCGGCAGCCATCTTGCATTTTGGCCGATTTTTAGAAACGTCTATAAAAATCTCCGAAACCACTTATGGGATTGATGCAAGCCTGATGAAATATGATTTAGGGAAAGAGCTGAATCAAGTTTGTTCAAGGGAACTTGATTGGTCAAATGGTTCGACGGCCATCTTGGTTGACCTAGTTGTAGCGAAAACGACTTCTCTAGAACCGCTGAAGGGATCGGGCCGAAATTTTGCAGATATGGTTAGGGACTAAGGGCCATTAAAGTTTGTTCAAATGAAGTTGATCCGTCAAAGAACCTGGACACCACGGGCCAATCAAAATATAGCATGTTTGGTGTCCATATCAGATTTTTTTATTTGATGAATTTTGAGGCCGAAATTGGTTTTGTATGTGTTTTTGGGTATTCTGTTCTGTTCTCAAATTTGCGATTTTCGAAACTGTGATAAATGGTTCGGTGGCCATCTTGTTGATAAAGAGCATTCTAGTTGAAATGCCTATGGTTCAGGTGAGCGATACAGGCCCCTTGGGCCTCTTGTTTTTGTTTTGTTTTGTCTATTTCAGCTCACACTTTGTTACTGTTGAAGAAATTATGTTTATTTTATGCTTTCTTCCCAGGATAGAACAACAATAGATAACATGGAAAATCCACATCCAGATCCAAAGCGGTAAGATTCATATAACTATGTAATGGTAACTAATACTAGATGGGACAGTCGATGGTGTGCTATCCCAAATCCCCACATTCACCACTTTTACCTTTTTACCACCATCCACCTACCCAGCCCACCACCATCTCATCCCCCTGTTCATGTGGGGCCACAGCCAAATGTAAATGTACTCATCCACTCAGCAAAATTTGGTTGAATTCCGTCCAACGGTTTCAGAAGAGTTGCGTGAGTTGAAAAATGTGCGTAATTAACTAATCATCACCATGGTGATTACGATAACGCTTGTGATCAAACTCCCGATAGATATATCGCAATATCCTGCATTTGTTTACCCGCATGTGGTAGCTATCAGAGGTTGCGAAAAGATTTTCAGCTGACTGAATGGAAAGAGATACTGCTATTAAATGAGAAAATGGTGTTACGTTTGCTATTAACGCTTTAACACTCATATCAGCCAAAAATGGCTTCTGCAGAGGTCTTGAGAAATGCCCATTTGCAGACCAATAAAAGACTATTTTTGAAAATTTACCACTGAAATGACTGGCTCGATAACAAAGCCAGTCATTCCAGTGGTAAATTTCCAAAAATAGTCTTCTATTGGTCTGCAAATGGATATTTTCTATGAGAAAATTAAAATTTTCTTGAACAGATCTGAGGGCTTAAAAGTGAAATGTCTGACTGCTGCAAGCCAGCAGACAGTAATTTTAATGGTCAATCACCCTAGACCTGCTGAATATTGTGGAATCAATTTGACTGAAAGTTAGTTGTTGGTGGCTTAAACCCCAGGGAAAATTTAGTCTGTAGAAATTCATCAGACAGATGGTTAATCCATGTAGACCAGAGACGACAAATTCTTTATGTTGCATGGAAAATTCTGTTGAATGTGTTAAAACTACTTTGACTGGGAGCGGTTGCTGCCATAAGGTTCCAGTCAAATTAATTTCAAAATATCCAACAGTTTTCCTGTATGGTTGCCTTGAAAATGAGAGCATAACCCTTTAATGGCCAAAAAGGCAACAAAAAATGCTTCTGAGTGGTTTTGAGGGTTGTCGATTTTCAGTCCAAGAGAAGAAATCAGATTATTTTTAAAAATTAACTACTGGAGTGGCTGGCTCATTAACCAGTGAGCATTGAGTAACAGTTTCCGATCAAATAAATATTTTAATTTTCGATAGATCACTTCTAACATGATAAATAATGTCTTAATGTGTCTCAGGATCGAAAGGGTAGTGCTTCTACATGGGAATCCTAGCGTATATCATCTTGTAGGCATACCAATATATCCATTTGTCACCTATGAATTCCCCATATCTCATTTTCAACGCTACGATGCACGAAAACTGTTAAATATCTTGAAATTTATTTGACTGGTAGCTGTTGCTGGCTTCCAGTCAAAGTAATTTCAAAATACTTAACAGAATATTTTTTATATTGTAAAGAATAT
The DNA here is from genome assembly GCA_034401795.1 of Chaetoderma sp. LZ-2023a. Taxonomy (NCBI): domain Eukaryota; kingdom Metazoa; phylum Mollusca; class Caudofoveata; order Chaetodermatida; family Chaetodermatidae; genus Chaetoderma; species Chaetoderma sp. LZ-2023a. Next base: position 167,214,635 of record CM067369.1, on the reverse strand, counting down.
ACTATGGGGTTTGTCAGCGAAAGGGTTAAATGTTACTGATTATGTTGAAAATGATTTGACTGTAAGTCAACAAACAACATTCAGCCAAATCTTTGAAACTGAGTTTTAGGTGTTGACCTCAAAATGATTAAACAAATCTCCAAATAATCTAGTCATAACCTATTGAATATCCCGTTTCCATTTCACTCTGCCTCCCATTTTATCTTGTAATCTGGTGCCTTTAGAAATCTTCAACTTTTTGGGGGTGGGTGGAGGCGGAATATGTTATTTTATAAAAGCATGTGTGAAGGATTGCCTGCCTTGAAAGCTAATAAGACTCCGGAATACCCATCATCCGTAGTTACAAAGCCAAGAGTAAATTCACGCAGAGTGTGTTAAAATGATCCCCGATGATTAAGGGGTTACTGAGATATAGCCTCTTCCTTTATTCGCCCTTCGTTGTGTGGGATTCCCCAGTATTGTCACTGCGACATACCAAGGCCCCTGATGTTAGGTTAGGAATGATAATATCTCTATGATTGTCCCCGGAAATCCACACACAAGTTGAACCCTTTAACCCACAAATTTGTTCAAGAAGATTTCAATTTTCTCATAGAAAATGTCCATTTGCAGACCAAGAGAAGACTATTTTTGTAAATTTACCACTGGAATGACTGGCTCGGTTATCGAGCCAGTCATTCCACTGGTAAATTTTCAAAAATAGTCTTCTCTTGGTCTGCAAATGGACATTTCTCAAGACCACTGAAGAAGCCATTTTTGGCTGATATGAGTGTTAAAGGGTTTAAGGCAGAGATGATATTTAGCTGTGTTATTTGAGATTTACGCAGATTCCTTGAAGAATGTGTCCTTAGAAATCTAATGCTCTCAAGTGCATGTGTCTGCACCAATTAAACAGTAACCCTTTAAACTTCAAATTTCTTTTCAATTTTCTCATAGAATATGTCCAATGGACCTTTCCAGTTTTAGCTAGACCCCATCCATCTCTAGATAAGATCCACCCACACCTCACTCCAGTTGGGGTCGATCAATCCCTGAACTCCCTGACTATCAATTTCCAGAAAACTATACAGGCAAGCTGTTGAATATTTTGAAACTAATTTGACTCGGTGCTGTTGCTGCCTATAGTAAAGACATAAAGTATAGTAAAGACATACAATTCATATAACCTGACGGACTATTAAGCATTTAAGATGGACTAAATAGAGTCACCTGCACGTCACATACTTGATTATGACATCATATGATTGACTGAGGAAATGGATTCATGAATTGCAGACCAAGAGATTATTCTTTTAATTTGGTCACAGGAATGACTGTCTCGGATATTGAGACAGTGATTCTAGTGATAAATCTTTTTAAATACTCTCCTCTTGGTCCGAAAATGGACATTTATCAAAAACGACTGCAAACATAATTCTTTGCTGGCATGAGTATTACCCCTTTAATGGTCATGCCGGCCAAAACCAGTCTCTGTTATGGTGTTGTGGAATGTCCATTTACAGGCCAAGATAATACAATTTATGAAAATTTACCATTGGAATGACTGGCCAATCATTCCAATAATTAATTTTCAAAGATTATTCTCTTGGCCTGTAAATGGACATGTAATAGGCAGATATTTAAATTTTCTTGACCTAATTTTACCATTAAAGGGTTAAAAGGTTAAAGGTCAACATTGGTCAAAGAAAATCAGTGTTTCCTTACTGAATGTCCATTTACAGGCCAAGAGAAGATTTTTAAAATTTCCCATTGGAGTGACTGGTTAGGTTATCAAGCCAGTCATTCCAGTGGTAAATTAACAAACATCTCTCTCGCCTACAATGTCATTTCTCAAGACCATTGCAGAAGTCACTTTTGACCTGACTGATGGTTAACCGCTCTTGTGTCAACTTAACCCTTTAATGGTCAAGTTGCTAAAAAATGATCTCTGCAGTGATCTTGAGAAATGTCCATTTGCAGGCTAAGAGAAGAATATTTTTGAAAATTTACCACTGGAGTGACTGGCTCGGTTACCGAGCCAGTCACTCCAGTGGTAAATTTTCAAAAATACTCTTCCCTGGTCTGCAATTGGACACTGGTTAAGAAGAAATTTGGATTTTCTTGACCATTACACTTTTGATGAATGTCCATTTGAAGGATAACGGAAATCAATTTTTTTTTGTAAATTTTCGTTATAAATTTACAACGCTAAACTTTTTAGCTGCAAAAATTAAAATTTTGTTGAAAAGTATTGGCAATTAAATAGTTAATTGAAATAAATATTATTTTGAGCACTTTAAGGCGCTGTTGACACAAGAGAGGTTAAGGCAGCCGTCAAACAGTTACATCAGCGTATAATATATGTATATTATTTGATCAGGATGCAGCTTCGCTCTTGTTTTACCGCTTATGCCGATATCTGTGGAACTGGGATGGCGCTCTTCTGGCTATTTCCATGCCGACGGAAGTCTATGCGGTCAATTCTACATTACACTCACCCAGTTTGAAAGATATTTTCTTAAAAGACGTGTAATGATTTCATAAAAGCCATTATTCATATAATTTATTAATATACAATTCTGATGTCCAGGCTAGTTTGTATACTTATTCCTTTATTCATCTTAAACCTTAACGCTCGAGCAAACCAATAACTGCTTCTGCGGTTGTCGTGAGTAAGGTCCATTTGCATACCAAGAGATTATTTTTGAAAATTTACTACTGGGATGACTGGCTCGATAAATGAGCCAGTCAGTGGTAAATTTTAAAAAATAGTCTTCTTGATATGCAAATAGCCATTTTCTTTGAGAAAATTTAATTTTCTTGAAAAATTTGCGAGTTAACCCTTTCACCGAAGAATTCCTGATGTCTCATTTTCAAAGCAACCATTCAAGAAGATTGTTGAATATTTTGAAATTAAATTGACTGGAAGCCATTGCTGCCTAATGGCTTCCAGACAAATTAATTTCAAAATAGTCAACAGAATAAGTTTTTTATTTTAAAGAATTTACTTTTTTATGGATTTATCGATGAAAGGGTTAAATAGTTAATCATCTATATCCATCCATCATACATTTTATTTGTCCATTTAGTTGTCCATTTGTCCTCAAACATAATAATAAATATTTATGGATTCTGGACTTTAAACACGCAATTATTCAATATAATAAAAAAATTATGATTATTTAAACTTAAACAAATGATCATATGAAATGCTAATTTTTAAATATTGGGAAAAGTCGACTAAAGTTTTTATAGAAAAGTTATCATTAAATGTGAGATTTACTAGACCAGGCTATTTTTGTGGCATTATATGTTTAGCTATGCCCCGCCCATCTTTAGCTAAGCTCCGCCCATCTTTAGCTAAGCTCAGCCCTTATTTGCCCATTTTGGTATCTATCAATCCCTGCACTCAGACTGAAAACCTGTTTTCTTGAAAAGCTGTATGGGCCTGTGGAAAACTGCAGAAAACCACAGATTTCATTTTGAGAACGGCTCTCCAAGTGTGATACCAGCGATCGAAAAGAAGAAGAAGCTGTTGAATATTTTGAAATTAATTTGACTGGTAGGCAGCAACAGCTGAAATTAGTTTCAAAATATTAAATAGCATGTTTGTTAAATAGTAAAGACATACAATTCGTACAACAACGCTTAGTCCGTCATCAATTAAGCCTTCGTGATGAATTTAGTTATGTCAGGTCTTTTCTTATAGAAAATGTCCATTTGCAGACCAAGAGAAGACTATTTTTGAAAATGTACCACTGGAATGACTGGCTCGGTTACCGAGCCAGGCATTCCAGTGGTAAATTTTCAAAAATACTCTTCTCTTGGTCTACAAATGGACATTTCTAATGACCACTGCAGAAGCCGATTTTGGCTGATATGAGTGTTAAAGGGTTAATCAAGATGGATACATGTACAGTCAGGGATTTTCATAAGTGTCTTTTTGAAGGAATGTACCCAAAAAGCACAACTTGAGACACATACAGCCCAAAGTATTGGTGGTTTGTCCCGCGGGACCCCTGGAATTCTTGTATGATTGTTAACTTCTAATTAGTTTCATCGTTTTTTGTACAAAAAAAGCCTGTAAAATCAAAAATGGGATACCTATAACTCATATCTCTCGAGTCCATGGTACCTTAGGGTTCCTGGACGTCCAGGGTACAGTGTACAGCTGGCCGTGCGTTTGTGTGTGTAAAATGCCATATATCCAAAGGAACTACGGAATGAATCCTGAATTGGAAATTACCCTTGGTGTCCCAAAAACCCTCACGGTTTATGTGTCCAAAAGTCGAGGGCCAATTTTCATGGTTATCTAAAGGAGTGGGCACTGGTCAGATGAGAATTTTAAGGAAGACCTGTTCATAGAGGTAATCATTATTTAATAATTATACATAAATGGTAGCAATATTAAGAATATCGATATTGACCCTTTAACCTTTGAAATTCAGGTATGCTGATGAATATTTTGAAACTGATTTGACTGGTAGCTGTTGCTCAGTCAAAATAGTTTTAAAATATTCAAAAGAATTTGTTGTTACTGGTCTGTAATGTTTAACGGGTTAATTAATGCACATGATTTTGAATTTATGAGCCAAATATAAAAACTGCTGAATTGTTTGATTGAAAGTTGTTGTTGTCCGTTATCTATGTTTGTGAAGTTTAATTTGATTTCAAAAATCATGACAAAAATTTGTGGTGCCAATAGAGGGATCTGAACCGTCACTCAAGTATCTGACATCATAATCAATCCATGGACCTTTCCAATTTATCCATCCATCAAATGATGTTATAATCAACTACATGACGTGTAGGATGACATCATAATTAATTACAGCATGAATCACTCAGTTTAGTCCGTCTTAAATACTTAATAGTCTGACACGTACGAATTGTATGTCTTTGCTATTTAATAAACATGCTGTTGAATATTTTGAAACTAATTTGACTTGGCACGGTTGCTGTTATTGGCAGCAACAGCACCCAGTCAAATTAGTTTCAAAATATTAAACATCTAACCTGTATAGTCTTCTGGAAATTGAGATTCAGAGAGTGCAGCGATCGATTGATCCCAACACGAGGGAGGTGTGGATGGAGCTTAGCTGGAGATGGGCGGGGCATAGCTAAAAATGGAAAGATCCATTAGGTCACATAATAACTGAGATCACGATCATAATGATGTTTTGCGCTCCATCATGAACATCAAAATGTCTGCCAAGTGTATGACTTCTATGTCTTTGATGGATTTACAATTTAATTAACATTCTGTTGAATATTTTGAAACTAAATTTTAATGGACGCTGTTGCTGCAACAACACCCAGTAAAACTAGTTTCAAAATATTCAACCGCTTATTACCAGTATAGTTACCTTGAAATTGAGATTCTTGGAATTCAAATTTCAAGGTATATAAATCGATTCAAACTCGCGTAAAAATGTGGGCGGAGCTTAGCTAGAAATGGGCGGAGCATAGCTAGAAATTGATCCCACCATGTAATTTATTATGGAACGGTAGTAATATAGACATACACTGTACACATCATGCAAATAGTGTGTGATTAAATTTACCGTCAAACCTGTCGGCATAATGAAGGACAATTGCTTTTTGAGCTAAAAAATCATGTTTTTTTTACCGTCTGTTTGCGGAACTTCTGCAGACTACATTTGCCATGGGATTTAACTCTGGATATCCTGAATATTTTGAAAACAACTTTCAGTCAAATTATTTTCAAAATATTCAGTTTATTCAGAGTTATTGTGCATTGAAATGATTGGCTGGTGGCAGACAGTTAAAGATTAAAACCACCTGTCTTATGGAAGCATAGTTTAACATAATCATTAAGTTGTAAGTGGTCAAGATTGGTTAAAAATATTAGAATCTTTGCATAGTGATTATCCATTTCCAGGTCAAAAGAAGACTATTTTTTAAATTTTACCACTGGAATGTCATTTCAGAGGTAAAATTTCAAAAATAGTGTTCTATTGGCCTGTATACAGTCAATCTGCCAGAGCACTGCAGGGGCTACTTTTGCACGCCTTGACCATTAAATGGTTAATAGACAAATTGTCTTGAATGACCAGTTGTATAATGACCCATTTGGTGTCCGTTTTTTGATGGATGTAATATATAAGATAATCAATATAAGATAATCAATTACATGTACATAAAATGAATAGATGATTTTTATTTTGTCAATTCTACATGATTTAAAATTATAAATAAATTGAAAATATTATAATCATCATGTGTATTGTCTGGTTTCATTGTTACAGGAAAGTGGGCCTGTCTTAATAGCCCTTTCATCCCGAAATTTGTTAAACAAAATTTTAATTTTCTAAGAAGAAATGTTCATTTGTAGACCTGACGAAGACTATTTTTGTCTCGCGCTGTAAGGAAAGCGAGACAATGGGGTTACCTTAGGTGGTGTCGTCCGAGGCGGTGTGTCATTTGTATTAAAGTTTTTGAATGTACATTTAATTTATTAAAGACTTATCCGATCGTGACGAAATTATACAGATATGATCTATACCATCATGGCATTAGTTTCCATCATCAGCAAAATGATTTTCAAATTTTTTCCAAATTTTTTCGGTGACTTAGCCTATTTTACAACAAAAATCAGGTAAATGTTAGTTTTTCAATCAACATATAATTCATCAAAGACTTATCCGATCTTGATGAAACTACAGATATTATCTATACCATCATGGCAACTAGTCTCCATCATCAGCAAAATGATTTTGAAATTTTTTCCAAATGTTTCCGGGGTTTGAACCTAGCCTATTTTCCAACAAAAATCAGGTATACCTTGAAGTTTCTCAATCAACATATAATTCATCAAATACTTATTCGATCTTGATGAAACTTTACAGATATAATCTATACCATCATAGCATCTAGTCTTCAACATCAGTAAAATGATTTTCAAATCTTTTCCAAATTGGACTTGGTCTATTTTCCAACAAAAATCAGGTAAATGCTAACGCTTTAGTCTCGCCCCGTAGGGAAAGCGAGACAATGGCTTACCTTTGGTGTCATCATCCGCAGTGGCGTCTCATTTGTGTTAAAGTTTTTCATCAGCCTTATTATTAAAAAATGGGTCATCAGATTTCAATTAAACTTCACAGACTTATTCTGTGCAAGGTAGAGATGCAATTGCTCATCATTGCTAAGGAATTTTTTTTTAATTTCGCCTTTTTCTATGGTTTTCGTGGTTTTTGACTTGGAATATTTTGGCAAATATTTGTGTTACGGTTTTTCATCAGCCTGATTGTACAACAATGGGTCATCAGATTTCGCTGAAACTTCACAGACGTATTCTATGCAAGGTAGAAATGCAATTGCTCATCACTGCTAAGGAAATTTCAGGTGTCTTTCATTTCTCCATCTGAGCTTATGCTATGTTGTACATCCGTCATTTCTCAATCTGAGCTTATGCTATGGTGCACATCCGTCATTTCTCCACCTGAGCTTATGCTATGGTGCACATCCATCATTTTTCCACCTGAGCTTATGCTATGGTGCACATCCATCATTTCTCAATCTGAGCTTATGCTATGGTGCACATCCGTCATTTCTCCACCTGAGCTTATGCTATGGTGCACATCCATCATTTCTCAATCTGAGCTTATGCTATGGTGCACATCCGTCATTTCTCAATCTGAGCTTATGCTATGGTGCACATCCATCATTTCTCAATCTGAGCTTATGCTATGGGGCACATCCATCATTTCTCAATCTGAGCTTATGCTATGGTGCACATCCATCATTTCTCAATCTGAGCTTATGCTATGGTGCACATCCGTCATTTCTCCACCTGAGCTTATGCTATGGTGCACATCCATCATTTTTCCACCTGAGCTTATGCTATGGTGCACATCCGTCATTTCTCAATCTGAGCTTATACTATGGTGCACATCCATCATTTCTCAATCTGAGCTTATGCTATGGTGCACATCCATCATTTCTCAATCTGAGCTTATACTATGGTGCACATCCGTCATTTCTCCACCTGAGCTTATGCTATGGTGCACATCCATCATTTCTCCATCTGAGCTTATGCTATGGTGCACATCCATCATTTCTCAATCTGAGCTTATGCTATGGTGCACATCCATCATTTCTCAATCTTAGCTTATGCTATGGTGCACATCCATCATTTTTCCACCTGAGCTTATGCTATGGTGCACATCCATCATTTCTCAATCTGAGCTTATGCTATGGTGCACATCCGTCATTTCTCCACCTGAGCTTATGCTATGGTGCACATCCATCATTTCTCAATCTGAGCTTATGCTATGGTGCACATCCGTCATTTCTCAATCTGAGCTTATGCTATGGTGCACATCCATCATTTCTCAATCTGAGCTTATGCTATGGTGCACATCCATCATTTCTCAATCTGAGCTTATGCTATGGTGCACATCCATCATTTCTCAATCTGAGCTTATGCTATGGTGCACATCCGTCATTTCTCCACCTGAGCTTATGCTATGGTGCACATCCATCATTTTTCCACCTGAGCTTATGCTATGGTGCACATCCGTCATTTCTCAATCTGAGCTTATACTATGGTGCACATCCGTCATTTCTCCACCTGAGCTTATGCTATGGTGCACATCCATCATTTCTCCATCTGAGCTTATGCTATGGTGCACATCCATCATTTCTCAATCTGAGCTTATGCTATGGTGCACATCCGTCATTTCTCCACCTGAGCTTATGCTATGGTGCACATCCATCATTTCTCCACCTGAGCTTATGCTATGGGGCACATCCATCATTTCTCAATCTGAGCTTATGCTATGCTGCACATCCATCATTTTTCCACCGGAGCTTATGCTTTGGTGCACATCCATCATTTCTCAATCTTAGCTTATGCTATGGTGCACATCCATCATTTCTCAATCTTAGCTTATGCTATGGTGCACATCCATCATTTCTCCATCTGAGCTTATGGTATGGTGCACATCCGTCATTTCTCAATCTTAGCTTATGCTATGGTGCACATCCATCATTTCTCAATCTTAGCTTATGCTATGGTGCACATCCATCATTTCTCAATCTGAGTTTATGGTATGGTGCACATCTGTCATTTTTCTATCTTAGCTTATGCTATGGTGCACATCCATCATTTCTCAATCTGAGCTTATGGTATGGTGCACATCTGTCATTTTTCTATCTTAGCTTATGCTATGGTGCACATCTGTCATTTCTCAATCTGAGCTTATGCTATGGTGTACAGCAGTCATTTCTCAATCTGAGCTTATGCTATGGTGCACATCCGTCATTTCTCCATCTGAGCTTATGCTATGGTGCACATCCATCGATTTTCCATTACTGTAATCTTTATGTATTCTAGCAAAAGTGTTCCGCTAAAAATATTTGCATAACCTTTGCGCGAATAAAAAAATGGGTTACGCAATTTCTGCAGGCCTAAAATATAATCATGAAATTCCCTTTTACTTTTCCAGTTAGAGTCAACAATGTCAGACAATATTAAACTGTGTGAGCAGATAGGAAAGAACATTTCTGAGATTAAGGCTACAGAATGTGGGATATTAGGAACTTTGTATAAAATTAGAAACACTTGTACTGAGGAAACGCGAAAGGCGTTGGAAAGCACGGCAATGAAAATTAAGGCAAATGCTTTATCAGCGAATTATAAGTGCACTGAGCTAAAAAAAATTATTTGTGCAAATGAATCACAAACAAGTGAGTTAAAACTTAAAATTAAGGAACTGGAATCAAAAGTTGAAAGACTAATGAAGGAGAATTCACATCTTTTGTCCCAGAATTCATTACTCAATATAGAGTTAGATAAAAGCACTGAAAAGCTGAATGCATCGCAAACCATATTAAGCAGCTTTACTGATGAATTTTTGGATGCCAGTGAAGTACCACTTGACATCACTGAATCTGAACTACTTGTATCAACTCCTGTGGATGCTTAAAAAAGCCTTAAAGATGACCTTTCACAAGATAGGTTTGGCCAAGATCAACACGAGGAAGAAAATCACAAAAGAGGGTTAAAAAGAAAAACAAACAATTAATGTAATTCCAAGGCACATTTACATTTCGAAATTATTTTTATGTCCTGGATACGGTTAGTATTCCATTTAGATGGTTTCACTGGCAGTAAAAAGTGGAATTGGATGCATTCATATATGCGGTACCGTCGGTACGTCAATGGTGATGGTTATAACATGAAAGAAAATACTGGGGTGAGATATATCACATAATCACTGTATTACTTAACAAGAGCTCTTCAGATTTTGAAACCTTACTAACTGTTTCTATCTCATGTAGGGATGCAATATTTATCATTAAAAAGTTGATTTTGTGCAATGTCATCAGATAATATTTTCAATTATTAGTCAATATGAACTTAAGTACCGGTATTAACTGGATTAATAATACTAAAGGCCATCCAGGGGCGAGACATATCACGCGTTCGTGTTCTTGTTAAATATTTACCAGTAGAAATGACTGGCTCGGGTATCGGTTATCCAAAATATAGTCTTCTTGGTCAGCAAATGGACATTTCTCAAGAAAACACACCAGAAGCAGTTTTTAACAACTTGAGTGTTAAAAAGGATTAAATTAACCCTCTGAACCTGAAAAGCTGGATATCCGGCCTCAGTGAGAAAGTATATGTACCTGAAAAGCTGGATATCTGACCTCAGTGAGAAAGTATATGTACCTGAAAAGCTGGATATCCGGCCTCAGTGAGAAAGTATATGTACCTGAAAGGCCGGATATCCGGCCTCAGTGAGAAAGTATATGTACCTGAAAGGCCGGATATGCGGCCTCAGTGAGAAAGTATATGTACCTGAAAAGCTGGATATCTGACCTCAGTGAGAAAGTATATGTACCTGAAAAGCTGGATATCTGACCTCAGTGAGAAAGTATATGTACCTGAAAAGCTGGATATCCGGCCTCAGTGAGAAAGTATATGTACCTGAAAAGCTGGATATCTGACCTCAGTGAGAAAGTATATGTACCTGAAAGGCCGGATATGCGGCCTCAGTGAGAAAGTATATGTACCTGAAAGGCCGGATATGCGGCCTCAGTGAGAAAGTATATGTACCTGAAAAGCTGGATATCTGACCTCAGTGAGAAAGTATATGTACCTGAAAAGCTGGATATCCAGCCTCAGTGAGGAAGTATATGTACCTGAAAAGCTGGATATCCGGCCTCAGTGAGAAAGTATATGTACCTGAAAGGCCGGATATGCGGCCTCAGTGAGAAAGTATATGTACCTGAAAGGCCGGATATGCGGCCTCAGTGAGAAAGTATATGTACCTGAAAAGCTGGATATCTGACCTCAGTGAGAAAGTATATGTACCTGAAAAGCTGGATATCCGGCCTCAGTGAGGAAGTATATGTACCTGAAAAGCTGGATATCTGACCTCAGTGAGAAAGTATATGTACCTGAAAAGCTGGATATCCGGCCTCAGTGAGAAAGTATATGTACCTGAAAAGCTGGATATCTGACCTCAGTGAGAAAGTATATGTACCTGAAAGGCTGGATATGCGGCCTCAGTGAGAAAGTACATGTACCTGAAAGGCTGGATATGCGGCCTCAGTGAGAAAGTACATGTACCTGAAAGGCTGGATATGCGGCCTCAGTGAGAAAGTACATGTACCTGAAAGGCTGGATATGCGGCCTCAGTGAGAAAGTACATGTACCTGAAAGGCTGGATATGCGGCCTCAGTGAGAAAGTACATGTACCTGAAAGGCCGGATATCTGACCTCAGTGAGAAAGTATATGTACCTGAAAAGCTGGATATCCAGCCTCAGTGAGAAAGTACATGTACCTGAAAGGCTGGATATCTGACCTCCGTGAGACAGTACATGTACCTGAAAGGCTGGATATCCGGCCTCAGTGAGAAAGTACATATACCTGAAAGGCTGGATACCCAGCCTCAGTGAGAAAGTACATGTACCCGAAGGGCCGGATATCCGGCTGCAGTGAGAAAGTACATGTACCCGAAAGGCTGGATATCCTGCCTCAGTGAGAAAGTACATGTACCTGAAAGGCCGGATATCCAGCCTCATTGAGAAAGGACATGTACCCGAAAGGCCGGATATCCGGCCTCAGTGAGAAAGAACATGTATCTGAAAGGCTGGTTATCCGGCCTCAGTGAGAAAGAACATGTATCTGAAAGGCTGGATATCTGACCTCAGTGAGAAACTACATGTACCTGAAAGGCTGGATATCTGACCTCACTGAGAAACTACATGTACCTGAAAGATCGGATATGAAAAGCCCGATATCCGGCCTCAGTGAGAAAGTACATATACCTGAAAGGCTGGATATCTGACCTCAGTGAGAAAGAACATGTATCTGAAAGGCTGGATGAGAAAGTACATGTACCTGAAAGGCCGGATATCCGGCCTCAGTGAGAAAGTACATGTACCCGAAAGGCCGGATATCTGGCCTCAGTGAGAAAGTACATGTACCCAAAAGGCTGGATACCCAGCCTCAGTGAGAAAGTACATGTACCCGAAGGGCCGGATATCCGGCCGCAGTGAGAAAGTACATGTACCCGAAAGGCTGGATATCCTGCCTCAGTGAGAAAGTACATGTACCTGAAAGGCCGGATATCCAGCCTCATTGAGAAAGGACATGTACCCGAAAGGCCGGATATCCGGCCTCAGTGAGAAAGAACATGTATCTGAAAGGCTGGATATCCGGCCTCAGTGAGAAAGAACATGTATCTGAAAGGCTGGATATCTGACCTCAGTGAGAAACTACATGTACCTGAAAGGCTGGATATCTGACCTCACTGAGAAACTACATGTACCTGAAAGATCGGATATGAAAAGCCCGATATCCGGCCTCAGTGAGAAAGTACATATACCTGAAAGGCTGGATATCTGACCTCAGTGAGAAAGTACATATACCTGAAAGGCTGGATATCCGGCCTCAGTGAGAAAGTACATATACCTGAAAGGCTGGATATCTGACCTCAGTGAGAAAGAACATGTATCTGAAAGGCTGGATGAGAAAGTACATGTACCTGAAAGGCCGGATATCCGGCCTCAGTAAGAAAGTACATGTACCCGAAAGGCCGGATATCTGGCCTCAGTGAGAAAGTACATGTACCCAAAAGGCCGGATATCCGGCCTCAGTGAGAAAGTACATGTTCCCGAAAGGCCGGATATCTGGCCTCAGTGAGAAAGTACATGTACCCGAAAGGCCGGATATCCGGCCTCAGTGAGAAAGTACATGTTCCCGAAAGGCCAGATATCTGGCCTCAGTGAGAAAGTATATATAGCCGAAAGGCCGGATATCCGCCTCATTGAGAAAGGACATGTACCCGAAAGGTCGGATATCCGGTCTCAGTGAGAAAGTACATATACCCGAAAGGCAGGATATCTGGCCTCAGTGAGAAAGTATATGTACCCGAAAGGCCAGATATCCGGCCTCATTGAGAAAGTACATGTTCCCGAAAGGCCGGATATCTGGCCTCGGTGAGAAAGTACATGTAGCTGAAAGGCTGGGTATCCAGCCTCATTGAGAAAGGACATGTACCCGAAGGCCGGATATCCGGCCTCAGTGAGAAAGTACATGTACCTGAAAGACCAGATGTCCGGCCTCAGTATATCCGGCCTCAGTGAGAAAGTACATATACCCGAAAGGCTGGAATTCCTATGGTTATAGCTAACGTCATAAAAAAAATTTAGCATATACAATTGGTGGCCAGTTTTCCGCTGTTTCGGATGTATGTACTCTCTTACTGAGGCTGTAGTTACTAAGTGTAATGTAAAAAATTAAAATCTTGGCAATCCTATCACTATAAACTCAGGGTGGGGCTCATGGGGGGGGGGGGGGGGGTGCCCGACCACAGAAATAAATTCAGGCTTCAAAGGGTTTATGCATTGTGAAAGGCGAAAGAAAACAAGTGGTGTCAGAAATGGTACAAATTTAACAGACAGAGAGACAAACAGACTAATTGTGAGTCACAAGTAAGATCTGAGAATGTATTAATTTCCCATTATTACTTCACCTGAACTGGTGGAGGAAATGACTGTTGAGGTCTGCGACAACCGCTGAGACTGGGATTTTCAAAGTATACTTTTTAGCTAAACTTTCTCAATACACTACATATTCACTGGAGTCAACTCCTTTCAAAACTTGAAAACACATCGGAAATTTTCTTTCTGAAGCATATGTATGATCACTGTATTCTGCAGCTGTAGTAGTAGAAACATGCTTATCTTTTGAGCAATGTGTCATGTCCTCAGCCAAAATCTTTAGCTTCCACAGGTCCATTCTTGATTTGACTGTACTGAATCCTGCTTTCTGTAGGTCATCTCATATCACGCTTAACAGATTTATACAATGACGTCCTCTGGCTTTATATTGGCTGGTTCCCAGTAGGACAAATTCCAAGGCTCTGTGCAGGTCTGGCATCCTTAGCACATGGCCAAACATGGACTATCTTTGCTGGGAGACATTTGCGGACAACGGCGATGTATATCTTGTATAGTGCATCGTTGGAAATGCTGTCTGGCCATCTGTATCCGGTGATGGCGCGTAGTTGTTTGCGGTGGCTGGCATTAAGTTTGTCTGGAGCTGCCTTTGGAGCTGCCCAGCTGTTACATTTATACAGCATCAAGGATATGCAGGTTCCGTTGTATAAACGTAATCTTTTTGTCAAGGGCATCTTTGATCTACGAATCTATAGCTTCCAGTAGGACTGAAAAACTATGTTCCCCATGAGGCAATCTGCAGCAATGTCTGCAGTACTACAAAGTGGTGGTTCACCGCCATGAAATGGATCATCATTTTCTTTAGTTTCACGCTTTGTAGATAGGTATATGTGGGTGAACTTTATTTTGGATTTATTCATAGAGATTTTTAATTTGCTTGCAGCTATTAGGAGAAGTTCGTCAAGGAGTTTCTTTTGATCGTCTATGAAGTCCACATAGTCGGCATATTCCATCTCTAACAGCATACCCAGTATGGACAGGGGAGAGGGGTGGGGGGGATGGTGGCGGTTTGGTCTTGTGGAATTTTCCGTCGCAGATTTCAATGCAGCAGTAAGGTAACAGGTGAAAAGCAGAGGGCATAGACCATCTCCCTGTGGGGAACCAATTGATGTCTCAAACTCCACAGACTTGACTCGTACTCTCAGCTTGAACTTTGCAAGTAGTATTCTCACTCACTAGTCATAGCTCATCCGCAACTGGCCTGGTGTAGTACATCTAGGATCTTTGAACGTTTAATTGTGTCCAAGGATCGTGACATGTCTGTGCTCAGTTTGTGGAAATCCCAGTGTTTGGACATGACTACTGACACAAGCATGTGTTGAGCCCATACAATGTCTGCGCAGCTGCATCCACGTTTGAAGCCACTTTGACATAATCCGGTGAAGTAATCGATCTTGTCTCGGATGCGGCATAGAGTAACATTTGATAGGATTTTCCGTATGCTGTTGAGGCCCCTAAAAACTATGTTGTGACCTTATGTCATAGTGACCATCCGGCATCCGTCAGCCTGTCGTCCGTCCATTAACTTTTTCTTTAAATGGCATCTCAAGAACCAATGGGCCAATTTGAATTATATATCACAGGAAGCATCTTTACATCATAGAGATCCAAGTTTGTTCATAGGAAACAGATCGGCTAAATTGTCCGGCAGTCATATTGGAATTTGGCAGATTTTTAGAAACGTCTAAAAATCTTCTCAGAAACTGATTGGAGAGTTGCTTTAAACCTCAGGAAATATCATCTAGGGCAACAGATGAACCAAGTTTGGTCGAGGGAACTTGATTGGGCAAATGCTTTAGTGGCCATCTTGAATGAGCTAGTTTTTGCGAAAACGAATTCTCCAGAACCGCTGAACGGATTGTGCCAAAATTTGGGAGATATGATTAGGCACTAAATGCCATTAAAGTTTTAACAAGGGAAGTTGATACATAAAAAACACATGGCCGCCGTGCACCAATCAAAATGTAGCGTGTTTGGTGGCCATATTAGATTTTTTTAATTGATAGATTTTGAAGCAGAAATTTAGTTTATATAGGTTTTTGGATATGCTGATTTCAACGTTGAAATTTCGAACCTGTCGGAAAAGCGGATTGGCAGCCATCTTTGATAATTTTCCCGCTAAAACCTCCCATACTAAAGAAATAGGAAAGTTAAAAAGTCTTCTCGAAAACCACTGTGCTGATTTTAATTATATTTGGCAGGAAACATCCATATGGAGTAGAGATCCAAGTTTGTTCAAACAAAGCAGAATAGCCAAATTGGTCTGTGGCTATCTCGGATTTTGGTCAATTTGTATACCCGGCCAAAAAATTTAGCGGGGTATTATGTAATGGCGACGTCCATCGTGGCTGAAACTTCATGGAGTGGTTGGACTTGGTCTGGGGAAGAAACCTATCGGAATTGACAATGATCCGAAATCCAAGATAGCCGCCAGCTACTGGTGGCCATCTTGAAAATTGGTTTCCGGATTATAACTCCGTTAGCATTTATCGGATCGCTTTGAAACTTCATAGAGTGGTTGAGCTAGATCTGGGGAATAAACCTATCGAAATGGACGATGATCTGAAATCCAAGATGGCCACCAGCCACAGGCGGCCATCTTGAAAATTGGTTTCTGGATGATAACTCTGTTACCGTTTATCGGATCGCTTTGAAACTTCATGGAGTGGTTAGACTAGGTCTGAGGAAGAAACCTATCGGAATCGACGATGATCCGAAATCCAAGATAGCCGCCAGCCACCGGTGGCCATCTTGAAAATTGGTTTCCAGATGATAACTCCGTTATCGTTTATCGGATCGCTATGAAACTTCATAAGGTGGTTCAACTACCTCTGGGGAAGAAACCTGTCGAATTTGACAATGATCTGACATCCAAGATGGCCACCAGTGGCCATCTTGAAAAAAAATTTCCAGATGATAACTCTGTTACCATTTATCGGATCGCTTTGAAACTTCATAGGGTGGTTGGACTAGGTTTGGAGAAGAAACCTATCCAAATTGACGGGCTGCCATCTTGAAAGAAAGTTGGTTTGTGGATGATATTTCTGGTGCCATTTATCGGATCACTTCATACAGTCGCTGGAATATGTCTGGTGAAGAAACTTATCGAAATTTACGATAATCCGAAATCGAATATGGCCACCACTCAGCGCCGGCCACCTTGAAAATTGGTTTCCAGACGATACCTCATTGACCGTTTAACGGATAACTTTAACACTTCATAAGGATGACTGGTCTGGGGCTGAGGACGATATAAATGTTTTCTGAAAGCTCTCATTCATTGGTTTGTCGTCATGGCGGGGTATTATGCGCCGTTTGTGGAGAAATATCTTAAAGATCTTGCTCGGTGTGGGTGGGGTGGGTTGGTGGGTGGGAGGTGGATTAGGGGTGGTATCAATTTAAGACTCATGAAATATTCTCTATGGCAACAGGTGGAAACCAGTCTGTTCGAGGGACCCGGATTGGACAAGCACTTCAACATTTATCATGGATGTCAGATGTCATCATGGATGACCTAGTTTTCACAAAAATTAATTCTCCAGAACTGCTGAACTGATTAGGCTGAAATTTGGGAGATATTATTAGGCACTAAGGGACATTAAAGTTTGTTCAATGCAAGTTCCTACATCAAATATATATTGAAGCAAAATTTGGTTGAATATTGGTGTTGGGTATTCAGATTTTAAATTTGCCATTGTCAAAGATTTTGAATAAACTGTTTGGTGGCCATCTTAGATCAATTTCCCACCAAAGCTCCCATACTAAACCAATAGGAAATTTTAAATGTCTTCTCGAGAACCGCTGGGACGATTTCAAGTATATTTGTCAGAAAGCATCCTTACTGCATGGAGATATAGGTTTGTTCGAACGAAGCGGGTGGACTTTGTCTAACTTTTAGAAATGTAAAAAATCTCCGAAACCGCTTGATTGCATTGAGGTTACAAGGTAAACGGTCAAAGTTACTGCTCTCTGATTCTTATCGGTAATGAGAACGGCCGAGACATTTAATTCCCCTAAATTCTTGTTATTCCTACGAGATATAAATGCTATCGCTAGCCGCATGTTTCTAGAGGAAACCCGCACTGACATCATTAATACCCACAAGAATTACCAGTAATAAACGTTTAACTTGAGCTTTAGTGCGCGATCTCCCGCTGTCTGTGTAGAAGATCAGAGAAAAGGAAAATTGCATTAGACATAATACTATTCAGACATTACAGCACCTAGCAGGTGGAACAAAACTCGCGCTGTATCATGCAGCGTGTGAGGTAAGGATTGCGTAACCATACACCACGCCCAACAGGTGAGACCGCTGATGAAAACGTGAACGCTTGACTTTTTTCATTGCCGACAGACGCCTACTATCAATGTAACTTTGTATTTAGTAGATAAACATTTCCGACCCTCGAACTAGAAAGTGATATTAGGTGGTTTGGGGATTTCTAAATATAGGGCTACAGGTAGCCATGAATATCAAGGTTAGAATAGGCATATAGTGGAAAATGTTATATATATGGCTATTGGGAAAATCTAATCAAACGGAACTAGGCATAGTCCATGGACCAACTACAAAAAGGGCTCGCGTTAACAAGTTCATTACACCCCCTGTTTTGATGCTACCACTAGGTACCAGGTATATTGTAGTTGACATTTTCACTTGTCGTCATTACTGACAACCTAGTATGTATTTTTGACAACAACATTTTGTAAGCAAGGGGGGTGCAAAAATCAAATGAACTGGCATGGGCACTATAGCCCTGAAGTGAATTGTTACTTTTCTTATAGACACACAAAATGTTCGAAATATTATCAAGCACGTATATATCTACTCACATGCACAAGCAAAACATGCGCAAACGCATGTAACCTGGTTAATTTATTAGTTTATATGCAAAATTAGGTAATATTTTGAACATTTTTTAAGAATTTGAAATTAAATATTATACTACTTAGATTTCCATACGTTTAACCGTCGTATCATGATATGCCTGCATTGATGGGCCATCCAGAATGATTCATGCCAAATTTTGGACTGATCCGTTCAATATTGAGTATGTTATCACAGCATTTCCACCATTACTCTGCAAGTCAAAATTTGCAACAATTTACTGTTTGATCTGTTTAGAATATATAAAGTACAAATGTAACCTATTCATGGTGTTTGGAATTCAAAAGTAATTACAATTAAATTGGCAATAGCCGATGTATTATTTACGCATTTCTAATTACTCATGCTACCACCATTTCAATGTTGCGGTTAGAGCCATTTGTTTGGATGTTTGTCTGAATGATATCACCATAATGTAGGAACGTAGAAAAAACAAATTTGACACATTGAGGTGACCGATCAAAATTCACAAAAGAGCCAACGGTCTATGTCAGAAGGCCACAATGGGTGTGCCCAATTGTAGGCCTAGAAGGTTGCACCTCTCCAAGTGCACTCTAGGTTATTAGGAAATTAATACATGCATATCCAGCGATTACATCAATATGCCCTTAGCTTAATCTTAAGCAATATAACACACAGGTCCAATTCATTTAGATGTAGCCTATGTTGTACACACGTTAGAATTGCATCATTTCTCTTTTCTCAGAGTATCAGTTATGTCACTGCTTGCTTTTGCTGCAGATGTCATGTTGATGATTAGATCTGTGTGGTCCCTCAAATGAAATGTATTAATTGTATTTGCCCAGCTAGTAATCGTCTCCAATACTCTCTGCACATCATGTGAATCTTTCTTCATGCGTGGTAAACTTGCATCTTTGTTATGCTTGCATTCTGTCTCATATAAGCCAGCCATTTCCCTGCAAATGTGCATTGTTCTTTTTATGGCATGGGCTGTCAATGCCCTTCCCAGAACAGCACCTGGGTTCCTGCTAATGACAATAGTACCGCCCTTCGACTTGGAATCTTCTTAATGGGAACTTGTGCGAATACACTGTCCTGGACGCGTTATACTGCAAAATACCCATTTTCAAGTAAGTCATTCGTATATGGATGGGTGGTTGGCAACATCACCATCTCGAACCAGTCACGCTGTAGACTGACATGTATCTAGCATAATTTGTCCTGTCATAAGCAAAGATCCATGTCAACATTTTACGTTTAGCAAAGCCATGCATGTTCGAGTTTCCCTCGCATGTGGCCCGTGGAAATTGCAGCAAGAGACACACCGAGTATATATATGAATCCCAAAATGTGGCAAATCCAAGTTCTTCAAACGTTGGAGTAATTGATAAGTCTGTCAGAGATTAACTTTGAGTTAACGTTTGCGCAGCTGTTTAGAGTTCTGACTATTTCAAATCAAGCGTCTTTGTCAACCGTTAACCGTAAGCTGACTCTAGAGCCGGAGGGTAAAGGCACATTACTACATAACCCTATTTGTCTCTGCTCATTATCCGAATGACACGAATCAGCCATTAATCTAATACTTAATAGCTGATATCTGGAATCTTTCGAGATCATAGCTTCAAACATCGCAAGTTTTGTCTATATATTGACGATTGGCTGTAGATACACGTTAAAATGGATTTGTAACATTGTTAGCTCACCTGGCCTGAAAGGCCAAGTGAGCTTATGTTGTGGCGACCATCCGTCGTGTGTCCGTCGTCCGTCCGTCAACCTTTCCTTTAAAACCACTTCTTCTCAAGAACCACTGTGCCGATTTCAATTATATTTGGTAGGAAGCATCCCTAGGGCATAGAGATTCAAGTTTGTTCAAATGAAGCCGATCGACCAAATTCCAAGATGGCCGCCGGCCAAAATAGCCGATTTTTAGAAACACCTTAAAAAATCTTCTCCGAAACCACTGGAGGAATTGATTCAAACCTCATAACACATCATCTGTGGCAGCGGTAGACCCAAGTTTGTTCAAGGCAACCTGATCGGCCGATTTGCTTGGCGGCCATCTTGGATGACCTAGTTTTCGCGCAAATAACTTCTCCCGAACCGCTGAAGGGATAGAGCTGAAATTTTGTAAATAGGTTTAGGGACCAAGCACCTTTCAAGTTTGTTCAAGGGAGGTTTGTTCGTTAAAAACATGGCCGCCATCAACCAATCAAAATTCAGCGTTTCTAGGTCATATTGGCTTTTTTGTATTTGATGTATTTTGATGGCGAAAATTGCTTTATATATGCTTATCAGTGTGGCGAGTTCAAATATGCCACTTTCGAGACTGTCGGCTAAACGCTTTGGCTGCCATCTTGGTTTGTTTCCCGCCATATGCTCCCATAGTAAAGCAATGGGCCCATAGTAAAGCAATGGGGAATTCTTTAAACGACTTCTCAAGAACCACTGGGCCGATTTCAATTATATTTGGGAGGAATCATTCATAGGGCATGGAGATCTAAGTTTGTTCGAATGAACCCGATCGGCCAATTTGTCTGGCGGCCCTCTTGGATTTAGGCTGATTTTTATTTTTGATCTGCTCAATGGTTTTCGAGCTACCCACCTTTTCGCGGGCAAAAAATTCACATAGAGAATGTATAGGAAATTTTAGGATAGATTTTTGAACTGCGACTATGCCTACAGTTTTTAGCTCACCTGGCCTTCAGGCCAGGTGAGTTTATGTCGTGGCGCCCGTCCGTCGTGTGTCCGTCGTCCGTCCGTCCGTCTGTCCATCAACTTTTCCTTTAAACGACTTCTTCTCAAGAACCGCTGGGCCAATTTCAATTATATTTTGCAGGAAGCATCCTTAGGGCATTGGGATCTAAGTTTGTTCAAATGAAGCCGATCGGTCAATTAGGCCGGCGGCCATCTTAGATTTTGGCCGATTTTTAGAAACCTCTTTAAAAATCTTCTCCTAAACCGCTTGAGGGATTGAAGGAAACCTCATGAAATATGATCTAGGGCAAGAGCTCAACCAAATTTGTTCAAGGGAATTTACTTGGTCAAATAGTTTTGGCAGCCATCTTGGTTGACCTAGTTTTAGCGAAAATAACTTCTCCAGAACCGCTGAAGGGATCAGGCCGAAATTTGGCAGATATGATTAGGGACTAAGGGCCAGTAAAGTTTGTTCAAGAGAAGTTGATCCGTCAAAAAACATGGCCGCCGTGGGCAAATCAAAATATAGCATGTTTGCGGGCATATTGGATTTTTTTATTTGATGGATTTTGAGGCCGAAATAGGTTTTTGGGTATTCTGATCTCAAATTTACAATTTTCGAAACTGTCGGATAAATGGTTTGGTAGCCATCTTGGATCATTTCCTCCCCAAAAGCTCCCATACTAAAGCAATGGGAAATTAAAAATATCTTCTGGAGAACTGCTGGACCGATTTCAATTATATTTGACATGAAGCATCCCTAAGGCATAGAGATTCAAGTTTGTTCAAACAAACCTGATCGGCCAATCTTGGCCGGTGGCCATCTTGGATTTCGGCCGATTTTTAGAAATGTCTTTAAAAATCTCGTTCTCCGAAACTGCTAGGGGAATCGATTCAAAACTTATGAAACCTCATCTAGGCAAAGAGATAAGCCAAGCTTGTTTAAGATGACTTGAGTGACCGAATGGTTTGGCAGCCATCTTGGATGACCTAGTTTTCCCGAAAACGACTTCTCCAGAACCGCTGAATGGATCAGGCCAAAATTTGGGAGATATGATTAGGGACTAAGGGCCATTAAAGTTTGTTCAAGGGAAGTTTGTCCGTCAAAAAACATGGCCACCGTGGGCCAAAATGTAGTGTGTTTGGCGGACATATTGGATTTTTTTATTTGATGGATTTTGAGGCCAAAATTGGTTCTATATATGTTTTTGGGTATTCTGAGCTCAAATTTGCAATTTTCGAAACTGTCGGATAAACGGTTTTGTGGCCATCTTGGATAATTTTCTCGTCAATAGCTCCCATGCTAAAGCAATGGGAAATTTAAAATATCTTCTTGAGAACTACCAGGCCGATTTCAATTATATTTGGCAGGAAGCATCCTTAGGGCATAAGGATCCAAGTTTGTTCAAATGAACCCGATCGGCCAATTTGCCCAGCGGCCATTTTGGATTTCAGCCGATTTCAGGAAATGTCTTTAAAAATCTCCGAAACCACTTGGGGAATCTTCATCTAGGCCAAGAGGTAAGCCAAGTTTGTTCAAGGAGACTTGATTGACCAAATGGTTCGGCGACCATCTTGGATGACCTGGTTTTCACGAAAATGACTCCTCCAGAACTGCTGAAGGGATCGGGCCGAAATTTGGGCCATTAAAATTTGTTCAAAGGAAGTTGATCCATCAAAAAAACATGGGTGCCGTGGGGCAAACAAAATGTAGTGTGTTTGGCAGCCATATTGCACTTGCAAAAATGTCCACAAACTCATTTAAAAGACTGCTAAACCACCCACCAACAATTTTGACAAAAATTGATGGTGCTCCAGGTGAGGTTAAAAAATGCTTACACGAGTGTAAAGTTCGTTATAACTCCGAGAATTTCATGCAAGTTCTCTTTCACGATACTCGTAACTAGGGAATGTTACACATACACTAGGGAATGCTACGCTTCTGAACAATGATTTCATCTCAGTTTAACCTGGTGAAGTAAAGTACTGTAGCTTGCAGGAGTACACGCTGGTCCGTTCGGCTGCTCCACTCTGTTGCACCACATGTACAGCATGTGTGGGAGGACTGGTTAGCTGCGTTTCTCGGGGTTACAGATCCTGTTTCGCGACACCGAAAAGTACAAAGACTGACTTCTAGAGCTGGTGGAACGATAATGTTCCAGTGGGGCCGTGCTGCCAAGATTGAGCCTCCCATCTCGTCCCAACTATTTGTGTCACCGGTATGGCGGTTCATAACTCAATTTAGGAGCCTAGACATAATAATTAAAATAAAACTATACAAACAATGGTACTCGTTTGTTAGTACGAGAGAGAAAATATATATTACATAAAACTAAGCTGGTGTCTTGCTAGCGTGGATTTGTCAGAGGTACCTCACCGATCCTTATATATCCGTGAGGTATCCCTGCAAGGGCGCATCCTAACGAGGCTACTTATGCAGTTTAATATAAATCATTACACCGCTAACAAAATATTGTTATTACGAGAGGAAAGTGCCCCGCACGGTCCTCCAGCACAGGAAAATGCCCTCAATGCCGAAGCAGACGAAGAGAGTTGGCAAAAAGGGCCACTCTCTTGTTCAATCATATGCTAAGTGTCTATAGTGTGTCCGTAGAATTCAACACCAACAACTTATGTAGGTCCAAGATACTGTTTTGGTAGTTGCCGCTTTATTTATGCGGTCCTCCTGCTAGATCCTAAACTATCATTTAGTTGTTGGTCTAGCTAAGCTGGGTATGCACCGCCCATCCTGGATTCGTTCCCTGAACACGCCCCCTGGGTAGAGCTATAAGCGTATATGGGCCTATGAGAGAGATCGCGTTGTAAAAACGACTGGTCAGGTGTCGGCCATACCAGCTAAGCTGGGTACGCGCCGCCCGTCCTGGATTCGTTCCCTGAACACGCCCCCCCCCTGGGTAGAGCTATAAGCGTATATGGGCCTATGAGAGAGATCGCGTTGTAAAAACGACTAAGTTCGTTAAAGCGTGTAGCGCGCATGCGCACGCGCTTAATACTATTTTTGACAGAGCGCATATTTCATGACCAAGAAAGGATGGCGCTTTTAGTGTACCGAGTAGGTGCATTGTACTCCTTTCTCATTACTTGTTCCCGCCGTTCCTCGACGGGCTTTCCGAATCTGTAAACCATTTCAAAATCGGTTAAGAAATGGCTGAGTTATCCACGGAAAACCCCTTTTGATTATCTTCAAAATATTGCCGTGACGTCGTAACCACGTGTACGCAGAACTTCTAGAATGTTCTAGAACATTCGACTGCGTTATTATTAGCTACACGCTGATTGGCTATTGCTCGACCGATGATTGGTTGAAACCTGCGTCTATGACGTCACGAGTAGTATAAAAGGAGATGAAATCCAGAACTCGAGATCATCCTCTGCCAGAGGCCGAATAGGTTGAATCTGTATGCAGCTACTATCAGCAAGACAGGCATTAAGCAGATCACTTCTGTCTCGGGAGGTTTCTCTTCCGTAGCCACAGCAGCAATCCAACCCACCCCACTAAAAGCAATTTTGTATCTCCCGATTGTACGGGAGCATTTTTAGAACTTTTAAATATTGTTCACGAATACATCAAGCACTAACTCGGAACACAAACTTGCGGTGAGGCCTTTCCCGGCCTGAATATGTGATTCTACAGATGTAGAGGCAGCGATGTTCTTTGGTGGATGACTCGCCGGATCTGCCATTGGTGTACGGGAACTTTCGTCTTAGCAGGCAGTCCTGAGTTCGATCCGCTCCCGTCCTGGACTGCATGCAGAAATCCTGTTTGCGGGAACTGACATGCGGGAACTTTCCAGCTTCCAGAGAACGCGTCAACTCACGTCACACCAAGGATGACGTATCAATTTCAGTAACATGATAGCCCATGCTTAAGAATGGCTACCGATTATTCAAGTAACTATACTTAACATTTTACTTATTCCGTTAATTACAGCTTTAATAATTATACTTTATCTGTATAAATGGTCCTGATGACTAAAAGGCACCGTAACGGTCTTAGGACCGCTAGTTATAATTTCTGTATCTGTTTATAGTTATTCTTATTTTCTGTAAGGTGTTTTTACTAACTGCACTGTAGTAGGTTTCTCAACCTGCAATTTATATATTATTCTAATCATTTCACATTGTATTACTTGTTCTGGTTGGTTTTATATATGGCAAGTAGCCATCGGTTTATATGTTTTGTTTATTTATAGAAAAATATAGGACTGCAGTGCACGTAGGAAACCCTATACAGCAACATTTATATATGCAGCATGTTCTCCCGCCACCAACAATTTTTCACTGAGATCGCTGTCCGTGCTTTAACTCTGTTTAGCCCGGCATGCTCCCGACTAAAAATCTTTCTATTCAGCTCAATATTATAGGTTTAATATGATTAGAGACAATTTCTTCATTAGGAAAAAAATAGTGTACGCCTCTTTTCTGGTAGTTGCGATAATTTAGCCCCGCACTCCGGCAAGGTTGTGTAAAATTGGCCAACATACCTAATGGGCCTCATATTTATAAGTTATTGTCTCTCTTCATGTTCCACTAAGCCTTATGGCTTCTTAGTTGTTTGGATGTCCCTATCCGCACCATGGACTGATCCGACCCTGGGAAACTATTGGGGTTTCCGAGCAGTGATGACCAGGGTGTGGTGTCACACACATTTCCTGCGTATCTTCTGATACTTAGTAGTTAGTTATCCTTGCCAAGGTAGGAAGCACTGCGAAAACATATCTTAATTATTATTTCCTTTTATCTGCTGGACAATCCTCCCACACCGCAGTGCATAACTGGGAAACTTGCGTTTAAACCTAACGTCAGGTTAAAAAGATAGCTCCGTAGGACCTGGTGATGGGCGAGATGCGCATCCCCACCGCATTCCGTAAGAATGTCTGGGCATGATATTAAGATCTGCCACGCCCTCACTGGAAGGACATTCACGGTGGGTATTTGTCTCTCTTACCCCCACCATAACGATAGATCAGTTGCCTAAACTTGCTTTTGTGAAAAGTAACCAATGTCCTGTGACGTTTTATGTGGTTACGGAGCAAGATGTCTGGCTTCTTACTCAGTTCGGAGATCTTGCGAAGTAACATGTATGCACGCGGTCTTCAGTATTGATGTCTTAGGGCATCCGTTCTCAATGACACCATATCTAAAAGCTAGGTGGACGTCAGCCATTTGCGGCCTAAAATAATTCTTGTCTCTAAAAACTAAATATTAGGTTAGGCATAGAAGATAGCCCGCATAAATAAAAGCGGCAACTACTAATTCAGCATATTGAAAACTACATAAGATGGTGACGTGGGAATCCTTCGGGAATTGCTCATCCCGTCTTCATGTAAAACAGCACGCAACCGTATAGTCATAATTTCACTAGGTATGGTCTTTTCTTTACAGCATTTTGGTTGAATACTAGAGTAAGCCCTTTTTGGCCAATACTCTTCTCCTGCTTTAATCGATGGCAACATTTTTCTGTGACGGAGGCCTGCGCGAGGCACTTGCATCTCGCAAGGATTCAGTGGCGACGGCCCACACGAGGATAATACTCCTCACCCAAACTAGCACTAGGAGTTGTACCCGCGTGAGGCACATGATTTTTCGACACTATAAAAGATAATTTTCTTTCCTTTCAGCTTAGAGGTATAATAGCTTGTATTAAGCTAATTAGTTATCTTGTGTGCGGGAGCCTCCCTTACGGGGATACCTCTGCGGACATACGAGTCTGTGTGGTACCTCTGGGAGCCCCACATTTAAAAGTTCATCAGGCTGTCTCTATGTCTTGTATTTTCGTATGCTCGTTATATTTATCTAGCATACTTGACGTTATGATTTTAGGTAAATTTATTGTATAGACTTATTTTATTTAGGTCACCAATCAAAGCTTCTAAGTCCATAGATCACGAAATTGCTATGGACAGGCATACTGGTGACACAAACTCTTGGGATGAGACTGTAGTGTTTAATGCTCATTACGATGGTTGCATGGCCCCACCGGAAGGATTGAGTTCCACCGGCCTTAGGAGCCGGTCTTTGTTACACATAGGCCAGTATCGCACAGGATCCGTAACCCCGAGACCAGAGGTAAACCAGCGTCCTCACTCATCGCGCACATGTGACGCGGCGAATCGACACCAGACACCGGAACGGCCTGACACTACCCCGCAAGCTACATTAGGTTCATGTCCAGGCTTTTGGCCGCAAGTGGTAGGGATTTCTACTTATCTTTAATACATGAGCCTGATTGGCGAAGATGTTCGGTTTCCGTATGGTCACCGTACGGAGCATCTCCCTCAGAAAGGCAGCGTGCAGACATGTTACAGAATGACAGCTTCAGAAGCGTATAATGATTCGGTTACATATCACACCGCAACCACATACAACATCACTAGGACAAGTCATTATTACATAAGCAATCGAAAAGCACATAAAGGTTTATGGTGGGGAGTAAGAGACAGATATCCAACTATAGTGACCTTCCCGTGAGGGCGTGGTGGGTTCCCAGATCGCACCCAGTCACTGTACAGAGTTAGATGAAGATCTGCATCCCATCCGTCACCTGGTGTGTCAGGGTGTCAGTACCAAATGAGATTCGATCATGGGGACTAACATTTGCCTGTTGTTAGGGTTAAGTTCCAAAATGTCCAGAGATGTACTGCTGGCCAGTTAAAATAAATATAATGTTTTCGCAGTGCTTTCTACTTTGGCGAGGTTATCTATGCTAACTAGTACCCGTACAGGGGGAGGGGGGGGGGGCGGGATATATGCAAAATTGAGACTGGTTTTCACGGCTTGGAAACCCCAATAGTTTCTGAAGTCAGATCATGCCAACGTGGCGATGGGAGTTACAGACAATTAATAAGCCTTGCGGCTGGAGGAGCGTAGAAAGCGACAATCACTTGTATAATAATAAGAGGCCCTAAGGTCACTGGCCAAAAATTACACAATCTAGCCGGTGTGCGGTGTTACATATCCTGTACATCCGTAAAAGAGGCTTACACAAATGACTCCTAAGGAGCGGTTGTCCCTAACTACCTTTAAACCTATCCTATCGAGCTAGAATAGCCAGGTTTAGTCGATCACATGTCAGGTTCGCACAATGAGAACATGAGTAGTGTTAGTCAGTGTAAAATTGATGCTGGGGGAAAAGTGGTGCGGATTTATTGTTGCTGTATAGTATAGTAGTCCAGTAAGAATTGACATGATTTTGGTCGAACCCGGACATTTTAAGTAACAAGCAAATTTATGTTTCAAAGTTGCCTAAATATACCATAGTGTCTGCAGAAAAAATTCCCCACGATTCTCACATGGGGAAAGTAGGTTATTTCAAGGTCAAACAGGTGACCTCTAAAAACAGATTTTTTTTGGTTCATAAGCTATTCTTTTAATAACTCTGGTTCTACTGGTAGTATCTTAACCAAATTTGGGTGGGCGGTTAGCAGTTAGGTTCCGAACATATGTGCCAAATCTTTCGTGAAAATGTCAACGGTCAGGGTCACAGCATTTTCGGCAGCATTTTTCAAAATGTGCTTACTCACGTCTCACTGGGAATACCTCGATACATCATTGCTTGATTGTTGTCCACATAGTCATATTCATGTCTCCAAAATTTGGAGTCAAACGGGCAAATGCCAAGGTCACAGTGGATAACTTTCTGCACCCTTTTTAGCATATTGTTAAATACATATCGTTTGAGAAATATAGGTTCCGGGGTAATTTTAGAAATCGGCAATTTAAGTAAATTATATAAACCACATATTTTATACGGTTGAATTTGTTTGTCGTCTGCTTGTTAGACATAGTAAAAGTTGAATATATGCCATATGAACCCCAGGTTGCGCCTGGTTTAATATCCCTTTCCTTTCCCTCGTGTTTATATTGCATGTTTGATATATTTCGGTATTATTGTCTGTGCTGTCTCATTGCGAGACGAAGTAAAACTCGGATTTTGCTCGGATCAATCACAGATTGCACTTGTTCTTTTTTCATGCTCGTACTGTCTCCAAATTCACGATTTACACTGTATGACCTTTAATTTCTTTTCATGCTCGCATTGTTGGTCTTATAGCCTGTGTGTTATTTTCTATTCACCCGTTTTGGCTTGCTAATTTGAATGTGAAGCTTGTGCAGGCTAAACAGCGACAGCCGGGATGAACACGCCCTGTATCATTTGCGATGTAGATGTACAGATACATGTCAATGGCAGAGAACTTGGTGCTAAAGGGACACAAACCCTAAATGAAGTTTCAATGAAACGAGGTGATGACATACATTTGAAAACATCTTCCACTGAGAAGAACTATGTTCATGAAAATTGCTATAAAAATTTTTCAAAAGGAAAACAACCAAAGAGAACTTCCAGTGATCCAGATTGTTCTGGTGTTACACTACGTTTGAAAACGAAAAGCAAGCCTTTTGATTATCCAACACATTGCTTGATATGTACAAAGGAACTTGACTTTGATGATGCCAAGCGCCATCCAGACCGAGCATCTCAGACATCTACTGTGGAGATTGTATCAAGCAAAGAAAAAAGAAGTCTCATCCAAGAGTCACTAATGAAAAAATGTGACAATAGCCACGACAATCTAGCAGTAAATGTAAAAGCATGAATACATTTTGCGGGAGATCTCCGTGCAGTAGAGGCTCATTATCACCGAACTTGTATGACATTATTTATGCTAGGAAAAGGTGTTCCAGGGTGCGAGAATTGTGTTGACAAAACATGTGTCAATTCTAGAAACCTTGACACAATTAATGATTGTGCTTTCAACAAGTCGTGTTACTGGTTACAACAAACAGCAAATGCAGGGTCAATTCTCTCTTCAGGATCTGAGAGATCAGCTCGCAACATACTTGCCAGAAGGTCTTCCGCCATACACAGAGAAGCATCTGAAACGTCGCCTTGTGAAGCAGTTTGGTGAATGTGTATGCGTTGCACAAAATGAAGGGAAATTTAACATACTTACATTCAGAGCTGCTGCAGATAACATTTTGCATCAGTCATATATTGATGCAGACAACATAGGAGACAGTGAAGAAACCCTAGAACAGACAAAACTGATAGGTGCAAAAATTAGCCAAGATATCTTGAATATAGAACATGATAATGACACTTATCCAAGTCCATCAGAATTTGAATTGACTGAATTAGAAAAGTCCATTCCAGACTCACTGCACACCCGTGTTGCTAACCTTTTCTCAGAATCAAGAAGTGAATCAGCCAACATGAAAAAGCAACTTCTGATACCTTCATTGTGCCACATCCTCATGCAGGCAACAGGCCAACAATCATACATATCACCTCTTATGTTATCAGTTGGCCTCTTTATCAAGCAGACAACACGATCAAGGGTGCTCATTGATGTTCCGTCATCCTTAGGTCTATTTATAACGTATACTCAGATTCTGCTGTTTGAAAAGAGTGCAGCTGTTGGAAAGCGAGTGGATTCATTAATATCCGGTCTAGTTGAAGTCAGCAAAGGGGGCGGTTTCTGTCAGTGGGTAACTTTGACTATAATGAAGATACCAAATCAGGGCATGATACCACACATGTAATGGGTATAATTGCATGTCAAACTGAGACTTCATGTGAGCGTACACCAGAACCAGTTGTTAGACAGAATCCTTCTTCAGCAGATATAATGCAAGATGGGAACCTCAGTTCAATCATCAAATGCTACAAGCGTCCTTTGAAATCATGCGTGTCTGATGTTAAGATAGGAACTCTTAGCTCTACAGACATTTCCACACGTAAATGTCAAATAGTGGATACCCTGTGGCTGTTATCGAGTAGGCTTTCACCGAGTCCACCAACCTGGCAGGGGTTCATGTCCGACATAAGTAAAGGAGAGTACTGCTGCACAAATGTGGTGTTCAACCCTATGGTACCTTTGAACTCTTCAACAGATGAAGCTGTTTATAGTAATATGGTATATGTAAAACAGCAGGCCATGAAAGTCGGAATGTGCTGTGCAACACTTACCTTTGACCAGCCATTGTATTTGAGTGCTTGCAAAATCAAGCAAGACAATCAGAATGAATTTAAGAACATGTTCTTGCGGCTGGGAGGATTCCATTTACGTATGTCTTTCCTTGGTGCATGGTGTAAACTAATGGGGGACAGTGGCATTGAAGAGTTGTGGGGTACAGTGTATGCCAAAAACTCCTTACCTAAAATGATGGAGGGCAAATCTTATACTAAGACGCTAAGAGCATGCCTTTTGACAAATGCAGCACTGCATCTAGTATTGTTTGAGCCTGAAGTTAGCGATGCTGTGGACACTGACTTGTCAGAAGAACTAACAGAACAATCGAGCAGTGGTGTTTAGAATGTAGATGTAGACTGCCGTATGGACACTGATAATGAAGCATCAGATTGTATGGACATGATTGACAATGATGATGATCATCATCAGGTTAATATGTCAGATATAAATCAGAATAGTGAAAGCAATTTCCAAACAACTCCTATGCCAGGTAGTGGTTGTGAGGATCAATATACTGTTAATGAGGAACCTGTGGAAAGTGATAACATTTGGTCACGTTTGAAAACATTCTACAGCTCCGTATTAGCTGGTGAAATCTGCTTGGATGAAATAACTGCAAATAAAGATCTGATTCAGCTGCATGAAGAAGTGATTAGAAAAAAAGAATCTCACGAATCCAACCGAACGGCAAAGCTATGGCTAATGTTTATGGGCACGGTTGAAATTACAATGCTTTTCATTAGAGCTGAAAGAACGGGTTGCTGGAAGTTACATCTTTTGGCTATAGAGAGAATGTTACCTTTCCTAGCAGCTGCAGGTCACAACAACTATGCAAAATGTTGCCGGTCGTATCTTCAAGATTGTCAGAATTTATGTGAATGTTTGGAAGAACCAATCCAAAATGAAGAATTCGCGATAAGAAGGAAGAAAATCCGATTCTGGAGTAGAACCTGGTCAGATATGATCATAGAACAATCACTGATGAGATCAGGGAAGACTGTAGATGGACTCATCAATATTACCCACAAAGACTCTGCAAGAAACATTTGGTTACTCACTGCACATGCTGTTGCTATGTACACTGATGCTCTACGTTGCCTTACCAGTAAGTGTACTGGGTCCTGGTCAGAACAACATAAAGAGATGCATCCAGGAAACATTAGAAAGGATTCGGAAGACATGGAAACCTTCAAGCAATTCCTTTTACGGAACAACCCATTCAGATCTGGCCAAGATAGTGAGCTCAGGAACATTGCAACTGGAGTAGTAGCTGATGAGCGTGTCAATGTAGATAATGCCCTACAATTTGGGACCACAATCCAAGAAAAACTGAATGAGAAGAAATTTGGCGATGTAAAGTTTAAGAGGGTAGAACAAGCTAAAACATTTCCTGCCATGCGAAAGCCCCTCAAAATATCTGGTGATGAAGTCCAAATGTCATCACAGGAGCTGTACCATCGATTTGTGTCCATGTCATATGTCAATGGTTGCCCTCCTGACAAAAGTGTGTTTTCACATGAACTTGCAACTGTATCGCCTGCACTGTTCAAAGATGACGGGAGTATGTGGAAAGCAAATAAGGCGGATATGGCTAAATGTATACTTGAGATGGATACAGAAATCACATCAGAGACAGTTGGACCAGCAGCTAAAGTGCTTGATGAATGTGCTCTTTTCACACACTGGTTTGGGCCAAGACTGACACTATGGAGGATGTTTGTGATGCATATGTGTCCTCTGTTGTCTCCCATTCTTCATATGGTCTTCCTCTTTGGGTAGAGTTTGACAGCTATGAAGTGGCAACAGCAAAAGATCAGGAACAAAAGTGACGGCGAAAGGAGAAAATGTTCCCAGATGTTGTTGTGGAGAAGAAAACACCAATACCTGGAGACAAGAAGGCATTACTTGGAAAGAAAAAGAACAAGCAGGGTTTGATCAAATTATTATCTCAGCACCTTCAGAAGGCAGGCATCCATGTAGAGCATGCTGGTGAAGAGGGTGATGCTGATGTCTGCATAGTTAAGAAGGCAATGGAATTGGCAAACACATATGAAAATGTTGTAGTTGTTGCTGATGATACAGACATTCTGATAATGTTGATCCACCACACAAATTATGGAAAACATGTTTATATGCAGACCAGACAACATACCATTGCCATTAAAGTTGCAAAGGAGGTGTTAAGGAGAGAGATGTATATGTGTTTGCCATTTGCTTATGCTATGTCAGGCTGTGATACAACATCTGGAATGTATGGCGTGGGGAAACTGAAGCTCATGAAATTGCTCCAGTCATCACAGCAGTTGGTCTTTGGTGACACAGAAACACCTAAAGAAGTGCTTCTAAAGGTAGGAAAATTTTTTGCAAAGAATTTGTACATAGGGGGAACCAATGCTGACGGACTCGATGAACTGCGCTATTTAAATGTGGTATCATCCAAATATGTACCTTTTGAGAGAATGCCACCTACCAGCAGAGCTATGTACTATCACTCACTACATGTACATCATCAAGTAAGCACATGGCGTCACCTTCAAACGATTCTCCAAAAGGAAGAGTTCGGATACATGATTGAAGGTGATGCCGTAGTGCCGGTAATCACTGATAAAGCAGTTGCACCAGCAGATATATTGGCAGAGATCAGATGCTCCTGTAAGAGCGAGCGTTGTGTATCTTGTACTTGTGCCAAGAGAGGAATTCCATGCAGCATACACTGCAAATGCGAGGGGCAATGTATAAATTCTCACATTGAACTTTAGCAGAATATTACTTGGTGGAGCCAGCCGTAATTTGCTGACTCTATGCACCATGCATAATTTTAGTTATATCTGCCATCCTGACAGGTGAATTATGATGAATAAATTACCATAATAAGCATGTGTTATTCTGTAAAAATAATATCAGAATTCAATTCCTTGACCCCAAAACATTAACTTTAGAGGCTTCAATCGCCACTCTAGCTTATATGGTAACTGAACTATCTAGAAATGTCCAATTTTCAGCCATTTTGACGTTTTCCGCCATTTTGAATAAATTACCATAATTAGCATGTGTTATTCTATAGAAATAATATCAGAATTCAATTCCTTAACCCCAAAACATTAACTTTAGAGGTTTTAATCGCCACTCTAGCTTATATAGTAACTGAACTATCTAGAAATGTATAATTTTCATCCATTTTGGCGGCCATTTTGAATTTTTGCTAAAAAAGCATTTTCCCCAATTGGGATTCATGGGGAATTTTTTGTG
The DNA here is from genome assembly GCA_034401795.1 of Chaetoderma sp. LZ-2023a. Classification (NCBI taxonomy): domain Eukaryota; kingdom Metazoa; phylum Mollusca; class Caudofoveata; order Chaetodermatida; family Chaetodermatidae; genus Chaetoderma; species Chaetoderma sp. LZ-2023a. Next base: position 167,179,870 of record CM067369.1, on the reverse strand, counting down.
GTCTTAAGTTACATACAATGGAAGAGATCTGGGCAAAAATCTGGTTGTTTCTTAAAATGTCCGGGTCCATTGTCATTTCTTACTGGACTATAGCCTAGCGTACTGCAGTCCTAGTATTTTTATATGAGATAAACAAAACAAGTGACTAGGATGGATATATATATATATATATATATATATATATATATATATATATATATATATATATATATATATATATATATATATATATATATATATATATATATATATAAAACCAACTATCACAGTATTGATAATAAATCAGGTCATAGGACCTTGCGGTGCTCGTTAGTCATAAGCACAAAAATAAGAATAATATATACATTAAAGATATAAATTATAAAATGCGGTCTCAGACGACCGGTCGGTGTCTATTAGTCGTCAGTACCTGTAAAGAAATGAATAAATACAAAAATACAAAGATATAGCTAAATGAGTACCTATTAGTCATCAGTACGGGAAAAGTTCATAAATCACTGTAGAGGATGCATCACAGATGAGGAAGGTGAGATGGCACGATACTGGAGTTGCTGGGAAATCTCAGCAGGCGAACTGTTGATGCGGCTCACTCTCAAAGACGGTGAAGAAGAACGATTGTAGTTGTGGATGCCCACGAGATAGTCAAAATAGCTTATACAAATAATTTAAGCAGATTTATAAAAAGTTCTGTACTGTATCGGAAGTTTGAAAGCTGCCCGTAACATGAAGGGCTACAGTTGAAAGTTATAATTTTAAAATGCATGTACATCTTCTGTGATGCACCGCATAGCTCTTGCATCATTCCAGGCAATGTCCCACTAGACTGTGGCCTAAAAGTTAATTATCACACACAACATGCTGCGCGGAAATTTGATTACCACTTTTCAGCGTGGTTCAGCAGATCTGACGAGTTGTCCACCAAGATTCACCACTTGTTCTACACACTGGAGAGGTTACATTTGGGCCATCTGTAGGAAGGCTCCTCTAAGATGTTGGAAGTGAGTGACCCTCCTTCTATTTAGTTAGTTGCCCCTGGAGGGCCGTCCGAGGGCGTACCAAAACTGAGATACGGATGCTGTGATTGCGGGCCAGGGAGTTAAGAACTGAAATCTGAGAGGCACTACCGTGGTTGTAGGTAACCAACAGTCAGTAAGCAGTTGCTGACGTTTTGCACTGCCCTGGCCACACAACCAACCACTTGCTCTCTCTCGTCGAAGTGTGGTCTCGATTCTTGGTTCTGCGCTCCTTTTATGCTACTCGTGACGTCACAGGCAGAGCGCTCAGTCAGTCAGAGAGCGATCTGTAGCCAATCATCGTACAGCTAGAAAGGGCGAGGATGCCATTACGTGATGGGCATCCTCCCCATTCATTTAGTACATACACGCGTTTATGACGTTTTCACTATTTTGAAAATAATTTCCAAGGAGCTAACATGAATAACTCGGCCATTTCTGGTCCGATTTTAAAAAGGTTAACAGTTTTAGAATCCTCGTTTCATTCCGGTCCTGGTATGCAACAACCACTCCTAACGTTGCATCACCATCGGTCACAGCCGCCGAAACGTTGGTGCACCAAGAACAGCCACCAGATCCAGGACAAAACCAACAGCAAGCATCATGAGGCAGAGGCCGGAGCCAGTCCCATCGAGGGGACGCTAATAATGGCCTTGGATATAAAAAGAACAATGGCTACTGCGAAAAGACCAATGCGAGGGTGGAGGAGCTAACTGCCCAAATGGCGTCTCTTACCAACCTGCTTACTATGTTATCCACGACGGTAGCCGCACAAAACACCACATGCACCACCCCACACCCTGATAGCTGTTTTGAATGTGGACAGTCTGGCCACTAGACGGAGCGCTGCCCGAATTGGCACCCCACTAACCCGACCACACCAGGCTGTACCACGCCATAGCCAGATCCATTGTCAAACTAATTCAGGCACCGAAAGAACGAGTCAGCTCGGTGCCCATCCGTTCGCCCCAGCTCAACACAGGCCATAGGCCAACAGCACACAAAAGCAGTAACATCATCACCAACTCCAATGACCCCAACCACCACTCGCTCTCGCACACCAATACCTATGGCTTCGCCAATGCCGGTACCTGCGCCGCACACTGCACTAAAAGTACCGACGCCAATCCCTTCTCCAGCGACGGCTGTTCCTGCCCAAGTTGAACACACAGTCCCCTCTTTCCTTTATAGAACAGCAGTGGTTGGCACCACCGCCTCCATTGAACTAACGTTTATCCTAGCACCACACCCAACCAATATGGCACCAAAAACACGGTGCCCTCTAGTGGTTTGCAATACAAGTATCCTTTCACCATCACCAACTGCGTCCATTAGTGGTGGTAGTAGTAATTCGGATTGTTCCACCCATCCGCCAAAATGGACCAAAAAGGTTAAAAAGCACAAGCATAAAGGTAGGCGATTTATTAGGCACTGTTTCTTCTGTGCTTCTAAAAAGCATAGAATGATGCAATGTCCTAAGTGGGCAGCGCAGCTATAACTCTATACCAGCGCCGCTAATCCTCTCCTACTAACACTGATACACTGCCCACCCCGCACACACCAACCACCAGTAACGTACCACTACTACCCCTGACCCCGTCTCCACCAACCCAGAACTTGCAACAGTGCCGACGAGTCGACCCTTCCCTCACTCAGCCACCTATATCGTCTTGGCGCTGACTTCCTCAGTGTCAGCGAAGCCATAACACACTGCCGCCAACATGTGCATTGATATTGGCCTCCACCGCCACAGCTGAGCCATGCCGAGAACTTATTTGGGCCACTGCACCACACCTTCGCCAACACACATACACATGACCATGTTAGAACCGGACCCCGAATACTTGCTAAGCTCCCAATGCGCTAGTCCGTGCATATTACTAACCACAACCAAAAAGGTTCAAATACCTTTCTGAGTATTCAATGGTACACCTGACGCTATCCCGCTTACACCCGGCGTCAGCTGTGGCCACTTGGTGGAAGTGATCTTGGTGGACACACACACACGCACGCACGCACGCGCACGCACGCACGCACGCACGCACGCACGCACGCACGCACACACACACACACACAGCGCTGTCTGACGATAGCCTACCCGAACATTTACACGAATTGGCTTAAGTAAAGCACACAAGCGTGATGTGCACCATTTTTTATATAAGTACCAGGACAGTTTCTCATCAGGTGATTTGGACCTGGGAGAAACTCACCTAGTATTCCACTCCATCGACACTGGGAATAATCTGTCAGTCTGCCAACCCGTGCACTGTCTCCCAATATATAAAGAAGCAGAAATCCATCAATGAGTAACGGACATGCTGAGAACAGGCGTTATCAAACCCTCTGCAACCCCCCCCCCCCCCTGGGCCAGCCGAATAGTCCTTGCAGGTAAGAAGGACAGGTCATTGCGATTTTTCATCAACTACCGACACCTAAATGATCTGAGTGTAAAATGAGTATCCTTTAACGTGCATCGATCAGGCTCTGGCTTCCTTGGCCGGAGACAAATGATTCTGAACATTAGACCTTACGAGTGGCTATTGGCGGGTGGCCATGGAGGATGCCGACAGTGTCAAAACTGTTTTAGCATGCAGAGACGGCCTGTTCCAGTTCATAAAAATGCTGTATGGCCTGTGCAATGCCGCAGGCACATTCGAACGTCTGATGGAGCTGGTCTTAACGAAATTACAATGGCAGATCTGCTTATTTTATCTGGACGACGTAATTGTCTTTGGCTCTTCGTTTGAGCAAACTTTGGCCAATTTGGACGAAGTATTTGCGCGCTTTGAAAGCGCCAATCTCAAGCTCAAACCCAGGAAGTGCCACTTCTTCTGACAACAGGTTGAATTCCTGGACCATGTTATATCTGCAGTGGCTGAATGGAAGACTCCAATGACCGTAACCAACACCGGGAGCTTCTTCGGCCAAGCCAGTACTATCATCGCTACATCCACCACTTGAGTGAAATTGCGGCGCCGTTGTTTCAAATCATCAAAAAGGACAGACCCTTTGAGTGGATGAGAGGGTGCGAGGAGGCTTTCAAGGCACTGAAAGCACAACTTACAACTGTGCCAATTCTTGCTCATCCTAACCCTAACTTCGATTTCATCGTAGACACGGACACCTCTGCTTTTGCAATTGGCTCCGTTCTATGCCAAGTCGCAGAGGATGGAACAGATCAGGTACTAGGGTATGGATCACGTACACTCCATAAGATGGAGAAACGTTACGCACCCACTAAGCGAGAGTTATTGGTGGCGGTATACTTTACCAAGCATTACAAGCACTTTCTGTATGGGCGCCATTTACCCTGCATACGATGGCTAAGGAATCTGAAGAACCCTGAGGGTCAGATAGCGAGGTGGCAGGAATCCCTGCAGGCCTATATCCTCACAGTCGTTCATCGACCCAGCAAACTGCATGGAAATGCCAATGCCCTGAGTTGAATTGGACTCGAGGGTGAAAGTGAAGTGGCCGAAACTGACATACAGCCAACCCCCACCTTTCCAGAACTGTGCTGCGAGGACTGGAATGTGGCTGAACTCCCCCATGAACAGGCAACAGACACGCACACACGACAAGTATATGTGCGGATCCAGGATAGGGTTCGCCCTTCCAGAGAATCAGTTAGTCCCTTGTAAACCATGGCCAAATATTATTACCAACGTGCCATGCGCTCAATGACATTCTGTATATCAATAATCATATTATCATTCCCAAGCATTTCCGAGTCATGATTCTAAAACAACTGCATGACAACGCTGGACATTTAGCCGTTGAACGTACTACAGAATGTATCAAAACTGGATTCCATTGTATCAACATACATGATAGTGTAAAGGCATGGGTGGGCAAATGCATACCCTGCCAACGTCGTGCTGTTGGCCAACAATAATCTGCGCCATTACAAATTAGAATCATAGGTGTGCTGTGAGAGCGAGTGGCTGTCGATGTGCTCGGGACCTTAAACATGATGGATGAGGGCAATACATACAGTTTCATGCTACAAGATTGAGTGGTTAGAGGCATTCGCTTTGCTAGACCAAGAGGCAGCCACAGTGGCAGATGTCCTGATCAGCAATGTCTTCTGCTGTTTCTGCATGTCTTATGAGTTACACTCCAACCAAGGTAGCAATTTTGAGAGGCATTTGATCACCAAGCTCTGCAAATTGTTTCATATAGTCAAAACGTGCATGACGCTCTACCATCCGTGCGGCGACGGGGTGGTAGAGAGGTTGAATATAACCCTGGCAGTCATGTTGACCAACGAAATGCACCTTGATTGTCGTGATTGGCAGCTTCGTCTCCCTTATGTGCTCATGGCATACCAAACTTCTGTGCATTCCATCACAGGCTTCACCTCTGCTAGGTTAATGTCAGGCTGCGAGTTAGCCATACCCTTGGATCTAGCCATGCCTAGAATCCCATGAGAAATGAACGCATCATCTCTATACATAGAACTCATGTGCCAAAGGATAGAACAGGCACATAAGCTTGTCAGAGACACATTTCCCACTGTGCACTGACACCAGAAAACCTGGCATGATCGCCGTGTACATGAATATCCTTATGAGGCGAGAAGAATTGTCTGGGTTTCGTGCCCTGGGTGGCCTGACCTCAGTCATCCACTTTGATCGACTTAAGCCACGTGTTGGCACCGATCCATAGCCTGAGCTCAGGCTTGGTGAAATGCGAGACACAGGCTCCAGACCGATGTCTCTGTAAGATGAGTATTCCCGACATTAACCCTTGGCGCGACGGCACCGGTGTGACCCCTGGGCCAACCAATGGTTAAAGAGGAGGACGTTGACGAGATTCATGCTCGCCCTCTCCCTCCTCAGATTGGGTCTACTAGGTCTGGTAATCCGTATCTGAAGACCTTTTTATATGTGCTGTCCAAGTGGAAGGGTGGAAATGTTGCTCCACATTCCTCTTCCCACTCACATCTACTTCATGCTATTACTCCATTATAGAGTTGGCACAGGCAGAGGCAGAAGCTACTCCCAGCTGTTCTGCTTCCCATGAGGTGGTACATATAATAAGTAGCATGGAAGTGAGAGGGTCCGATCAACCCATGGCCTGTTATCTTCAGTAGATGAACCGCCAAACTCAACACCAATCCACCTCAATCCCAACACTTCCAATTCCCTATCCTTGCCCAATTCCCTGCCAACATCCCCCCCACCTTGCCGTACCTGCCACTCTCCTAACAGCACCCACACCCACAGCGCCGAGTTCAGATATCATGTTTCCAATCCCCCTCACACTCCACTCGTCGTCAGAAGCCCGTGATGCTTCTGATATGAGAGAACTTACACCCCAAGTAGATTGGTCCATGATGCACCAGCCCTCTTTTGGCAACTGGTGCCATTGTGTAATGGAAGATTATGCCCTCTCCAAGGAAGAGCCTGTCAACCTTCCACCACCATACCCAGACAAACACTAACACATAACATCATATACCTCAACCACACTTGCCCTCAAGGCATTGTTATTAACCCACACCTGGCGTAACTTATGCCCTAGAGCTATGCCTCATAGTTACGGTGCATTCACAAAGAAGCGCGTAAATAAATGTGTCCCTGTAATGCATGTAGGCCAGAATTCGTTGGTCACATAGTTCACTTGTTGACGTAGTACCGTACGTGTCAACAACTGTCAAACTTTGTGGTCTTCACTACAACAGGGAATACTGAATAGGCTAGTTACCATCAACTCAAAATTTAGTATGTAGGCCTAATACTAATAAATAAATAAATAAATAAGTAAATAAATAAATAATTAACTAATATTCATTTGGATGTTCTATTAGTGCTGCGAAAACATGTATGTATACTTATTATATTCTTACAACTTTTACTTAGCATTCTGCTACCGTAAATAAATTTTGGGAAAACTTGAGTTGAGCGCAGCCCGTCTATCAGGCCATTCGAGTACGCGTGTTGCCAGGCGCTGACGTATCGCTCTACCATATTTACCAAATAGTTTCAGCTTCACATTCAGCGCACTGTGGGTGCTTTGAATACAGAAATTGGGCAAGTATTCAGCTCAAATATTTAAAAAGCAGCTGTTATGGCTTCACATTAAATAGCACTTAATTTTTACAAAAAGTCACCTAAATGCAAAATCAATTATTAAATCTGTAATATCCGAAATTTGACTAAAATTTGATGGCATGTCAAAAACGCTGTAAATAATGACTTACGCCTTGTAGTTGGATGGCATAAGCGACGCCCTTTTCGTGAATACCGACTTATGCCACTTTGTGGGCTTACGTCCAAGTTATGCCTTTTCTAGGGTGTAAGCCCTCTTCGTGAATATGGGCCCAACAATACAATGCTAAATATTACTGCAACCTAACACACGTAATTCTAGATGACCTCGTTAAGAGAGAGATGCCTGCAGTCAGTAAGCGAGTAGGATTTTGCTACCGAAAGCTGAGGCTTGATTACGGTCCGGTTCAAGAACTGCAGTCAGCTATGACAGCATCCACACTCTAAGGTACTCTGTCCCGCTAATAGGCTCGGCTGTAACAGAGTGAAAACATGCAAATGTCCTACAAAGTTGTCACCTCAAACGTTACAGCACCACTTCCCACCATTAAACGTTTACAAAATATTACAGCGCCAGATTCCGCATCATACAGCAAGCCCTGTGAACTATATACACCCACCAACACCCCCAGGAAACACTGACACGCAGTATGATTGCCTCACAAATCTTCAAACAACGGAATATTGTAAATCATATTATTGTCACCGTATATATGTACTGTACTGTGCCAATTAAGTTCGTTCCAGGAATGGCGAGGTCAGTTCCTCCCGCGGGAGATGAATGCTTGTCAGCCCGTCGGCCCGGTAAACGCAGGTCATATTCTACTACAAGTGGTGCAGTTACTTGGCCCTTAAATACATGACCCTGTTTAAACTGGAACATTAAAATTGGTACAACTCAAGACTGTTACGATTTTGACTAGAAATCTACCATTCTCACAAATCGTTATCGCACGGGTGGGTATAGGCAGCACCAAAATCCAAACAGTCATTAAAACGCGAGAATTCTAAAAATTCGGAGTCAGCCAAGGAAATGACCAGCACACACCTGTTCTGTTGGCGGTTCGCCAACACGTGCCATAACCTGAGCAACTGGTTAAACAGTTTGAAACCAGTGCTCGTATATTATAAATGGACAATTGTCGTTACCCCTGTCAGTTATTTCGTGACCATTCCAAATAAGGAAAGAGAATGCTTACTTTCATATAAACTCTGTATTAACGCAGCAATCTCCTAATTCCGATAAACTTCTTATATGGCAATAGACAAAGTGTCGCCAGTCCCCACACCCTACCATGTGCGCGAGGTTGGAAAACAAGACGAGGATGTGACAAGGCCACCTGTGGTCGGCGATGTCATCTCGCTCTCACCAACTTCCTCGGGCGACCTGGCTTAAGGAATAATTAAGCATGTCTATAAGCATCTAACCCGGAAACTGCATCATGCCATAAGAAACAGGTACTACTCGGGAATAACTACCATCTCCTCCAGGCGATCTTGTAACAGTCACAGAACCAGAGCTGCAGTTGTCGGAAACTACATCGAACATTCTGACATTGGCGCTGCCGCCTCCTAGTGTACAAACTTTATCGGACCCGTCAGTCCGCAAACCTACACCAATGTTAAAAATATATAGTGGCAAGAAGCATTGTATAGCCTTGATGCCGCCCCCTGGAACACCAATATTCGCGTTATCCAAAACTATGACAAATCATCTTCTCCTCACCGTGCAACATCATCGAAAAACAGTCCCGCCACAGCACCAAATCCAGAGCACTCACAGATCACCACCACTCACAGCACCACGCCACGTCCACCAATGCCAACTAGCCTCACCGCAACACCAAGCAGCATGCCGATGAGCAGATCGGCCACCAGCACCAGCGCCACTCCAACAACACCACGAGTCAGCAGCATCATCATGACGCCAACAACACCACAAGTCAGCAGCAACCTCATGGCGCCAACAACACCATGAGTCAGCACCACGTTTACCAGCACCATCGCGACGCCCACAGTATCTGCAGGAACCACCACCACCATCAGCAGTGCACCAGCAACCGGTAGCGACACCATCACAGCATTTAGCACGATGGCGACAACTAGCTCACCATGCCTCATCGGCCAGACACAGCTCATACCAACACTATACCTAAACAGAAAGGCAACAACACGAACTGGCGATGTGATGGAACCGGACATGTCAGCACTGCAACTAGGCTATACCAATGTGCTATGCAATGACCAGTCGACTCAAATGTATCTGGACTTCCATGGACCTTAATTTATAAGTTGATTGGTGATGTAAAAGGACTGGAAATACTGATAGTTTTAACAATTTAGGTTATATTATTAATTACTTTTTCTTATTATTATATTACTACAATTGTCACCCTTCCCAGAATGGCGAGTCACCATTCTGAGTAACGTTAAATTGTTATGCCGTAATCTATGTATGACAGCACCGTTCCTGCCGGGCCAAAAATTAAAAAGAGTCCGTAAGAACGGCGGGGAATGGCATTCTTATGTATATAGTTTCTTTTATTTTGGGGAATCCTTAATACTAGACACTATTCATCCATCTTGGATGAGAAAAACGAATCCATTTACAGAACTAAAATCGGTCCAGGAATGGCAGAGATATCAGGAAAATAAAAATTGGCCTTTTAATTCTTTTAAGTTCGTTTAGATTGCCATCGTGCATGTGTTGGTAGGGTAAGGGTAACGTGACGTCATAAGCACGTGTGTGTGTGTGTGTGTGTGTGTGTGTGTGTGTGTGTGTGTGTGTGTGTGTGTGTGTGTGTGTGTGTGTGTGTGTGTGTGTGTGTGTGTGTGTGTGTGTGTGTGTGTGTGTGTGTGTGTGTGTGTGTGTGTGTGTGTGTGTGTGTGTGTGTGTGTGTGTGTGTGTGTGTGTGTGTGTGTGTGTGTGTGTGTGTGTGTGTGTGTGTGTGTGTGTGTGTGTGTGTGTGTGTGTGTGTGTGTGTGTGTGTGTGTGTGTGTGTGTGTGTGTGTGTGTGTGTGTGTGTGTGTGTGTGTGTGTGTGTGTGTGTGTGTGTGTGTGTGTGTGTGTGTGTGTGTGTGTGTGTGTGTGTGTGTGTGTGTGTGTGTGTGTGTGTGTGTGTGTGTGTGTGTGTGTGTGTGTGTGTGTGTGTGTGTGTGTGTGTGTGTGTGTGTGTGTGTGTGTGTGTGTGTGTGTGTGTGTGTGTGTGTGTGTGTGTGTGTGTGTGTGTGTGTGTGTGTGTGTGTGTGTGTGTGTGTGTGTGTGTGTGTGTGTGTGTGTGTGTGTTGATCGTTGTCTCTCGATTTTGTCTCATGTTGCTGTTCTTTTCCATGGCTTTTTTTTTTGTTGCTCCTCATGCTTGGGCGTGTGTAATGGGGATGGCCTAACCTGGACCTAACGGGGGTGGGGAAGGGATGGGGTAGGTGTTGGGTCGGGGGAGGTGCGTACGGTCTTATGACCTGATGCACCCAAGGGGGGGGGGCTTTAGGTCAGAGACCTCCCGGCCCCTTTGGGGGGAGTGGGGAGGTTGGGGTGTGGGGTCTTTCGGGTCCTGGGACCCATTTGGTCTTCTGGCCATCATCCGAGCAGGCACCAGCGCGCACTTGTTTGATTTTGATTGGTTAGGTAGCCCGTATGGTGACTGTGTCCGTCCGAGGACGAACTCGATCAGTCATCCGGGTTACATCCCTCCATAGTCCCCTCGAAAATTCCGAAAGATTCTAATTCTAGCAATTTGGTTTTGGTTTTGTAATCCGTATGTTGCGTGGTTCCATCCGAGGAGGGATCCATTCAGCATCCGGTTTACTTTGACTATGCCGAAATTTCTTGCCTACCTAACCCTAGCTCACGTTCACACAGTGATGGGCACTGTATGACGGGACCTCAGTTTAAAGTCCCATCCGAGAAGACTGAGCAAGTGGGGCCAAGTACATTGCTTAAGCGTACTCCAGCAGCTTGCTGTGCCCAGAGTTGTCCGTCAGTCTGTCCATTTGTTGATTGGTTTGTCAGTCTGTTCGACAGACAAGCATACCTGCCTACGGGCCACGAATGAGATGGACACACGTCCATATCCCTCGCGGTCCGCCGCCAGGCCGGCCCATCTGTTGTTCTGTTGTCCATTCCAGTCCTCCATCTGTCTTTCTGCCCGTCTGTCATTGTTGTTTTCGTTGCTGCATTTTAGCTCCAGCTCCAGCTCTGGCTCTGAAAGAAAAGGAGGGGAACAATGCTGAAAGAAAAAGAAGGAGAAAACAGACAGTGTGGACAGGTGTTTTGGGGCATGTACTCACATACTCTGGGTCATCAATTCATGACAATGTCACGATCCTTAAGTGGAATAGTCAAGCCAGATAAAAGGTTTTCAAGAATTTAGTAACATTCATAGAATGACATCACAGATAACATACTATATAGGCCATGCAACACAGCAAATCATTCGCTTACACATATTTCCCCTCGGACCTGACACCTCATGCGCCTAGGGGAAAAAGTGTGATGCGATTCCCCTCGGACCTGACACCTCATGCGCCTAGGGGAAGTGATCTGCGTTTCTCCTCGAACCTGACACCTCACGAGGGTGGTGAGGCAGTAAATGCTGCAGTGACCATAGGGGTCGGTGGTGGGGTGGCAGTAAATGCCACAATAGCCGTAGAGGTCGATGGTGGGAAGGCACTAAATGCCGCAGTAGAGGCCGGGGATTGGAAGGCAGTAAGTGCCGCAGGACAGGCCGGGGTCGTAGAGGCCGCAGAAGAGTGCTTCTTGCGCCGTCTCACGTGTTTGCTTTTTTGACATCAGAGATAACATACTGTATAGGTCATGCACACAGCAAATCGTTCGCTTACACGTATTTCCCCTCGGACCTGACACCTCATGCGCCTAGGGGAAAAAGTGTGATGCGATTCCCCTCGGACCTGACACCTCATGCGCCTAGGGGAGTGATTTGCGTTTCGGACCTGACACCTCACGAGGGTTGTCTCAGTTGTTGTCTCGGTCGGTGTCTTGGGCTAATCAGAATGTGTTCTGATTATGTGATGTGTTTGTCCGATGCAAGCACGAACTTGATTAATTCGTGGTTGATCTGTCGGTCACGCATCGCTATAATGTCTTCTATAGGGTCAAGATTGAAGTGTCCCTTTCTCAGCGTATTGATGAGTTCCTTTCTAATGTCTGCATATTCAGTGCACCGTAGGAAGAAGTGGTCTAGAGTTTCAGTCTCCTTGCAGGCCTCACATTGGTCTGTGTCTGACAGGTTGAGTTTTTTTCGTGTCTGGTTAACGCTGATCCGACCCATTCTGATGTGGCGTAATACCATGTCGCCTTGGCGTCCTGGGATGTGGTTTTGGTATTTGCGTTTGACTGCAGGGACGACTCTGTACAGGGATCTGCCGGTTGTGCTTTCGTCCCATTGTCTTTGCCATTTGCTGTTGATGTGGCTTTTGACCAGGGCGTTCGCTTCGGACTTTGAGAGTCCTATGCTGGTCATAGTTCCATCTTTGAGCGCTTGCTTGGCTGCCTCGTCCGCCTGTTCATTGCCTTTAATGTCAACATGGCTTGGGACCCAGTCGATGTCCACGGTGTTGTTGTCAGTCACCACAGTTGCATACAGCTGCCGGATTTCCTTGATTAGGTTGTCCCTGCTCTTGCTGCTGCTAGATTTGAAGCTCTTCACTGAGCTTAGTGAGTCTGTGAGTATAACGTATTTGCCTGGATTTGCTGTTTTAATCCATTCTAGAGCCTTTTTAATTGCCACCAGTTCGGCTGTGAATATTGACAGGTGATTCGGAAGCTTGTACTTGAGGACTTCTTCCTGGTCGCCTATGACTACTCCTGCTCCGCATTCGCCAGAGTAGGGCATTTTGGAGGCGTCGGTATAGATTTTCCTGTGCTCCTTCCATCTGTTGTCAATGTTTTCCAGAGCGTAGCTCTTGATTAGCGCTGGTGGGTCTTTCTTGCTTATCTGTGAGGATAGGCTGTCATGCGCCTTGATCTGCGGAAGTAGCCATGGCGGGTCAGGAGCCGGCCTTGAGCTTTCTATTTCGACGTTTACCAGTTCAGTGGCACTGACGAGCTCTGTCATTAACAGGCCTGGTGGTTTGGTCTTTTTGGTCATTTTGGGCAGTACCTTGTGTCTTAGGTGCTCCTTGCATGGAAGACATACCTCCCTGGTAGGGTGGGTGGGTGCAGAGCTTTGTAGGTATGTCCAGAATTTGAGAAGCCGTTCCTCTCTTCGCAGATCTAATGGGATTTCTCCACACTCTACGTTGATTGCATCTCGAGGGCTACTCTGTGAGGCACCACAGCAAATGCGCAGGCATTTTGTTTGGAGAGTGTCAATGGTTTCTAACAGTGACTTTCTCGCTGTGGCGTATGCTTCGCATCCATAGTCTATCCTTGACAGGATTAGGCCGCGGTATAGCATAAGCATGCTCGGCAGGTCTGCACCCCAGGTGTGCTTTGTTAATGAGCGAAGGAGATTTAATTGCTTGAAGCATCTCTCCCTCAGACTCTTGATGTGGGGGTTCCACGTGAGCTTTCTGTCAAATGTTAGTCCCAGGAATTTGGCTTCAGCACATGTCTTGACTTTCTGACCATTGAGGTACAGATTTGCATCATGGTTTATGTATTTAACATTGGTAAAATTGATTTGAACTGTTTTTTCCGCAGACAGTTTGAAGCCATTTTTTTTGCACCACCGTGAGACTATGTCCAGAACTTTCTGCATGGTCTTACGTGCACGGTCTATCTTCGCATATTTGTTCCACAATGCTGTGTCATCAGCGAAGATAGACCCGCCTATTGCGTTGGGACCCAGTGCATGGTCTTTTTCAATGTCTTTGGGTAGATCACTCATCATGATATTGAACAGTAGGGGGCTTATTACGCCACCCTGCGGGGTGCCGTTTTCCAATGTTTGTTCCCTAGACATTTGCCCATTAACGCGGACGCTAATCCTTCTGTTATCGAGAAAATCTCGTATCCAGAATAGGATGCGGCCACGGTAGCCAAAGTCATAGAGTTTTTTTAGGACTCCGTTTCGCCACATCATATCAAAGGCTTTCTCAACGTCTAGGAAAACTCCTATTGTTGTGTTTCCTCTTCCGGCATCTAGGGCTTTCTTGGCTGCCTCCGTCAGTCTGACTAGGTGGTCCGTAGTGCGTCTGCCCTTTCTGAAGCCACTCTGCCAAGGGTGGAGTAGACCGTTGTGTTCGAACTCATGTTCTAGTCGGTTTTTGATCATCCTCTCCATGACTTTGCATAGACAGCTCGTCAGGGAGATTGGCCGATATGATCTTGGGTCAGTTTTGTCCTTCCCTTGTTTTGGGATAGGAACCACGATCCCCGTTTTCCAAACTGATGGCATTTTTCCAGAGCTCCATACAAGGTTGTAGAGATTGAGTAGCATTTGTTTACCCTCCTCTGGCATATTACGAAGCATGTCGTATTTCAGGCCATCCTCACCTGGTGAGGAGCTTTTGCCTCTGCCAAGGGCTTGCTCAAGCTCCATTCTGTTGAAGGTTTTGTTGATGTCTCGGTTGTTAGGATCTTCGCATTTCCCTGAGCTGAACAGGTGATTGATATGCTCATCAACCTTTGTTTTGGTAGCTACAAAGTCATGGTCATGGTTATCACTGCTACTGGTTGCAATGAAGACTGTGGCAAGCACTTCAGCTTTTTCCTTGTCGTTGGCGTGCTTTACCCCATTTGCTATGAGGGTGGGTAAGGGGTTTTTGGATTTGGTTTTTTCGCTGGCAATAGCTTTCGCTTTGCGCCATATTTGGCTCGAGGGTGTGAACCGAGTGATTTCAGAGCAGTATTGTCGCCAGTGATCGCGTTTTGCCTTTTTGATGGTTCTTGTTACCTTGGCCTGTAGTCTCTTGTGCTCGACTAGGCGTTCAATGCTGAAGTTTCTCTTTAGTCTATTCCAGGCTATTTTCTTGAGCTTAACTGCTTCTTGGCACTCCCTGTTCCACCAAGGCACGCGTTTGTGTTTGGGGTTATTGTCTGGCTTTGATTGGGGGATGGCTGAGTTGGCAGCCTTGTAGAGAATCCCCATACACTGCTCATAATATTCCTCGGTGCTGGTACTAGTAATCGGTGTCTCCAGCTCCATGGCCATTATGTGCTTGTATTCGGTCCAGTTGGCCTTTTTCAGATTCCAATTGTTCCTGTGCAGTGGCGCCTCGTTCTTGTTCTGTAGGCTTCCTATCTGTATTTTGATAGGGAGGTGGTCGCTGCCGAGGAGCTGGTCTTGGATGTCCCAGCTGGGGGTTGGTCGGAGGCCAGGTGTTATGAGGCACAGGTCCAAGACCGACCATTCTCCATCACTAGAGTTATATCTGGTGGGTCTATGGTCATTTAGTAGGCACAGGTTGTAGTTGTCAATTACCTGTTCTAATACTCGGCCTTTGGAGTTCGTGGTTTTGCTCCCCCATAGGGCATGGTGGGAGTTGAAGTCGCCCAGAAGTATTGTTTCACCTTCTAGGCCTTCAAGGAGCTTGTCGTAGTCCGAGGAAGAGTGCAACCTGGGACTATAGACGTTTACAATATTAATAGTTTCGTGATTGATTTCTATTTCTATCGTAAGGTGCTCTACGCTACTCTCACGTTGTGGCAACCTTTTGTAGGAAAGATTACTTTTTATGAGGGTCGCTATGCCGCCACCGCCTTCACCCCTAGGGGTGGTTGCAGATTCTGTGGTACGGTCTTGTCTTTCGACATTGTAGTTGTACCTTTTGAAATCCTGGTTGGGTTTCAGACGGGTTTCCTGTAGACATATAATGTCTGGGTGGTCATTTTCGTTGTGGAATGTGTTCCACAATTCGTCGAGGTTGGTATTAGACCGGGTGCCTCGAACGTTCCACTGAAGAATTTTGACCCCCATGATTAGTTCGAAGAGGAGCAAAGTTCTACGAATTTCGCAACGAGGCCGTCCACATCAACCTTGTTCCTTGCTGCCTCGTTGTCAGTGCAAACTGATGATATGATCGTCTCAATGATCAATCTGAAGGTTTGTACATTTAAGACAATTTTATGCTCTCCAACCATCGGGGTGGGACTTACCTCGCTCGTTGGTGTCCCTCTGGTGGTCTCGGCCGGCAGGTCACTGCATCTGCCAGTACTGCTAGTGGGGTTCACAGGTTTGATAGCCTGTTTTTCCACTAGAGTTACCTCCAATGTGCCGATTGGTTCAGCCCTTTGGTTTCGGGCCCTGCTCCTGCCTATGACTTTGAGCCCTTTGCAGGCGGGTTTTTTAGGCGTTTTTGTTTGCCTTTTGGCCTGTTTGCCGGCTTTTCTGGCCGGACTCCCAAGCGGGAGGGTGGGCGTGGCCGTCTCTATTGTAGGTGGCTCAGTAGGAGCCTCCTCCCCTCTTTCCTGCTGTCTCGTCACTGAGCAGTCCCTCCTGGGGTGGCCAGCTTCCTCCTTACGGATTCAGCCCTTTTCTGCCATGCTGTTCTTTCCAGAGGTATGGCTGGTCCAGGTGCTGGTATTCCAGTTGGCTGTTCAGTTCTCCTGCTTATTTGCTGGGTAACCTTCTTCTTTGCCTCCCCGTATGAGACCTGATCTGTCGATTTGACTTTGAGGATGTCCTTGGCTTTTTGCAAAGCCGGACATCCGCGATATGCAGCACTGTGGAGCCCCTTGCAGTTTCTACAGTGGGGGGTCTGCTGGCAGTCCTCACGTTTGTGGTTTCCTCCACAGTTTACGCATGCGCTGGCTTTTGATCTACAGTGCTTTGCCACGTGACCCAGCAGGTGGCATCTAAAGCATCTGACGGGCTCTGGGATGTATGGCTTGACTTTGAAGCTCATCCATCCCAGTTTTACCTTACTTGGCAGTTTGCCTGACTTGAATACCAGTTTCACTGCATAGGTCGGTCTGGCTGTTCCGCCAATCCGACCCACCCACTCCACTTTGCGTTCCCCATGGGCGTTCAATTCTTCCTTTATATCGTCATTCGTGAAGTCCCTTGGGACTCCCGATATGACACCTACCGCTTTTTTTGGTTCAGTGTTTTTTGTGGTGTGCTCTTCGATAGACACCACGTGGCTGCCTATCGTTGTGATTTTGAGCAGCTTCTGAAACTGCCCTTCACTGGTGGTGGTTACCAAAACCTCCCCGTCCCTTTTGTCTAGGCCTGCCAGCATGCCCACCATGGCATACAGCAACCTATATATTACCATACGGGTTAACCCCGCAAAATCATTTCCCGCGAGTCCCTTGACCCTGACCCTCCTTCCCTGGGTACCATCTCTCTGCCCCCCCCCTTATGTCCCACTTCCCTCCCTTCCCTACTGGACGCACCACCCGGGGAACCCCCGCTCTGCGTGGTGGTTTGGTCTCTCCCTCCCACTGGGGAGGCCCCCTTGACCCGAGACCTCTTGCTGGGAGTGCCTTCCCTTCCTCCCACTTCCTCCCCCTCCTCTAACACCCCGACCATCCTCTTCCTTTTGGGGCCTGGTGTATCACCGCCCTTCTTAGGGGTGCTTTGTGGTGTGTTCTGGAGATTGCTCTCCAGGATCACCACTTGCTGGGCCACCTGTTCGTGGGTGAACTCATCCATTGCCACTTCGTCGTTTTCTTTGACACCATTTGGCGCCGCGTTGGCTGTGTCCAGTTGACCACCGCCAGTATCATGCGCCACTACAGGCAGCTGCTTGAGGAAGTCAGCTTCCTCCATGTTGCTTACCCAACGGTGTGGATTATTTAGACGGTATTGTGTAGTAGGAAAATTTAGTAGGTACAGTATGAGAGATAGGATAGAATGCAGTAGGAGTAATGTGTTAAGGAGATGAGTAGAGTAGGCTGTGAAAGGCGGAAGTGTAGAGAGAAGAGGTAGAATATGCCTAGTAACCGTTACCAATATATCAGTGCTGTGTCATCCCCTTCGGTAAAATTCGCGAAAATTCCAACTAAGCACTGAAAGGAAGATTTAAAAAAACAAAAACTAATGGCCGACAAATGCGGCTGTTTGAATGGCGAAAAATCTAGTGTTCTAACGCACGCAGACGAACATCCAAAAGAAAATTGATCAAAAAGGTTTAAACAGATTTTAAGGTTACGAAATTTATTAAAATAATTTAATAACAATACCTTGTAGTTACGACTCGGGGAGCACAGCAAATAAACGTAAAAATAAAAAGCTTTGTTTTCGAAAATTGGCGCCAAATACAAACGAGCAAGACAACCCTAATGGCCGACAAGAACAACGATTTTACTGGCGGAAAAGCTAGTGCTTGATGCACGCGAACGAGCCTCAAACGGAAAATGTTTAAAATAGCTTAAAGAAAAGAATTATCAAATAACACTGTTCTTTAAACTCTAGTCTCACTAAGCACTATAATTTTTTTCGCAAACGCAATAATGGACGCAAATTACACTAAGCTTGCTTATTGGTGCACCAAAACAACTTATTCATAAGCTACAGATTGTACAAAATACCGCTGCTAGAATCATATCACTCCACCGAAAGTATGATCACATAACCCCTGTCTTACAGAATTTGCATTGGCTCCCGATCGAGCAGAGAATCACTTTCAAAATGTTATGCTTGACTTACCAATGTGTTTCCGGTACTGCCCCTGCATACTTAACTGAACTAGTACAACCATATTCGCCAGGTCGATCACTCAGATCTGTCAACCAGATGCTGCTAAACGTCCCAAAAGTAAATTCTACTACATATGGCCACAAAACTTTCGCTTACGCAGCTCCCACCGAGTGGAACAATCTACCACTTAGTCTAAAAAACTCAGCATCATTAGATATTTTCAAATCACAACTGAAAACCACCCTTTTCAAACGAGCATATTCTCAGTAGATATAGCTATACGCACTAGCGCTTAGAGCACGCATTGTCATGGATTCAGCGCTTTATAAATGTACTTATTATTATTATTATTATTATTAATCTAAAACACGTCTATCATCAACGAACGCAAATTTCCTGTATATGCATAAGCACGTGTTACTCTCATGCTACCCCTTGACTTGGTGCGCGATGATTAGTCAAGCTGTGCTATGATGACTGCTGATTGGTCACCATATAGTATATAAGGCGGCACACTGGCTCAGTCAAGTCGGGGAGTCAGCCCAGTGCAGAAGACATTCCAATAGCTTACTCACTCGCTATAGGCAATCTCAAGATTCAAGATTCAAGATTATTTATTCAATAATTCCAAGATAAACGTATTCACGAATCATACCAGGTTGTCTGCCTAAGGCAGTGCCTATTGTTATGGCGGACACCTTACACACATATATACAGGTATATTTAAATTAGACAAGACAGTACTTACACAAACAATTATAAATTCAGACATTACATTTACTACTTCCTTATTAACCCTTTGACCCTTGATCCACATAAACAGTTTAAATTTCAAAAAGGAAATATGAAATATGTCAATTCGTGGATCAAGAGGAGACCACCCCTCCCCACACACCCAGCGCCCTCCCACACCCACACACCCCACTCCAACCTCCCCCCCCCCCCCTACCCCCACCCCCACCCCAGAGTTCACCACCGGTTCAATTATCTTGTCAGTCATTACAGTGGAAAGAAAACACTTCAGGAATGGACCTCTCTCAGTCCGCGAACCAACATATAATACTGTAACGGCAGGGTGTGTGTAAGAGTTAGTCACTTGGGTTATTATTATTATTATTATTATTATTATTATTATTATTATTTTGCGATACATATGGGTAGTAAATAAGGACAAGACAGTTACGTAACAGACAATCACAGAACATAGTCAAGTTCAATAATATACATGGATGTCTATGATTATAGATACAACAATAAACATTTATATATTTTTTGGGGAGGGTACTTTTACTTATAATGATGATATACTGTTTACAGGATGTTAGCTAATGGGGAGCATCCTTGGACAAGGGAAGGGGGGTGGAGGGGAGGGGTGCTCATTCTCCTGCTCGTCCTGTAGTTTGTTACTATGATAATTGAAATTATTATTGGATATAATAGCAAGTGGAATCATCTAGGCATAATTCTAGTAGTAGTAGTAGTAGTAGTAGTAGCAGTAGTAGTAGTAGTAGTAGTAGTAGTAGTAGTAGTAGTAGTAGTAGTAGTAGTAGTAGCAGTAGTAGTAGCAGTAGTAGTAGTAGTAGTAGTAGTAGTAGTAGTAGTAGTAGTAGTAGTAGTAGTAGCAGTAGTACATATAGTAGTAGTGCTAGTAGCAGTAGTAAGTAGTAGCAGCAGAAGTAGCATCAGTATTAGTAGCAGGTCAACAGTTTTTTCAAAACAAGAAAAGAAGCATGTTATATAGATAGAAAAAATTTTCTGTCAAATACTATAAAATTATTTGAACCGATAGACATCGCTGTCCTATTAGACAGCAATGTCTTAGGATCCAATTATGCACGAGTATAAAACAGCATTTTTTACCTTGTTTTGTAGACGAGTCGGGCCATTTTTTAGCTGTACTGCATGAGTTAGATAATACTAGTATGTGTTAATCAAGTAGGTTTTTTTATTGTCTTCTTGCACAATTTTGTTGATAGAATTTTCTCACGTGTTTCCTGTTTTGTGTTGTTCCATAGTTTAGTGGCTGCAAATGATATTTGGTGTTTTCCTATGTCTGTCCGTGAGTATTGCTCATGTAGTTTA
This sequence comes from Chaetoderma sp. LZ-2023a, assembly GCA_034401795.1. Taxonomy (NCBI): domain Eukaryota; kingdom Metazoa; phylum Mollusca; class Caudofoveata; order Chaetodermatida; family Chaetodermatidae; genus Chaetoderma; species Chaetoderma sp. LZ-2023a. The sequence continues at coordinate 167,159,173 of CM067369.1, read as the reverse complement.
TGTCTGCTTCTAGTGTTATGTTGGTGGATGTTAATATTGTTTATAAAGAAGGGAGCTATAGATTTGGGTAAAGTGTCATGGTGGAAATCTTTGACAATAGTTAGCATTTGAGATTTTTCTATGTCGGTGAGCGTAAGCAATTTTTCTGCTTTGAACATGTTTTGGCTCTCTGCTGGTCTAGAAAATAGTTTGATGCTTTTTTTGGAGACTGAATTTTGGATATTCTGTTTTTGTAGGTGTTAGTCCAAACAGCATTGCAGTAAGTGAGGTGCGGGAGGATCAAGGTGCTGTACAATGTTTTAACCGTGGCCTGTGTCATATATGGTTTTAGTCTTTGGATGAAACCTATTCCTCTTGCTGCTTTTGCAGTAACTGTTTCGATTTGTTTGTCCCAGGTCAAGTTTTTATCTAAATATACTCCTAGGAACTTCAATCTCCTTATTGCTAATGTACAATTTTGGAACCTCTTTATCTATTAATTCTCTAGATTTTGAAAATAACATATAGTTTGTTTTATCCACATTTAGTGATAATTTATTTAGTGAAAACCAGTTAGTAATTTCTTCCATTTCCTTATTTACGTTTTTATATAATGTAGCTATGTCTTCGTCAGAGCAAAAGGCATTGGTGTCATCAGCAAATAGTGTTAGTGACATATGTTTGCATATGTTAGGCAGATCGTTCATATACAAGAGGAACAGCAGAGGGCCAAGGATGGACCCCTGAGGGGCACCGCAATCTACACCAGCATAAGCTGTGTCAGCCTCTGACGCCGGGCTGGGCAGACGCCACCAATGGAACATCGCCAACATAAGTTTTTGGAACCACTGTTCAGGGTTTATATAGCAACTAATATCAGGTCACCCTCGCCAACTATTGATGTGACCTGTTGCTAACGCCAATTCTTTTGGTTGATAACATCCTAAACGTTATGTGAAATGATTGGCGTGTACTGAAATATCGTCAAACCTGCCATACCACGCCAAAATGTAGTAGATAGGACCATGCACGTATCCAGTGCCTCTATAATGTTTTGACCACTGGTCTAACTGAGAACATTGCTTTGGGTGCCTCTACTGAGCTAAGTAGCGCTAATCGTCTTGTGTCATAGCCACTATAAGCTTAGCCTCTTCTACATATAGAGGCATCTTCACCGGCACACCTAGTTCTTGTGTGCTTTAAGCACTGCAGTAAATTAGACTGATAACTTTAGTGCTATTATTTTGTGCCAATGACTATGAAGCGCCGACTACTTTGAATGCAGCACTGCTTCCTGAGAACCGCGCCAGCAGACTATTGGGCCGACATGCACTGATGACTAACAGGCGCCAACAACCTACTGGCCAACATGCACTGATGACTAACAGGCAAAACAAGCTACTGTGCTATAAACAAACTTTGCGCTGATGGCTAATATGCGCTCATTTTTATTGTAAAATAGTTATTTTCTTTTTACTAGCGCTGATTATAAGTAAGCGCTGTAGGTTGGCTAGACCTAATTGTATTGTATAAATTGTAGTATGGTGAGTGCTGTTTAAACTCTGTTTAAGACTTTTTAATTTCTGTTAGGTTAAATAGTTATATATATTTTAAACCACTCAATGCTTAAACCTATACTAAACATGTTTTGTTAGTATAAAGTAGTGAGGGACGACAGCTCGAACGAAGGAGTGCTGTTTATTGTAAAGCCTCTTTCCCGGCTATGCTGCCATCAACATAGCAAGCCGGTTTCCATAATTGGCCACTAACTTTATGGCATTATAAATTGCTTCTAGAGCAGCTGTCTCTTTCTACGACTCTCTGGCCCTCTGGCCAACTAACTGTTTGGTAGTCCCCTCCGCCGGTTTGGTTAGAACCGACCCGTCTCACACACTTCCCCATGTACCCTCAATGGTACCTCTAGGACTTCTATAACCCAAAGTAGGAATCACTGCACAAAAATTAATTATAGTAGTAACAGCTTAGCAGTGAACCTCGGGGCAACTACGTAACCCTAATGCAGATAAATGTTAGCTCCGAGGGAACGAATCTTATATGGTTTGTTTTTGACACAATTGACACAATTGGCGCCTGCTGAAAACGTGGTTCGCAGACTAACTCTACAGTGACTGGAAGAAGCGAATCAGCTCTCCACACCTTCTTGCAAGGTCACCAGGGTCTGTCATCCGACTCTTCCGCCTCTGCCGTAATTAGATACGCTGCTTATTCAATGCTTATGTGTGTTATCCTGTCCTTGTCTTATTATTTGTGGTTGTGCTGACACGTGGTTAGAAGTTGCCCATCAGCTTCGGACCCGTCAGCCAGGCAACATGTATGTGCCGTCGGCCTGAGGGAATTATCCAATGGGCACATGCTGAGATGGCTACACGGGCTCATCCACCAGGATGGCAACCCGTTGCTAAGGTTAAGTAGCTGTTTGAGTCATAAACCATATATGGTTGGACTCAATAACTAACGGCGTATCTTTTCTAAACTAAAGGCCATCTTTCGACTTGCTGAGCTTATATACACACATATATATATCGGTAGTGTTCATTGTAGGAGGCAATGATTTCCCAGCCCCACTGGAACTAGCCCTAAGCACAGAGTCCGGAAACGATGAGTCCAGACATGTACCCTGCATTAACGTGTGTCAGTCATCATTACGCTAATTACTCCTACGCTCACTTGATTGGATGACAGGAGTCACATGATTTAATGAGGGTGAGGGGCTTATGACTACACTCTATGTCTAACAAACATCCAATCAGAATGGCGGAGATTTGGTCGATTCAAAGGAAGACCAACACAAAATGTTGCGAAGATCACAGGAAAAACGTTATTCAAATAATAAAGTAAAGAACAAAGGAAAGAATAGGGCTTCACGATATACCGATATTATATCGAATACCGGTATCATAGCTATACCATTAGTCATACCAATATGATTTTGCTGATACCGAAATATCGAGATATAAGATAAAACTGGTATAACGTTTTGTTAGGCAGATAACCTGCTTCCTATTAGTAATATTTCAATAGTATATAGCTGTCTAGCGATATAGGTTACTGCGCTTCGTACAGGAAAATGATATTTTACCTGCATTTAACGATCACGCTTTTCTTATTTATCCAGAGCTGTCAAATTGTGGTTTTGAGGTTAGTGTTAGAGTAATTGATAAATTAACGATTACGGCTACGAAATTTGCCTACTTATAAAGTTATAAGAATGCACTTCTCACACAAAAATTGAATAAAACTTATTTTAATTATCATCATAGGACATCGGATGGTTAAAAATGTCTAAACCCTATTTTTTCCTGCGCTAATATTTTATAATTTTGGCCCCTTGTTTGCTAGAAAAATCATAATATGAAATGAATATTTTGAGTGATATTTTATATCAATTACTACTGCCTGGTTAGTCAGCGATTTCCTGGAATTGTGCGCCTTTGTAGTGACCACGCAACAGCCCAAGCAAAGAGGAACCTGACAACATGAGAACAACTTCTCAATCCCCCCCCCCAGCTTTATTCACTTCTTATGTTGGCAGGTATCATTAGATATTGATCGATACAAGCCACTCTAACGAGAGCGAGCTTATGCCTATGTATTCGCAGCATATGATAGTCTATTTAGTATGTTTTATAATGGTCAAGTTATACCTCTGCGCGGATAATTCCACGTTTCCTGCCGGTTTCACGTGGAAATTCTTGTAATTTCGTGGCAAATTCAAATCATTTGTAGGGACAAATTGGCGGTGTTTCAGCCGTTTTGGGATATGATTTACTAAAGACACTTAAAATTTAGCGTTTAATATCAGGATTCATGTAATTTCTTGGTTTTATTGTGGAAAATTGATGCGACTATTTAACCCTTAGCATTCTGATGTCAATATTCTATCTTTTTACGCTAAAACAATTTTGGCGGATGATGTTACTGTCTACGACACCACCATCTTCCACCAAATTTGTTTAAAAATGAACATCAGTTCATCTTTTAATTCAATTTGAAAATTAAAAGATTTTGACATCAGAGTGCTAAGAGTTAAGCAGCGCGGATATGGAATCATACTACTCAAGCTTCACTCCATTTTTCCCATCAGAATAATACCGGTATTAAAGGTATACCGGTATGAAAATTGATATCGATACCGATATTCATTTTTCCAATACCGTGAATCCCTAGGAAAGAACAAACGAAAAACGTGTGAAAAAAGCGACCAAATTGCCCCACCTCTATAATACTGGTAAGAACTCATTTAAAATGCTAACCCACATTAAGCGCTTGGGCGATTTCAACTAAATCTGGCTGTAAGGAAACTGGTGGTAGACTTCAGACTTAGCACACATAATATTGATTGGTAAACCTTTCTGGCGCCAACCTTGAATTTTCCATAAATGTTCAGCAAATCAATTTAAAAAGACTATTCATTAACCGCATAGCCGATTTCAGCCAAACTTGGCTGGAAGGACCCTTTATCGCGGTAGCCTTCAGCACTTGAACACAGAATTTTGATTAATCAATTTTTTCCAGTGGCCATCTTGAATTTTCTGAAAATTCTGGGAGAAATCAGTTTAAAGCCTACTCTTCTTGAACCTCTTGACCAATTTCAAGCAACCTTCCCTGAAAGAATCCAATAGACTTCAGAATTTGTTCAGATTGGATACGTTTTTCCATCTTGGATTTTCCGAACGTTTCTGCTAAATCATTTAAAAGATTTATAGACAACAATCTCACAGGTAAATTTTTCAGGTGAGCGCCATATGGCCGTGGGCCTCTTGTTAAGAATATTACACATTATACAGTGAATGACCAGCAGCCAACTCATTATAATAAGTCAGTTTGTCAACTGTCTGTATGAATGTTAGAACAATTGTTTGATATTTCTGACAAAACTGCCATGGTCGCGACCACATACGCAGCAGACTGCTTGTTAGTAATTACATTAATAATTGCTCAGCCTCCTTTTGATCTTCGATCATTCATAATCATTATCATCATCTAATTGAAATTCACCATCTTGTAGATAAATAGCATGGCTGGATGTTTGCCTTGTTTCAGCCACTGTTAGCTAGTAAGCAGATGAAATTTATTGCATTATATGGGCTGATGCAGCCCAGATAATGCAATATATTTCATCTGCTTATATCAGCTAAAGCTGGAAATCTTCCGGGAAAATATGGTCGACTAGATGAGTCCAGGCATGTGCCCTGCACTAGATTCAAGATTCAAGATTATTTATTCAATAATTCCAAATAAACAATATTCAGGAGTCATAACAGGTTGTCCGCCGAAGGCATTGTCTGTTGTAATGGCAGACGCCTTACACACATATATACAGGTATTATATATATACACCTGTGCAAAAGTTAAGCACCACCCTATTTTTACGCACATGCGAGGCTATATTCATGTGCTATGAAGAAAGCAATAGCATAAACATTTATGTACCCATCCATCTTAGTGCAAGAGGTAATAATGCAACTAGAGGAATGCTGATTATGATGGTGGGGAAACACTGCATGGTTTTGTTTGAACTTGAAAACGAGGCCTGAATATGGTTACGTTGACACAACTGACAACTATTGCCCTACAGCTGACACACGTGGCTAGATTGTCATTAATTGTGTCTGAAAACGAAGTTTAACATCTGTGCACGAGTCTGAGACTGTCATTATTAATACCGGGTATATCCACCTTGTGCCTGGATGACGGCCTGGACACGACGTCTCATGCTGGTCACCAACCGACTGATACGCCATTGTGGTATTCGTTGCCATTCAAGATGGAGTGCGTCTGTTAATTCCTGTAGGTTCTGCACAGGAGGATCCCTCCTTCTCACCATGTTTCCCAGAATGTCCCAGATATGCTCAATAGGGTTCATGTCAGGGCTCCTTGCTGGCCATGGTAGGGTTTCGATGGCATTCTGGCGGAGGTATTCATGCACAGCTCTAGCACGATGTGGTCGGGCGTTGTCATCCATGAATATAGGGTGGGTTCCAGGTGCATGATTTACAAAATGAGGGACCACAACTCTATCCAGTATGGAATCTTGATATCTTTGTCCATTTAGTGTTCCAGGTACAGTCAACAGATCCAGCTTACAATCAAATGAGATGCACCCCCATATCATAACGGAACCTCCACCAAATGGAACTTCTTCCATGATGTTACGTTGGTCGTACGCCGTGCGTCTGGACCTCCATACACGAGCGACCATCTGTGGCATGAAGCAGGAACCGACTTTCATCGGACCAGTGTACCCGTCTCCAGGATCTCATGTTCCAGTGTCTTCTTTCGTTGCACCACCTCAGACGCTCCTCTTTGTGGTGTGCAGTGAGGAGAGGACGTCTGACAGGTCTTCTAGCTTTCATGCCAGCAGCATACAGTCTCCTTTTGACGGTAGACATTGACACTCTATTGCGCGTTTCCCATTGCTGGCTGAGCACTCTGCTGTTGGTGAATGGAGATCTCCTAACAAGGCGTACTAGGGCTCGATCATCACGGGCAGTAGTCTTCTTCGGTCTTCCAGATCTAGGCCTGTCCTTCACCTCGTTAGTTTGCCCATGTTTTGCAATCAAACGACTGATTACAGTATGGTTAATGTTCAGCTGTCTGCCAATCTCTCTGCATGACATACCAGTGGTATGCATGCCTATGATTTGCCATTTCACACGATCACTTAACCTTCGTCTTGCCATAGCGGGTCACAATCAAGAGCTAATTCTCTCTGTACAAATAAACCACGGTCATGAACACAAAATTCCTAATCTTGTATATATATATTAGACAGGACAGAACTTACATAAACAGTTCATAAATTCAGATATTACATTTAGTACTTCCTTATTAACCCTTGATCCACATAACCAGTTTTAATTTTCAAAAATGAAATATGTCAATTCGCAGATCAAGTGAAGACACCCCCACCCCACCCACCCAGCCCCGGAGAGTTCAACACTTCAATGACCAGTTCAGTTGGTGTAGTTCGGATCGACCGGTCGGGTACCGGCCGTACCAGCTAAGCTGGGTACGTGCCGCCCGTCTAGGATTTGTTTCCTGAACACGCCCCTCTGGGTAGAGCTATAAGCGTATATAGGCCTTTGGGAGAGAGAGCGTGTCGAAAAATGACAAAGTTTGTTAAAACGCATTATGTGCATACGCGCGCCAGGACGCTGTTTCTATGGAGTGCCTAGTTGTGACCAAGATAGGATGGCGCTTATAGTGTACCGAGCTGGTACTCTGTAATTCTTATTGATTGTCTGTTCCCGTCAAATCTGGCATTAATCAAGACCAGAATTCGACGGGATTTCTAAATCTGTAAAATCGGTTGAGAAATGGCTGAGTTATCCAGGAAAAACTCTTCTTGATTATCTTCAAAATATTGCCCTGACGTCATAACCACGTGGACGTAAAGCTTCTAGAATGTTCTAGAACGTTCGACGACGCTATTATTAGCTGTGAGCTGATTGGCTGTTGCTCGAACGATGATTGGAAGAAGCCTGCGCCTGTGACGTCATGGAGAGCATAAAAGGAGAAGCGATCCAGTGATCGAGAGCATTCTCGGCCAGGGGCCGAACAGGTTGGAGCTGTACAAACTATTATCAAGCGCGACACGTGTCTTTCTTCGCTATGAGTCAGGTTTTTATCCCGTAGAGTGCAGTTTCCAACCCACCGCACTAACACAATTTTGTAACTCCCCTTCTGCGGGAGTAATTTGGAACTTTCGATAACCGTTCACGAATACTACATCTACATTCGGAACACAAACTTGCGGTGAGGCCTTTGCGGCCTGAATGTGTGAGTCTACAAATGTAGAGGCAGGATGTTCTTTGATGGATGACTCGCCGGATCTGCCGGCCCGCCTAAAAGTGGTATTTCAAACGACGACGCACCAATCGTGTAAGTTCTTTCGACTTTCGACCGCAGCAAGTAAACTCTGCCCGGTGCATCTTCAGAGCTGGTTTACGTACCCAGCACCGTGAAGCTTTGTTTTGTATATTCATTTGCCTCTGACAAACCCCGCTTGTGACGGGTTGTTTACACCTTCCATCCGTGCTATCGGTGTACGGGAACTTTCTTCACTACATAGTACTATCGTATCTTTTACTGACTGCTCGTTAGACATTCTGAATGGGCTTACAGTGCTGAGCGATGATTCCCCCCCCCCCCGCCATGGACGTTCTTTTGGGAATCTTGTTTGCGGACACCAGCCTGCAGGAACTTTCCAGCTTCCAGAGAACGCATCATCTCACGTCAACCCCGGATTGACGTATCAATTTCAGTAACGCTGTAGCCTTACTTAATCATTGCCACCGTATTGTTTGTTCTGGTTAGATTACGTAGTTATATGGCCAGTGGCCATCCGTTAAATTGTTTTGCTTAAGTTATAGAAAATATAGGAATGCAGTGCACGTAGGAAACACTATACAGCAACATTTATATATGCAGCATTTTCTCCCGCCACCAACAGTTTTTCACTGAGGTCGTTGTCCGTACTATAACTCTGTTTAGCCCGGCATGCTACCGACTAAACCTTTTCTATTCAGCTCGATAGGATAGGTTCAAAATGATTAGAGACACTTTCTTCATTGCATATTGTGTAATATATTCTTCTCTTCCGGCAGTGCGATAATCTAGCCCCGCACTCCGGTAAGACTCATAACTCCAAGATTTTGTCTCTCTTCATATTCCTCTTAGCCTTGTGGCTTCTTAATTGTTTGGACGTCCCTATCCGCACCATGGGCTGATCCGACTCTGGGAAACTTTTGGGGTTTCCGAGCGGTGATGGCTATGGTGCGGTATCACATACACATTCCCGTGTATCTTCGGATACTTAGTAGATAGTACTTTAAGCCAATGTAGGAAAGCACTGTGAAAACACATGTATTAATTCTTATTTTATTTACTGACAGCCCTCCCACACCGCAGTGAAAAACTGGCAACTTGTATATAAACCTAACGACAGGTTAAACGGTTAGTTCCATAGGACCCGGTGACGGGCGAGATACGTATTCTCACCGAATTCTGTTAACATGTCTGGGTATGATATTCAAATCTGCCATGCCCTTACGGGAAGGACATTTACGGTGTGCATTCGTCTCTCTTACCCCCACCATAACGATAGGAAATATGGCCTAGTAATGCTTCCGTGAAATGTAAACCATGTCCTGTAATGTTTCATGTGGTCGCAAGGCGGAATGTCCGGATTCTCACCCAGTTCGGAGATCCCGCTAAGTAACATGTATGAGTGCTGTCTACAGTATTGATGTCCTCGGGCATCTGCTCTCTTTGACAGTTGTGTCTAATAGCTAGGTAGACATCAGCCAGTTGCGGCCTAAACTAATTCTTGTCTTGACAACAACAAAAAGGAATTAAGCAGAGCAGAAGGCCCGCAGAAATAAAGCGGCAACTACTAATTCAGCATATTAGCAATCACATAAGATGGTAATGAATCTTCCATTCCGTCTTCACGTAAAACAGTACGCACCCCTATAATCTCACTAGGTATGGTCTTTTCTTACCATAGCATTTTTGTTTGAAATATTAGTGGGCCCATTTTTGCCTACTATTCTTCTCCCGCTTTAAGCCGTGGTGACACCTTCCCGAGATGGAGGCCCGTGCGAGGCACTTGCCGCTCGCAAGGATTCAGCGACGACGATCCATGCCAGGATAATCCTCCTCACCCAAACTTGCATTAGGAGTAGTGCCCGCGTGAGGTACATAACGTTTTCTTCTGAGATAGCCTTCTTCCTTTCAGCTTAGAGGTATAATAACTTATATTAAGTTAAAAAGCTATGTCTCGTGTACGGGAGCCTCCCTTGCGGGGATACCTCTGCGGACCTACGAGTCTGTACGGTACCTCCGGGAGCCCCATGTTTAAAAGTTCATCTACCTGCCTCTATGTCTTGTATTTTCATATGCTCTTATTGTAGTTTTATCTAGCATATTATTTTTCAATTAGTTAGGTAAATGCATTTGTATAGACTTATATTTTTAGGTCACCAGATCAAATCTTGTAGGTCCATAGATCACGAAATTGCTATGGACAGGCATACTGGTGACACAAACTCTTGGGATGAGACCGTTGTGTTTAATGTTCGCGACAATGGTCGCATGGCCTCACCGAAACAATTGAGTTCCACCGGCCTTAGGAGCCGGTTTTTGTTTCCCGCAGGGCAGTCTCGTTCAGGGTCTGTCACCCCGAGACCGGATGCTAACCAGCATCATCACTCGTCGTACACTTATGGCGCGGCGAGTCGACATGAGACATCGGAACGGCCCGACACCGCCCGGCGAGTAACATTATCATCCAGAGAAATCAGCTTTCACACCAACTCCAACATACATGGCTTCCAATATGTCTGTGCCTACGTTGCCTCCCCCATCCGCAACAAGGACATCCCCCTCTTTTTCCGTACACAACAAACCTTCTTTTCTTTGTAAAACGGCAGTAGTAGGTTGTAGTACCTCCGCTGAAACCACGTTTCTGAAAGCACCACGTCCCGCCACCAAACCACCAGATTCTCGGTGCCCCCTGGTGGTATGCAGAACACCACCCCAATCAGCACCATCTTCCGCATCCACAGACAGTAGCGATTCAGGAGAGACGACTCATTCCGCCTCATGGATTCGCAAGCGGCGACATGGACGGAAGAATGCACATCCATGCAAACCACGTTGTTTCTTTTGTGCTTCAGCAAAACATCCTATGAAGCATTGTCAGAAATGTTTTGCACAGGTAGAACTTATCTGTCATCCCGTACGTGCCGCTGTCTATACAAATACTGCTCACACAGGAACTACAACAATGCCACCACCATTGCTACTCCCAGCTCCGTCTTCACCGCAGCCTACACCCCAGCGGAGACGATGAACTGGCCCATTCCTCACTCAGCCACCTGCAACATTACGAGAAGTAATAAGGAGACAGTCGGAATATATACAGAGTGATGCTGCACCCCTGCCACTATTGCAGACAACATCATTGGAAACTCTTCCGCAGGTTCATTGTAAAGTAATCTACAAATGTGCCTGTCTGTTTGGTGGCGTTTCTACAAGCGCCACCGTCGACACCGGAGCTTCTATTACAGTTTTTAACCAGCGCTTGTATGAGAGCATCCCACCTCATAAGAAGCCTCCCCTTAAGCCTACAAATATTTACTTACAGACGTCTACGGGAGCAGATGTACCCATGGCCGGTAGCGTTAATTTGGTTATACAGATAGAGGAAATGCAATTCATTCAGAGAGTTGTCATCGCCTCCATTCATAATGACGCCCTACTTGGCTCTGATTTTCTCAGTGCCAGCGAAGCCATCATACACTGCAGACAACAGGAACTCGACATACACGCCGGCGAATACCTCTTGGACCGGCATTATCGTTATTCGATACGTGTGCAGTAATACTTTCAAGTATTGCCACGGTTGAGCCGGGACAGGAACGGATCATATGGGCCACCGCACCACAGTTAGGAAGCAACACACACATCACCATGCTGGAACCCGACCCTGATTATATGATCGCCTCACAATGCGCAAGTCCCCGGATAATAGTGGACACCACTGATAAAGGAAAAATACCCTTTAGAGTGTTCAATGGTACCGCAGATCCTATCACTCTGGAACCCGGAGTATGCTGCGGCCATTTAGTGGACATAATTTCACTGGAAACACCTGCACTTTCTGATACGACCCCAGCGCTGACTGATGATTTACCCGAACAGCTACATGATTTATATCTACGTGCTACTATTGGATTATTGCAATCACAAAAACGCGAAATTCGGAAACTATTACATAAATATCGCGATAGTTTTTCCTCTGGAGATATGGATCTCGGAGAAACTCATCTCGTACGACACTCCATCGATACGGGCAATAATCGGCCCATACTACAACCAGTATGACATCTTCCCATTCACAAAGAAGCGGAAGCACACCAACAAGAGAATGACATGTTGCGAACGGGCATTATTGAACCATCCGCTTCTCCATGGGCTAGCCCTATAGTGCTAGCAGGCAAAAGGGACGGAACCTTGCGATTTTGTATAGACTACTGCCGCCTTAATGATCTTAGCATTAAAGACGCTTATCCATTACCTCAGATGGATCAGGCCTTGGATTCCTTGTCCGGAGACAAGTGATGTTGTACCCTTGATTTAGCTAGCGGTTACTGGCAAGTAGCCATGGATGAAGCTGATATGGAAAAGACGGCATTCGTTTGTAAAGACAGTCTTTTCTAATTCCGCAAAATGCCCTACGACTTGTGTAACACTCCCGGAACTTTTGAACGACTCATTGAGCAGGTATTAACTACCCTGCAATGGGAAATCTGTCTCTGTTACATCGATGACGTCATACTCTTCGGACCTACGTTTGAGCAAACCTTAATCAATTTGGACACCGTGCTTTCCCGATTTCGCACGGCTAATTTGAAACTCAAACCCAAGAAATGTCTCTTCAGACAGAGTGTCGAGTTCTTGGGACATATCCGGTGATGGAGTGGCTACACAGCCATAAAAAACAAAGGCAGTAGCAGTGTGGCCACGACCCTCTTCAATTACGGAGACACAGAGTTTTCTTGGCCTATGCCAGTACTATCGCCATTATATCTGACATATCAGTGAGATTGCTTCACCCCTCTACCAGATCACCAAGAAAGATCGACCATTTGAGTGGATGAGTGAGTGTGAAGGCTCCTTCAAGGCGCTGAAGGAACTCTTGAGGACTGCCCCGATTCTTGCTCACCCTAATCCAAATCTCGATTTCATCTTAGACACTGATGCGTCAGCTTTCGCTATCGGCGCAGTTCTATCTCAGGTCACCGAAGACGGAACAGAGCAGGTATTGGGTTATGGTTCATGTACTCTGAACAAAACGGAGAAAAGATACGCAACCACCAAGCGAGATTATTGGCGGCGGTCCATTTTGTCAAGTATTATAAACACTTCCTGTACGGGCGCCCTTTTACACTCCGTACAAACCATGCCTCACTACAGTGGCTCCAGAACTTAAAAAATCTGGAGGGCCAGGTAGCGAGATGGCAGGAATCCCTGCAGGCCTATAACTTTAACGTTGTTCACAGTCCCGGCAAATTGCATGGAAATGCCATCGCCCTTAGCAGAATCGGCGCGGAGGCTGAACACGAAGAGGCTGACACCATGACACAGTCAATATAGCCATCTCCGGAGTTCCCCGAATTGAAGAGGGCAGAGTGGAATCTGGAGAAAATTGCACACCACCAAACAACAGACGACATGAAGACACTAAATATATACTCGTGGATTCGGGAGGGTGTACATCCTCCTAAGGAATCGGTGACACCTTTGTCTCCCACGGCTAAATATTATTACCAACGGTTCGAACAATGTCAACTAATAAATAACCTTTTGTACATTAATGACCGTTTGGTGGTTCCGGAAAGTTATCGAGAGCTTATACTCCAACAACTACATGATAGCGCCGGACATCTGGCCGTGAAGAGAACCATTGCCCGCATCAAACTAAGATTCCACTGGATCGGGTTTCACGACAGTGTCAAGGCATGGGTTGCCAAATGTATCCCGTGCCAAAGACGCGCTGTTGGCCAACACCATATCACACCATCGCAAATTAAAATTGTTGGTGCACCGTGGGAGCGAGTGGCTATCGACTTGCTCGGAACCTTGAATACGACGGATGACGGAAATAAATATATCCTCGTATTACAAGATTATTTTACGAAGTGGGTAGAAGCATTTGCTTTGCCGGACCAAGAGGTATCCACCGTAGCAGAGGTCTTGGCCAGCAATGTGTTCTGCCGCTTTGGTATGAACTGCACTCCGATCAAGGAAGTAATTTTGAGAGCCGGCTCATATCAGAGCTCTGCAAATTATTCCATATCGTCAAAACAAGGACAACTCCGTACCACCCCCGAGCGACGGATGGTAGAGAGATTCAACAGAACTCTTGCGGAGATGCTTACCAAGGAAACATGCCTTGATTGTAGAGATTGGGATCTATGGCTCCCGTATGTGCTAATGGCTTACCGCACTTCGGAACATTCCAGCACGGGCTACACCCCTGCTCGGCTAATGTTAGGCCGTGAATTAGCCTTACCCCTGGACCTGGCCATGCCACGGATACCAGGGGAGAAAAATTCACCATCTCTCTATGTCGAACTCTTGCGGCAACGGATAGAACAAGCCCATGAGCTAGTGAGAGAAATACTATCCCCTGCACACTGGCGGCAAAAGACATGGCACGACCGGAAAGTGCATGGAGATCCATATGAAGCAGGAAGAATGGTTTGGGTACACGATTCACGATGGTCCGCAAACGTGCCAAGTAAACTGAGTTACCAGTGGAAAGGCCCCTATGTGGTGGTAGGTAAGAAGTCAGGCGTGACCTACCACATCCGCGCTTCAGATGGCCTGACCTCCGTCATCCACTTCGATCAACTTAAACCTTGTGTCAGTGACGACCCAGCACCAGAGCTCGGACTGGGCATTTCCCATGACACCGGTACCCAGACAGATATTTCTATGGAAATTAGTATTCCCATGGTTAGCGCAGAGCACTACGGTGCCAGTTCACCCCCCGTTCTACCAAGCCAGAATGTGGATGAACATGCGGCTAACGCTGACGACGATGACGAGATACGTACTCACCCTCTCCCTCCTCAGCGCGGGTCTTTCAAGAATTTTGTGTTTATTTTATCCAAGGGACCGGATGGAAAAGTTGTTCCTCCGGTCTCTTCCCATTCCCATCCACTTCATGCTATGCCCCCCCATCATAGAGTTGCCACAAGCGGAAGCTGAGGCCGACCCAAGCCATGTTTCCTGTGGAGTGGAACATATGGTGAATAGCATAGAAGTGAAGAGGCTGGATGAAGGCTTAGCATGTCTAGAACCGCAGAACCGTACAACGAGGTGTACCCGACCAATTCCCGAAATTGCGAAACCACAATCCCCCCAAGGGACACCCTCACCAATAGTCCCACCACCGTCATCACTCCAATTCGCATCCCTTATCTACACACCAAGTTCGGACATTACCAGCTCAGTCCAATTCACACTCCACTCGTCATCTGTTGACCGTCAATCTTCAGGTATGAGAGAGACTGCTGCAACAGAGGAGGTGGCATCCCGGACCGCAACGACCAACATTACCCCCCCCCCCCCACCCGTGGTTGGTGGGCAGGGAAGCAGCCTGTTCAGCAGACTCTCGGCTCGAATTTTCCCGGTGTCTAAAAACTACGACAAAACACCAACTGTCATGTAACGGGAGATGACCACATCCCCCATCCAAAGGCCGCCCCATCCAATAGGCCTACCATACTCCCCCATGAGCAGTCAGAACATCACACCACAGACAGAACGTCAACACTTACAAAGAACACACCTGCCTTCAGGACTGGATACGTCAATTCATCATTGCGCTTACATCACAGACTTGCTCAGTTATACTCAGCATAATGGAGACATTCAACATCGGCATCAACAGCATTTAGCAGCACCTACCGGTCTTAATTAATTACCAGTGGAGACATAAAAATTCCCGCAACAAATTCCTCCCGCACAGAACTGCGGGAGGAGTAATACCTCCCGCAGACTACATCTCCTGTAAATAACAACAGACTTGGCATTCACCAGCATGGAGAACTGGAATGCGCCCACTTCGCCAATAACATTAGCATCATACAGCAGCCCGGACATCCCGACAACAGCATTATTATCAACAGACAGCAGCCAACAAATCTCCCACACACACCTTTTTATCCAGTTACGGGGGAACTGGTCATATGGATATCAGAAATGCACCACAGCCATCTACAGTACGCGTCATGGGGGAGACGCTTGTCCAGCGTCCTCCCCTACCCCTCTCTCCCAACGTCGTACGGAAACAGCTAAACTACGTACACCATCTACACGTAATAACAGCCAATATTATTAAGGGAGCAAGATGCCCGCATCGTCGTCAGTCACGAGTAGGATTTTGCTACTGAAAAGTTGAATTCGACAATGGATTGATCAAAGTTACGACAGCATCCAACAGGTCATTACTTGCAACTTTACTGTTAAATTTTGTATTAGGAGCACAACTGCTCTACTGTACTACAAATCATTAGCGCACGGGCCGGTGATTAAATGCTAATTAAAAGGTGACGCCGCAAGGACAAAGTATAGTACCACGTTTCTATGTTGATCGGAGGCTGTTAAATGTGCGAAATAAAGACAAGTTTAACGAGCCATTCTTCCTATAGTTACGACTACTCCCCTCATATGGGAGGAAATTACTCCTAAAGACGTCCAGGCGAAAAAGCAAGGAAATATTCACATAAGAATGACCGAATCACTTGTAAAACTTTTTAGGCGTTGTCATCCGCCGCCTGTGATGTCACCAAATAGTATAAAAGTAGGAAGTGCGCTCTGAAACTTTGTCTTCCCGTCAAAACTCGACACCAGGGAAGAACGTAGCATTAGGCTTCTTTCGTGTCGCAAACTAAATTCTGCTGTTTTTCTTATTATTATTGTTTTATTATATTTGGCCTGGAAAGTTAAAACTATGAAGAGATAGGGCATTAGGTTTTGATTAAAGTTCCCGCAACTAACTACCATGCGGGAATGAGATGTCACTCTTTGAAGATCTCGCGTTATTGGATTCTGAAGAAGAAGAATCGGTGCCAGTTCCGAAGCCGTTCCCGTGTAACTCATTGTTGACTAGCGGAGAGCCATGTACCAGAACTTTCACTAGGAAATCCGACCGCACCCTTCATATTAATAAGGATCATCTCTTTCAGTAAGCCTTTTGTGTGACGTACCAGTACCTCTACACCGCTACTCGCTACGGGATCACCCATGCCATTCGGCATCATCATCGTGTGTTGGAAGTGATGTTAGTTCCTGGGGAAGAGAACGAGGATCCTGCTGTTCTAGCCACACGCTTCGAATCTCGGCTCCTGGTCACGGTTCTACCGACCGAGAAAAGGGCCTGCACGAAAACCACCACGCGTAGATATCCCGTTGGACATCATCTTCCCATGGCCACAGCAAGTAACATACCGTGGCCGTGGCAGCACCTTCCCGAGACGGAGGCCCGCACGAGGCACTTGCCTCTCGCAAGGATTCAGCGACGACGGTCCATGCCAGGACAATACTCCTCACCGTAACTTGCACTAGGAGTAGTGCCCGCGTGAGGCACATCACTTTTCGTCTGAGATATTCTTCTTCCTTTCAGCTTAGAGGTATAATAACTTATATTAAGTTAAATAGCTATGTCTCGTGTACGGGAGCCTCCCTTGCGGGGATACCTCTGTGGACCTACGAGTTTATGTGGTGCCTCCGGGAGCCCCATGTTTAAAGGTTCATCTACCTGCCTCTATGTCTTGTATTTTCGTATGCTCTTATTGTAGTTTTATCTAGCATATTTTATGTAAACACATTGTATAGACTTATATTTTTAGGTCACCAAATCAAATCTTGTAAGTCGATAGATCACGAAATTGCTATGGACAGATATACTGGTGATAAAAACTCTTGGGATGAGACCATTGTGTTTAATGTTTGCGGCAATGGTCGCACGGCCTCACCAGAACGATTGAATTCCACCGGCCTTAGGAGCCGGTTTTTGTTTCCCGCAGGGCAGTCTTGTTCAGGGTCTGTCACCCCGAGACCGGATGCTAACCAGGGTCATCACTTGTCGTGCACTTACAGTGCGGCGAGTCGACATGAGACACCGGAATGGCCCGACACCTCCCAGCGAGCTACAATAGTCATAATAGATAATACAAATAATTAAGCAGAATGTTAGAAAGTTCTGTACTGTATCAAGTTTGAAGGTTGCCCATAACATAGAGGGCTACAGTAGAAAGTTATAATTATGAAATGCATGTACATTCCTTGGTACACCGTACTTGGTACACTGCATAGCTCTTGCAGCATACCAGGCAGAGTCCCACCATACTGTGGCCTAAAAGTTAATTAACACATGACATGCTGCGCGGAAGTTTGATTGCCGCTTTTCAGTGTGGTTTGGCAGCTCTGACGAGTTGTCCACTAAGATTCACCACTTGTTCTACATACTGGAGAAATTATATCGTGGTCGTGAGGCCCATCCGCAGGAAGGCTTCTCTGAAATGTTGGAAGTGAGGGATGCTTCTATTCAATTAGTTGCCCCCAGATGGCCGTCCGAGGGCTTACAAAAACTTAGATGCGGATGTTCGATTGCGGGCCAGAGACTAAGAACTAAAATCTGAGAGGCACTGCTGCGGTTATAAGGGAACCACAGTCAGTAAGCAGTTGCCCACGTCTTGCACTGCTCTGGCCACACAACCTGCCTCTTCTTCCCTCTCTCGCCGAAGTGTGGTCTCGAGTCTTGGTTTTTCGCTCCTTTTATACTACTCGTGAGATCATAGGCAATCAGCGGGTGATCTGTAGCCAATCAGCGTGCAGATAGGAAGGGCGAGGATGCTATCACGTGATATACATCTTCCCCATTCATTTAGTACATACAAGTGTTTACGACGTCCCAGTAATATTTTGAAAATAATTTCAACGACTCCCAACGCTGACACGTGTTGTCAGGGAAGCCAGGGAGCTCTGACACGTGCGCATGCGCGCTATGCGATCTTACGGACTTTGACATTTTACAGAAACCTCTCCTATATGGCTTTATACTTAGGTATACTTAGGATGTCTTCTGACCGCAGGCTTCATGCCTCGACTATGGCCGGCTCATCAATATCTTCTGCACTGTATTCTTTACGGCTTCCGGTTATGGTCGCCTTGTAGTTGTCGTATAGGAGTTATATACACGCGCGTACTATCAAGGTTCAAGATTCTTTATTTCCATATCGGTAAATAATTCAACAATTCAATACAGGCATCCACCAAAGGCAAGGCCTTTTTACTCAGGGGGTGGGGGCGTGCTCGGAACGTACCCGGAGCGGTCGTCCAGTACCCAGCTAAGCTGGGACGGTCCGTACCCGTCCGGCCGATCCGAGCCACACCAACAAATGATACAGCCAACGTTGGGCCAATGTTGTAATGCCAACTGCGATCTGCAAACCTGTTGCCAACTTTGGCCCAACGTCTACATGTTATCTGGGCTGGCACTAGGATATAGCCCATTCATCATCTGGAATGTGATGTTTACCTTTTTTCTTTTTTTCTGTTGTAGTAGTAGTAGTAGTAGTAGTAGTAGTAGTAGTAGTAGTAGTAGTAGTAGTAGTAGTAGTAGTAGTAGTAGTAGTAGTAGTAGTAGTAGTAGTAGTAACTCACTCGTTGAGCCACCCGATAAGGGTCCAAAATAATCTATATAGGCTTGCTCCCATGCAAGTTCCTATGCAACGAAACATATTTGCTGGGACATGTTGAACAAAATCAAACCTGCATTTTCAAGCCGGTTAAAGTGCACGAATCAAATGTGATACCGGTAGGTTATATAATTGTAAGTTCGTAGGAAACGCTAGAGTAGTAGAGTTTTAATAGCGTGTCGCCTCGATGGTCGACTCGAAATGCAATATCCCGGTGTCGTATCAATATATTTTGTTGCGGCTTGTTTAAACATGTTTGCACAGATCACAAATAATCACAATTTATCTAAGTTACCAGCTTTTCGGCGAATCGCCGCTAGCCATAGACATCACTCTTTTTACTATAACAAAATATTCGAAGCAGTATCACACTGCGGAAATTGGAATTGTTACAGAATTTGTTGGACACCATCCTCGATATCAGCTGATTTCTCAGCTTTTAAGAAAAACATGAATGAAGTTTAGAAGGCAAATAGGCGTGTTTTGGACGAGAATCTACTACGTTACTGGCAAGTTTCCAACTGGCGTAAATCGTATTTAGTGTTTTCAGACCGACACATCCTGCTAGTTATCATGCTCACTGTTAACGCCAAGGTAAATAAATACAATGCATAAAGATGTGTGTGTTTATAGTAAAAGAATTCCTCAATTCTTATAATGATACCGTGTTTTTAAATTAAATATTTGTAGAAATACATTTCTTCGACTCCCTGTTGATTTACTGCCAATCCCCCCAGTTGACAGCACGCGAAGCATTTTCATTGGTTAACGCCACGAAGGATTAATACGCATTTTCCTAATATGGGAAGCGACCATAACAATACCCTCCCATCAAAACATACTACAACATAAGCGGGGAGCAGACTGCATAACTAGGGTCAAATGGTATCGCTAAGATTATGATAATGTACGGCTGTGGTCATCTCAGTTATCGATTATGAAGAGTTAAACATGTAAATGAGTTGGCGAAGAAAATGAAAAAGAAGAAAATGATGAAAAGAAAGCATAAACAGCAATAATCTATGCAAAAGAATGACCATGGTAAGTTTCTATACGTTTTTGTGGAAACGAGTACCATTTTTGTAATCACTTTTATCTACTGTTTTATTCGCCGATCGTCTGAATTCTGAGCCACTAAGATGCAGTCTGGATTGCACCGCGTTATAAATACAACAAGTGGCTCGCTCGGCCAAGAAACTCGCGTGAATTTGGGCGAAATCCAAACTTTTCGTGGGCCCATTCCAAAAATCATTTCCAAAATGGCTGCCAGATCATGTTTTGACGTGCTGATGCTAGTTCATTTTCGATAGGAAGCTCCGTTTGAGTAGTAAATCGAGTCTCCAAGCCAATCTGGTAGCATTAATCAGAGATTTCCAAACTACTTTGACAAGTCGATAAGATTTATTTCATCCCTTTCTTTACTAGGTGGCCCGCTGTTGCAATAACCCGAAACCAGTTTTCGTTCGTCTGTCAAGTTATTTTTAGAATGACCTTCACTTTCTGACAGGAGGGAAACCCTCCAGAGTAGGGAAATCCCAGTAATAGAGAAATGCATCGCAAACATCTAGGAAGGGCATTGTGTCAGAATATGTGGGTTATCAACCTAGAATCACAATTGTCCACATTTAAAAACTGTTTCATATCTTATTTTTTCTTATTAACTTTCAACTTGAGATAGATAAGAGGGTATTGTTATGGTCGCTTCCCATATTAGATATGTACCAACCTCCATTTTGGAGCCAAAATTTTAAAATATTGGTGTTCATTAGGACACTTGCAGAGTGGTTTGAAAGCAGACTTGGTGTAAACTATACTCTGACCAAAATGGCAATTACTTGGGTTAAATTACGTTTCTAAATGGACATATAAAAAGTATTTGGTTGAATGTTATTTGCTGACATAAGCAGAAATGACATTCAGCACAGTTGTTTTCGAAATAGTGACACATTTCATATAATCCAGGAATACACATGTAGGTTTCTGAAAATTTAATAATGGGAGAATGGTTCCCATGGCATCTAAGTTTTGGAGGTCCCCCCCTAATTCTGGAGATCCCAAACCAAAATCTGCACTTTTTCTCATCCATCCATATTAGATTTAAATCATTGAACTTTAAAAAGACTCAAAGCCACTGCAGTGGTCGTAATATATCTATGTCCATTTGCAGGCCAATAGAAGCCTAAATCAGTCATTTCAGTAGTAAATTTATTTATTAAAATATCACGTTGCAAGAATCATAATCTACCCGGGTGTTTCTTTAGTGGGGGGGGGGGGGGGGGGGAGAGAGGTGATGTAGAGGTCCAATAAACCGTAATGTCTCTTAGTCGGTCTGTCTGTAAAAATTGCTTATTGCGGGCTGTAGTTTCAAGAGTTTTTGTTATACTGTATTCAAGCTTGGGGAAAATGTTGGCCCTGGAGTCCTGATTAGGGACAGTGGTTGTTATTACACCACAAAAACATCCATTACCGTTCAATCACTACTTGCTAAATCAATTATCTGCATTTTGCTATCAGAATAAGATTTTTATGCCTGCATACACCTCCCCATGCCTAATCCTATTCCTATGGACCCTCAACCAGACTACTGGTTGAGTCCCATCTCCAGCCTACCATCAGGTATAGACTGGCACCAGTCTATACTCCCCTCATAGTGACGCTTGTCGCTAAGCGCGCTCGCGCATGCGCCTTAGAGCCCGAATAGGAAACAGATTCACTTTTCAATTATTCTGCAGGCAGAATAGTTGTCTAAAAATATTTGTATAAGTTTTTGTGTTTTGCGCTGTGTCAGTGATACCTTTTGACTTTATATATCGGAAGAATATGCCCAATATGAAGTCAATCCTCCCTAAGTTACGTCTAGGAAGTATAATTGTGTTTATATGGTATCTTATAGACGAATTTTATATATTACCGGTTTTCGCGAAGATTGTTTTGCTTCGTGGTATCTTGATTATTATGCCTATCCTTACTTCATCATCATCATTAATAATGTCCAGTCCATTTCTAGAGCCTGTCACGAATTGTCAGATACGGCAAAGTGTTCATCGTCAAAATGTGATCGTCATCACTCTATCGGGTTCGCCGGGCACATCGGTGCGAAGTGTACATCCGGTACACCCAATTCTATGTGTGGAATTGTAAAGGGTGGCCGGTTTCGGTAGCGAAATCATTTTTATTTTATTTTTAAAGATTTGTCTGTCACAATCGCTGCCCTCTGGTCGTCCGTCCCTTTCCTCCGTTGCTAGCAAGGCAAAGGCTGTTTCCTTTGCTCAATCTTCGGTTCCTTTATCGGTAGCAACGGAGGGGGGAAACTCGTCGGGAAATTCTGATGCTGTGTTGGCGCTTTTTGCGAGGTTCGAATCTTTTGCCTCGGTGCTGACTAAATCTCTCGATGAGCAAATATCTTCTGCTATTAAGGAGGCCAAAAAAGCAAGAAAGTTCTTCAAGTTCGGAGGATAGCCCGAAGGCTAGCGGGCATTCCCGCAAATGGGGAAAGTCCGCCCCTCTAACCTCGAGGCAGGTTAGTGTCACCAAAGCAGAAGTCAAGAGCATCCAAGCTCTTGAAGGTGTGCTCGATGCAGTGCACCAGATAAAATCCACATAAGACTTGAGGGTGACGGGCATAACCCTCAAGCAGTGGTGGCGTCGGCTGAAACCGGCGTCCATAAGGCCAGTCCTTATGAGAATGCCAGTTTTACGGTGGTTCCGGTCGTTAAGTTCCGTTGTGGTGGACTCCGCATCTCAGTCTTTTTCCGTCCGAACTTCCGGTCTAGCAAGACATCTGGGTCTTCAAGATCCGGTTCCTTCTTCGGTGGTTTCCATTTCCGGTAGGACTTCCGGTTTAGTGGGTAATCCAGGTCGGTAAGATCTGGTTACCACTTCCGTTCGGCCACTTCCGGGGTCCTAGAGATCTGGTACCTACTTCCGGTTCCGGTTCTATTAGCGCTTCCGGATATCCGGAGTCTGAGGACTCCTTTTATTTTCGAATTCCGGCAGAGGCGTTTCCGGTTTGGACGCTAGTCAGTAACTTCCGCTTCCGGTCTTAGGGGTGTACTTCCGGGTCGTCCAGACCTGGATAGACTTCCGATTTCCATTTCCGGTTTCAGGAGAGCTTCCGGAAGAATGCATATCCGGGTCTGTTGGACCCGGCATTGCATTGTTCATCAATTTCAGGTTCCGTTTTTTCAGTTTCCTCTTCCGGTTATTCTGTACATCAGGGTTGTAGGATCTTGATCAGTTTCCGGTGGTCTACTTCCGGTTTTATCCATTTCCTTTTTTCCACATCCGGATTTCGTACAGCCGGGGATAGGGTCATTTCTGGTTTTACCCGGCATTTCATTGTTCATCCATTTCCGGTTTTTCAGCTTCCTCTTCCGGTAATTTTGTACATCCGGGTTGTAGGATTTTGATCAGTGTCCGGTAGTATACTTCCGGTTTATGCATTTCCGTTTCCCTTTTTCCACATCCGCTTTCCTAGAATCTAGTCATCTTCTTGCCTAAGAATTAGTCTTATTTCCTTATTTGTTTAATATTGGGAATGTTTAATGGCTGAAAATATTCATACCAAGTCATTGCCAGTCTTGTAGTCTCTCTTGGAATTGTAGTCTATTCAGACATTTATTCGTTTATCAGGGACAATTTTCAACGTAATTAAAGACTCCTGACTGGTTACCGTATGGGATTTTGTTGCAGATTATTTTATATGCGCATTTCATCAGCCGATAAGTCAGTGTGTATTCTACGCATTATTTCGAGATTGTCTTCGGGCCATTCAGCCCTTTTTCTCGCTCCTTTTACCTCTTATGTCGGCAGGTTGACATATTTATTTAACCAAAGGGAGTTTATTTGTGGATGGGATAACCCTGATTTTTTAGTAAATCGTAGTATAATTTTGTCAGTCGCTGAAAAGAATTAGATTCAGTAAAGGTTTCATAGGATCATTATGAGTACAGGATTAATGTCTACAAGTACATTATTTGCTTAGAAAGGATAATCAATCGGATAAGGGGGCAGGAAGGAGGAATATGAGTCGGATTCTTCTTCTGCTTTGACATAGTTTCGGTGAGTTCGTTTTGTTTTCATTTTTTCCAGATATTGTTTGTTTTTCCTTTTATAGCGTAATTTTTGCTCTATTTTGACTGGGTTGCTGCGGGCCTTCGGGGGGCGGGGCTCTGGGTTTGCTGGGTGTTTTGGGGGCAGTTTGGCTGAGGGTTGTTGGTGATGCCACAGGCAATTTTCGGTCGGATTATTCCTGGACTATTCGGTGAGTCTTGGGTTTTAGGTTGTTGTCTGGGGGCTGGCGGCCGGTTGGAGTGGGGTTGGGGTTGCGCTGGAGGGGGTAGAGCGGCCGAGAATCTGGATTTAAGCATCCACCAACTATTTTCGGTCAAAATGTTTTCTAAATCTTTGCAAGTCCAGAGATATTACAGTTGTAATAGGTCGTCTGCAAAATTCAGTATTCAATCAGTTAATATCTAGTATCAGTGTTCAATCTTTCCTTTTATTGGGATTTCTAACACAATGTAATTTGTTATTACAAAGATGAAATTATTGATGCTAAGACTATGAATATAAGAATCAATAAATTTATTAAAATCTTTTAAGTTTTCTGCCTCTTGGCATAAATATCAAATTGTTTAGGATATCTAATTTATCAGCAAGCCCGAGCGGCTAGGCAACCGTTGATGTATTCAATACAATTTTTATTAAATCTCCATTATTATACGATTTTAAAACTAGATAGTCTAATGTTGGCCATAGTTCTCTTATCAGGACCTTGTCATGTATTCCATTCATAGAATTGTGATGACGGTCATCACTAGTATCTTTCCCGTAGTTCATGTAGATCTCGGGCACATGATTTGGCTATATCTTGACTCTAAGCACTCCCATAGACTTACTATGGGGTTTTGGTTTGCCACAATCTCTGGTTTAATCTCTGTAAATAAAATTATCTATAATTTTTGCAGAGTCTTTAGCATTATTAATAAGTTAGGCTATACTGATATGACCCTTTTTGGTCTCCATTCAGAGTAAGCGGTATTATTAAAATATCCATAATAAACGTGAGTTACCTATTTAGTGAGGTCTAAGCATTAGGATAGAGCCCAGGATTTTTGGTTGGAGCATCATGGCATATGTAATCTCTGTGTTTTCCATGAGCAGTCCTCTTTAGCATATAGTAAGTTTGACACTTCTTTAAGGGTGGCCCTTATTAAAAGGGGCTAGATATTCTTGGATCTAGAATCCTTCTATGTAGTCTCTTCTTCCAAAATGGTCTTCTGTTCAGTATTATTAGAAGCTATTAGCTTTAGAGGGGTTGTTGTTTGTCTATGATTGTCAAGGAGTCTATAGAAGAGGCTATTCATTGGAAAGTAGATCCAGGCTTCTGTGTATGGGTTGGATTGTCTGTTAGGCTTCTAAATCTCGATTCGTTCAGTCATTACCATGGGTTTTTCTTTCATTTTTAGAAGGAGGAATGAGGTTTAGTCTTATGGATTGTCCTCTAGTAGATCTGTTCGCGGCCTCTGAATGCTCAGATCTTCTCTTGCATGTCTCCTTTTCCGGACAGTCAAGCCCTGGGGGTGGATGCTCTGTCTCAGTAGTGGACAGGAATGTTCGCCTATGCCTTTTCTCGAACGATTTTGATTCAGTTAGTTTTGAAGAGGGTCAAGGATCAGGTTTGCGAAATTCTTCTGATAGCTCCCTTTTGGCCAAGGAGGATTTGGTTTTTAGACCTTCTAGATTTTTTGGTAGATTTCCCTCTTCTTCTTCCAGTATACCAGGATCTTCTATCTCAAGTAAGAGGTCTTTGGGTGCATCCAAATCCAATAAATTTTAGTCTGTGTGTCTGGAGAATCTCGAGTCTGAAGTCCTCGAGAATAAGGTTTCTTCTGATCTCAGGAAATGATTGACTCTGCCAGAAGGGATTCGACCCGTCGAGTTTACAAGGGTCGACTTAAAAAATTTAGGTGAATGATGTTCAGAAGGTTTCATGCCCGATTCTGTTTCTATACCCAAATTATTAGATTTTATATCTTATCTGTTTGGTTATTTTCATTTGTCAGTTATTACATTCAGGGAGTATAGATTTTCTCTGGTGTCATCCCTTCCTTGTCTTCTGTATGCCGATGTCAAGGATACTAAGACTTTTAATAGCTTTATTAGAGGTCTAAGTAATATTCGTCCTCCGATTGCTAAGCCTTTACCTTCCTGGAGTTTGGCTTTGGTTCTTCAAGTTTTGGCAGGTCGCCATTTTGAACCTATTTCTTCTACCAGTAGTAAGCTTGGTTTTGTTTTTAATTGTCAAAGCTGTTTTTTCTTGTTGCTACAGCATCTGCTAGAAGGCGTTCAAGAGATTCATGCTCGTTCTGCTGAAAAGGAGAGATTTATAGTTTCAGGAGACGGCTTGGTTTTATATCCCAGAAGGAATTTTTTATCTAGAACTCAAACTAACCGCTATCCTGCTAGTCCGATCATTTTAAAATCTTTTTCGTCTGTCGCCATCCGAAAAATTTTGGTGTCCTATTAGGGCAATCAGGAACCTTCAATCAGCGATCAGATGCTATAAGAGTCGATCCATCTCATCTATGTTTTTCCTACGAGGAAAAGTTATCTAAGCCAGTCTCAAATTCTTCGATTGTCAGATGGATTTTTGAGAGAATAATTAAGCTTTGTTATGAGATAGCCTCACCGGATCAAATTAATCTCTCCCTTATTAAAGCCGATGACGTTAGAGGTATGGCTACTTCTTTCGCTCTTTTTGAGGGTTCGTCTTTAGATGAGATCATGCAGGTGGCAGGAGGGAAATGTGAATACACCTTTACATCATTTTATCTCAAGGACCAGAGTGCAGCAGCTTCCTTCTTTCGTAGCATTTCCACTTTTAACTAAAATATAAAAAAAAGCCGAAAACTATTTACCAAGCACTTCCCACCATTTTCGTTAGGACTATGCGTCTGTGAGAAATGGTGAGGGTCTTCTTTTGGTTTTTATTTATTTCTTTAAGTTCAAGTTGTTCTTATTTGCTAATCATGGTGTGATTGAGCTAAATGCTCTATTAGGTTATGTTGTTAACATTTGGATAAGATTGGTTTAATTTTATCCTTGTTTGTTAACTAAAAAAGCCGAAGACGATTTACCAAGCACTTCCCACCATTTCGTTAAGACTGCGTCTGTGAGAAATGGTGAGAGTCTTCTTTTGGTTTTTATTTATTTCTTTAAGTTCAAGTTGTTCTTATTTGCTAATCACGGTGTGATTGAGCTAATTGCACTATTATGTTATGTTATTAACATTGGGATAAGATTGGTTTGATTTTTATCCTGGTTTATTGATTCTCTAATCTCCTCCCACCTTATGTGGACAGGGGGCACTGACCAAATCTACGGGTTTAGCAAGTAGTGATTGAACGGTAATGGATGTTTTTGTGGTGTAATAACAACCCCCCACAGACCCCCCTTGCGGGTTGGTCTGTTGTTTTATTAACCACTATAAAAACATACTTACCGTTCAATCACTACGACCCGGCCTCAACCACCCCGCGTGGTAAGATTTGAGAATCAGACTAAATATTTTGCACTTAAATTTAGAAAAGTGAATCTGTTTCCTATTCGGGCTCTAAGGCGCATGCGTGAGCGCGCTTAGCGACAAGCGTCACTATGAGGGGAGTATAGACTGGTGCCAGTCTATACCTGATGGTAGGCTGGAGATGGGACTCAACCAGTAGCCTGGTTGAGGATCCATAGGAATAGGATTAGGCATGGGGAGGTGTGTATGCAGGCATAAAAATCTTATTCTGATAGCAAAATGCAGATAATTGATTTAGCAAGTAGTGATTGAACGGTAAGTATGTTTTTATAGTGGTTAATAAAACAACAGACCAACCCGCAAGGGGGGTCTGTGGGTTTTTTTCCACGTAACCTGAACGGAAGTCACAGAATTAGTAATTTGAAACGGAAAAGTGATATTCAAACGGATATCAACAAAAAAATCAAATTTTTCTGCAAAGAAATCGCAAATTGAAACGGAAACATGATATTCAAGTAGAGGTTAACTGGTTAAAGGCATTTTACAATTGTAAATTAATAACCACCCATATCTTTGCCCCCTAACTTTGTACTAATACTAATAACACATTTAACAACATAAAATTGACAGTTTTGTTGACGTTATTAACCCTTTAGTGCTCGAATCTGTTCAAGAAAATGTTTAATTTCTCATAGAAAATGTCCATTTGCAGAAGAAGAGAAGGCGATCTTTGAGAATTTACGACTGTAATGACTGGCTCGATTGTCGAGCCAGTCATATTCCAGTGATAAATTTTCAAAAATAGTCTTCTCTTCGTCTGCAAATGGACATTTCGCAAGACCACAGCAGAAGACATTTTTTGGCTGATATGAGTGTTAAAGGGTTAAGTGTATATATACAGCTTAGAATAGATGATGTAAGTTTGCAAGATAGAAGTGAAATGAAATCATAAATGTTGTGAAATAGAAAATGGCAAATATTGAAATAGAAAACCACTGTCGCTACCTGAAGACGTGTCATACATTTGCGATCAGAAGCTCAAGACCGAAAGTGACCTGTTTAAAAAGATATTTTTAAAACTAATTTCTCACTAACTTTGCTTCCACTGCAGCGGCAGGGTTCTTCCCACACTGGTCGGGATTAGCCACCACTCAACAATTTTAACCAGCACTAAAGACTAAGCTATCTTTTTAACCACCACTTTTCACATATCTTGTTGAAATTAAACTTTATTTCAAGGGACTTTGTAAAAATGTCCGGCACTAATTTCATCCTGGGCAAAACCCTGAGAGGTAGCTTGACCAGACTGGTGGACGGTTGCCTGTAGTGTCCTGAAGAAGGTTGATAAATTTGGGGTCAGAAGGTCAAGGGTCACGATGACAATGACCAGATTAATTAAAATATTTTGAAAATTAATTTGTTAATATCTCTGGTTAGCTCACATCGGAAGAATGACCAAGTGAGCTTATGCCATGGTGCCCGTCGTCCAATCCATCAACATTTTCTTTAAACTGCTTCTCAAGAACCACTTGACCGATTTCAATTATATTTGGCAGGAAGCATCTTTAGGGCATATAGATCCAAGTTCATTCAAAGGAAACTGGTGGGCCCATTTGGCCGGTGGCCATCTTGGGTTATGGCCGATTTTTTGAAATGCCTTTAAAAATCTTCTCCGAAACCACTTGAAGGATTGAAATGAAAGGTCATGAAATATCATCTAGGGCAAGAACTGGACCAAGTTTGTTCAAGGGAACTTGATTAACTAAATGCTACGGCAGCCATTCTGGATGACCTGGTTTTTGTGAAAACAACTCCAGAACCGCTAAACGGATTGGGCCAAAATTTGTGAGATATGATTAGGGACTAAGAGCGATTAAAGTTTGTTCAAGGGAAGTTAATGTTTAAAGGATAACTAATCTCATCTCTTGATAGCTGTTTAGGTGATCTAATATGCCACTCATAAACTAAACAGGTAGTTGTAGGCTTTTTATCATGACGCTATAGAAAGATATTCATGCTTTAGTAGCTAAATGTTGATACATTTCTACCGCCTATGATGGCTGTCATGATTTACTTTTCAACTAATCCGAAATGGCCTAGCGTGTCTGCCTCGGTATATACGCTCCTGAAGTCATATAGCTATAGTTGTGATGACCACTGTTCAACATTTACGCGATATTACAAAGCAAATAGTTGTGATACAGAAATGGGAAGGTGACAGGATATGAATGAAATGGAATCTATAAACCGTAATCTATCGTTGCAGTATAACATTTGTGATTAGCATCCATTTAAAGAAACATAGCCGCTGTGTTCTTGTTACAATTCTGCTGGAGGTATCTTGTCCAGCCTTGTGTGGAAGGTTGCGCGTAGGGTTCCATACAAGTGTGATAAATTTGGAGTCAAATGGTCACGGTCACAGTGACCATATTAATTAGAATATCATTTGAAAACCTTTTTGTCAATAACTCTGCTTCTATTGGAAATAGATATTAATCAGACTTAGGTGGAAGATTGTCTGTGGGGTCCCAAAGAAGTGTAATAAAAGGTCACTTATGTCACAGTGACCATCAGTCGTCCATCCGTCAATGTTTGATTTAAAATGCTACTCTAACCAGTAGCCAGATTTTAACCAAATTTGAGTCAAATGGTCCTACCATGCACGGCTCTAGAATGTCTATTCAAAATTCTGATTTGTAAATCTTTTTCTCGAGACCTCTATTCCGAATATTGATTTGTCAGTTTTCAGGTGAAACGCTTATGATCATGTCGATAGTCACTTACAGGACTGGCGGTATGATCAGCGAACGAAAAGAAGAAGAAGGTGAAACTTTTAGATTTTATGAAAAATTATCGGAAATTGTTAAATTACTTACCCTTCAATTAAATTTGGCTGAAAGGATCCTATTGTGATAGGCTCTTGAACATCCATTCACAATTTTGAATCATCATATTTGAACTAGAATGACCCTATTGGGGTAGGCTCCAGACCTTCTATTCAGAATTTGGCTTAGTCAATTCTTTTTGGGTGAAAGTCTGAGATCTGAAAATGTGCCAGATATTGTCATAAAGCATCTCCTCCTCAACGTCTTGGTGGATTTGAACCAAATTTGGCTGGAAGAGGCTTCTATTGTGGTGGGCTCCAAAACATACAGTAAATTTACTGGAAATAGTCAAAACGCTCCTTTTCCTTAGCGGCTTGACATATTTCAACCAAATATGGCTGGAAGGACCATATCATAGTAGACACCAGAACTCATCAGTTTTTTGGGTGAAATTCTTAGATTTGATGACAAATTTACTGGAAATTGTGAAAAAAATGTATCTTAACTGCTTTGTGAATTTTAACCAAATTTACCTGGAAGGATCCTACCATCATTTGCTCTAAAAATTTAATCAGGATTTTGATTGGTCGATTTCTTTGGCGACCATCTTGGATTTTCCAAAATTTGTATGGAACCATGTAAAATTCTACGCCTTAATCAATGGCCAGATTTCAACAAACCTTGAGTGGAGTGATCCTACGGCACTAGGCTTCAACATATTAAGTTAAAACTTTAGTCATTTTTTTTTGGGTCGCCATCTTGGACTTACTGAAAATTATCCATCGTGTCTATTATTGGAAGTGGTTCAAATGCTAATTACTGGTCCAGGGTGAGGGTCACAGGCCCCTTACCTGGATCACGTTCTGTCTAGAAATCCTCTTTAATTATAAGATCCTTTGTAATGTTAAAATTTGAGCCAAATATTATCAGGCGAGTTTTGAGATGCATCTCTGTACAATCAGACATAGACACATTGACAGACACAAATTTATGCGATACCATCCTCCCGTTACTCCTTACTAGACTTGCACAATTACATGATTGAACTGAAAATGCGATTGGTCACGAAAATTAGCATATTGCTCAGTGATTGTATGTCCATTTGTGGGCCAAGAGAAGACTATTTTTGAAAATGTATCACTGGAATGACTGGCTCAAGAATCGAGCCAGGCATTCCAGTGATACATTTTCAAAAATATAGTCTTCTTCTTGGTCTGCAAATGGACTTTTCTAAACACTGTTGTAGCTTTTGTCATTGGTATGCTTTTGTTGTTATCTCTTGGTAATTTGTACCCTTGAAAGCTGATTAATTGAGTAATTAAAATTATTCTTAAATAATACTGTATTTCGCCAAATTGACGGCCATGCTCTAATAGAAGCCCAGCCCCTAACTTTGACATATGACTTCGAATGATTTCTTAGCAGTTTCGAAATAGCAAAAGAAATCTGTATTAGAAACCCACCCCCTTAACTCAGCAATTTGTATCGGAAAAAAAATCTTAGGAACAAATTTGTAAGAATAGCTTGTATAATAATAATAACAATCGTGTCATGGGATCGCTCTACCTTACATCAATCTCTGCCCTGATACATTCCCGGACTGCTAGAAATCAATACAGGCTTCAGATTGTAGATCTCAGCCACCTATTAAATTACTAATAACAGTAGTAAGCCACATATGTTCACGATATAATAAAGTTCCATAATTTTGTAGTCAAAATACAGGTGAAGCAGTCTTAGCCATGATAAATACCTTCCTTATAAAAATAAAATTTAAGTACCAACCAAGCGGTGACTAGGAGTATCGTATTGCGCATTAATTTTGTAATAAGACTGCTTCTTATGTTGGCGAGCTACTGGCTCTTTTGCGTTTTGAGGCGCAGTGTTCTCGCGAGATCTAATACGCTAACGGAAGTTTTTATCAAAAGGCCCTGAAACGTGTACCGATTATTTAGATCAGACCAAAAGTACAATAATCAGTTACTATCGCACAATGGTAATATATAGCAGTTCCGAGTATTTATATCCGAGTACTCGCTCTAAATAAAGCTCTTTTGCGATTGTGTCGAATCACATGATTAAATCCTTTCGCAACAACATTTTATGTTAAATTCAAGATGAACTTTGATGTAATAAATGAACTTTATTAAAGGATACACAATATTTACTTTGTAGGCGCTCCAATTTAATAATCTCACTTCTGCGATGATGTTTTGAGGTATACATTAAACATAGTCATGAAGCGGCACAACTTTTCTACCGGGAAATTGAGAACTTGCAATTTTCGTGGTATAATTTTTTTGGGAAAACTAATATAAGCCCCCCCCCTTCTCAAAGATGTTGGTTTGGAAATTGAACACCTTGTCCTAATAGAAGCCGAGGCTTCAAATAGGCGAAATACGGTAGATCATGATCACTTTAAAAAGCAAGAAGTGCACAAGCTTACTCCTTACAGGGCAACAGTAAATAGTTCATCTACATGTAGTTATATGCTACAAGCTGTGCTCTAATGAAGAAATGTGAATGCCATAGAAAGGTGATCACATAATAGTAGGTGTACTGTGACGCAGCGCTAACGGGTCCATATTTGAATATATAAAAAGAATATATTTAGACCTTTACTGGTCAAATTGTGTAAAAAAAATTTCAATATCTACCTATTGAATGTCCATTTACAGGCCAAGCGAATACAATTTTTGAAAATTTATCACTGGAATGACTGGCTCGGTGATCGAGCCAGTCTTTCCAGTGGTAAATTAAAAAAAATTGTTCTTTTGGCCTATATATGGACATTCAACAAGACCATATCAGAGGCCGGTTTTGGCCGGCATGACCATTAAATGGCTATAAATAAGCTTTTGATTATTACGAACCTGCAACGTTTCATGGTCTCAAATAAATAGACCACCCAGATCTTAAGTCATGTACTGCAATGAATGTGTATATATATATATATATATATATATATATATATATATATATATATATATATATATATATATATATTTGGATGCTTTGACACTTGGCTTAAACAGGCTGAAATATGTGACATGAGCTGATAGATTTCATGTAATAGGACTTACACCTAATTTGTGTGAATGCTTTTCTTGTTTCACATATTTGTCTTTAATATATTTTTGTCTATGTTTCGGTTGGGGTCTAATTAGCTGGTATAAACAGTGTTGACTGACACAGATTTATAGCGCTTGTTATAAGATTTTGGAGTAATTTTACTGGTTCATGTTTGTGAGATGGTACAGGTAATTCTTTTAATTTCAAAATACAAAGATGTGCCACATATTAGGGGCTGGTGTACTTGGGCTCTGAGTCAGGGCTGTTCGATTATGGAAATAAATAATTGATTATGATGTCTGGAAAATAATCGATTTAATCGGATAAGCGATTATTTAATCTTGAAACTTTGTAAGTGGCAACTACGTAGTGAGGGAGGGATAAATAAATAAAGGTGCCTGATTTTCTATAAGAAGAACAGGATATGCAATTTTGTAAATTAGTTAAGTTTAGATTGTCTCAAATAAGTAGACCTATGAGAAGACCGCACGACACTCAATAGGACAGGCTATGTCAATTACCAGTCCTCTGGTTGGCTGAACACGATTAACTTTTAATTATATAGAGCTCGCCCGTAGCGCCTATCTATGATGTCACCCTATTTTCCAGCATTGAAAAAGCTGAATGTTTTGAAAATCATGTGATTGCAGATGGAGCAACAGCTTTGAGTCAAATTGTGTACAAAACAATTTCTGAAAATATGGATCGAAAATTTGTAAATTTCCAATGAATTCAATTTTGTGCATTCTTTTGAGAAATAGCCATATTTTATGATGATTCCCGATTTCGCAGCATTAGAAAAGTCTAATATTTTGAAAATCATTTGACTGCAAGTTGTTGCTGTAAGCAACAGTTTTAAGTCAAATTAGTTCCAAAACAAATGTCAGAATTTGTGAAAATTCACATCAAAATTTTGTGAATTTACTATGTAAAACAGTCATTAATTTTTTTATTTTTTTGTCCCAAAATGGCCACCAACACTTCAGCCTATAGCCTTCAGAGGGTGATACTAAACAGTAGCAAACAAATGCTTCCCATTATTGATGTATCAAGAAATTACTTATATAAACATTCGCATTCATGGACTGACTCAATTTTTTGGATTTTCCGATTATTTTATTTTACACTCGTTTATATAATGGGCAGGAAAAATAATCAACTATCGATGAAATATCGGTTGACCAAACAGGCATAGCCCTGACCGGGTCGGACATGTGATAATGATATCATACTAGAGAGAGTAACAGATGGATCTATTTCTACCTATGCCCCACCAACAGAGGATTCCAGTTTATCCATCAATCATATTGACGTCATAACCAAATACATGACATGTAGGATGATGTTATAATCAATTGACCTTTCTGGTTTTGACTATGCCCCACCCATCTCTAGCTAAGCTCCAGCCACATCTCACTCGTGTTGTGATCGATCAGTCCCTAAATTCCCTGAGTGACTATCAATTTCGAGAAAACTACACGTAACCTGTTGAATATTTTGAAACTGATTTGACTGGGTGATGTTGCTGCGTAATGGTAGCAACAGCGCCTGGTCAAATTAGTTTCAAAATATTTAACGGCATATTTATTAAATAGCAAAGCCATACAATTCGTACAACATGTACATGACTAAATCGAGTCATTCATGCTGTAATTGATTATGACGTCATCCTACATATCACATAGTTATTATGACGTCATGTGATGGATGGATAAACTGGAAAGCTCCATTGCATCATGAAGGACGTGGCTAAGTTTGGCAGAACGGTTAATTCATGACAGAGTAAACAGCGTTGGCAGCAACCGCACCAAGTAAAATGAGTTTCAAAATATTCAACAACTTACCTGTATAGTTTTCTGGAAATTAAGATTCGGAGAGTGCAGTGATCGATCAATCCCAACACTGGCAACACGTGGCTGGAACTTAGCATGAAATGATGGGGCATAGCTAAAACTGGATTCCTCCACTATTTTACATGTTGCAAGGCTTTAGATGTGCCTCATTTGGGCGCATCCCCTATTTAAAAAGACGAATGTCCGAGTCAAACTATCATGACTACATACTTTTAAATACAGAGAAGTCACGTTTTAGGTAAATATTTAGATTTTTATTACCAAATTCGACCATTTATATGCACCAGAGTTTCAAGTTTCGGAGAAATGATGTTATTTTCAATGATATTGGCTGACTATAATGAATTTTTAAGAGTTAAGAATTTAAGAAGTCACATAATTTTGGATAATTCATTATTTTGAGCACACCCTCTAACTTTGTGACTTGGATGCAATTTAAAGGCCTTTGTTGGAATTGATTTGAAACTTTGAACCCAGACTTCGCAGAATCTAAATTTCCAGATAGCTCTACAGGTAAGATGTTTAAAATTTTGAAAGTAATTTGACTGGGGCTGTTGCTTCTTTTATTATACCCCGCCAAAAAAAGTGGCGGAGTATTATATAATGGCGCCGGGCAGAGCGGTTTCTGGATGATAACTCCATTATCCGTTTGTCGGATCGCATTGAAACTTCATAGGGTTATTGGACTAGGTCTTAGGAAGAAACCTATGGAAATCGACGATGATCCTTTAATCCACCATTGGCCATCTTGAAAATTGGTTTCCGGATGATAACTCCGTTACCGTTTGTCGGATCGCATTGAAACTTCATAGGGTGGTTGGACTAGGTCTTGGAAAGAAACCTATCGAAATAGACGATGATCCAAAATCCAAGATGGCAGCCAGCCACTGGTGGCCATCTTGAAAATGAGTTTCCGAATGATAACTCCATTACCATTTATCGGATTGCTTTGAAACTTCATGTAGTGGTTAGACTAGGTCTGTGGAAGGAACCTACCAAAATTGACAATGATCCGAAATCCAAGATGGCCGCCAGCCACCGACGGCCATCTTGAAAATTGGTTTCCGGATGATAACTCTGTTACCATTTATTGGATCACTTTGAAACTTCATGGAGTGGTTGGACTAGGTCTGGGGAAGAAGCCTATCGAAATCCAAGATCGCCGTCAGCCACCTGTGGCCATCTTGAAAATTGGTTTCCAGATGATAACTCTGTTATCGTTTATCGGATCGCTATGAAACTTCATAGGCTGGTTCGACTACCTCTGGGGAAGAAACATATTGAATTTAACAATGATCCAAACTTCAAGACGGCTGCCAGGCACCGGTAGCCATCTTGGAAATTGATTTCCAGATGATAACTCTGCTACCGTTTATCAGATTGCTTTGAAACTACATGGGGTGGTTGGACTAGGTGTGGAGAAGAAACCTATCGCAATTGAAAATGATCTCAAATTCAAGATGGTCACCATCTCGAAAATTGGTCTCGGTATGATAACTCTGTTCCCGTTTATAGGATCACTTTGAAACTTCGTAGGGTGGTTGGACTAGGTCTGGAGAAGAAACCTAGCGAAATTGACAATGATTCAAACGCCAAGATGGCCACCAGCCATGGGCTGCCATCTTGAAAGGTGGGTTCTGGTTGATATCTCCATTACCATTTATCGGATCACTTCATATGGTTGTTGGAATATGTCTGGTGAAGAAACTTATCGAAATTTACGATAATCTGAAATCCAATATGGCCACCAGGCAGTGGTGGCCATCTTGAAAATTGGTTTCCGGACGATACATCCTTGACTGTTTAACGGATCGCTTTGTCAGTTCATAACTAAGGATGACTGGTCTGGGGCTGAGGAAGAAATAAATATTTTATGATAGCTCTCATTCATTGGTTTGTCATCATGGCGGGGTATTATGCGCCATTTGCGGAGCTCTTGTTTTTATATAAGTTTCAAAATATTCAACAGGATGTTTATTAAATTTTAACATTATCAAACAGATGTGTGTCATACATGACATGGTGGACTTTTAGAGTTTTGAAGCTATGCATAATTTTGATTGTGACGTCAGTTACCATGTGACGTCTTTAATTATGATGTCAGATACTTGAGTGACAGATTGAATCCCTCCATTATACAGTGTATTTTGTCAGTGCCAATTAGCTGCAAGACATCAGATAATAATTTCAATGAACAAAACTGTTGACTTGCTGAAGATTTTAAAAACAGTTTTGCTGACAGTTGTTGGGTTAGCCCCCAACAACTTTCAGTCAAATTGCTATAAAAAATATTTAGCTGGTCCAGAGATAATAATAGTTTTGAAATTTTGCCACTGGACTAACTGGGTTGTTTATTAAGCCAGTCATTTCATTTGTAACTAACATATAACAAACGGGGAATATTTTGCAAACAAACTGTGCTGAAACTGGTTGATGTTCCAACGGGGAAATGTTTCAAAACATGTTTGCATGATCAAAAACGGCTTTTTTCGTCTACACACGCTATGAGCAAGTGAATCCGAAACCAACCGAAAAGCGTAATTTTCTGATTTCGCGAAACATTTTCCCTATGGAATGCAGGACTGGTTCCAATGGAGCAGTCATTGATACATATACCATAACGGGAGCTAGTCAATATTTTCAAGCCGAGAGAATTCATGATTTTTATCATGTATTGGTGCTTTGATTGTGTTGTTCAAGCCACGAACAGAATAAATATGGAATGTAGTCTTTTCTAATATGGTTTCGAAATAATCTAGATGTAGATCAGTGTTAAAATGTGTGATATAACCAGGGTTCGAAATTAGCAAAAAGTTGATGGTAGCTCTGGCCAAGGTCAGGGAGTATAGGAAACCTAAAATAATATGTATTGGCAGATTTGGCAATTACATTGATTGGAAGCTGTTGCTCCTTAAGGCAGCAACACATCTCAGTCAAATTATTTTCTAAAAAATCAATAATGTACCTCCCATGAATACTGCGATTTCATTGACTAGGGTTAACTTACCAACCTACATCACATATCCCTTTCAACTGGTAGGCTAAACAAAGTACACATCATTCAATACAATGTTTGAAGGCTGAATAGTGTTAGTGCTTAACTGGAAGCTGTTGCCGGCTATGGCAGCTGTGAGCAACAGGTCCCACTTAAAAACTTGCAACATATCAACAGCTTATTAAGATGAAATTGAGTTTTTGCGATACTATGACTTCAGTTGAAAGAGTTAACAATTTTTATTTAAAAATTACTAATGTTTGTTTTCTCTCTTAAATAGTGAATGATAAAAAGTTTTAATGTGATCAGCGTGTATCAATCGGCTCATGTGTTATTTACTACGAATACTACGAATGATGTATATATACTACTCGTCATTCTTAAAATTACCGCGTAAAACATTGTTTATTTTCTTTACCGTCAGTAGTTTCCTTGCGTTTCATTGGTTGCTCTCTATATAGTTATATTTATTAACCAATAATCTTGCGAGAAAGTATGTTCCCGACTTTGGAGAAGAGTACTCGAGAACACTCGCGCATGCGTCGATCTTGGCGACATGCGATTCTAAATATGTCGCTTACGCGAATCAAGTGCGATACGCCGCCATAGCATGGCTAACTATACTGTGTCGGCCTTGATTTGGGGATGCGCTAACAGGAGTTTAGCATTCGCAATGATATAACTCAGTTTCCGAGACAAACGTTGTCTAAATCGACCAGAATCAGCCTAGATAAACTTGTATTTTTAAAGCATCATAACGCTAACTAATGACGAGGCAATGATCAGTAGCCATACCCCCCTATGGGAGAATTTAGATTTACAAGAGAGTCTGTTACAAGCAATATGTCGATGACCGTGAGTGCCCCGTGATACATTGCGAGTTTCCGACTAGTGTCCAAACTCAAAACTGAAGTCTGTAACAGTTTATTATTATACCAGAAGAAGGAAGCCGCTAACGCATGCGCACATCACTAGCTTTTAGAATTGTGATCTATAGAGCGCTTACTGAACTCGCTTCACCGGCGATCATTTGTCCCATAGTGAAGGAGGTATGAAGATATGTGCTCTATAGCTATATATGTCTATGGGCTATATCAGAAATCAGCCTCCAACGCATGCGCATCTCGCTTCCTTACTAAATTTGACAATCATTTTGCAACCTTTAGCGACTTTTTATCAAAAATATTTCAAAATTAAGTGAATTGACTGAATTTTACATCAAAATTATGTATCGCAGTAAATAGCTATGCGATGTTGTAAATGTGTAGCAACAGGTACTCATTTGCATCGCATTTTGCGATGCGATACCGCTCAAAATATTCCCTGAACAAATTTGTTTGAATTCCGTCCAACAGTGTCGGGGGATTTGCTTTGCAATCAATTTCTTGACCTTTTGATCCCCCTCCAACTCTGGGGGAGGACCCAAATGCAAATGTTCTCATGCACTCTGCGATCATATGGGTAACTCACTTACCAGATTTGGTTGAGTTCCTCTAACCTTTAACCTTTAACCCCCTCCCCCCCTAATTGCAAATCTTGTCATGCCCTTTGCAACCATATGGGTCACTCACATGCCCAAGTTGGTTGAATTGTGTTCAACCATATCGGAGTCGAAAAACGTGTTGATAAAAAAGAATTTTTTTTTTACATTTTGTAGCATGCAAATTACATGATTGTGTATGGTTTACATGCTCAGCATCAGTACGTCTTGGTGAACAAATTTTGGTTCCGTTTAACCCTCAAATATATTTTTAAACTGTCCATTTTCTCATATATAATGTCCATTCCCAGACCAAGAAAAGAGTATTTTTGAAAGTTTACCACTAGAATGACTGGCTCGGTTATCTAGCCAGTCATTCCAGTGGTAAATTTAAAAAAAAGTGTTATTGGTGTGTAAATGGACATTTCTAAAAAGCACTGCCGAAGCCGATTTTGGGTGATATGAGTGTTAAATGGGTTAAGATTAAGGAAGGTCTGCACCGAGGACTGGCACCAGGGGCAAAACCAGCCGCAATGGCCATTTTGGCACCCCAGTGTTGGGTTGTCCAAAATTGTCAAATTGGACTGTCCAAAATTAACATTGAGCAGATATTGTCCAAAAGCTGTCCCATAAGGGTTTAAACAGTCCAAAACCGTCTAAAACTGTCCGAAGCTAATGTGAAAATATCTATTTTTGTTAACTATGTGCTTAATTAATATGGCAGGTTACAAAGTGTAATAATAATATATAGAAATCAAACGGCATGCATTATATGGAAATATTAAAGAATTGAATCCTTTAATGGTCAAGGCGGACAAAGCTGGTTTCTATAGTAGTCATTGGGCAATATCCATAAATTTACAGGATGTTTAAGTGGACCATTTTTAGAAATT
Source organism: Chaetoderma sp. LZ-2023a (assembly GCA_034401795.1). Classification (NCBI taxonomy): domain Eukaryota; kingdom Metazoa; phylum Mollusca; class Caudofoveata; order Chaetodermatida; family Chaetodermatidae; genus Chaetoderma; species Chaetoderma sp. LZ-2023a. Next base: position 167,118,248 of record CM067369.1, on the reverse strand, counting down.
TAGCACTGGAATGACTGGCTCAATAGAGGCAGTCATTCCAGTTGTAAATTTTCAAAAGAGATAGTCTTCTCTTGGCTTGCAAATGTACATGTAAAGAGAAATTAGAATTTCCTGGATAAAATTTGACCATTTAAGCGTTAATTAATTAAATGTATTATGGCCTACCAATAACATGCAATTAGGTCTACCTAACACGCCCAAGGCAGCAACAACTTCCTTGCATTTTATTGTTTATTTAACACTGGGTAATAGACAGGTCTCCATATCTGATAGATTATTTACAATTAAAGTAATTTGCTGAACATTTTAAAACAGATTTTTCTGGAAGCTCGGCAGCAACACCTTCCAGTCGTATTATTTAACACCTCTCCAGAGCTGATATGTGGAGCTGCATTAAACTGATAGCACTAGAATTCGGAAATGAAATAGTCAACCACAGGTCATTAACCTTTTAACCCTCGAATTTGTTCAAGAAAATTTAAATTTTCTGATAGAAAATGTCCATTTGCATACCAAGAGAAGACTATTTTGGAAAATTTACCACTGGAATGACTGGCTCGGTTATCGAGTCAGTCATTGCAGTGGTAAATTTTTTTAAATAGTCTTCTTGGTCTGCAAATGGACATTTCTCAAGACCATTACAGAAGCCGTTTCTGGCTGATATGAGTGTTACCGGTTAACTTAGCACTCTGATGTCAAAATTTTTAAATTTCAAATTAATTTAAAAGATGAACTGGTGTTAATTTTTAAACAAATTTAGTGGAAGATGGTGCTGTCGTAGAAAGCAACATCGTCTACCAAAATTGTTTTAAACTGTACAGCAGTTTCTTTGCTACTGGCACGGTAAAACGATAGAATGTTGACATCAGAGTAGTAAGGGTTAAGCAAGTAGGCTCAGCTTTATTACCATCTAATTATAGACTAGTAGGCTGTGTAAGTGACACCATTGATTTGTAAAGAAATGGTTATCAGTGATGATTTGAGCTACAAAGAAATCTAATTATGTCATAGCCTAGCTCTACACTGTATGGATAATTTATACATCCAGTAGTTATTCTTATACAGGTTATTTTGACAACAATTTGACTAAAGGTTATTCCTTTCCATTGTCAGTATGCTTTAAAAAAAAAAATCAAGATATGCTAAACATTATTTCTAAAATAAACTGACTGATTTACATTTTAAGACACCAAATAATTTTTTCTCAAATTGTTTTCAAAGTATTTAAGTTTTGGAAAACCTATTTTTGGCGGACGGTTAAACCACAGTTTAAACCAATAGTGTCCAAAACTTACCAACCCTTTGGTGCCCAACTACATACCCCAACACTACATGTATACTCCATGGGACATCTGTCCCCCCCCCCCCCCTTCCCCTCACTAAGCCACTGGTCAGTGCTGTAGATAGTTACCAAAAAAAGTTTTACTACCAGAGGTAGATGATGATTACCAATCTGCGTGATTGATGCCTATTGGATCCATACAATGTAGTTGATGAATCCAGAATTTTTCGCGGTCCTTGCGGAAAGCAGTGGCTTCCGTGCTATCGGGATCGTGACGTAATACTTCAATGATTCTGTGGGTCCGTGGTTGGGAATATTAAAATGTTGTGCTACAGGTGTGTCTTTGTTGTTTTTAATATCCCTCATGTGTTCTTTGATGCGAACCTGGAATTCCCGTTTAGTTTTACCTACATATTGTTTAAGGTATTTCTTGCAGGTGAGTAAGTAAATGACATTCATGGTGTGGCAGAATGTTTTTGCTTTGATGTAATATTTTAGCCCAGTGTGTGAGCTTTTGAAACAGTTTGTGCTGTTCATGTTTTTACAAAATATGCAGTTGTTTTTGGCGCATGGATGTATAGGGTTCGCTATGCTTTTCTCTTGTTGTCCAAATCTCCTTGGGTCTGTGAATTTAGCAGTGACCAATGTGTCCTTAAAGGATGGATTGTGTCTGTGGCCAAAGGTAGGTGTCTGTAAATGTGGCCCGACATTTTTGGCTTGACTGTAGTTGTGGCCAATGGCGTTGGATTATTTTTTGGGCTAGTTTGGTGTGTTGGTGGAAATCAGTGATACGTGGTATCCGAGTGTTGATTTCCTTAGTTGGTTTAGGCAGGAGTAGGTCTTTACGGTTTTGTTGAATTGCTCTGTGTAGGCTGGTAATGAGGGTATCTGTTGGATATCCTCTTATTGCATAGTGGTGTACCATTTCATGAGCGTTTTTGAGAAAATCTGTTTCTCTACTGCAGATTCTTCGTAGTCTCAGAAATTGTCCGTATGGGCTCGCTTGTTTAGTAGATTTTGGATGGGCTGATGAGTAATGTAGATACCCGTGTGTATCTGTTGGTTTGGTGTAGAGGTCGAATATTTGGGAGAATATACACTTTGGTGTCCAAAAAATTGATGGATTCTGTGGATTTTTCTGCTGTGAATTTGATTGTCGGGTGCGCATTATTCATATGTGTTATGAAATTTTCCAGTGAGTCGGATCCTTTGGTCCAGATTATAAAACCTGTATATAGTTACCACCTTAAACCTCTGAAAGTTAAGTCTTGTCTTAGTGAATGTCCATTTGCAGGCCAAACGAATACTATTTTTTGAAAATTTACCACTGGAATGACTGGCTCGGTTATCGAGCCAGTCATTCCAGTGGTAAGCTTTCAAAAAATAGTATTCTTCTGGCCTGAACATGGACATTATGAAGACTACTGCAGAGGTTGTCTTTGGTAGACATGGCCATTAAAGGGTTATGGAGCTACCATAATTTAGCCCCAAAAGATAGTTGCCATTATAGACATGTTTCTATTGCTTGTGTAGACACACATTCCTTCTTATGACGTTTGCTTTGGGATCTGTGCAACTGATGGTGGTTTTGTGTAAGCCTCGGTCACATGACAGCTTTCTGTACAGCTCTGATTGATTAGCTAATATTTACATTTCTGAGAGGGAATGAGTCGTAAAACATTTCACGAATGGGCAATGATGAGCACTGAACCGCTGTGTGAGCACGGGCTTGTCTCCCTTCCCTCATTGAACTACATTGCTCAAGAGCAGGAACCAATAACACTGCTTGAGACAGACATAGTTTTCATTCCCACGATAGAAGATAACACTTTCTTTATACTGGCCTCCCACCCCCCACCCCATTGTCTCCCCCCCCCACCCCCCTTAAAAAGGGGATCCTTTTCCTGGTTATTGAAATCTAAGATAAGGCTTTAATGATCAAGCCAGCCAAAACCAGCCTCTGTAGAGTGCAGTGTTCTTGTGGATTATCTATTTGCAGGCCATGAGAAGACTATTTGTGAAAATTCACCACTGGAATGACTGGCTTGATTTTTGGCTCAAATCGAGCCAGGCATTTCAGTGGTAACTTTACAAAAATAGTCTTCTTTGCTTGCAAATAGACATATAATAAGAAAATATGTACATTTTATTGACCAAATCTGAAAAGTATTTAGGAATAACTATATCAATATATCACAGGCAACAAATTCTTGACATTATATAAAGAACAGAACGATTTTACTGAAATATTTTGAAACAATTTTGACTGGAAGCAGAAGTAGGGCAGCAACAGCGTTCAATCCAATTAGTTAAAAAATATTTACTTTCTTACATGCACCTAAGTGGCAGGTTTTGAAATTGAATACCTGGGATAATGTATGTAAGTACTGTATGAAAATTAAGCGATTAGTGGCAGCATGTCGCTGAGTGTAAGGCCATACGAATTTAATGATTTGATCTATGTGCAGAAATAATTTGGAAAAGCATAGAGGATGTGGGGGAATAAAAATAAAAATATTTAAAAAAAGATTTGCAAGTATTTTCTGATGAAGGAAGATGGGGGATATAGATGTAATAAAAAAATATCATGTTGCTAAAATTGACGAAAATGTGCACCTTTTATAACTATTTTCAATTCATAAAATTTGTTGAATATTTGAATTTGTTGTTTCCACTCATAGCTGTGTGTGAAGGCAACTGATAAGAAAATGTAAGATTTTGACAATCATGTTCACCCTTTATTTTACCAGATCAGTGTTTCTCATGATAGCAAAATTTTGTAGATCACACTGAGGGACCCAACCTAGAAATCTAGGGGTGCCAACATGAAATCTGGGGGTCTCAAATTGAAACGTGTTTCCCAAGTAGTTTTTCTCATCCGCGCTAAACTTAGAGAGCAGATGTACTATGGGCTCACAGCTATGAATTATACGCTAGATTTTCTCGTTATGTTTGTGCAAAAGCCTATAAATCTGATTATCATTCAACTATCATATATGATTTTCAGGGGTCCCATGGGAGCCACTGTCACAACTTTTGGGGGTCCCAAGTTGCATTTTGGGGCTCCATATCATCAAAAGGACCCTTATGAGAAACCAAGCACCAGATTAACAATTATTTTCTTTTAAAATATGTATATGCGGAAGTTTTATGTCGCTGGTAATAAAATAAAAAGTAAAAATCAATTTTTATTGTACTTTCTATTAAAAGCAAGTACCGTAGATTCTCCTGTAAAACAAGAAATAAAATTGGTGTGACCTAACTGAAAGTTTATTCAATTACATTATACACCATAAGTTTACTGAGCTCTGGCTGTAATTATCCGGCAAGTGACCTTGAATTACTGGTGAGTTATTGTAACCAATAATGGTGTTAGTTTTAATCGACTATCTGATAATAGCTATCTAACTTGTATGAGGTGATTTAGGTCTGAAATTAACCTATCTGTTCCTGGCTTGATGAATAACATGAATAATGGTTTCGTGGAGTGCGGACTCGCTTCCCCATCAGAGGATGTGCTTAATACTGAGATAGTACCGGGACTGTCTCTCCATAAAACTTTGCAAAGAAATCAAATTAACAAGGGTGACAAATTGAAGGTTTAAATGAAATTTGCTATGGAACTATCCAGTGTTTTGTCAATAATTGATATGGCTGTGAAGCTTTTGCTGCCCAGAGATCAGTAGGAATTACTCTATCAGCTGAATATTTAACAATGTTCCATTTTATTGACCGGTAGGGCGTTAGACAGTTTAAGGCAATATCTGCCATTTGCTAAGAATTACGGCATGCTGCTGAATGAAGTATCGCGCTGTCTGGCGGCTGTCTGAGATTTCTCGCCGGTGATGAAGGAATGAGGATCGAGTCATGTTCCAAATTAAGGGGCCCTGACCGAGACATAGCCGGCTTCTTGCCCCGATGCTCCACACTGGTAATGCATGCATTCCTTCACTGTTATTTCTGCGTCGACTTAGCTCTTAAATATGTCATGATGGAATATTTTTAAACAAAGGAAAAGAAGAATAGCGATAATTTACCGTAATAGATAATCCAGCGACGGTAATGATTTGACATTATGCTCGTCTAGTATTAGCAGGTCTCCGGCAATTAATTGTCCGACTGCTGCAGACAACGCCAGACAATAATTTCAAAGGGCAATAACTCTGGATATGCTGAATATTTTGAAAACAATTTGACTGAAAGTTGTTGATGGCTTAGCCACCAACAACTTTCAGTCAAATTGTTTTCAAAATATTCAGCATATCCAGAGTTAAATCGCATGGAAAATGTAGTCTGCAGAAATTCAGCAGGCAGACAGTTAATTGTCTATGAACTTGATAAATCATTACCATTAATAGAACATTCTTTTTAAGAAGACCTTTGTAGATAGACTTCAGACTAGAAAATAATTGCCTTTTCAAGCGCAATTTAATAATCTGTCTTTTGGTCATAGTAACCTGTCCTGTTGAGAGGTTCTGTGGTATTTCATCTTTCACCTTTTTGTCATTGAATCCGCATTTTAAAGCAGGTAAGCTGTTGAATATTTAAGACAAGAGCAATCAGAGATTACAGCCCCCCCCCATCCCTCCGGTTTTTGTTATTTTCCTCTTTTTTTTCTCATCACGCCCATGTGGAATGAGATGTAGTGTATGATCGCACCTTTTCTCATGTTAAAATTTGAGCCAAATCCGAGATATCCGCAGATCAAGAAATTGATCCAATCCAGATCCAGGTTCTTTTATCCGGATCATGGCCAACGTACAGGAAATCATCTTGGCTGGCAACTCGCTTCGTTATGTTAAATTTGTTGCCAAATCTGATCAACAGTTTTTAGCTCACCTGGCCTGAAAGGCCAAGTGAGCTTATGCCGTGGCGACCGTCCGTCGTGTGTCCATCCATCCGTCAACTTTTCCTTTAAACGACTTCTCAAGAACCACGGGGCCAGATTTGAATTATATTTGGCAGGAAGCATCCTTATGGCATAGGAAATCCAAGTTTGTTCAAATGGAGCCAATCGGCCAATTTGGCCGGCGGCCATCTTGGATTTTGGCCGATTTTAGGAAACATCTTTAAAAATCTTCTCCGAAACCACTTGAGAAATCGATTCAAAACTCATGAAATATCATCTACGGAAAGGGGTAAGCCAAGTTTGTTCAAGAAGACTTGATTGACCAAATAGTTTGGTGGCCATCTTGGATGACCTAGTTTTCCCAAAAATGACTCCAGAACCGCTGAAGGGATCGGGCAGAAATTTGATAGATATGATCAGGGACTAAGGGCCATTAAAGTTTGTTCAAGGGAAGTTGATCTGTCAAAAAACATGGCTGCCGTGGGCCAATCAAAATGTAGCGTGTTTGGCGGCCATGTTGGATTTTTTTATTTTGATGGATTTTGAGGCCGCAATTGGTTCTGTATATGGTTTTGGGTATTCTGAGCTCAAACTTGCCATTTTCGAAACTGTTGGATAAACGGTTTGGTGGCCATCTTGGATTATTTTCCCGCCAAAGGTGCCCATACTAAAGCAATAGGAAATTTAAAATGTTTTCTTCTGGAGAACTACTAGGCCGATTTCAATTATATTTGGCAGGAAGCATCCTTAGGGCATAGAGATCCAAGTTTGTTCAAATGAAGCTGATCGGCTAATTTGGCCAGTGGCCATCTTGGATTTCGGCCGATTTTAAGAAATGTCTAAAATATTTCTCCGAAATTGCTTGGGGAATCAATTCAAAACTTATGCAACCTCATCTAGGGAAAGACGTAAGCCAAGTTCGCTGAAGACGACTTGATTGACAGAATGGTTGGGCGGCCATCTTGGATGACATATTTTTTCCGAAAACAACTTCTCCAGAACCGCTGAAGGGATCAGGCGGAAATTTGATAGATATGATCAGGGACTAAGGGCCATTAAAGTTTGTTCAAGGGAAGTTGATCCATCAAAAAACATGGCCGCCGTGGACCAATCAAAATGTAGCATGTTTGGCAGCCGTATTGGATTTTTTTATTTGATGGATTTTGAGGCCGAAATTGGTTCTATATATGGCTTTGCGTATTCTGAGCTCAAATTTGCCATTTTCGAAACTGTTGGACAAACGGGTTGGTGGCCATCTTGGATTGTTTTCCCGCCAAAGGCGCCCGTACTAAAGCAATGGGAAATTTAAAATGTTTTCTTCTGGAGAACTACTAGGCCGATTTCAATTATGTTTGGCAGGACGCATCCTTAGGGCATAGGGATCCAAGTTTGTTCAAATGAACCCGATCGGCCGATTTGCCTGGTGGCCATTTTGGATTTTGGCCGGTTTTAGGAAATGTCTTTAAAAATCTTCTCCGAAACCGCTTGGGGAATCTTCATCTAGGCCAAGAGGTAAGACAAATTTCTTCAAGAGGACTTGATTGACCAAATGGTTCGGCGATCATCTTGGATGACCTAGTTTTCCCGAAAACGACTTCCAGAATCGCTGAAGGGATCAGGCCGAAATTTGGGCGGTATGATTAAGGACTAAGGGCCATTAAAGTTTGTTCAAGGGAAGTTGATCCGTCAAAAAAAACCTGGGCGCCGTCGGCCAATCAAAATATTGCGTGTTTGGCGGCCATATTGGACTTGCAAAAATGTCTACAAACTCATTTAAACGACTACTAAACCACCCACCAACAATTTTTACAAAAATTGATGGTGCTCCAGGTAAGCGACGCAGGCCCCTTGGGCCTCTTGTTTAGATACAGCTCCTGACACATGGACAGACCGACCTGATCACGATGCCCTATTCCCCTTTACAGTGTGAGGGAAAAATTATCTTCTTGTAAGCTGTTGCTGCATCTTCCAGTAAAGTTAATTTCTAAATATTCAACAGAATGAATTGTACCGGTTTTAACCCTTTAAGACCTTTCAGCAATGAATTGATTGAATTCCCCATATTTCATTTTCAACGCTACCATACAGGAAAAATGTTGAATATTTTAAAATTAATTTGACTGGAAGCCATTGCTGCCTTAGGCAGCAATGGCTTCCCAGTCAAATTGATTTCAAGATGTTCAACAGAATAAGTTTTATGTATGATAATATGATTAGTATATTCTGCGGCCATAGTAGTAGAAACATCCTAGAGTTGCCATTAGTCCTTCTTCGGTTTTGACCACTGTGTCTTGTCCTCAGCGAAAAGCTTTAGCCTCCTTATGTCCATAAGTTTTATATCATAAAGAATTGATTTTTCAGGGATTTGTCAGTGAAAGGGTTAATGGTCAAGGTTGCGAATACCAATCTCTGCATTGTTTTGAGGAATGAATGACCATTTACCGGTCAAGCGAATACTATTTTTGACAATTTACCACAGGAATGAGTTGGTAAACAACAGAGCCAGTCATTCCAGTGAAAAATGTTCAAAAATAGCAATTTCATTTTCCATAGCATGTAAATGGATCTTCACTAAGCGTTGAATTTATTTTTCCCGCTGCATTGGCAACTCTGAGTTAATAATAGCCAAATGAATTTTTACAAAATTTGACTTTCTTAGCCTTCGACATAAAATTAATTTATTTATGATTTTCTCCACTCACATGTTACTTAGTTGCGACTCTTAACTAGTTAGTATAAGACAGCAGGGTCTCCAAAATTTTTTTTACATTCTTACAAAACTGTCTTAACCCTATAACCGTCAAACTTGTTCAAGAAAATCTCATAGAAAATGTCCATTTGCAGAACAAGAGAAGCCTATTTTTGAAATTTTACCACTGGAATGACTGGCTCGTTTATCGAGCCAGTCATTCCAGTGGTAAATTCTCAAAAATAGGCTTCTCTTGGTCTGTAAATGGTAATTTCTCAGTACCAGTGCTGTAGCCGTTTTTGGCTAATATGAATGCTAAAGGGTTATAACAACTATATAGCGTGTCGCATAAATTTGTTTAAAAAGTAAGCATGGTTAACCTTTAAATCAATTTTTCACTCGGATCACCTCAGTAATTCCGGGCTTTAGGCCTCTATAACTTATAAGTGTGAAAAGTCCGACGTCACCATTGTTCGTCGACCCCTTGAGCTCACACGCAATTGCCATACTGATGTTATTTGGAAGTCACCGACTGTCCATACATGTTCTCATACTAAGTTTGCCAGTACTATGTGTCTATCTGCAGTGATTTCATATATTTTTTAGCACTTTCAAAGATGATTTCCTCATCTCGTTTTCAAGGCAACCATACAGGAAAACTTCAATATTTTGATATTAATTTGACTGGAGCCATTGCAGGCAGCAGTGTCTTCTAGTCAAATTAATTTTAAAATATTCAGCAGAATAAGGTTTATATCATGAAGAATTAAGATTTGTGCCTGATTTGTCAGTTAAAGTAGTTATAACAATATTCCCATTTACTTGTCACAACTGTCAGAGGGCTGAATAGACCAGCTGGTGGGAAGCCACTTAGAAAAATTTAGAAAAAGATGGAGCTGGTGAGATGTCAATTAAATTTAAAGTTTTTTACCCTTATCAATAGGAGTAAATGTTGAGGACCTTTAACATTTGTATCTCTGAACGCTAATGCTGTATTAATAACACAATTATCTGTTATATGTGTCCTTGAGTCTCCAGTGCGTTAACCATTTAATTCTCAAATTGGTTTAAGAAAATTCAAATTTTCTCATAGAAAATGTTCATTTGTAGACCAAGAGAAAAATATTTTTGAAAATTTATCATTGGAATAATTGAGTCGGTTATCATGCCAGTCATTCCACTGGTAAAATTTCAAAAATATTATTGTCCTCTAAATGAACATTTCTCAAGACCATGGCAATGATCGGTTTGACCATTAAAGGGTTAATCGTTAAGAAAATTTTAATTCTTGTTTCGTGAATATACATTTGCCGACCAAGAGAATACTATATTTGAAAATTTTTGATTGACAGACAGACTCTGAGCCAGTCATTTCAGTGTTAAAATTTCAAAACTATTTTCTTGGCCTGTCGCCTACAAATGAATATTTCTCAAGACCACTAATGGCTGGTTTTGGGCAGCTTGACCATTAACCATTTCACCGATGAATTCCCCGTACATCAGTCTCAGGGCAAATAACCAGTAAAGTTGTTGAATATTTTGAAATTATTATGACTGGAAACCATTGCAGCAATGGATTCCAGTCATTATCCCCATGTTTTAAAAAAATGTCGGGATATTGTAATCGCCTCCATCCATCTGTCCGTCTGTCCGTCACGCTATGTCCTCCCAAACCATTGGGTGGAATTAAATCAAATTTGGTGTGTGGGTTACCCATATGATTCCACTGTGCAAGACGATATTTAGATTTGGCTCCACCCCCGAGGATTGGAGGGGGTGTTGGGCATGGCAGGGATCAAACGGTCAAATCAGTTGTAATGCAACTCCTCTGAAATCGTTAGACGAAACTCGACTAAATTTGCTATCTGAATTACCCATATGATTGTGGAGTGCTCAATGTCATTTAGATTTGGCTCCGCCCCCAGTGGGTGGGGGACAGGTCAAAAGGTCAAATTTTAACCTGCGGAAATTGATTGTAACGCATCTCCTCCAAAACCGTTGGACAGAATTCAACCAAATTTGGTATGTGGGTTAGCCATATCAATGTGGAGTGCAAGAGCACATTTACATTTGGTCCCGCCCTGAGGGGTGGGTGAGGTGGAGTCAAAATTTAAACAAATTGATTGTAAAGCAGCTCCTGAAGTCGTTAGATGGAACTAAACCAAATTTGATATCTGAGTTACCCATATGATTGCAGAATACAAGAGGCCATTTAGATTTGGCTCTGCCCCAGGGGGGGGGGACGCGGGAAAGGGTCAAAAGATCAAATTTTAACCTGCGGAAATTGATTGTAACGCATCTCCTCTGACACCATTGGATGGAATTCAACCAAATTTTGTATGTGAGTTACCCATACCAATGCAGAGTGGATGAGCCATGTACATTTGGCCCCGTCCCCAAGGGTGGGGGATGGGGTCAAAAGGTCATACAATTGATTGTAATGCAACTCCTCTAACACGGTTGGACGGAATTCAACCAAATTTAGTATGTCAGTTACCCATATCAATGTGGAGTGGATGAGCACATTTACATTTGGCCCTGTTCCCCCCCCCCCCCCCCCCCCCCCCCCAGTATGTGTGGGATAGGGTCAAAAGGTCATGAAATTGATTGTAATGCAACTCCTCTGACACTATTGAACAAAATTTAACGAAATTTGGTATGTGAGTTACCCATATGATTGCGGAGTGTAAACGGACGTTTACATTTGGCTCCGGCCTTGGGGTGGGTTGTGGGGGGTGTCAAAAGTTCAAAGCGGTGAACGTGGGGATTTGCGATTATGTGTCATCGACCGATCAATCTAGTATTAATTTTAAAATACCCAACAGAATGTGCTATGCATCGTAAGGAATGTACTTTTTCAGGGATTTGTCTTTGAAATCCATGGTTAAAGAGTTAAGCTAACATTGTTCTAGTAGTGATCACCCAGGAACAGTTTTTGTCTCGCCTGCGAAGCAGGATTGAGACATAGGTATCACTTTTCCGGCTGCGGCGGTGTAAACTATTAAGTTAAGTTTATATCTCAGCAATGTCTGATCCAATTGGAACCAAACTTGGGTGCATGGTAATATACATCGAAAGGAAGCAGCCCGCCGATAAAAAGGCCATGAGGTCAAGGTTACATGGGTCAAAGGTTACAGTATAATCTTTGTTAATATTTTACGTTAGGTTTTTGCGTTAAACAAAAGTTATTGCCTTATATCTCAGCAATGCCTGATCCAATTGGAACTAAACTTGGGTACATGGTGATATACATCAAAAGGAAGCAGCATGCTGATGCAGACATCATGCGGTCAAGGTTATGGGGGCCAAAGGTCACGGTATAATCTTTGTTAATATTTTACGTTAAGTTTTTGCATTAAACAATAGTTATTGCCTTATATCTCAGCAATGCCTGATCCAATTGGAACCAAACTTGGATATATGGTTACCTATAATGATAGGAAGCAACATGATGATGATGTTGTTTTCACACCGTCAAAGGTCAAGGTCACTGTGACCTTGATATAGAACTCTGTTATTTCAACATTAAGTTTTTGCGGTTAGCAAAACTTCTCAGCTTATATTTCAGGATTGGTTAAGCCTCTTGCAACTGGACTTGGATACATGGTTACCTATAATGTTAGGAAGCGGCATGATGATGTTGGGGGAACAAGGTCAAAGTTCAAGGTCACTGAACTTTATACAGAACTCTGCTTTTTCAACATTAAGTTTTAGCAAAACCTTTCTGCTTATGTTTCAGGATTGGTAAAGCCTATTGCAACTAAACTTGGATTTGTGGTTACCTATAATGTTAGGAAGCAGCATGATAACATTGAGGGCAAAGGTTAAAGGTCAAGTTAACTGTGACAAACAGGAGACAGGCGAGACATTTAATTCCACGGAATTCTTGTATACGGTTTAACCACCAACAACTTTTCAGTCAAATTGTTTTCAAATTATTCAGTGTATTCAGAGTTAAAACTCATGAAAAATGTAGTTTGCAGAAATTCTAAGCAGCTCATTAGCCGATTATTAGCTCACCTTTGACCTTATGTCTTTGCGACTGTCCGTCGTCCATCCATATGTCCATCTGTCAACTTTTGCTTTGAAACGTATATCCTGAAGAAGTTATTGGTTTAATTGGCATCTATCAAGGCCATGATTCCAGCTCCTATTCACGGCATATCTACGCTGGTTTATATTTCAGTTTATTATTGGTAACTTCCCCAGTTTTACACTGGTACCTATTTATACTCCTGGGGGTGGGGGGGTGTGGGGCCAGAGGCTACGACGGGTGAAGGATATCGCCTATGTTTCCACCGATTGTTTGTCCGCTAACTGATCGCCGAACAGTCGCGGCATTTGAACCCCGCCCGGCTGATTACTAGTCGACTCCGCTAACGTCACGGCCAATCATCTCCCCTCGTATCTCCTAAACCATTTGGCAAATTTTAAATAAATTTGGCATGAAGGTTCCTGTTGAGGTAGGTTTTAAAACTTCTATTCAGATTTTTGATTTGTCAATTTTTTGTTCAAAGATCTTAGATTTGATAAAAGTGTGAAAACGCATCTCCTCAGTTTCTAGACGGATTTCAGCCAAATTTTGCTTGAAGGATCTTATCTATAGGGGTAGGCTCGAGAACTTCTATTCCAATTTTCTATTAGTCAATTTTTTGGGTAAAATTTTTTTAGCAGAAAGTGTCAAAACATATCTCCTCCTTAGCTTGTTATCTTCTTGACAGATTTCAACCAAATTTGGTTGAAAGGATGGTTGAAACAAAAAGGTTTTGTCATAGTATTAGATTGAGTTATGAAATTAAATTTGAGACACAAGTCTCTATTTCAAAATCACAACCAATAAAATTGTTATAATTTGTATGGAATGCAATCATCATATGTTAAGATTTGTTTCATTACATCTAGGCACAGGATTTAAGCCTCTAAAAGTCTACAATTGTAGCAAATTAATTTTTAGTCATTTTGTTGTGAATACACACCTTTAATGATACTCTAGAAAGTTCTAAGCATGTTATTAGCTCACCTGTGAGCTTGGGCAAAAATCAAAAATAGTTTCGTTTCCTGTAAACCTCCTGGGTGAAATTTCTCTTTGTTTTCACCCGGCCGGGAATAAAAAAAAATTTTTTTCCTACCCAGCATAAATGTTAAAACATGCATACATTTGTCAAACTATACAAATTACAATGTTTTAATGCCATTTGTATGCAATGTGAATCCATTTTACTAATTGTGGCATGAAAACCATAATAAATTTGGCAATTACAACCATATTTAATTGATATCTGGTCAAATATCTGGAAACCAAATATTTATGACCTCTTTAAAATAAATTAATAATTAAAAAAAAAATTAATTTCCTCCCTCCCTACTGAAATCTTTTTTCTACACCCGGTTTGCAGGAAACAAAATCTTTTTTATGGATGGCCTTATATGCCATGGCATCCATCTGTCATCCATCCATCGTCTGTCCGTTAAATCGCATCTCATTATGCTTTGACCGATTTCAACCAAATTTGTGTGGAAAGATCCTATGGTAGTAGGCTCCAGAAACTCTATTCAGAATTTTGATTGGTCAATTTTTCTGGTAGCTATCCTGAATTTTGCGAAAATTTTCCGGAAATAATTTAAAGTGCTACTCCTCCAATATAAATATTCTGACTTCAGCCAAACTTGGTAGTCTAATTCTTTGCTGGTAGGCTTCAACACATCTAATGAGAATTCTGAATGATCACTATTTCTGGTGGCCATCTTGGATTTTTTGAAAACTTCTGGAAATCATTTAAACGCCTACTCCTCATTAACCACTTGGGCGATTTCAAGCAAGCTGGTTTTGGGTACCGGTGAATGAGGGGACTAAAACACTTTATCATGATCATACTTTCAAGGAATTCTGGTCCTATACACCATCGCCTACACACTATTTTGGTTTGACTGAAAAGGAAAGAGGTCCATCGCGACCCCAATGGGTAGGTAGGGAGTAACAGTAATGGAAAATGGACGGAATTCATAGAATTGCTAACTTGAAATAGAAGTGATATGAGTGGTTGTGTGAGTGTGAGGTTGAAGAGTGGTGTGCTTCAGAACTTACATACAGAATAGAATACTCATTAGTCTTTTTTTCGACGGCCATCTTGAATTTTCTGAAAAATGTCGGGAAATTGTTTAAAATGCTTCGTCTCATTAACTGCTTGGACAATTTCAACCAGATTTGGCTGGAAGAATATGTAGTCTGGTAGGTGTCAGAACATGTATACAGAATTTTGATTGGTTAATTTTTCTGGTGGCCATCTTGGATTTTCTAAACATTTCTGGAAATCATTTAAAAGCCTACTCATGATGGTTATTAACCACTGGCCGATTTCAAGCAAACTCGGTTGGAAGAACCCTAGAGTGGTATGCTTCAGAACTCGTAGACAGAATTTTGATTGAAAAGTTTTCTTGGTGGCCATCTTGAATTTTCCGAAATATGGCGAGAAATATTTTTTAATGCTGTTCATCATTAACTGCATGGGCAATTTGCACCAGAGTTGGTGGGAAGGATACTAGACTGGTAAGTTTTAGAACTTGTGTACAAAATTTTGATTGGTCAATTTTTCCGGCACCCCTCTTGGATTTTCTGAAATTTCAGGAAATAAGTTAAATTGCTATTCCTCATCAATAACTGGAATGATTTCAAGCAAATTCAGCTGGAAGGACCCTAGAGTGGTGCGTGATTTTGGCACGATAACTCAATTATGAGAGCTTCAAGAAACTTGAGATGGTAACTGATGGTAACTGTTATTACCGAAATTGGTCCATGTAACGACAGCGGTTTTCCATTTCAAATTTTGCCATTTGCTGTTTCACAAAATTGCTGATTTCATATCCATTTAGTAAACTTGCATCGTCTGATCTGCATGTACACTTATAAAGTCAATAAAACTATCAAATTTGTGTTGTAATTTGAGCTTTTAGTATTTAACCAGACAGCATGATGGCAAAAGTATCGGTTCTTAATGATTTATAATTATGTGCGAGAATGTATAATTTCTGGAGGAAATTGACTTTATTGTTTAATTCTCATTGGAATATCATGTTTCTTTTTTAATTTATAAATGGTTTTGTTTTTTTTAATGTAAATTTTCATTGATTTCCCTTTGAATATCACTTCTATTTCAAGTTAGCAATTCTATGAATTCCGTCTATTTTCCATTACTGTTACTCCCTACCTACCCTTGGGGTCGCGATGGACCTCTTTCCTTTTCAGTCAAACCAAAATAGTGTGTAGGCGATGGTGTATAGGACCAGAATTCCTTGAAAGTATGATCATGATAAAGTGTTTTAGTCCCCTCATTCACCGGTACTTTCACTGTCAGTGTCCCCTCTAATCAATATACATGTCTAAGTTCTACTAATCAATGTCTATTACTGTAATGGACCGTTCCAGTTTTAGCTCACCTGGCCTGAAAGGCCAAGTGAGCTTATGCCTTTGCGACCATCCATCGTTTGTCCATCCATCGTCCGTCAACTTTTCCTTTAAACAACTTCTTCTCAAGAACCACTGAGCCGATTTCAATTATATTTGGCAGGATGCATCCGTAGGGCATAGGGATCCAAGTTTGTTCAAATGAACCCGTTCAGCCAATTTGACCGGTGGCCATCTAGGATTTAGACCGATTTTAGGAAATGTCTTTAAAAACCTTCTCTGAAACCGCTTAGGGGATAGATGCAAATCTCCTGAAATATGATCTAGGGCTAGAGCTGAACCAAGTTTGTTCAAGGGAACTTGATTGGTCGAGTGGTTCAGCAGGCATCTTGGTTGACCTATTTGTAGCATAAATGACTTCTCCAGAACTGCTGAAGGAATCGGGCCGAAATTTGGCAGATAAGGGCCATTAAAGTTAATTGTTCAAGAGAAGTTGATCCGTCAAAAACATGGTCGCTGTGGGCCAGTCAAAATATAGCGTGTTTGGCAGCCATATTGGATTTTTTTATTTGCTGGATTTTGAGGCCGAATTGGTTTTGTATGTGTTTTGCGGTATTCTGATCACTAATTTGCAATTTTCGAAACTGTCGGATAAACGGTTTGACAGCCATCTTGGATGATTTTACCACCAAAAGCTCCCATACTAAAGCAATGGGAAATTTAAAATGTTTTCTCGAGAACTACTGGGCCGATATCAATTATATTTCACAATAAGCATCCTTAGGGCATAGAGATTCAAGTTTGTTCAAACGAAGCTGATCGTCCAATTAGGCCGGCAGCCATCTTGGATTTTGGCTGATTTTTTAGAAACGTCTTTAAAAATCTTTTCCGAAACCGCTTGGGGGATTGATGCAAACCTCATGAAGTATAATTTAGGGCAAGTGCTGAACCAAGTTTGTTCAAGGGAAATTGATTGGTCAAATGGTTCGGCGGCCATCTTGATTGGCCTAGTTGTAGCGAAAATTACTTCTCCAGAACCGCTGAAGGGATTGGGCCAAAATTTGGCAGATATGATTAGCGCCTAAGGACCATTAAAGTTTGTTCAAGAGAAGTTGATCCGTCAAAAAACATGGCCGCCGTTGGGTCAATCAAAATATAGCATGTTTGGCGGCCATATTGGATTTTTTTATTTGATTAACTTTGAGGCCGAAATTGGTTTGTATGTGTTTTGCGGTATTCTGATCACAAACTTGCAATTTTCAAAACTGTCGGATAAACGGTTTGGAGGCCATCTTGGATCAGTTTCCCACCAAAAGCTCCCATACTAAAGCAATGGGAAATTAAAAATGTTTTCTCGAGAACTACTGGGCCGATTTCAATTATATTTCGCAGGAAGCATCCTTAGGGGCATAGAGATTCAAGTTTGTTCAAACGAAGCCGATGGTCCAATTGTCCCGATTTTTAGAAACGTCTTTAAAAATCTTTTTCTCCGAAACGGCTTGGGGGATTGATGCAAACCTCATGAAATATGATTTAGGGCGAGTGCTGAACCCAGTTTGTTCAAGGGGAATTGATTGGTCAAATGGTTCGGCGGCCATCATGGTTGACCTAGTTGTAGCGAAAATGACATCTCCAGAACCGCTGAAGGGATCGGGCCGAAATTTGACAGATATGATTAGTGCCTAAGGACCATTAAAGTTTGTTCAAGAGGAGTTGATCTGTCAAAAAACATGGCCACCGTGGGCCAATCAAAATGTAGCATGTTTGGCAGCCATATTGGACTTTTTTATTTGACGGATTTTGAGGCAGAAATTGGTTTTGTATGTGTTTTAGGGTATTCTGAGCTCAGATTTGCAATTTTCGAAACTGTCGGATGAACGGTTTGGCGGCCATCTTGGATCATTTTCCCGCCAAAAGCTCCCATACTAAAGCAATGGGAAATTTAAAATGTTTTCTCATTAACTGCTTGGACCGATTTCAATTATATGTGGCAGGAAGCATCCTTAGGGTGTAGAGATTCAAGTTTGTTCAAACGAAGCCGGTCGGCCAATTGGGCCGGTGGCCATCTTGGATTGTGGCCGATTTTTAGAAACGTCTAAAAATCTCCGAAACCGCTTATGGGATTGATGCAAACCTGATGAAATATGATTTAGGGCAAGAGCTGAACCAAGTTTGTTTAAGGGAACTTGATTTATCAAATGGTTTGTTGGCCATCTTGGTTGACCTAGTTGTATCGAAAACGACTTCTCCAGAACCGCTGTAGGGATCGGTCCGAAATTTGGCAGATATGATTAGGGACCAAGGGTCATTAAATTTTCAATAGCATGTTTGTTAAATAGTAGAGACATACAATTCGTACGTGTCGGAATATTAAGAGTTAAAGATGGGCCATATAGAATTATTCATTATGTAATGATTATGACATCGTCCTACATGCCGGTTAGCTGATTATGATGTCATATGACGTCAAATGAATGATGGATACTCTGGAAAGGTGACTTGTAAGAAAAGAAAATAACATCGTAAATATAAATAATGAAATCATACTATTGAAACCAATGTATCCCTTCAGTATTCTGTAAAATTAATTTATCATAGGAAACGGGTAACATTTCAACCGTATAGCCCTTAATTTTGGTTTTAGGAGTTTCTATTTTCTCAGGGAAAATGTCAATTTGCAGACAAAGAGAAGACTATTTTTGAGAATTTATCACTGGAAAGACTGATTTGACAACCAAGCCAATCATTCCAGTGTTAAATCTTCAAAGATGATAATTTCATGGTCTGTAAATGGATATTTTCTATGAGAAAATTGAAATTTTCTTGAACAAATTTGAGTGTTAAAGGGTTGAAATGCAGTTTAACCCTTTAACACTCATATCAGTCAAAAACGAATTCGGCAGTAGTCTTGAAAAATATCCATTTGCAGACCAAGGACTGATTTTTTGGGAAAATTTATCACTGGAATGACTGACTCAATAACCGAGCCAGTCATTCCAGTGATAAATTTTCAAAAATAGTCATCTTGGTCTGCAAATGGAAATTTCCTATGAGAAAATTAAAATTTTTTTAAAACAAAATCTAGTGTTAAAGGGTTAATTTTGCTGTATAACAATAATACATACGCTTGTACAAGTACAGTAGAGCTCAGAAATAACTTAACATGTTTCCAAAACCATGTAAAATGTACTGTTGAATAATTTGAACATAAATGGATTGGAGGACTAAGGCAGCAATCTTTTCCAGTCCAAATTATGTTCCAAATATTCAAAAGAACATTGATTATCTCGTGTTTAAAATTTTGCTAACTAACCATGTTTCTGGTGGGTTTTTAAAAAACATTTTAACATGTTTTTAAACTCTACTGTATACTATTTTGGACTAGATTTAATTTCTTGAATCTTAATCTTAATATTCAGTGTACGGATAAGTTATAAATTCTACCATCTGCCATTTTTTAAGTGAATGTTAACCCTCGAATTTATTCAAGAAAATCTAAATTTTCTCATAGAAATTGAGAAATGTCCATTTGCAGACCAAAAGAAGACAAATCTTGAAAATTTACTACTGGAATGACTGGCTGGGTTATCGAGCCAGTCATTCATGTGGTACATTTTCAAAAATAGTCTTCTTTTGGCCTGCAAATGGGCATTTCTCAAGTCCACTGCATGAGCCATTTTTGGTTGATATGAATGTTAAAGCGTTAATTAACCCGATAATACCCAGCTAGTTGATCTGTGAGAAAATTCTATATATTACAACGTACATCTTCTAGTTACAAATATCTCAAGACTTACATGAGCGAAGCAATGGTTATAAAATTTATCTTTCTCTTGCAACAGTATGTACAGGATAAAAATATCAGGTCATTCAAGGGAGATATTTTTTATTTTCTTCAATTAAAAAGTAAGTTCCCACAAAATGTGAAGCTGTAGTGTTGCGTAATAAACCCTTGCAACCATGCTATGCCATACCCTTCACTAATCAGACCAGGTTTGTTACCTGTATGTAACGAAGTACAGGCTAGAATGAGCATCTGATTTACTGGATAAATTATGGTGGTTCTTTAAGATGGGTGGACTAAGACCACCCATCTTAATTCACTACTGCTATTTGGCCATAAAATCTTATTACCATAACCACAGAATTGTATTACTTGTCCTGTATGTCCTTATTGACCACTTTTTAATGGCCCCTACAGTGTTCATTATAGGCAAGTTCTACTCTACCTGTGGGAAAGATAGCACACCTTGCTAGTGCACAGTCAAAGATGATGGCCTCGTAAAATCTGATCTTATCTATCGCTCAGGTGGAAAAAGATTCATGCTGACTGGATATATGGTAGGTTTATGAAATAAAATCTCTACCTTCCTGAGATTCTCCCCATTGCTATGTTGCTCATCAGGTGGAAGTTTCAAGTGCTCAGCTGTGTGATTGCAAAATATTAGATGAATACCAAACATACGTAGCGCAGCACTTACTGCTGAGTAAATTATTCATTTATATAACATTTTGGTTACATGTATTTAAACAACAATATTTTCTCTCATTCTTAAGAACAAAAATTGCTTCTAATAACCTAATTATTCTTAGACAAGGAGATCCAGGTATTAGTTTAAATACAGAAATTTGTGTTGTTTATTGGAGTTCTTTGTGGTCCCCTTTAAAAAAAGTCTAATATACCTTTCCCACATTGATGGTATTACATTGGGATTCCCCATAATCAATGCTCAGAGCACAACTGCTGGCTGGTAATTGGTAACGCCACCAACGAGCAGCTGATCTGCATTGAGTTTGTATTGCACTAAAGTATACCACAATTTGAACCATTCCTATGGTAAACTAAAAGCACTATATTATTTAGTCCCCCGACATTGTCGATGGGGCTTATAGAAATGGGCCCCATCCACGCATGCGTGCGTCTGTGCATCCGCATTTAGTTTCCGCTCGATAACGTCAGATAGCATGAATGGATTCATTTCAAATTTTGTATGTCAACTCCTTATGACAACACCTCGGTGGGAATTGCATATCGGCGAAATGTATCCAGACCCACCGGAGTTATCCCCCGTTATTTCTTGAAAAATCGTAAAATGTGGTTTCCGCTCCATAACTTCAGTTGGCTTGAATGAATTAATTTCAAATTTAGAATGTTAACTCCTTATGACAAGACATCGGTGGCGATTGCATATCGGCGAAATGTGTCCAGACACACCAGAGTTATCCCCCATGATTTCTTGAAAAATCGTAAAATATTTAATTTGCGCTCGATAGCTTAAGTTAGCTTTAATGGACTCATTTGAAATTTGGAATGGCATCTTATGACAAGACCTCGGTGGGAAGTGCATATCGGCGAAATGTGTCTAGACACATGGGAGTTATCCCCCTTGATTTCTTTATAAAATTGTAAAATGTGTAGTTTTTGCATGATAACTTCAGTTAATTAGCCTACTGGGATTCATTTAAAATTTGTAATATCACCTTATGACAAGACCTCGGTAGGGATTGCATATTGGCAAAAATGTGTGCAGAACCATCAGAGTTATCCCCTTGGTTTCTTGAAAAATCGCAAAATATTGGATTTCCGTTTGATAACTTCAGGTAGCCTGGATGGATTCAATTGAAATTTCGAACATACATCCCTCTGCATGAGACCTTGACTGGGATTGCACTTGGCCGAAATCTGTGTAATCACCAGAGTAATCCCCCTTAATTTCTTGAAAGCGTATACAATATTTGGATTTTAAAAGTTGGGGTTGTACTAAAAAGCCCTGGTCGGGGGACATGTGACAACTGGTCTTTTATTAAGTCATAGATCATTGGAAAGCGCATTCAATTGCCTAAATATTAATGCATTACTTTTATATTTTTGTAAAATTTTCAATGAGTTATTTGTGTATATGAAATACACGTGACCATTATACCTAAATTCATTAAATCAAGTGGACAATAGCCGCTATTTTAAAATTTCAATCAACTGTATTAAATTTTACAAAACTAAAAACTAATACAGAAATATATAAAAAAATTGGCTTACCTTTCCAATGATGTATAATGATTTCAATAATATTATCAAATTAGTTCTTCATATAAATTGCTTAAAGTGCGTTGTATCTCAGATTCTAATAGTAAAGTAATGCTGTTTGTGAAATGGCTATCGCCGTTACTAGCCAGAAGTGGTATATGCAACGCATTCTGAGAAGGTATTTATTTACCTTGAGTCCAGCGATCCTCTGGCAGTTGGCTTCACTATATCAAATGAGAATTTTAATTAGTCAATTCCTTTTGTTGTCCATCTTGGATTTTCTGAAAATTATCCATCATGTCTATTTAATGCTAATTGTCCAGGTAAGTGTCACAGGCCCTCTTGGTGGCAGGGCTCGAAATAAACCAAGGAAACTAAGGAAATAGCCTTGGTTGCTCATGCCTCTTGTCTTTACTGCCCCGCTATTTTACCATCTATTTAAGGTAACAACTGCCTTGGGTGCCCTCTGCTATTGCCTTGGCACCCGTCATACACATTGCTTAATAAATATCCAAAAGTAAATGTACAGGGTTATCCCTCTGTAGAAAACAACACTGTACATCCTCTGACTGTAATGCTTGTACTGTAGAAAGGGAATAAGGAGCTCCTGATCCTGATTGCTTGAGACAATCCAAATGTTGCCTTCATGCCCTTCCTCAGGAGACATAGTCTATAGACTTAGGACTTGCCTTAGTGTCCATACAATTGTGAAAGCTCTTAAGGCAACAATGCCTTGCCCTTTTTACTGATATCTTCAAGCCCTGTGTTGGTGTTTGTCTTCAATGGTCATGGTAACCCAATTGCTGAAATCATGTTTCTAGATCATAACTGAAGGTGTCTGAATGTCTTTTCACCCAGCTTGTCCATTGGAAGCCAAAGTACATGATTGACATTGGGGTCGTGCAGACCCTATTATGGACATTTGCCGTGATTATGGTGATCCGGAAATGAGAAGCGTACTTCAACAGTTTTTCAGTGTTTTTCTTGTTTACATTTGTGCAAATTAAAGATTTTGAGTAATGTATTTTATATACAACTGTCTCGTTTATAAGCCAAAAAATGCCAGAATCTTTCAGAATTCTAGGTCACTTAAATCTGCTAATTTATTCTCAATGGAGAGATCCAGTCTGTTACTCAAATATATGATGTCATAATCAATTACGTCACATGTAGACTGGCGTCACAATCAAGATGCGTAAAGAACAGCGCATTTAGGTATTTCATGAACATTGAATGGTCCGTCAAGTGTATGAATAGTATGGCGTTACTATTTAATAAACAGTCTCTTGAATATAGCAACAGCATGCCGTCAAATCAGTTTCAACATATTCAACGTCTTACCTATATACGGTAGTTGATTACCTTGATATTGGGATTCTGGGAATTCAGGGTTCGATCGATCCCAACACGGAGCAAAGCGTGGGTGCAGCTTAGCTAGAAATGGGTGGAGCATGGCTTAAAATGGATCCCTCTATTAACCCATGGTCTGGCTGTGTGGTGTATTAGACAGCTTTCAGCGATGACATCTTCAGGTAAGTACTGTAGGCAGGGTTCTGTCTGGTGATCCGCAAATGTATTTTCTTCATGTATTTTCTTCGGAGGAAGCAAAGTAGCATAAGTGTTCTTATTAATTATCTTTTGGAGGTGTGTGGTGTGTGTGTGTGTGTGTGTGTGTGTGTGTGTGTGAGCGGCAACCTATATTTATAAAATGGTAGCTGATGTTTTGTCTACATGATGTAATCAGCGGTTGATGCTGTGTTGATTACCATTGTGTATGAGGTAGTAGACCTCTACCTGAGCAAAAATGTGGCATAGATTAAATATCTGTTTTGAGTTGGAAACATGTGCTTCTCCATCCAGCAACAAACAACCTGTTCTTATTGTGGCACAAATGATACTTAGTATTCTGATGATTATTTTGAAATTAAGTTGAATGCAATGTTACAACCTACAACAGTAACAGTTTGGTAGACAAATGGACCCTTTAACACTCAAATTCGTTTTTTTTAAATTTCAATCATCTCGTAGAAACTGTACCACTGGGATGACTGGCTGTGTTATCGAGCCAGTCATTCCAGTGGTAAATTTTCAAAATACTATTCTTGGTCTACAAAAGGACCACTGCAGAAGCCGTTTTTTGGCTGGTATTAAAGCATTAATAGTCAGGATTGATGAAAGCAAATAAAAATATATGATTATTGAATATTCACTTAAAGACCAAGAGAAGACTGTTTTTGGAAATTTCCCACTGGAATGACTGGCTCAGTTATCAAGACAGTTATTCCAGTGGTAAATTAAAAAAAATAATCTTGGCATGCAAATGGACATTCCTGAAGGCAATAGAGGCATCCAATCTGCCAGTCAAGTATACGACATCTGTCACATCATAATCAATTAAGTCACAGCTAGGATGCCGTCACACATGAATGGTATATCTAAGTTTGTCATAAACGTTTAATAGTCCGTCAAGTTGTATGAATTGTATTTTACTGTTTAATAAAAATTATGTTGAATATTTTGAAACTATTTTGACTGGGCACTGCTGCTGCCATAGGTTTCAAAATATTCAATAGCTTACCTGTATTGTTTTCTGGAAATTGAGATTCAAGGAGGTCAGCGTTCGAGTGATCCGAACACGGACAACGCGTGGGTGGATCTTAGCTATACGAATGGACGGAGCTTATAGCAAAAACTGGATTCCTCTATAGCAGAGGTCAGTATTAGCTGCCTTGACCATTAATGGATTAACCTCATAATAGTGAATATATGCGGGTCACTTCATGACAAGGGAGCCAAAAGAAGGTGTACCACATGAGGGATATTTTCCTAAAAAGCTTAAGTGCATCAAAACATTCCTTTATTAGCTACCCTGGCCAGAATCGTTTATCGAGCCAGTCATTCCAGTGGTAAATCTTCAAAAATAGTCTTCTCTTGGTCTGCAAATGGACATTTCTCAAGAGCACTACAGGAGCTGTTTTTTGGCTGATATGAGTGTTAAATGGTTAATAGAAGAATACAATCTGTCAGTCAAATATGGCGTCGTAATGAATTGTCATTAGGTTTACATCACAATCAATTACGTCATGAATGACGTATCTAAGTCTGTTATAAATGCTTAATAGTCTGTCAAGTTGTACGAATTGTATGTCTTTACTATTTAATAAACATTCTGTTTGAATATTTTGAAACTAATTTGACTGGGCGCTGTTGCTGCCATATACAGGAACAGCACCCAGTCAAATTAGTTTCAAAATATTCAACAGCTTACCTGTATAGTTTTCTGGAAATTGAGATTCATTGAGTTCAGGTTTCTGTTGATCGCAACACCGCCAAATGTGGGCGGAGCTTAGCTAGGAATAAGCGGGGATTCTGTTTGAATATTTTGAAACTAATTTGACTGGGCGCTGTTGCTGCCATATACAGCAACAGCACCCAGTCAAATTAGTTTCAAAATATTCAACAGCTTACCTGTATAGTTTTCTGGAAATTGAGATTCATTGAGTTCAGGTTTCTGTTGATCGCAACACCGGCAAATGTGGGCGGAGCTTAGCTAGGAATAAGCGGGGCATAGCTAATACTCGGGATTCATCCATTAGCGCGAATCCCATTAGCGCTTGAGAAAAGAATGGAAGAGAAACTAGGTTCAATTGAATGATGTGTTTTAATTTTGGGCGTTACATGACCTCACATGTGAAGTGTGCATGCGGGAGTGTATGAAATAAGGAAATACAGTCTAAGTGTTACAGGAACCTTCAAGCGTCTAATCCGCCGTAGCCATGAGTACCGCCTCAAATGTGGCCCTAGCTGTCAGATTGCCCTTTGCTGGTTCAAATTGATTTATTTCTAATGATTTCCCCATACACTAAAACACCAATTAAGTCAAGTGTGATTTCCACGTAACGCCACACAAAACTTCCTTTTTGGGAATTCGCTCAAATTGAATTGGAAATCACTGTCGAGTGATTGAATCATCTGAGTATATAATCGGGTCGCATGTATGTATACTTGAATGAAATAAATAAATCCCGACTTGCTTCTAGCATATTGTAATTTTGTAAACAGCTAAAGATCACTCTGGCTTCTCCAATGATCGTGTGAACTTTCCAATTGTAGACCAAGAGAAAGGCTATTTTTGAAAATGTTATCACAGGAACGCAAATGGACATTGGTCAGGAACTCTGGGCCCAGACCAGTCTTGGCTGGCTTGACTATTAAACAGTAATTAAACCATTTTAACATGCAAGTTGACCAAAAACAGTCTCTGAAGTGGTCTTTAGAAAGACCCATTTGCAAACCAGAAGAGAAGAGTATTTTTGAAAATTTACCATTGGAATGAGAAAACCTAAATTTTCTTGAATGAATTTGATAGTTAAAGGGGTAAAACCTCTTAACTATGCAGGTAACCATTCGTCGTTGAATTCCAAATATCTCAATTTCAAGGCAAATAATAGAGGAAAGCTGTTGAATATTTAGAAATTAACGTGATTAGAGGCTTCCAATCATATTAACTTCAAAATATTTTACAGATTGATACTTCCTTAGACTCATTGTTAGCTCACCTGGCCTGAAAGGCCAAGTGAGCTTATGTCGTGGTGACCGTCCGTCCGTCGCCCATCCGTCCGTCAATTTTTCCTTTAAAACGACTTCTTCTCAAGAACCACTGGGCCGATTTCAATTATATGTGGCAGGAAGCATCCCTATGGCATAGAGATTCAAGTTTGTTCAAGATCGGCCAAAATCCAAGATGGCCGCCAGCCAAAATAGCCGATCTTTAGAAACCCTTTAAAAAATCTCCTCCGAAACCACTGGAGGAATTGATTCAAAACTCATAACACATCATCTATTGCAACGGTAGACCCAAGTTTGTTCAAGGCAACCTGATTGGCCTATTTGCCTGTCAGCCATCTTGGATGACCTAGTTTTCGCAAAGATGACTTTTTCTCCCAAACCGCTGAAGGGATAGGTCTGAAATTTGGTAAATATGCTTAGGGACTAAGGTCCATTCAAGTTTGTTCAAGGGAAGTTTGTACGTTAAAAAACATGGGCGCCATCAACCAATCAAAATTTTGCGTTTGTTGGTCATATTGGGTTTTTTGTATTTGATGTATTTTGATGGCGAAAATTGTTCTATATATGCTTATCAGGGTGACGAGTTCAAATATGTCACTTTCGAGACTGTCGGATAAATGGTTTGGCTACCATCTTGGTTTGTTTTCCCGCCATAGGCTCCCATAGTAAAGCAATGGGCCCATAGTAAAGCAATGGGGAATTCTTTAAACGACTTCTTCTCAAGAACCACTGGGCCAATTTCAATTTTATTTGGCAGGAAGCATTCATAGGCCATAGAGATCTAAGTTTGTTCAAACCAAGCGGACCGGTCAAAATCCAAGATGGTCGTCGGCCAAAATGGCTGATTTTTAGAAACACTTTAAAAAATCTCCGAAACCACGGGAGGAATTGATTCAAACCTCATAACACATCATCTGTGGCAGCGGTAGACCCAAGTTTGTTCAAGGCAACCTGATCGGCCGATTTGCTTGGCGGCCATCTTGGATGACCTAGTTTTCGTGCAAATAACTTCTCCCGAACCGCTGAAGGGATAGAGCTGAAATTTTGTAAATATGTTTAGGGACCAAGCACCTTTCAAGTTTGTTCAAGGGAGGTTTGTTCGTTAAAAACATGGCCGCCATCAACCAATCAAAATTCAGCGTTTCTAGGTCATATTGGCTTTTTTGTATTTGATGTATTTTGATGGCGAAAATTGCTTTATATATGCTTATCAGTGTGACGAGTTCAAATATGTCACTTTCGAGACTGTCGGATAAATGGTTTGGCTACCATCTTGGTTTGTTTTCCCGCCATAGGCTCCCATAGTAAAGCAATGGGCCCATAGTAAAGCAATGGGGGATTCTTTAAACGACTTCTTCTCAAGAACCACTGGGCCGATTTCAATTATATGTGGCAGGAAACATCCATAGGGCATGGAGATCTAATTTTGTTCAAACGAAGTGGATCAATCAAAATCCAAGATGGCCGCCGGCCCAAATGGCCGATTTTTAGAACCACTCTAAAAAATCTTCTCCGAATCCGCTGGAGGAATTGATTCAAAACTCATAACACATCATCTATGGCAACGTTAGACCCAAAAACTGATTGGCCTATTTGCCTGGCGGCCATATTGGATGACGTAGTTTTCGTGAAAACGACTTCTCCCGAACCGCTGAAGCGTTAGGGCTGAAATTGTGTAAATATGCTTAGGGACCAAGGGCCATTCAAATTTGTTCAAAGGAAGTTTGTATGTTAAAAAACATGGGTGGCATCAACCAATCAAAATTTAACTTTTGTTTGTCATATTGGCTTTTTTGCATTTGATGGATTTTGAGGCCGAAATTGGTTTTATCTGTTTTTGGGTATTCTGATCACAAATTTGCCATTTTCGAATCTGTCAGATAAATGGTTTTGCGGCCATCTTTGATCATTTTCCCGTCAAAGTCTCCCATACTAAAGCAATGGAAAATTTCAAATGTCTTCTCGAGAACCACAGGGCCGATTTCAATTATATGTGGCAGGAACAATCCTTAGGGCATAGATATTCAAGTTTGTTCAAATGAAGCCGGTCGGACAATTTGGGCGGCGGGCATCTTAGATGTTGGCCGATTTTTAGAAAACTCATTAAATATGATCTAGGGCAATAGCTGAAACAAGTTTGTTCAAGAGAATTGGATTGGCCAAATAGTTTGGCGGCCATCTTGGATGACCTAGCTTTTTCGAAAACGAATTCTCCAGAACCCTCTGGAAGGATCATGCTGAAATTTGGGATATTTGATTAGGGCCTAGGTAAGGGCCATTAAAATTTGTTCAAGGGAAGTTGAGCCATCAAAAAATATGGCTGCTGTGGCCCAATCAAAATGTAGCATGTTTGGTGGCCATATTGAATTTGTTTATTTTGACGAATCTTGAAGCCGAAATTGGTTTTATATATGTGTTTGGGCATTCTGATTTCAGATTTGGCATTTTCGAAACTGTCGGATAAACGTTTTAGCGGCCATCATGGATCATTTTCCAACTAGAAACTCCCATGTACTAAAGCAATAG
Organism: Chaetoderma sp. LZ-2023a; assembly: GCA_034401795.1. Taxonomy (NCBI): domain Eukaryota; kingdom Metazoa; phylum Mollusca; class Caudofoveata; order Chaetodermatida; family Chaetodermatidae; genus Chaetoderma; species Chaetoderma sp. LZ-2023a. The sequence goes on along the minus strand of CM067369.1, from coordinate 167,088,906 downwards.
GAAATTTTGGTGTATTTGGCAGACAACATACTTAGGGCATAGAGATACATGTTTGTTCAAATGAAGCTGGTCTGTAATTTGCCTGGCAGCCATCCTGGATTTTTGAAATGCCTTTAAAAATCTTCTTTTCCGAATCCGCATGGGGGATTGATTCAAAACTCATGACAGATTATTTACGGAAACAGCTGAATCCAGTTTGTTCAATGGAACTGACCTGGTTTTCATGAAAACAACTTCGTATCCAGAATTGCTGAATTGATTGGGCCGAAATTTGGGAGATATGATAAGGGACTAAGGGCCGTTAAGTTTTCTTCAAAAGTAGTTGATAGATAAAGAAACATGGCTTCTGTTTTCTTGTTATAATTCTGCTCAACTCTGCAGGGTTCTACTTATTGTTGATGGCCTTTCTGGTTGAAATGCCTATGATGCAGGTGAGCGATACAGGCCCCTTGGGCCTCTTGTTAGGTTTTAACTCTTTTGCTATTGAGTGTCCTTTTGTGCTGGTGACCCCCAATTTCAACATATGTATATATATATATATATAATCAGTACATTTTGATGTGGCGGGTGCATGTAATTTTATCATATCCTTCACGATGTGTTATAGCTATTGACCTGTCTGGTTTGGCAGGTGTGCGTTAGCTTTCACCTCTGCCCAGTAGAAGATATTTCATTGTCCCGGCAGGTGTCGATGGCCAGGCCAAATTAATGACAAGTCCTGAAATCTGTAGACAATTCCTTCGAAGACTACTCACCAACTACTAGTCAGATTTAAAACACACTTGGAAGGACCCAATCCCAATGTTAACCCTTTAACACTCATATCAAAAATGGCTTCAGTAGTGGTCTTGAGAAATGTCCATTTGTCGACCAAGAGAAGACTATTTTGAACCAGTGGTACATTTTCAAAAATAGTCTTTGTCTGCAAATGGACATTATCTAAGAGAAAATTTAAATTTTCTTGAATAAATTTGAGGGTTAAAGGGTTAAGTTACAGGCTTTAGAAGTTCTCTACCTCTAAAGTGATTGATTGGTTCAAGTAAACAATGTGAATTATTTTTTTCCAAACTTTTTAAGAATCACTTAAAACTACTACTACTACTACTACTACTACTACTACTACTACTACTACTACTACTACTACTACTACTCTGGGGAAAACCTGGAAAGTTGTAGAATTTAGAATCAAAATACCAGGCCATTAACCGTTTAACCATCGAATTTGTTCTAGAAAAATTCAATTTTTCATAGAAAATGTCCATTTGCAGACCAAGAGCCAGTCATTCCATTGGTAAATTTAAGAAAATAGTCTTCTTGGCCTACAAATGGACATCTTCTATGAGAAAATTGAAATTTTCTTCAACAAATTCTAGCGTTAAAGGGTTAATGGTCAAGATTGGTCAGGAAAATTGAGATATTTTATTAATGAATGTCCATTTACAAGCCAAGAAAAGACCACTTTTTGAAAATTGACCACTACAGTGACTTGCTCAGTTATCTATCAAGCCAGTCATTTCAGTGGTAAATAAACAAAATTACTCTTCTCTTGGTGGATAGCGTGGACATTCCTCAAGACCACAACAGAAGCCATTTTGGCAGACTTGGCCATTAAAGGGTTAAATCGCTTTCCCTGTTTCTGGTTTATAAGCACTCTACTGACAATTCCCATCAAATTCATATTTTGGTGGAATGTAAGTGAATATGAAGAACACGTGTTCGTATCGCCTCAGCGATCAAGGCATCTCTAATTAAGAACTCTCGTTGTACGAAATTCATGGCTTCACCTGGTTATCGGCAGCTATTTATTGCTTTGATGTTCTGGGATGTACAGGTGCAAATTTCTACAGTTAGTCTCTGTCATTATTACTGCCTGGACTCAAATATACTTTGTCATGGGGTCTATTTTCATTAGAGTTGTGTGTTTTCTTGATATAACTAATTAACCCGCACATCTTCTCAAGAAAATTTCAATTTCTCTTAGAAAATATCCATTTGCAGTCATTCTAGTGATAAATTTTCAAAAATATTTTTTTCTTATGCTGCAAATGGACATTTTTCCAAGACCACTGGCGGCAGCCATTTTTTTCACCTTTTTTTGCCGACTTGAGTGCTAAGAGATTAAGTGCTCGGCATAACCATTCATTTCAGTGGTAAGTTTTAAAAATCGTCACGACCTGCAAATTTATATTCAATATTAAGCACCTATTTTGATTTACTTGAATAAATTAAAATTTTGATTAATAAAAGGTTAAAGAAATCCGTTATCAAGCCAGTCATTGATTTGCTTAATGTATTTGTACATCTTTGTATAATGTGATGGTATAATCTGGCTGTGTATCTATCTATCACTCTGTTATCCTTTATGCTCCTTCTCCCTTTAACACATAAATTTGTTCAAGAATATTAAAAAATGTTCATAGAAAATATTCAGACTTGTTCGGTTATGCAAATGAACATTTCTCAGTGCCACTGCAGAAGCCTTTTTTTGGCCGACTTGAGTCTTTACGGGTTAGAGGCCTGGATTCGCATCAGAATGCTTCAAATTAAAATTGTTAAAATTGTATTCATTTAGAAGCTTAATGAAACGAAATAAATCGTAACATATGATTTAATTCTGTGTCAAATTAATATAATTTTAATAGTTGAATTTATAGGATATGTGTCTGAACTTGAATGAAATCAAATCAGCATATCTTAATAGTTATTTCGTTTTGAGATACATTATATAATTTAAGCCTCTAAAAGCGTACAATTTTAACATTTTTATTTTCAAGAATTCTGGCTGTTTACTCATTTTAACTTTAGCGTGTGTACAAACAAATTAGCGCTATATATATATAATTCATAAGCGTAAATGTACGTCATAATTTCTCGCAATTCAACCTCGGTCAATGTCAAGTTTTCTAGAGGCCTGCAATTCGAACAAAACCTGCTCAAGTAAACCCTTTAACGCTCATATCGGCCAAAAACAGCTTTTGTAGTGGTCTTGAGAAATGTCCATTTGCGGACCAAGAGAAGACTATTAAAAAAAATGTACCACTGGAATGACTGGCTCGATAACCGAGCCAGTCATTCCAGTGGTAAATTTTCAAAAATTGTCTTCCCTTGGTCTGCAAATTGGCATTTTCTATGAGAAAATTGAAATTCTTAAAAACAGATTCAAGGATTAAATAGTTAATGTAGATGTAAGCTGTCCACGCTAATCCCACAGAGATATATGTGATGTAATTTCGCCAATTCCAACAATGGTCATGGTTATTACTCACGTGTTTAGTGATCAAGTCTATCAGCCATGTCCTGGCTAGGCCATTATTCCTGTTTACGCGAGACTTGGGATTTGCTTGTGTGTAGTATAGTTCAGCGCAGAAATAACTTAAAACATTTCCAAATCAAAATAAAATGTAATGTTGAATATTTTGAACTTAGTTTGATTGGAAGCTGAACTAATGCCAAAATTTTAAACAGAACATTTCTTACATCGTGTTCCAAATTGTTTTAAATAACATGTTTCTGTTTTTATTTTGGAGATTTTATAGTTATTTATGAGATGCACTGTAATAGGGCTTTGTGGATTGACCCCTTAACAGTCAAACCAGCCAAAAATGCCTTCTGCAGTGCTCATGGAAAATGTCCAAACCTATTTTTGAAATGATCCCCTAACCGAGCCAGTCAGTCCAGTGGTAAAATTTCAAAACTAGTCTTCTCTTGGTCTGCAAATGGACATTTTATAGGAGAAAATGTAAATTTTGTTGAGAATATTTAAGAGTTAACCCTTACGACTCTGATGTCAAATTTTTAAACTGGTGTTCATTTTTAGCTCACATATACAATCGCGATTTGTCTGTCGGCAGTTTTCGCCATTTGTTGATAGATTAAAACCAAATTTGGCAGATACGTTCCTTTTGGCAATATCTATTTGGGCTATGCAGATGAAGAGGCCACACCCACAAATAGCAGAGTTATGGCCCTTGCTATATTTTCAAAATATTGAAGCCTATGGGGAAAATATGTTTGTGGCACATTTCGCCCTTTATCAAAGGATTAAAACCAAATTTGGCAAATATGTTCCTTTAGGCAGTATCTGTTGAGGCTATGAAAATGGAAGCCCACAAATAGCAGAGTTATGGAAAACGGGTGAATATTTTGAAATTAATTTGACTGGAAGCCGTTGCTAAGGCGGCAACATCTTCCAGTCAAATTAATTTCAAATTATTCAACAGAATAAGTATTATTTCGTAAAGAATTTGCATTTTAAGGGTTAAGTATTGAAAGTTGTAATTATGATATTAACCCTTTAACCCTTAAATTGTTCAAGATAATTTAAATTTTCTCAAAGAAAATGTCAATTTCCAGACCAAAAGAAGACTATTTTTGAAAATTTACCATTGGAATGACTGGCTCGGTTATCGAGCCAGTCATTCCAGTGGTAAATTTTCAAAAATAGACTTCTCTTGGTCTGCAAATGGACAGTTTCCAGAAGCACTGCAGACAGCGTTTTTGGCCGATGTGAGTGTTATAGGGTTTAGTACTGTGCTGAATATATCCACAGAATGATTAGAATCGTACAACTAACCCCTTACCACTCAAACACACTGAAAAACAGCTTTTGCAATGATACCGTGAAATATCCATATGCAGACTATTTTTGAAAATTTAGCGTTAGAATGCCTGGCTTGATAAACGAATCAAATTCCGGATCTATGGCTTATAACGGTAACTACTTTACTAATTTGGCTCAAATTTTAACGCAAGAAAGGTTATGACCATACAGTATTATTCCACAAAAAATCTGGAAAATGTGATAAACTGTTAGAATGTGACAAAAACGGGAGTGTGATATATAACATGTTTGTGTTATAGTATATATTTGTCCTGCACGATTCGACAAATAAGATCTAACTATAAGCTGCATGTCTCTTATGCGATCAAAGGCAAGGTGGGCTCAGTTCTCTTAGACATAGTGTATAATGTGGATTATAATGTGTGTGTTTGCGCTTGTTTGTGTGCATATTAATAGGGATTACCTAGCCCTGTTATAGCGCAAGAAAGGTTTTGCAGATCTAATACAACCAAACGAGTAACCTGTTGATAATTTTGAAACTAATTTGCCTGGAAGAGTGTTACTGCATTAGACTGCGAAATCAGTCTCGAAATATTCAACAAACTCTTGCGTTAGAAATAATTTGATGGATGTGGCCTGTAGGGTTAAAGGGGGTTAATTCTATCATCGATGAATTTCCCATATCTGTTGAATAATTTGAAATTAATTTTACTGGAAACCGTTGCTGCCGGAGTTGCTGTTAAGCAACAGCTTCCAGTCAAATTAATGGTAAACTATTCAACAGAATAAGTTTTATCTCGTAAAGAATATACTTTTTCCAGGATTTGTTGGTGAAGGGGGTTGCAATGGTTCGGGTTGAATGATCATTGGTGAAATGGTTATATAGCAATTGTTGGGAAACAAGAAAGGTCGGCTTATGCAGTGGGATTTATTCACCCACTTGATTGTATGCTCTAAATGTTTCTAGTTATATATTGTGTGTTCTAAATCTAAAATCATGCTGATTATATTTTTAAATAGTTTGGTTGAAGGTTGTTGCTGTTGCCTTCGACATCAACACCCCTTAACGAAATTATTTTTAGGATATTTGGTGTGATTTAATCTAACTTCTGTTTCTGAAATAGTATGTGGAAATGGCGACAGGAAAACTTGTGAGTTGAATGTGCTGACTACATGTATGCGTAGATCTTGAGCCATGTATAATATATATATATATATATATATATCATTATACTATAAGCCTAAATGTGCAGTGAGACGACTTAAAGCAGATATTGATAGAACTCTTTTATATCTCCGTTTACCTTGGTAGTGCCAGGTTAATAGTATAGTTATAGAGATTGTAATTTGGCTTCGGATTTGGACTGCTTATTGGAAGTAATATCATTTGAAGTGCGTTGATACGATTCTTATGCATTACTATGTGTATATATATATATATATATATATATATGTCGGTGGTAGTTCTAGATATACAATTTATCATAATTTTAAGCACGGTATAGTTTAATTGAAAATAATATGTAACTGAATCATCCAGAACAAAGGAATCAGTAGACGTGACCCTTTTAAGTGATCAATCCAACCAAAAACAGCTTAAGAAGAGGCCTTGGCAAATGTCCATTTGCCTCTAGCAAGAGAAGGGTATCTTTGAAAATTTACCACTGGAATGCCTGGCTCGATAACCGAGCCAGTCATTCCAGTGGTAAATTTTCAAAAATAGTTTTCTGTTGGTCTGAAAATAGCCATTTTAATAAAGACAATTGAAATTCTTTTAGCAAATTTGAATGTTAAAGGATTAATTGTCAAAGATATGAGAATTTGGTCATCTTCATCATGTGCATATGTGTATATATATTGTGTTTGTATTCTATAAGACTTTGGTGTTTAACCCTTTACTGGTCATACCGGCCTCTGTTATGGTCTTGTAGAATATCCATTTACGGGCCAAGAGAATACAGTTTTTAAAAATTTACCACTGGAATGACTGGCTCGAAAGCCGACGTTCAATAGGCGGATATTGAAATTTTCTTAACCAAATTTGACCATTAAAGGGTTAGAATATTTATCTATGTACATGTAAAGTCTAGGAGTTATTTATTTGCCAAATTGCGTGAGATTTGAGTGATCATTGTTTTGATTCAGTCAGCTCTCTTTCCATTGTTTCTTGTAATGGCGTATGCTACCATGGATAAAGAATTTGGCTTCATTTCTACAGTAGTTCCAATTAACCCTTTGAATTCTGGTTAGCTCAATTTCAACACAGCTTTAGAGGAAGACTGTTGACTATTTTGAAACTAATTTAGCTGGGAGATGAATACAAATAGGTCACATGGTAGCTGATGTCAGCTCCATCACTAAAATTGAAAACTTTGTCACAAAAGGGTACAGATTGTATGTCGTTGATGAATTTGCAATTTAATAAATATTTTGTTTAGTATTTTGAAACTAATTTGACTGGGAGCTGTTGCGCAGAGTTTCAAATCGATTCCAACACACATAAAAAGTGGATGTAGCGTAACAAGAAATGGGCGGGGCATAGCTAGAGGTGGTTCCCTTCGTGGTTAACCCGTCCCACTCTGATGGCAAAATTTTTAATTTTCAAATTAAATTAAAGAGTGAACTGGTGTTAATTTTTCAAATAAATTTGATGGTCGACAGCAACATCGTTTACCAAAACTGTTGGAAAATGTAGACTGGTTTCTTTGCTATTGACGCAGTGAAAAATAGAATATTGACATCAGAGTGGTAAAGGTTAACACTTGCATTGCTTGCAATGTACATTTGTATATATTGCAATCTATGAATGAATGGATATTTTTTAGAGCAAAATGAATCCATCATTTATGTCATTAAATATCTTGAGTATTGACCATTTAACCCATTAACTTTTGACCCTCATATCATCCAAAAACGGCTTCTGAAGTGGTCTTGAGAAATGTCCATTTGCAGACCAAGAGAAGACTATTTTTGAAAATTTACCACTGGAACGAATGGCTCGATAACCGAGCCAGTCTTTCCAGTGATAAATTTTCAAAAATAGTCTTCTCTTGGTCTGCAAATGGGAAATTTCTATGAGAAAATTTAAATTTCCCTGAACAAATTTGAGGGCGAAAGGGGTAAGACTAAAATTTGCTCCAAAAAATTTGAATTTTCTCATAGAAAATGTTGATTTGCAGATGAAGTGATTATTTTTGAAAATTTATCACTGGAATGGCTGGCGCAGAGTGTGAAAGGCTTAATGGTCAAGCCATCCACAAAGGCCCTAGCAATGGTCTTAAGAACTGTCCATTTGCAGACCAAGAGAGATTGTTTTTGGAAATTTACTGCAGGTAACCGGGCTTGCAGTCATGAAGGTGGGAACATTTTAAAAATAAGACTTCTTGGCCAGCAAATGGGCATTCAGTAAACAAATACTTTGATATTCTTAACCATTCTAGACCATTGAAGAATTAAGCGTGATTTTCTATGAATTGAATTTTTATTTGCACTGAACTGAGACTTTAAGAAAACAAACTCTCAATACATATATAAGTAATGCCTGGACATTGTATGTAGTGATTTGGGGAGAAAAACTGAGACTGAAATTACCTCGGCGACTACATTAGATTTGAGCTATGTTCTGACAGTGATAACTGTACAGTACTCTGTCTATGGTTAGCCAGCGGTCGGTCGGTCAGTCAGTCGCTTGTTGTATATACCCAGACTGACATTACGCATTACATAGGTCTGTAGATATTGATTCGCAAAGGCCACTACTGGTCAGTGAATGATATTGTCAATATTCCGTTAACCCGTTTTAGTCTATAGGATATTTGCACGTAGACGATATTTCTTACACAGTAATCATTGGTATAAATCCTTCCGAATGTCTTTAAAATAATTTGACTGAAGGTTATTGCTGCCTATTGGCAGCATTAACTTTCAGTCAAATTACTTTGAAAATATTCCCCATTTCTCATACCTATTAATCATCCTTCTGTAAACTAAGACTGATATTGTTGATTTTTCCCGATAACATGGATTGGTGTTGTGTAAAGGCTGCATGACTGATTCACGCTTACGTACTGTGTCCGAACTATACTCAGCGCCGGACTAACACACCAACGTTGTACGGACTTATGACAATGGTGGTCAAGCGTACTCATTAGTAATAAGTTATTCCGTGTTAATGTAATTAGTTAAGTTTCATAATATTCGCCTGGATTGTAGAAAGCACTGTTTTCCTTCATCACAACCGCTACAGATCATGGCTTTTGCCAAGTTGTAATCCATCATGATTAGAGATATTTCTAGCCTAAGTTTCTTACAATATTTTTACGGTGCTAAGTTTCAATGGGTTTTTTCATATTTTTGAACACATTTAGTATGTAATAAATTTTAATTTAATTATATAGGTTTCAATATATTAATTTTATTGAATTTAAGAATTTCAACAATAATTTCCGTATAATATACAGAATGAATATTAATAAATTTGACTTAAATAGAAATGGTTAACCGTATAAATATATTTAATCGTCAAGACAGCCAGGCACGGCTTTTGCAGTGGTCTTGTGAAATGTCCACTTGAAGGCCAAGAGAAATTTTTTTTCTTGAAAATTTATCACTGGAATTAGGTTTAGAGCAAGCACCAATAGTAGCCAAATAATGGCAGAAAATCATCCATATTAAGATATAAATTACACAACAGCAACAACAACAACAACAACAACAACAACAGCAACAACAACAAAAACAACAACAGCAACACTTAATAGCAATACAAATAACACAACCAAAGAACACTAATACTGTTATCGGATATACATATATGCTATATAGCACGTCTCCCATCATCTCCGGGTATACAGGAATTTTTTTCTCACTATATATCCATTTACAGACAGTGAGAAAATAATTTTTGAAAATTTACCTGTGGAATAACTGGCTCGTTTATCGAGTCATTCCAGTGGTAAATTTTCAAAAATAGTATTCTCTTTGTCAGCAATTTGGCGTTTGCTATGAGAAAAACTGGCTCCGTTATCGAGCCAGTCATTCCAGTGGTAAATTTTCAAAAATAGTCTTCTCTTGGTCTGCAAATGGACATTTCTCAAGACCACTGCAGAAGCCATTTTTGGCTGATATGAGTGTTAAACGCTTAAGAGACTGGGATAAAAGTTCAAGGGGTAGAATATTAACCTTTCAAACCGCCAATTTTTTCAAGAAAGTATTTATTTTCTCATTGAAAACATCCATTTGACGACCAAAAGATTTTTTCTAAATTTATCACTATAGTGACTGGCTTGGTTATCGAACCAGTCATTCGAGTGGTAAAATTTCAAAATTGTCTGCAAATGGACATTTCTCAAGACCACTACACAGGCCGATTTTTGGCCGGCTTCGTCGTGAAAGGGTTAAACACAGTATACACCATTGTAATTCCAGTATCTTAATTTCAAGATAATTAATTGTACAGGAAAACTGTTGAATAGTTTGAAACTAATATGACTGTAACACATTACGCTTCCTTTGGCAGTTAACAGCTCCCAGTCAAATTAGTTTCAAAATATTCAACATAATGTCCATTATGTTTTAAAGGATTGTCAATAATCTAATCTTTAAGCGTTACATTGCGTTAAGTTGCTAAGCATTTACAGAATATCAAGGGCGATAACTACTCTTTATTCTTAATATCCCGTAATGACAGTGGAAGTAAGAAAATGTATTTTTGAAATTTTGTCACTGCAGCACATCATTTTGCAACAACTCTGTGAGACCCAAAAGAAAATAGCGTAAAGTTTACAATAATGCATTTGCTCGTCATGGCTGTAGGTAATTATTTTCAGTTACCAAGAGTTGTTTCCCTTTGTGTCTTAAGGTAGTATTAATGTAGTTTTATGGTGAGGATTGAACCTACGTTTTAAGATATGGCTGGATAAGAGTTAACCCGTTAACCCTCAAACGCGCCAAAACAGCTTTTAAAGTCCTCTTGATATATGTCCAATTCCAGACCAAGAGAAGACTATTTTTGAAAACTTAGCACTGGAATAACTGCCTCTATAACCGAGTCAGTCATCCCAGTGGGAGAGTTTCAAAAATATTTTTCTCTTGGCAGGTAAATGGAGATTTTCTATGAGAAAATTAAAATTTTGTTAACCAAATTTGCGGATTAAGGGGTTAAAGCTGAAGCACAGTTATTATTTCTCGGCACCCGGCATTTCTCACCAACTGACATAGATCTGTAGTTTTAGTCTGCACACCTTTAGCATAGATCAAACCTTAAGTCTGTCTCTGTCTGTCTGAAAGTACATATACAATATACACACAAAATACATAGGCACAAGCATAGCAGAGCTTACTCTGTGAGAGAGATAGTTAGGTGTAACAGGGCGAAGATTCACCCACTAGCGGGAGGAAATGCTTATGCCAGTACTCAGGCAGTGGTTATATGTTCAAGACTTAGGAACAATCTTATTGGTGATGCGGCGGAAAACCATAATGATCTTTCCAGTCATTTCTAACTCTCACTGAAGCATCCGTGTGTGTCTGTGAGTTTACTACTACCAATATACTGATTATATATTTGTAATTATATATGTGCATATGTATATTTACCTGAATGCATGCTCGTGTACACATATACATGCAAATGAGCGCATTACGCATGCACAAGGACACGCACACAACTTTAATGAAACTGTGAAAATGGGTCGGTAGCGTCTGGCTCGTCGGTAACTCCCCCGTGTAATTGATTGTCTGTGATGCTCCGAGACGCGGCCGGGTAAATAAAGTCGGCTGGGTATTAGATCAGCCGCTTTGCCCTGCCTTCTGCGTCTGGCTGGCCTGTATGATAATATACGTTACATTGCATTATTACGTTACATTTTACGTAGGAGAGATTTAGCCGGAATTTTTCCCCCCTCAGCTTCATTTGTTTCTATTACTCGAGACTAAGAAAGTCTGTGCTAACAGGTTTGACGGTATTTCCTTGATGCTGGAATAAACACTGACAAGGACATGAACATCAAAGCATGGTGAGGACAGCTTTCTAGGTACACACTTTGACATATCTTTGCCTGCCTTTATGTGGACACTGGATTTCCAACTACTAATCAAAAACAAATTCACGTAAAGCCATTAACTTATTTCTCAGATTGTGACCAATGAGAAGATAGCATTGATCATCGCATGGACCTGTCCATTGCATAGAATCGTTAAAACTTTTTATTTAGTACACAAATTATCGCACAGTTCACATGTTATTTCCAGGAATCCTGTAGGTGTTACCAATCGTCAGGTAGTCGAGTTCTCTATGATCAGGGCTGTAGTGTTGTTCGCTTTATAATATTTTAAACTGGATGTGCAATACTGCTACCCGCGGAGCTGGTACTCTCGCTATGAAGATTCATACATGTTCGCGGAAAACAACTTCGTCAAAGACTCACCAACAAGATTTTATACAAATTCACGAGGAATGGCTTGGAACATAAGAGAGAAATATCACTGCACGGACAATTTTATACGCAACTGTGATGCCGCATTGGACCTGAACTCTGCCAATTATCAGGTATGATGATTCCTATCCAAGTACTTAAAACAGAATTAGCATAATGTTGGCAACTGTTTCCTTCCCTGTAGTTCTGACTTGGATAGCATTCATAAGTTGAATTCATGTCATTGTGTTCCAGATATAATCATGTCCAAACGGAGCCAAGTTACATTTATTTTTAACAGAGTATACACAGTACACTAGAATCATTCATTCATTCATTATAAGAAAACATGCAGCTAAAACAGTTTGTCTAATAGATATTCTTATGCCGCAAATGTTTGTAAAGATAACAGCATTAAAACATGTTTAATGTTTGCTCTGAAAGGTTGTTTTGAAATCCTACTTGTGGTATTCTATTTTAACTTTTTAAATTTTAAAATCAGTTGAAAGTTTTTCTCAGAAGTTGCTCAATTAGACATCATATCATTAAATCAATGTGAGTCCAATAAGACTTGAACAAAGTACTGCATTATATATTTTACCACATCTTATATATATAATGCAGTACGTTGCGAAGTCTTATTGGACTCACATTGATTTAATGATATGATGTCTAATTGAGCAACTTCAGAGAAAAAACTGATTTAAAAATTTAAAAAGTTTAAATTAAATATGACAAGTTACTGTATTGGAACCTTTGGCATTCTTAGTGAGGATCAAGAATTAAAGAAATAGCATCTCCAAAGTCCAAACTAAGGTAAGGCCACATGCTCATTATTAGCAACAGACACTGAAGAGTTTAACCTTCAAATAAAAAAATACAAATTTAAAAATACATTTATTTCAGAACTTTAGTTTATTTTAATTTTCTGGAAATAAATTTATTCATTCAAGAATATATATATTTGTTTACAATTTAGTTTGTGAAAAGACACATTTATATGTCTGTCTACATAGATCTCAGAATATAATGAGCACGTCATAGCTAACAGTAAATAAGCATGTTTGACAACGTCAACTATTTATTGAAACATTAGAAATCAAAATTTTTATTTTGGTATGTGAATTTATTGAAGACAAAGATAAAATCGACCTGTTTTCTAATAAATTAAGATTTATTTGTAGTTTTTATTGAGCACTACCTGAAGTGGGTGATGGCTCATCATACCGTAGTGACACATCCGGTATAGGCATGAAGGGAGGGATCCTGTTTTAGCTATGCCCCACCCATCTCTAGCTAAGCTCCACCAATTCTTTGCCCGTGTTATCAAGTGATCCCTGCACTCTTTGAATCTCAATTTCCAGAAGACTATACAGGTATGGTGTTGAATATTTTGAAACTAATTTGACATGGTGCAATAGCGCACAGTCAAATTAGTTTCAAAATATTCAACAACATGTTTATTAAATGGTAACGACATACAATTCATACAACAATGCTTAGCCCGTCATCAATTAAGCCATCGTGATGACTGTAGCTACGTCATTCAGGACATAATTGATTATAATGTCATACTACACGTCACATAGTCGACTATGGCATCATTTGATTGATGGATAAACTGGAATCCTCCATTAGGTAGTATGTTGAAGTTTTTCAAAATCCAGTGCAGCTCATAAATAAATCAACATGTTTCCAAAACAAACACTTAACCTTTAACACTCTGGTGTCAAAATAAAAAATTTTCAAAACTAAATTAAGAGATAAACTGGTGTTCATTTTTCAACAAATTTGGTGGGAGATGGTGCTGTCGTAGACAGCAACATCTTCCAGCAAAATTGTTGAAAAATGTGGACCGGTTCCTCTGATATTGACACCGTAAAAGATAGAATATTGACACCAGAGTGCTAAGGGTTAGACGTGTTAGTTAGTACAATTTTGAAGATGATATAAGAAATGTTCTGTTGAATATTTTGGACTTAGTTTGATTGGAAAGGCAGCAATTACTATCAATCAAATTAATGTAAAAAATATTCAACAGTATACGTTTTATTTTGTTTTGGAAATGGTCAAGTAGTTTCTGAGCTGTAACTGTACAGGCCTCTTATGGTTTAAATATTTTTGGTTTTCCTGTACCTAGGAAATTTGGTAATGGTGACAGCTAAGAGTAGTTAAATTTTTTTATCAGTTTTCAACAGTTGACACATCTAAGATTCCAATTAATTTTTTTCATAAAATAAATTTTTTGTTGTCCCCTCAACAACTAGGTAATGAATGATATAGCTAGGTCTGTCAGGAACTCTTAGACGTCCGTCAGTTGTTGTCTCTATTAGCCCGTTATTGGGCCAACCAGTCCAAACCGTCTTCTGTATTGGTCTTTCAGAGGAATGTCCACTTGCAGATCATTTGAAAAGGGTCTTTTGTTAAGTTCAGATGGCTTGATAACCGAGCCCATTATTTCAGTTGTAAATGTTAAATAATAGTCTTCCTCTTAACCCAACAAATGGACAGTGACAGAAAAAGGTTAAATTTTCTTAACCATTTAACCCTCAAATTTGTTCAAGAAAATAAAAATTTTCTCAAAGAAAATATCCATTTGCAGACCAAGAGAAGACTATTTTTGAAAATTTATCACTGGAATGACTGGCTCGGTTATCAAGCCAGTCATTCCAGTGGTCAATTTTCAAAAATACTCTTCTCTTGTTCAGCAAATGGGCATTTCTCAAGACCACTGCAAAAGGCGTTTTTGGCGGATATGAGTGTTAAAGGGTTAAGCCTTTCATGGCAAACCTACAAAGACCAAACTCAAGTTGTCTTGAGGAATGTCCATTTGCAGACCAGGAGATTATTTTTTAAAATTTACCACAGGAATTACTGCCTCCATAATCGAACCAGTCGTTCCAGTGGAAAATTGTCAACAATTGTCTTTTCTTAGTAATTACTATTCACTAAGCAAAGATGTGTATTTTCCTGACCAAATTTAGCCTTTAAATGGGTAAGCAAACTTCAAGTAAAGGGTTATTCAGTCTGACAAAGCTAGAACAATAGAAGATATGGGCTTGTTTAAATGCTCAGATTTCTTTTATCTTTGATAGTTCAAAAATTTATACATAGGGCTTAGAATAATTGCCCTTGAACAGTAAGGGGAGGGAGGTATTTCGATCGAGTCTGGATCTAGTCTGTTGGCATGTGTGTGTGCGTGTGTGCGTGCGCACGCGTGCATGTCAGAAGCTGTATCTAACAAACTACTGATCAAATTTGGCTCAAATTCTAACACAATGAAGGAACTTGCCATGTAAGCGGATTTCCAGACTTTGCCCAGTATCCAGATAAAAGAACCTGGATCCAGATTGGATCAAATTCTGGATCTGTGAATATCGACTGATCCGATTTGGCGTAAATCCCCCCCCCCCCCAAATCCAGGAAATCTGAAAACTTTACAATATGTGACAAAAATTGGGAGGAAGAGGGTCTGTCTCTAATTACTCTTGTTTATATTTTAATATGGTGTGAATAATTTTAGCTATTGTCTATGTCTATCTTAATCATTCATTTACTAATTGCTATTTAAATTATTATCCCTCAAAAATACTTTCTACCAGAAGTTAATCTAAGGATGAGACATCCTGCCAAAAGTATTATATCGCGTAATATGTTATCCATTGACCCGTGCAGAATCGATGACAAATTCTTTAAAAAACTTTGAAAAGTATGTTGTTTAATATTTTGAAACTAATTTGAACCAGTTTGAGAATGTTCAACGTATTCATAAGATATTTACATGGATTAACTGTTAATATAATTTCTAAATTTGGTCACGTAAATCTAAATATTTCCGTTTTTAATGCCCATTTGCAGGCCAAGTGAAAAGTATTTTGTTTGTAATTTTACCTCTGAAATGACTGGCTCGCTTATGTGCAGATGAAGAAAGGAAGGACTATTTTTTTAAATTTACCCCTGGAATGACTGGCTCGGCAACCGAGCTAGTCATTCCAGTGGTAAATTCTCAAAAATGTTATTGTATTAGCCTGCAAATGGCCATCCCTCAAGACCTGTAAAGGCTGGTTAAAGTATTAAAAGTATTATTGAATTTTGTGCCGGATAACCATCACATGTAAAATCATTGGCTATGAGTCTACTCTAAATAGATCATAGTATTATCATCGTTATACGTTTTGAAAAAAATATGTCCAGGATATTACAATCACGTCGTCCGTTTGTCTGTCCATCTGCCTGTACATTATCTATACATCTACATGTAGCTACTGGTATCTCTTCCGAGACTGATTGGTGGAATTCAAGTAATTTGTGTTGTGAGTTACCATTATGATTGCCAATTACCTTTTTATGATTATTTTGGGCTCCGCACCCTGTGGGCGAGGAAGTAAGGTCATAAGGTCAATGTTGAAGAAACCCTGCTTTTTTTAGATGGAGCACCATCCATCGACTACGTGTTCTAGTATATTTTTAATAGATTGTAAGATTTATTTCATTTTATGATATCGAGTCAATCAAATAAACATTTGCCCCTAAACCTATCAGCATACGAGAACTGTTAACTTTTTTATTGATCAATTCTCCATATCTCATTTTCAAGGCAACTGTACAGGAAAATTGTTGAATATTTCCAAATTAATTTGACCGGAAGCCATTGCTACCTAATGACTCCAGTTAAATTAATATTAAAATGTTCAACAGGATTAGTTTTCCGGCATTTGTCAGTGAATGGGTTAAATAGGATGAAACCCCCATAACCCTTCAATCCTTTGAAGTGTCAAGTCTTAAATTTCAAGACAATTATATACAAGAAAGCTGATAGATTATTTTGAAACCAATTCGATTGGTACCTGTTGCCACCATACCACATGCCAGTCAAATTAGTTTCAAAATATTCAACAGATTACTCCTTACATCATATGCTATTAGTTGTTTCTGGTTCTTGTAAGGATTAATGCGCATTACCCCTTTTGCCGACAAATCCCTGAAAAAGTATATTTTATGCGATATAAAATTGTATTCATTTGAATATTTTGAAATTAATTTGGAGGCTTCAAGTCAGATTAATTTCAAAATATTCAACAGTTTTCCTGTATAGTAGTGTTAGAAATGTGATATGGAGAATTCATCGGTGAAAGGGTTAACAATAAGCATGATGAAATACGTTTTTATCAATGAGTGCCAATCAGGAAATCTGAAACCTTTCAACACTACGCTACAGCAGTCGTGTGACAAACTGTTGACAGAATTTATTAATTATTCTGGTAAATATTCTGAGGCGAATTTAACTTTAAGCTTAATGCAACAGTATCTTCTAGTGAAATTATTTTCAAAACATTTGACTGCATTCCTCCTGCCTGTTTGACTTAAAATGGAAAGCTGCGTGAGGTTTAAGATTTGAATGGCTAAGGTTTTCAGATCGTAATATTAACACTCATATCAGCCAATAACGGTTCTGCAGTGGTGTTGAGAAATGTCGATTTGCAGACCTAAAGAAGACTATTTTTGAAAATTTACCACTGGAATGACTGGCTCGATAGTCATTCGAATGGTAAATTTTCAAAAATAGTCTTCTTGGGCTGCAAATCGACATTTTGTATGAGAAAATTATTTTCTTGAATAAATTTGAGGGTTAAAGGGTTAATTAATTAGAATAATAACTTAATTTTGTATCTGGATCAATCTTTATTAATTATTGTTCAAATGTGATGGAGATATAGAGGATCTGAAACTCTGTCTCATTTAACCTTTTATTGTTCAAATGTGATGGAGATATAGAGGATCTGAAACTCTGTCTCATTTAACCTTTTATTGTCAAATTTGGTCAAGAAAATCAAAATATTT
Source organism: Chaetoderma sp. LZ-2023a (assembly GCA_034401795.1). Classification (NCBI taxonomy): domain Eukaryota; kingdom Metazoa; phylum Mollusca; class Caudofoveata; order Chaetodermatida; family Chaetodermatidae; genus Chaetoderma; species Chaetoderma sp. LZ-2023a. The sequence continues at coordinate 167,071,089 of CM067369.1, read as the reverse complement.
GCTTATTCCAAGAGAGGAGTATTTTTGAAAATTTACCACTGGAATGACTGGCTCTGTTATCGAGCCAGGCATTCCAGTGGTAAATTGTCAAAAATAGTCTTCTCTTGGCCTGCAAATGGACATTCCTCAAGACCAGAGTGCAATGTGATAATTTTCAACGAGGTTAATAATAAATAATGATATTAAATCGGACCGAGATTGAGATTCTGTTTATCTTATAAACTGATATTTTGACAAATTTTTCAATAAAGTCTGAAATCTGTTTGAGCGCACCATTTTGCCCTGTTCAATTTCTTTGCTGTGATGCATCACTTGCTAAGTGTGCTAACTAATATGGCACAAAAGATGGCAAGCAAAAGATTGTTATTTCGGACTTCTAATCCAACTTAAATTTCTGCATCTATAGGCCAGACAATTTCATGTTTTGTTTTACAAAACTTCCAACTCAAAACACACGATCGGAGATGGGGGAGAAAATAAGAATAATGCACAATTTCAAGCTCAGAAGTTTTAAGCTATTATTGTACAGTATTAATGCTTTCATCTTGTTAGGTCTCAAGATTGATCAAGAAAGTGCAAAATGTTTTTTCAATGATCGTCCATTTGCTCGTTAGCGAGCTAACTAATGTTAAAATTTCAAAAATATTCACTTGACCAGCAAATGGACTCTTCTCATGACCATTGCAAAGTCATTTTGAGCGGTTTGATCATTAACACTTTGAATTTGTTCAAGAAAATAAAACTTTCTCAAAGAAAATGTCCATTTGCAAACCGAGAGAAGACTATTTTGGAGAATTTACCGCTGCAATGACTGGCTCGGTTATCGAACCAGTCATTCCAGTGGTAAATTTCCAAAAATAGTCTTCTCTTTCTGTGAGGGTTAAAGGGTTAACAAAGCTCGAGAGAACAAAAAGAGTTACAGAAAATTTTTAGGAATTTTGAGTGATAAGGATTTGGCTGCGAAAAATTACTAGATGGAAAGAATGTTGAAAATAATGCTTTAAAATTGCGGCAGTATTTCTTTCTGCATGTGGAAAAATTAAATTGGTTTGTCCTCGCAAAGCAGAAACAACAAAAACCTTTATGATATCAGGATTATTCTGTTGGATATTTTGAAACTAATTTAACTTCGATTTCTTGCAGCAACATGTTCTAGTCGAATTAGTTTTAAAATATTCAACAGCTTTGCTCTATTTTGTCTCAAAATATTCAATGCCACGTGAATTTTAAAAGGTTTATTTGTTGGAAAGCGGCTAACATTTCTTAGCAAATGTAGAATTTTTGTTCTAACTATCTAAGCGATGAGCACTAATAAGTTTCCACATGGTTACGAATTTCACCATTGCAGAAACATTTTTAGCAATTTATAATAAGCATAGATAAAATCTAATTTTGAAGATATTGTATGTGGGCTAAAATATCTTATTATATCACGCTGAACATTAAAGGGCAATTCCGGGATTGGTAAAAGTGTACTTTATTTGAAAGACTATTATATGACAACATATTGGATCCTAAATAAGAACAATAGACAAATAATACGAGTAATTATACCATCGTAAACATGGGATTATTGCAATGAGAGCGAGATTTCATGAGATCCTGACGTCATCCCCGCACCAATGCTATTTTTACCGAGCACGAAGGCTGTACAGTAAATATGTATATGCATAGAGCCCTAACATGAGCTAATTTGTAATCGCGTTAGGACAGTGTCCAGTTAAGCTAGTAAGTTTTTCAAGTAATTCTAATATCCAAAGTCGGTGGGAAATCGTTAACCTCTAGACCGCTGAAGCATAGGTTGCATTTTCTCTATCCTATCCGAGAATGTGTTCACTTTGGTAACAATGCTGCTGTAAGTTATTGCTCTGCACGACAGCAACACGTTTCAGCAACATTTTTTTTCAAAATGTACCCCGGCACTCTGTAAGTAGGCTATTATGCATTTTACACCATGCGATAAGGGTTAAATGAAGTGACACACTTGACACGTGTGTATTGTCAAATTATTCAGCCGACTCAAGATACCATTATAGCGTGTGTCGCAGGCAGTGTAAATATATATTCCAAGAAAACGACCCAGACGTATATACTGGTCTGGCATTTTGTTAGCTTACTAAAATACTTACCACTCAATTCACTGTTTGCTATAAGTCACCTGACTTAGATATCTCAGTAAATTTTAACCTATTCATTCCCATGGTGTGTGGGTTCCCTTGTAAACAAGGTTAGCAGAGATACATCCCTCCATTGGGTAGTCTTGATAGTATCTCTAACTCTAAAGCAGTCATTGCTCTAGGGAACCGGTTCCTCTATTCCTATAGAGAACATAAACGAGCCTATGAGCATACGCACTTATGCTACTATGCATGCGACCGAGTCCAAGCCGTCATTAATTAATTCCACAAATTTTTAATAATGATTTGCAATTTAACGATGCTGGGTGGCTGAGATGGGCCACAGTGAATTGAGTGGTAAGTATTTTAGTAAGCTAACAAAACGCCAGACCAGTATATACGTCTGGGTCGTTTTGTAACACAACAAAAATACTAAGCCACTCAATTCACTGTTTGCTAAAACATAGAATTGGTCAGAGCCCAAATACTAGGTGGGTTGGTAAATTGCAAATCAGGAATGAAAGGTTAATCACCAAAAGTACTAAAACCAACTAAATCGCTGAAGTGCTGAAAGAGCACGAACAAACAAATGTTCTAAACAAAATACAATAAAATAATGATAATTAGAAAATCTCAGCAAAGACGTGAGATGGTGAAGAAGATGGCTGACTAAAGAATCTAGACAATTGAGCCTAGGTTTGAGTGGCGAAACTAGAAATGTCAGATTATGAATTGAATCTGATCTTTCAGATAAAAATAATGTAGAATCTGACATTTATACTGCAACTTACATAATGTCATCCACTGATAGATCTGCATAGAATGCGAAGGAGAAGGCCATACCATGAACATCATGTGCCTTAACACAAACTGAGTGTCTCCTGGAGATACATTCTAGTGTCAATTAATGGTGTCTGTAATCCAGTTGATGAGATGAGCGCTTACTAAACAAATTCGCATAAGTAATCTGAATGGTAGATCTGCATAGAATGCGAAGGAGAAGGCCATACCACGAACATCGTGTGCCTTAACACTTACTGAGTGTCTCCTGAAGATACATTCTTTTGTCGATTAATGGTGTCTGTAATCCAGTTGATTAGATGCGCGCTTACTAAACAAATTTGCATAAGTAATCTGAACGGTGTTTCAAAAAGATCTTTTAAATTGGGTATAGTTTTCGGAAAGGATTGAAAACAATTAATTAGGTTTTATATATATATAAGATCTCTTCAAGGGCAAAGAATGAAGGCAGATCTCCTACCACCTAGAAAAGATCATTCACAAAAAGAATATGAATATCAAAATGCCATCTAACAAACGCACCAGCTAGTAGAAAAAGAATGATTTCAGAGTTATACTTATTAAACAGATGGACCCAAGAATGAATTAATAAAGGAATTTATTATAGGTATTTGTCTTTGCGCTATACCCTAAAAATACCTGTACCATGGATAAATGATGTAAATACTTAATAACTCTCAAACCGGCTTCTAGAAAATAAAGAAGGATAGATGCTAGTGAAAATGATAACACCACCCCAGCATACAGAGATTTAAGTCATCAAAAAATATCCCACGAATCTATGACTTGATGATGGGATGCAGAATCGGACGTGATAATGTGTTGTTCTTACAACCATTTGAAAACCTTAAATATACTCTGGTAAATTCTCCTGTAACAGATAGTTTGAATTGATTAAGAATACTAAAGTTCAGACAAAAAAAAAATCAATTTCTGGAAAACAGGTCTCTTGGAAAAAACCATATATACATATTGAAGATTTGTGGAATGATGAAATGGAAGCTGCTGTTAAACGAGATAGAAAATCCGCAAAATTGGGAAGACGCTTTGGATTTCCACAAAGAGGACTACTAGATCCACTGAATAACTCTCATTGGGCCAAGCAGGAGTGATTAAAGGGATAATACATTCTGCTGACAAAAGTTCTGAAAGACAATTGTACTAGAAACCGCTGACAAAGGTTCTTAAGGACAATGAGCTGCTGAAAGATTTCCTGACATCTCCACGGCAGTAGGAAGACCAAGACTCAAGACAAAATATGATAACCTCAACTGCCCTGCTTGTTGATGAAAGTCACTACTATAGAAATGAATGCATGAGCAGATAGGTGGCTTGTGAAAGAGACAATATCTCTTCATTCTCCAATATTCCAGAGTATTAGTTCCTGTTCTAGTTCCTGAAAAGGAAGAGAGTAGTAAGACTACTTTACTTGATTCCATAGACACAAGAACGAGAGGAAATTCTATAGCGATCCCCTCCCCCAAACACGTAAGAACAAGACATCAAAAAGGACCTGCAGATGGATAAACTGGTGAATTGGTACCGATGACACCCAGCGAATGAAAATGCAGTGTATGCTGTCGTGGTGATGGACAAAATTCTGAATTACCAGACTTGACCTTCGTACACAAAACTGACTCCATTTCGGCCCAAATTTTAACACAATTAAGGAAACTTCCAAGCCAGAGGAATCCCAGACTGGCTATGATGTAATTAAAACAACCCAGATCCAGTTAGGATCAATTCTGTATGTATAGAAATATTAGAAAACACTGTCCCTTACCCTTCATGAGACCAGTGATGACTGGTCAAAATAACTCCATGTCCATATTATTCCTTTCATCGATGAACTCCATTTCTGAGACAACATATCAGGAAAAGAGTTGACTATTATAAAACGATTTGACTCTGATTTGTCTCAAACAGCATCAAAGCAGCCATGGTTCCAGACAAAATAATTCCAACAGAATTAGTATTAAATCATATGGATATGAAGTGTACACTTTTTGGAAGTTGTCAGAAAAGGATAAATATATGAGTTGAAGATAAGAGCCGAGACCCTATAAAAGATGATCTGCCAGCACCTCATAATCCTTAAAGTCTGGATTCTGCCATCCTCCACTGTATCCTACTTGAAAACAGCAGAAAATTATTGATCAGGAACAGAAGCAGGACTAATGTCAGAGGAGACCAACATGGTTTGATAGAAAAAAGGGGGATTCAATGACTACGTTGATTGTACCTTATTTGTAGGAAATCTGCTACCTAAGACATGCATGAGGCTAGCTATACCCATCCCCACCCCTGATAGAGAAGAGATTATATAGAAGTGCTTAAGCAGAATAAACCTGCAGAATCTTAATAAGGAAAAAATTAGTTACCTCTCCGGGATGTAGAAATTGTTTGAGTGTAGCTTCAGCAGAATCTTATTTTACAAATCTAATCTTAAAACAAAGCTAGTATGATATGAGCCCAATTGTTAATATCTTTATCAGATGATTACACAGGAAAGAAGTCCATAAAACCTGTGACCAGATCAATGATGGATAAGGACAAAGGACTGAAACTACACAGAAGGGTGAAAAGGAAAAAACCATATTCCACAATCCATGCGAAGGCAATGACTCAATCATCTTGGTTAGGCCCCATTGAGGAATTTATTTAATAATGCCTGGGAAAGTTAGAATTTAGAAGAATAAAAATAGGCTTGAATAGATAAGGCAGAGAAAACAGCTCCATTTGAAAATAACAGAAATAGACATATCACTAGACAAATAAAAAGATCAAAATTTCTACGGAACTCGAGAAAGGAGCGGTGTAAATCTTGATAAGACAAAAAAGATTAGAGGAGATATCCTATGTAGACTAACTTTATTATTCTGACAAGCTTACATTCACCCATAAATATGCTTCATCATGGCGAGGGATCCTACTGATAGAAAAGAAAGACTGAAAAACTATGTGAAAAATAAATCATGCCAGATATGATACTAAAAGATAGCAAACCACTATTCACAATTAAAATAATAAAGACTGACGCACTCATTTGCAGATTGATATTAGGAGAATCGAAAGATGACTGATTCCAATTTTTTGAGAGAACAGGTCGAAAGATGGAGGCTAATAGGAAGCGACTAATACATGAGAAGATTCAGGAGCAAAATGAAATCTAGTGAAATCAAAATAACAAAAGCACTGCTAGGATCATAAGAAAAAATCAAATTATTCCTAGAAGATAAATGCGAATAGTTGGGTGTACACAATGTTTCGAAGGATGAGGATAATTGGATGGTTCAGCCATCATGCACTAAGAGCAACTAATAAAGAATTAAAGAATTAAAAATAAGAGCCCCTGAAATAGGGCATTTAAATTGTCAAACGTTATTTAGAAACATAAACAATACCAACAAAACAACAGAAGTGAATTGATTTGGCATACCTAAACCAGAAGTTTAATTATAATCAGTTGCTATGCCATAGAAATTGAGTTATAATCTAGGTGATAATACTGAGCACAGGACAATTAGGCCTTATGTTCATCTCTTCTTCATTTATCTCCATGCCTGTGCCGTCACTTCTGGTCATGGGTTGCGTGTACGGTGTAGTCATGCATTGCCTCTTGACTATGCCATAGCCTACCTAAACCATTTTCAAATCTTTTAAGAGTTGGTGTGGAAACAACATGTTCAGACAAAACATTTCACAGTTTGCACACCCCCTAGAGAGAAATCTTTTCTAACTAGGTTAGTTTTCCCCCTCTTCTGGTAGACTTTCAGATGATTTCAACAAGTAATAGTCCATTTGCAAGCAGAATGTTATATTTGACTGTAACAATTAATCGATTGAGAGCCGATAGAATGATCCATCATAGCCTGGGTACGTGCTCTATATATCCAATTTCGCCCAAGTTAAGTACCCGCAGAAAGAATTTCCAAAATGGTGAGAGATTAGATTATACATTAAGTAGGAAAAAACCCATCTTAGGGCTAATAAAAGGGTCTGATAGTCAAGAACTTTCCTGATCCAAAGGCTATGCTTGCTACTAAAACACTGAGATCGACACACATCTCTGATATAGTAAAACTTGGTCATCAAAGTTTGTAGTGTTTACTATCAAAATATTAACCATTTAACTCTCGAAGTTATTAGTCATAAGTTGCAACTGAAATAAGTTGAATCTGAATGAGTACCAGCAAATATGGGAGTGGCGTATTTACTTATAAACCCATAAATAGGCCGCACATTTATGCTCAATTTACACGTTCTAAAAAATGTGCGTGCACTATATACAAGGATAAAACTTATTTTCCTCTGAATTTTTAAACATCTTAGCGTCTGAAGATACCACGAAAACACCCCTGCACAAATCGTGTCACCTCACGGCGATACTTAATGTGTACCTCCAAACATCATTCGCAGAAGTGAAATTATTAAATTGAACAGCCTAAATATTGCGTATCCTTTAATAAAGATTGTTTTTTCCATCAAAATTAATACTAACTTGACATAAATGTCGTCTTTAAAATATATAAATCAAAATCACGTGATAATCACATGATATATAAATCACGTGATATTATCTGATCAGATCAGGTTAAAGCAAATTTTAATGAAGTATCTTGAGCGAGTACTCGGATATAGTTATCCTGGAATCGGAAATTCGGCGATGAGATCTACGCTTCTCGTCAGCACCTCCAAACGGAGATTTACTTTGCAACTGGCTGGCTCGCTAACATTAGAAGCGAGCTACCCAATTTAATTATCGGGCGTTCAAGCAATTTTTCTCGAACATCGCATGACGTTTTGGATCATTTTATGTTGGTCACTTACATTACAATATAACCAGTAATATATATGATAAAATTTCTCGCTAGATTTAGAAATCAAGTGAACACAAGTTTCTCGCTAGATTTACAAATCAAGTGAACCCGATAATCTGACACAGGCTTAATAGCCTATCTAGCATAAGAGGGTTATGTGATTACGAGGATTCAAATCAGTATCGTAATTTTGAACATCCGGGCATTCCGAGATCGTCCGACATTTGGCGATTTACGACACACTAAAGAGGATATCCCATAGCAATGCAATGTTTACATTTTTCATGAAGCTAAGGCCATAAAAAAGACTTGTATCGAATAACCCCGCCCGGCATTAGAAAACATAAAATCTCGAGTAATTTTTGCAAGATATTAAATAAAAGGTAAAAAGGTTTCATGGCCCATTGCTAGTAATGTTAAATTAGCCTGCAAAAACGGCGCCAATTTAAAGCAAAGACTGAATCACGAATTAATATGATGGTCTTGTCTTTATTGTAATACGACTGACATGACTGATCATCATGAACTAATTGCGAGTTTCATGTTAGTTGGTTAGTAACGGTCCTTAGAAGGACCACTTGCCTTTCTTCAGGGGATGATCGTGGTGTATCCTTGTGGCGTTCATCCGGTCCACCACGCCTGTTTGCACCACTGTCACATTCTTAATAGATCCAATAACTTCCCAACCTGTATATTACATAGTTATGTAGGATACCTTATGTAGGATTCTATCCAAACCGGTATGTAGTATACCTTATGTAGGAAAGAATGGCGCTCGGAAATACGTACCTAGTCAAAACTCTGAATTGATCCAAGAACTTCCCAACTGGTATGTTACATATGTCATGTAGGATACCTTACGTAGGAGATGTTCCAAACCGGTATTTAGTATACCTTATGTAGGAACGAGCCTCTGTGGCTAAAATAGGATCAGAGATTTTGACTTCACCTTGATTAATTGTACCGCGAAGCTGATTGATGACGCCATTTTCTTTGTAGTCACAAAAACTCCTGTTTCATATCCACGTAAATTATAACCATTTTACATAAAGTACATGACTTGTTCAACAAAGACTGCAAGTTCTGTGACATTCATGAAAAATCAAATGTGGATGTAGCGCCACAAGATTATGGAATGAATAGGATTTGTTGAGATAAAAGTTATGTGTTTCCTGTAATACAGAAAATTAATTGAAGACGGCTTGGACTCGGTCGCATGCATAGTAGCATAAGTGCGCATGCTCACGGACTCGTTTATGTTCTCTATATGAATAGAGGAACCGGTTCCCTAGAGCAATGACTGCTTTAGAGATACTATCAAGACTACCCAATTGAGGGATGTATCTCTGCTAACCTTGTTTACAAGGGAACCCACACACCATGGGAATGAATAGGTTAAAATTTTCTGAGATATCTAAGTCAGGTGACTTATAGCAAACAGTGAATTGAGTGACTTAGTATTTTTGTTGTGTTACAAAACATATGATATGATAATATTGCCGGAACCACAGAACTGATTGTAATAATGCTGATACCTATCTGTAGCTGCAAATTAAAAAATTTATCCGATACTAGGGATGTTAGAATCGACCTAGTGGTTTAAAAGATGCACTCTGCGGGAAAAACTAATCCAGCAAAATTTCAAACAAAAATTTGAGGATGTTCTCTATCCATCATCCCATATCAGAATGAGTATTACAGCTACATGCTGTGCCGAAGCTTTATAATGTTATCACATAACGGGGAAAATCTCATCCAAATATCTTAATTATTAAAATTACTACAGCTTGCCGGGCAATATTGTTCGGCGATGAAAATTCCCTGATTTTATGTCAAAATGTTAATTCATTTGGTGATATCTGTGGCAATATTCAGGTGAGAAAAATTATAATTGGTCAGGCAAATAGCCGTTTTTTCAGCTTTAAACACACTCCAATTTAATGACAATACGCAAAGATAGAGTCTGCGAGACAAAAACCATCTCATGCTGAATTTTACCTTAAAAAGGATAACATATTCTCAGATCGAATTTTAGATGAATAATTTTTTTATATATTCCAGTCTTTTGAACCACTTTTCCGATATTAACATCAATTATATCATATTAATCCCGAGGTCGGCACCTATTTAGAGATCCTAGAAACATTGGAATCGCTTCAGCGGTTCGTTTGCTATTATCTATTGGCCTTGCTCCTCCAGTCATAGCAATAGCGGTGGTGCGGGGTTGATGTCACTAGACGCAAAAAAATGGCAGCGCCCCGATGTGCGAAAAATCGTCAATTTTACCGACTATCTAGCTATATTTGGTTACGCTATTTCTATCTGGTTATTATTCTGGCGCAATTTCATTAAACATGTAATAATCTTTCAAATAAAGCACACTTTTTATCATCCCGGAATTGTCCTTTAATTTTAATTTGGTTCATATTTTCTGATCAATACGGATCAACTTGGGATTAAATTTGTCTAGAGTACTAATAATTGTGTGACAATTGAGTATGCTATGGTATTATTATCTTTTCGCAGCCATGCTGGCCAAAAACCGCTTCTGCAGTGGTCCTGAAAAATGTACATTTACAAACCAAAAGAAAGCGATTTTTTAAAGTTTTATTACTGGAATGAGGAGCTGGGTGACCGAGCCAGTCATTCCAGTGATAAATTCTCAAAGAAAATTTTTTCATGGCTTGTAAATGGACAATGACTGAGCAAATTTCTTGACCATTTTTTTTACCGTTGAATGGTTAATATGCGTGGGTAAATCCACTGCGCTAATGTCTCTGTAGCAAATCCACAACAAAGTCTCAGGTTCTTTATATTATAACTCTTGTGTAATAGTGTGGAAAATTACATTGTATTAATTTGACTTCCTTAAAAGACCAGCTGGAACTAATATTTTGGCATATTAATTATGTAAAATTATCAAATTAAATGATGTTAAATATCCGAAATTGTTATACTATTTAGGCTATTCAAGTCATTGGTTAACCATTTCACTGACAAATCTGAGGAAAAATATTCTTTACAATATAAAACTTATTCTGTTAAATATTTTAAACTTAATTTAACTGGAAGCGGTTGCTACCTTTTGGCTTCCAGTCAAATTAATTTCGAAATAGCAATTTTCTTGTACGGTTGCCTTGAAAATGAAATATTGGGAATTCACCGGTGGAAGGGTTAAATAGTATTGAGGCATCCATTCGTCCTGGTATCTGCGTAAGTCAAATTTTAACCCTTTAATCCTAAAATTTTTAAAAAAAAATTCATGTTCTCTTAGAAAATGTCAATTTGCAGAACAAAAAAAAATTTCACACAAGAATGACTCGTTCGGTTATCGAGCCAATCATTCCGGTGGTAAATTTTCAAAAATTGTTTATTGGTCTGCAAAAAGGCCATTATAGGAGTCGTTTTTGGGTGTCTTCAAATCCCTGGTTAATGCAATCACATACAGGTAAATAAATTACACGTTCTGAATATCATAAAAAGATTTTGACACAAAACAGTTGATACACCTTTAGACATTGAACCGCTTCACCCTTCTTTAACGCTTGGATTTCCAGTGTCTCGATTTCCAGAACGATATATAGGAAAGCGGTTGTATATTTTGAAACTAATTTGACTGGAACGCGTTGGTAGCATCTAGGCAACAAGGATTTGTCATTTTGCGTCTGTAGGGATTAAAGATTGTGTATAAAGAATGTGGAAAATTGTTGTAAGATGTAATGTAGGTGGCATTAGTTATAGCAGGCGTAGAGATGCACATTCACTCCAGAATGTGGGCAAATAAATGTTTTTGTTAAACCCTTTTAATGGTCACATTTGGTCCAGAAAATCTAAATATTTGTTTATTGAGTATCCATTTGCAGGCCAATAGAAGACTATTTTTGAAAATTTTATCGCTGGAATGACTTCAGTAATAATTTTTCAAAATAGTCTTCACTACAGAGGCCTGTTTTCGCTGGCGTCACCATTAAAGGGTTAGTTGTATACTTTTTAATTTTTAACCCTTTAACCCTCAAATTTTTCAACAAAATTTAAATTTTTTCATAGAAAATATCCATTTTCAGCCCAAGAGAAGACTATCTTTGAAAATCTACCACTGGAATGACTGGCTCGGTTATCGAGCAGGAATCTTTTTAGTGGTAAATTAAAAAAAATTGTCTTCTTGGTCAGCAAATGGAGATTTCTCAAGACCACTACAGAAGCCGTTTTTGGCTAATATAAATGTAATGAAACAAAATAACTCTTAACCCTTTCACCGACAAAATCCCTGAAAAATTATATTCTTTACGATATAAAATGTATTCCTAATGCAGCAACGGCTTCCAGTCAAATTAATTTCAAAATATTCAACAGTTGTCCTATATGGTAGCCTTGAAAATGAGATATTGGAAATTCATCACTGAGAGGGTTAGCATATGATGATTTCATTCCATATAAATTAATATAATTTTGGGGATTCTTAAGTTAAATTACTTGAGTCCATAAATCAAAATGACAAGCCATAAAAATTATTTTAATTTATATGGAATGAAATCATCTTATGTTAAAGGTGCAATATTTGAATGTTTGAAAATCAAATTGTTGCAATTTTATATTTTAGAGGCTTAATGAAATTCTGTGCCTAGATGTAATGAAACGAAATAAATCTTAACATATGATGATTTCATTCCATATAAATTAATATAATTTTTTTAAGTTGTGAAATTGAATTAGAGACACGAGTACTTAATTAAAATACACAACCAAAGAAACTATTTTAAACTTTAATGAAGAAAATCATCATTTGTTACGATTTATTTCATTTCATTACATCTAGGCACACAAGTTAAGTCTCTAACAGTAAACAATTTTAACAATGCTGTTTTTAGGCATACTGCTTTGAATATGCACCTTTATTTCATTTCATTACATTGAGATACATAACTTATGCCTCTAAAAGTATTCAATTGAAAAAGATTTTCAAGCATTCTGGTGTGAATGTGGCCCTTTAACTTGCATGAAACCCGCCATACTAAAACTGCTTAACCCTTTAGTCCTTATATCAGTGCAAAATGGTTTCTGCAGTGATCTTGAGAAAATCTATTTGCAGACCAAGAGAAAGACTATTTTTGACAATTTACCACTGGAATGACTGGCTCGATAATCGAGCCAGTCATTCCACTGGTAAATTATCAAAGATAGTCTTCTCTTGGTCTGCAAAGGGACATTTTCTATGAGGAATTTTATTGAACAAATTTGAGGGTTAATGGCGTAATTCATTTCATTCATAATATGAAAATTATCATTTGCATAACTAACCTCTCTGGGATATTAAATTTGTTTCATGATCAACCTGTCACTTCTTCAGAGATAATTTTTCCGTATTATGATTAATTCTTAGGTCTGGGACCAATATTTCTGGAAACATTTTATTCTTGTCTTGCTCATGAGAATACTTGCCTTTTGAGAGACAGTAGAGAGATCCTGTTCTACCTATGCCCCACCCATTTCTAGCTAAGCCTCACCCCCCTTTTTCTGTGTATTGGAAACAATTTATATACTTTGAACCCTAAATTCCCCCCCCCCCCCCGAATCCTTTTTCAAGGTAATTAAATAAAAATAAGCTGTTGACTATTTTGAAATGACTCGCAGGCAAATTAGTTTCAAAATATTCAACATAATTTTTTTTCTAATTTTTAATTTATCAAAGACAAGCAGTTCGTACATTTGATGGACTTGTCAAGCTTTGTGATGGAGTTATAATGTGATTGTGACATCAGCGATCATTTGACGTAATTGATTATGACATCATATATACTTGAGTGCAAGGATTCCCATAACAGTCCTTTTGAGTGTATATACCCCAAAATGGAGCTTGGGACCCACAAAATTAGTGGTTGTGCGTTCCATGGAACCGCTGAAAATCTTCTGTCATTGTGTAATACTAAGTAATTTTATGTTTCTGCACAAAAATACCCACAAAATCTAGCATGGGACCAGTGTCTATACGCACAAAAGGACACAAATGAGGAACGTTGCACGCCACCCTATAATTCATAGGTATGAGTCCATGGTACCTCTAATTTTAGCAGAAATGAGAAATACTAATTGGGAACATCAGATTTCACTTTGAGACCCTCAAATTTGAGCTAAGGACCCCAGATTTCAGGGTGCATGGTCAGTGGTACCTCCAAAATGTAGTGGCCTTGAGAAACACTGCTTGTCAGTGATAGGTTGGATTCCTCCATTACTGGTGATTCTTTAAGACATGTGGTCATTTGACCTGACCAGTTGGCGTAATCATTTAATGGTATGGGGCTGGTTTTTGCGACTGACCGGGTCAGTGAATTTGATGACTTGGTTCAAACCACGGACCATGAACCACGCAGCAGAAATGCCAAAACGGCATTTATGCAAACTGGCGAAAGTTGTCGATCGTTCTGAACCCTCAAGCATTCTAATTGCGTTAACTTTAGCCATTAAGCTGGTTGTATTTCGATTTAGACTTTAATTTCAGTCTATGTAAATTGAAGACAACCGTGTCCACTAAAACATTGACGAGATTTCGTCATTCAAATAAGGTAAAATTTAGATGGGCGCCACCACCTTGAATTTACGAACAAGTTATCATTGGTAACAACGAACCGAGATCAAAACTCAGTTCCTGGCTTGATGAACCGCATCAGTAAATCTTCCACTTCCGGAATGCCAAAACGAATGAACAAGGAACCGTGTCAGTGAACCACGGAAATAGTCACTCACGAAAAGGAGCCCCAGATATGGTCTAGACAATGGAAACTTTCTCATAGAAAATGTCCATTTGCAGATCAAAAGAAGAATATTTGTTTTTGAAAATTTCCCCCTCGAGTGACTGGTGTGATCATCAAACCAGTCCTTTCAGTGGGAAATTTGAAATGCTCGAGTCTAGGGCCATGTAATAAGCGCACTGTGTCTTTTATTAAATGAAGTCATAAAGATTTGTCAAGATAATAAAAAAATTTCTTGGTAAATGTCCATTTGCAGGTCAACAAAGGACTATTTTTGGAAAAGGACCACTGGAATGACTGCCTGAGAAAAACTAGTCTTGCAATGAACTATACGCCACAAACAACTTTCAGTCAAATTGTTTTCAAACTATTCAGCAAGTTCAGCGTTATTGCTAATTGAAATTAGTGACTTGGCTCAATGTAGCGGTTAGGCAGTTAAGTTGTTATCTGGGATGGAGGTGGTGTGTGGTTTATGCAGGTGGAGGATGATTGAGTCTCAAATTTGGGGTCAATTGTCAAGCTCATGTTTGTGGGTCAAATTCACAACATACATTCATCCCAACATTCGTTCAGTTACACCTGGTTACTGTTTCTTCCATATATAGCCATATAGCCGATCCGAAATTATAATAAAGATAATTTCTGACTATGATTGATTATGATGTATTGTTGTCTGGACGTCGGTCAGTGAATGATGCTCACTGATGTAAAAGATGGCATCCTAGAAGACAGACATCAGTCAATCAATCAAACAATCACAATTTGATTTGATTTTGCAGACAAAAATTAAAATAATTGTTAAATTTAAACATTAGAATGTGCCTTAATGGTGCACTATCGCAAATCCCACAGTTTCATCAACCTTGACCTTTCGCACTACCACCACCATACCCTCCCCACAACCCCTCGCAGCCATACGGGTGGAGCCATATATATACATTGTCTTGCAATCCGCAATGCTGTGAGTAAGTCAGATAACAAACTTTGTTGAATTACGCTAACTTTGAATCTAAGCACCCCCATCCACACCCACACCCCAACCATTCCACATGGTGTACCCTAAGGTAAATGTTGTGTCGCAATCCGCAATCATATGGGTAAATTCTATGCCAAATTTGGTTGAATTTCACCCCTCCCCTCACCATCACACCCAGCCCACCTGGTGTAAATGTTGTCTCGCAATCCAGAATCATATTGGTAACTAGGATAATAAATTTGGTTGAACTCGCAAAAAACAGTTTCAGAGGAAATAGATGGATGGATGCGATTGCAATATCCTCACCATTGGTGATAATAATATGATTATGCGGATATTATGTTAAAATATTACAACTATTTTTATCTTTGTAAAATCAAATTTAAAGTGATTGTTTGATTGTATATCTATTTAGAGATAGAACCGAGAATGTCCAGATGGTAGCAATAATTAACCTGCTAATAGTTAAGATTGGCTAAGAAAATACAAGAAACAATTCCTGCTTAGTCAATGTCTACTTTTAAGGCATGAGAAGAGAATTTTTGAAAATTTATCATTGGAATGATTGTCTCGATTATCGACAGTCATTCCAGTGGTAAATTTTAAAGCATTCTCTTCTCAGCCTAAGCAGCTATTTAATATGATTATGTATGATTACTGTATTCTGCGGCTCTATTAGCAGAAACATCCTGCAGGTTGCAATTAGTCCTCCTTCGCGTTAGCCCAATGTGTCTTGTCCTCGGCCAAAATCTGTAGCTTCCTCAGATCCATTCTTGCAACTTTTAAATGAATGAATGAAGCATTTTCATTGCTGTGGGGAATTGTCATTTTGACAGTGGTTGGCCAGATGGCCCCTCACACAGTATTTAAGTCAGTCCATTTGTTGGTCTTACTCGGTATGCCTGGCAAATTCACATTTTAGCAAAGCAGCCTTATGTTGCAATTATCAGGATGCTAGAACTTGTTGAGATGCCCTTATTTTTTGTCAATTTAGATTAATGTTTAATTCATTAACAGTAAATCTGCAGTGCAATGGTATACTGGTATATTTGCAACTAGAATAAGTTAATCCACCTGTCTGTGCCTGCCTGCCTGTGCCTGCCTGTCTGTATGTCAAACCTTTGACAAAGCTCACTTTCGCGGGCCATGTACTGCACACTTGTTCAATTCCATTCTAATTTTACCTACAAGTTATCTTTAGTAACATTGCGATTTTAATGTCAAAATTTATTTCCTGAATTTCGACTACACACGCTAAAGGTAGAAGGTTAAATGCACAGTACTTGATACCAGAAGTAATTTAACGCAATTCTTACTGAAATTCTGTCGGTACACAATTATTTACTATCCCTTATAGTTAATTAACCATACATGTTATTTTGAAAATGATTTGCCTGAAAGTTGCTGCTGCCAAATTATTTGCAAAATATTCGCCAGTCTGGTTTTATGTAACTCCTATGAGCCTACAATGTAGGCTTCCTGAGGTAATTGATAATAAACTGAGTTAATCTGAGCAAGGCTATGCTCCTGGCATCTAAATCATGCCACGTGCATTGCCTCTTGTGGTGCTTCAGCGGTCCAAATACCACATGTTCCGCAAGAAGTGGAAAAGTGGAAGAAAAAAAACAAACTAGGAATGGTAATCAGAGAAATAATGTATTGAGGGAATACTTGACTTAATCAGGCCCAGGTTTGTATGACTTGCGTGCTGAAGCGCTAAGTCTGCCGCAACAGGTTGTTGCACGTGGAATTTGTTTCTACGCTAAGCTGTAAGCATCTCTACTTGTGTTTGAGATTTATGTTAAACTTTGATTTAATAGGTATTTGAAAGCTTTATAAGATCTAATTTCCGAGTTGTTATGACATAAATCGGTGTGAAGTTCTATGAAGTCTATCACCCACGCATTTCTTATTTTATCTTGTCTCGACCTACGTTGTACTAATCCACAAGTTCAGATGTGGTGTTGTCAATACAGGGATCCATTTCTAGCTATGCCCCTTCCACCCATTTTTCGCTTTGCTCCCTCCACCCATTTCTAGCTATGTCCCACCCATTTCTATCTAAGCTCACACATTTTGCACAGATTAGGACCTGGATGGATCTAAGAGTGTGTTTAGGGATGTGTGTGCGTGCATGCGACATGTGCACGTGAGTTAGGGATGGTGTTGTTCCACTACTCCCATTGGGTGGGGGGGGGGGGAAGTGGGGGGGGGGTGGAAATATGAAAATTAGATGCCATTAGAAGACATTATCTACAGTCTGAGTGAATGATAACACCATTCCTATAATTTTTAACTTTGCCTAATATAAAAATATAATGACCTATGAGTGCTTTAGGGGTGGTGGTGGTGGTGGGGTAGTGGGTGATCATCCCAATCACACACACGCACGCACATACACACACACCCCTCTTGATCTGCTTATGTGTTGGGATAGATTTATATACTTTGTACCCTAAATCTCTAAAATGCCAATTTCAATGTAACTATGGAGGTAAGCTGTTAACTATTTTGAAACTAATTTAACTGGGGCCATAATGGCAGCAACAGCTCCCAGTCAAATTTTGAAAGGTTAAATTGAAAGTTTATAAAATTGTATAATCCATCAAAAACATCCAATTCGTACAAGTTGTCCAGACTTCTCGAGCTTCAAATGACAGAGTTATAATATGTCATTATGATTGTAATGTCAGCTTACATATGACATAATTGATTACGATGTCAGATACTTGAGTGACAGAGAACATCCCTCTATTGTGTTGGGGTAGCCATTTTATCCAATACATGTAATCAAGTATGAAATAGTGGCTCCTCAGCAGTGGTCTTGACAAATGTTCATTCGCAACCTCAGAAAATATTTATGAAAACTAATATACCTCTGGGATGTCTAGATTGGGAATAAACCAGGCAAATAGATTTTATTGTGGCCTGCAAATGAAAATTCTTTATAATATAATAATTTATTCTTGATCAAATATCTGACATCATAATCCAAATATGTCCCTTGTTAGCTGATGAAATCATGTAGGTCATAATTGAAAAGTCTGTCACTAAAGTCTACAAGCTGTATATCTAATTACTTTACAATTTTGTAAACATTCTATTGAATATTTTGAAACTAATTTGACTGGGAACTTGTTGTTATGGGTATCAAAGTTTCAAATCGATTCCAAGATACATGTACATAACAAGTGGGCGGAGTTAGCTATAAATTGGTGGAGCATAGCTAGAAATGGATCCATGTATTAGGCTATTAGCGGGGTTGATGGATTAACTGTCTACTAGCTGCAGGCCACCAGACAATAATTTCAATTGACAATAACTCTGGACCTGCTGAATATTTTGAAAACAATTTGACTGAAATTTGTTGGTGGCTTAGCCACCAACAACTTTCAGTCAAATTGTATTCAAAATAATCAGCAGGTCCAGAGTTATATCCCTCGGAAAATGTAGTCTGTAGAAATTCAGCGGCAGATAGTCAACAACACAGTTCTACATGTTCTTGTTCAGATGTTGTGGTGTCATGACAAATTAGAGGCGAAAGAGCTTCGGGGGTGCGGGTGGTGGTGCGGTGTTCCTGGTGTCATTTCTCTTAAAATTTTGAAATCTAAACACTGAGAAGGCCTATGGTAAAATTCATCCGGTGTACGTGCCGCTGTCAATCCCGTGCATCACTCCATCCGCCCTCATGAAAGTTTTAATCACATATTAAGAAAATGCATTTTAATATTTATATTTGTGATTTGTATAATTAAGAATAATTGTTGATTAATTAGTGTATTTTTATGTATAAATAATTGACCTCCCTTTCTAATATGTACACATGTTGTATTGTTCGAGATGCCTCAATTAACAATTCCATTTGACCATTTATTTAAATTATAACAATTGGACTGTTTTTGAACAAACACTTAGAATCCTCATTAAATTTGAACGTCAAAATTTGAAAATGATTAACACCTTGCTTCTTCGTTTACCTCTTAAAGGCGGCTATAAGAATCTTCTGCAGTGGTCTTGAGAAAACTCCATTTGCAGACCAATAGAGGGATATTTTTGTAAATGTACCACTGAAATGACTGGCTCGATAACCGAACCAGTCATTTCAGTGGCAAATCTAGAAAAATAACCTGTTCAATTTAGCACATTTTTTAAAACCAAATACGACAAAGGGTTAATGATTTGAATACAATTTTCCCATTCCACTGAACATTATTGCACTCAAAGTGTTGGTTTTCTATAGGAGACTCGCTAAGCCTAAAATAAACATAATCCTCCTTGTGTTATTTGTTATTGAGTAAATGGTTTCAAGAACCCTCTCTTCTCTTTGCATAAATACCCATAGATACCGGTTAGACGTGCACCATTTCACACTAAATACATCAATTATGAATAATAGTTTATGGATATTGTACTTAAAATACCCTTACCACTCTGATGTCAGAATTTTAGATCTTCAAATTAAATTTAAAAGATGAACTGGTGTTCAATTTTCAACAAATTTGGTGGCATATGTTGCTGTCTATGACAGCAACATCGTCCACCAAAATTGTTGAAAATTGTACACCAGTTTCTTTGCTATTGACGCTGTAAAAATGCAATACAAGCTATCTGACAGAATCGTTGCTGCCTCAGGTATCAATTACTTTCAATCAAACTGTTAGAAATGTTTTAAAGTGAATAATAAACATCATGCTAATAGCATGTTCCTTAACTCAGTAATTCAGACTTCAATGAAGAAACTCATTCAAATTGATCACATTCAAATAATTTATTGTTCATTGTGATTTTAAAAGTATATTGTTAAATATTTTGAATCTACCAGTAATTTGACTTTAAATTGTTTCCATCTAGGGCAGCAACAGCCTGTTGTCAAATTAATTTTAAAGTATTGAACATCTTTACCTGTTCGCGTAATGCAGCAATGTCTTCCAATCCAATTATATTTAAAATATTCAACTGACCATAAATCTTACTAACTTAACTCATTAACACTCATATCAGACAAAAATGGCCTCTGCAGTGGTCTTGAGAAATGTCCATTTGCAGACCAAGAGTAGACTATTTTTGAAAATTTATCACTGGAATGACTGGCTCGATAACAGAGCCAGTCATTCCAGTGATAAATTTTCAAAAATAATCTCTTTCTGCAAATGGACATTTTCCATGAACAATTTTTAATGGATAAACATATTATTGTTGGGGTTTTGTTTGAAAGCATGTTAACTTATGAGCTATATACTGTATGGGTTAATTTGTATAATTTTCGCTCCTGTGCTACTGTTGTTCGATCTATTATGATTGACCTGAACAGGAGGGCAGAGCGATTGTCCAAACATTGCTAATTAATCTACGGAGTTCATTTTCTGCATTGTAAGTCTATGCACATCTGTGCCTGTTTTCTTTCTAAAGAACTCCTGTGTGTCCCGACTAGATCATGTATTTACATGCTTCGCATTTCTCTTACCCGCGCATAACAAGAACGCGCAATTGCCATTGCATTTATAGACTAAATGTGCTGTTTAGGTGAGAGATTATAATGACCGTGCAAGAATCAACGGTGACCTTTTGCCCCGAAGCTGCACGATTATCGCTTATAAAGACAGCAATGCCTAGCTAATAAGCAATCTCCCACCCCCGCTCTCGTTACACCCCCCCCCCCCCCCCCACCCAATATGCATACGCGTAGAAAATGTTCCCCTAAAGCTTGCGCATTAATCTTCTTATGTTTATAAATATGACAGATCTATTATATGCTAAACACTTCATGAAAGAAAACAAATATATTTTTGACTGACTGAAAGGAATGACCATCATATTAACCATTTACTAGTCAAGCCGGCCAAAACTGGCATCTGTAGTGGTCGTGGGAAAGGTCATTTTGCTGGCAGAGAGAAGCGGATGTTTGAAAATGTATCATTGCGATGACTGTCTCGATAATGGGGAATCCAGTTTTAAATATGTATGCTCATCTTTAGCTAACCTCCACACACGCTTCGCCCGTGTTGGGATCGAACGATCGATCCCTGAACTCCCTGACTATCAATTTCCAGAAAATTATTCAGTTAAGCTATTGAATATTTTGGAACTAATTTGACCCGGTGCTGCGCCCAGTCAAGTTAGTTTCAAAATATTCAACAGCATGTTCATTAAATAGTAAAGCCATACAATTCGTACAACAGCGCTTTAAGTGTAAGCCTTCGTGTCGAACTTATCTACGTCATTCATGACGTAATTGAGTATGACATCATTCTAGACATCATGGCGTTGATTATGACGTCGTATGAGTGACTGAGAAACTGGAATACTCCATTACTTGTGTACTCAGTAGTCATTAAGTCGAGTACACATCAGGTATTTAATACTCATTTTTAGTTGGGACACGGCTCTAATATGGAATACGTTTATACTCTGATAACCCTTTAATGTCAAATTTAAATATTTTCTTATTGATTGTCTATTTACAGGCTGACAGAATACAATTTTTTTTAATTTATCACTGGAATGACTGGCTCTGTTATTGAGCCAGTCATTCCAGTGGTAAATTTTCAAAAAATGCATTCTCGGCCAGTAAATGAACATTCTAAAAGACCATAACAGAGGCGGGTTTTCGTCTATAAAGGGTTAATTACCCTTTTCCCTGTACGTATTGAGATCAATTATGTGTGTCTGTGTGTCCATAGTTGATACAATTTAACACAATAAAGGAACTCACCGTGCAAAAGGATTTCCAGACTTTGACTATGATCCGGGTAAAAGAACACGGACCAGGATCGGATTAAATTCTGGATTTGAATATCCCTGAAGCTACTGATCCGATTTGGATCCAATTTTAACACAGGACAGGATGTGACTGTACACTAGGATTCCACAATGTTGGGGGTGAAGAAGACCAGAAAAGATCTGGGTAATCCGAAAAAATGTGAAAAATCCAAAAGCTATTTTTACAACGCGACAAAAACAGGTGGGTGAGGGTCTGCAATCGCTGATCGTACATGTTTTTGTACGTGCACGAATATTCGAGTACGTGCAGGTCTTTAGACACCAACAACCTCTTAGTCAGATTATTTTAGGCACACAGGTAATCCATGTCATACGAGACAGACTCAGAAATTCATAGCAAATTATTAGAGAATATATTATGTAACTTATCTATTACAACCACATGCTCACAATATAATATACTGTGTAACATATGGCAGACAATTAGTGTATGAAGTGTTTACCACCAAGTTTTAACCCGTGAATTTATTCAAAAAATTATCAATTTTCTCATAGAAAGTGTCCGTTTGCAGACCAAGAGAAGACTATTTTTGAAAATTTATCGCTGGAATGACTGGCTCGGTTATCGAGTCAGTCATTCCAGTGGTAAAATTTCAAAACTAGTCTTCTTGGTCTGCAAATGGACATTTTCCAAGATGACTGTAGAAGCCGTTTTTAAAGGTTAACCCGTTAATGGTTAAATTTGGTCAAGAATTAAAAAATATTTGCGTTTTGAATGCTCATTTGCCAGCCACAAGAATAGTATTTTTGAAAATTTACCACTGGAATGACTGGCTCGGTTAGCGAGCCAGTCATTCCAGTGTTAAATTTTCAAGAATACTATTCTCGTGGCCGGCAAATGGACATTCATCAAGACCATTGCAGACTGGTTTTAGCCGGTTTTGCCATGAACGAGTTAATAACCCCCCCTCCCCCCCCAGGTGTACGGTGGAGTTAAGCTAGAGGTGGGCAGGGCATAGCTAAAACTGGATTCCTCCATTGCAATCAATGGATGTATCCACATTTAGCCATGCCCTCCCCTCCCATCTCTAGCCATAGGCAGCAAGGGCACCCAGTCAAATTAGTTTCAAAATATTCACCACCGTACCTGTATAGTTTTCTGGAAATTGATAGTCAGGGAGTTCAAGGATCGATCGATCCAAACACGGTTAACATATAGTTGGAGCTTAGCTAAAAATGGACGGGGCATAGCTAAAACTGGAAATGTCCATTAATGTATACAGGCAAGTTGTTCGCTTTTTCACTTTAATACTTAGCTAAGTTTCTCCATATAAATGGTAATTATAAAAATATGCTGATCATGCTGTTCAACTTATCGATAATAGACAAATAACAGTCAGAAATATTTCTATCTTTAAGACAGTTTAACCCACAAATTTGTTAAAGAAAATCTTCAGTTCTCATAGAAAATGTACATTTTCAAGCAGACCAAATGAGGATTATTTTTTTTAATTTATCGCTGCGGTGACTGGCTCTATTATCGAGCCAGTCATTCCAGTTGTAAATTTTCAAAAATAATCTTCACTTGGTCAGCCAATGGACATTTGTCAAGACGACTGAAGAAGCTGTTTTTGTCTATTTTGAATGTGAGGGCGTTAATGCATACATAGCATGATGCATTCTGACAAGATTAGGATGATAAAAGTTTCAGTTATGTAAAAATCTAATCCGTTTTGTGCTAAATGTAAATGCAGAATGTCTATAACGCTGCATTTAGTGGAGAATTTCTCACTAATCTATGTATATATCTATCTATATATATAAAAATACAGATTTTATCCCCGGCAATCTTCTGACCCCTGTAGAAATGATGCAGTATTATATGTACCAGTATTAACCCTTTAATGGTCAAGATTGGTCAAGGTTGGCCAAGAAGATTTAGCTTTTTATTAAATGTCCAAGAGATGACTATTTTTGAAAATATATCTATGTAATGTTCACATGGTGGTGATGTGGTGGTGGTGTTTTTGTAGCGGTGGTGTTATTATTGATGGTGGTGAATTTGATGGTGGTGAATTTGATGGTGGTGGATTTGATGGTGGTAGTTTTGGTGGTGGTGGTTTGCTCTTGATGGTATTGATGCTGTTGATGGTGGTCATCTTTGGGGTGGGGCTCTAAGGTTGTGTTGTTATTGGTGGCGGTGATAGTGGTGGTGGTGGTGGTTGTGGTGGTGGTTTGGGTGGTTGTAGCGGTTGTGGTAGTGTTCGTGGTTGTGGCAGTGTTGCTGGTGGTGGTGATGATGATTGTGGTGGTTGTGATGGTGGTGATTGTGGTCATGTGTGGCATCCTGAATTCAGACCTATGTTGTGAAGAGAAGGTGAGAACAAGAGTATGTAATACTGATATCAAACCCTGTCTTAAGAAGTCACCTTATGGTCCACAAACAATTAGACACAATACTTGGGGTGGAGGCGGGGTAGGTGTGTGTGGTGGTGGGTCATGGTTGGTTTCTTAATACAAGTAACCTGATATAGGCAATGTATTTTGTAGTCAAATTATGGTGGTTCTTTATACCCTACCAGGCTACCACTCTGTCAAAATTTTTAATTTTCAAATTAATTTTAAAGATGAAATGGTGTTCATTTCATTAACAAATTTGATGGAAGATGTTGCTGTCACCGACAGCAACATCGTCCACCAAAATTGTTAAAAAATGTACACCAGTTTCTTTGCTATTGACACGGCAAAAGATAGAGCATTGACATATCAGTGGGTCATACAGAAGCAGTGTGTGTGTGTGTGTGTGTGTGTGGTGTGGTGTGGTGTGGTGTGGTGTGGTGTGGTGTGGTGTGTGGTGTGGTGTGGTGTGGTGTGGTGTGGTGTGGTGTGTGTGTGTGTGTGTGCTAGATAATAGGTGGTCTTTTGAACAGGTTTGATTCAAGTATCTTCTGCTTTCATCTGTCTCATTCAAAAAGTTTATCTCCAGTAAACGGTATTGGAGATTAGATTTGGTAACGCATACACAGCGGACGGATAGATCCACTTGGTAGTTATAGAATAGTGACTCGATCCGGGTATTACATAAATTCCGCATGCCTCTGCCACTGTATATATATATATATTCTCTGATAGTCCAGAACAGTAAAACTGACTTCTATAGTTCAAGATGTCGGCTCTGGCAGAAATATCAAAATTTGTACGAACCGATGGACAGAAAGATTTATTTATATACTAGCTGAGAGTCATATCTACAACAATAATTGATGAATCCAATCTGTTGATCAAGTATATGATGTCATAATCATTTACGTCAAATGTAGGCTGACTCCACAATCAACTACATAATGAATGACACAGAGCTCTAAGTCTGTCAGTAACTTTTAAACCTTTGCTGGTCAAGCGGTCCAAAACCGGCCACTGCAGTAGTCTCGAAGAGTGCCCATCTGCAGGTAAAGAGAAGAGTATTTTTGAAAATTTTCCACTGGAATGGCTGGCTTTTGATTTTCTTGGCCAAATATGACCAGGGCTATGAGTCTGTCAGTGTTGTATGCATTGTATGGCTTTACTATTAAATAAACATTCTGTTGAATATTTTGAAACCAATTTGATTGGGCGCTGTTCAACTGCCATAGACAGCATCAGTACCCAATCAAATTTGTTTCAAAATAGTGAACAGTTTACCTGTATAGTTTTCCGGAAATTGAGATTCAGGGAGTTTAGGGTTCTGCATGGGCGAAGCTTAACTAGAGATTTGTGAGTTCATCCATCGCGTGCAATTGGGAGACATTCTGGGCATTTGTCTGTCTATCCCTCGCCCCTCCCCATTCTACATCTACAGATCTGTTAATTTTCCCAGTCCAATTGGGATTTACATACAACTTTGGATGATCTATTTATATCATTATTCGCTCACATGTCTCAAAATGATCAACAGCTCGTCTGTCACCCGTGTGTCTGTGTTTGAAAACTTTGGGATGGGGAGGGTGTGGGGTGTGGATGGGTTGGTGGGAGTGTGTGTGTGCGTGCGTGCGTGCGTGCGTATGTGCGTGCTAAGCTTTTATAAAACTGTTTCTAAGCTAGAGTGAGATTATACATCTTGTGTATCAAGGTTAACCATAAGTTTATATCAGCATCGATACTATAATATCATTCTACAAACATCATGGTACAAATCAAGGCAAGAGTGGCTTTCAATCTAATTAAGTCCAAAATATTCAACAGAACATTTCTTACATTGTGTTCAAAATTGTGCTATAAACTAACATGTTTGTCTTTTTATTTTGGAAACATTAACTTATGTATGAGCTCCGTATCTGTCATGGAATCTAAATTTGGGAGGCCCAAGGGACCCCACACCTAGAGATCCAGTGGTCTCAATGTGAAATCTGGTATCCCAGACTAAAATTTTGGATTCCCATGTAGTTTTTCTCATCAATGCTAAAATTTGAGCATACCATGGGCACACACCTATGAATTAGCGGGGACCAATGCTGATTTTCTGTGTATATTTGTGCAAAAACCTATAAAACCAGTTAGTGTTTAACGACCATTCAAGATCTTCAGGGGTCCCATGGGACCCACTGCCATGACTTTATGGGTCCCAAGTTGCATTTTGGGGATATAAGACCCTCAAAAGGACCCTTATGAGAATCTGTGTCTGAGTTTTTCTGTAGGCTGCTAGTCTAACACAGAAGAAGAAGAAGAAGAAGAAGAAGAAGAAGAAGGAAGAGAATGAGGAGGACGACTAAGAATGCCCATATGCAGACAAAGAATGTAAACAAGTTTTGACAATGTAATTACCGGTACTGGAATGCCTGATGCTCGAGAACTGAGTCATTCATTACAGTGATAGAATTTGGTATGATCGACTCGGCCATTTGAGTGGAGAATTTCCTACAACGGATTTCTCTTGGTCTGCAAATGGAGATTGCGTGGGCATCAATGAGATGCTCTTCACCATTAAAGGGTTAAAGGATTGATTAACCTTTTAACACTCAAGCCGGCTAAAAATGGCTTCTATGGTAGTCTTGGTAAATGCCTATTTGCAGACCCAGAGAAAACTATTTTTGAAAATTTACCACTGGAATGACTGGCTCGATAACCGAGCCAGTCATTCCAGTGGTAAATTTTCAAAAATAGTCTTTGGTCTGCAAATAGGCATTTTGTATGAGAAAATTAAAATTCTGAAATTTGAGAGTTAAAGGGTAAATTAACACCATAATACATTAAATTTTCATATTTGTTCTCATTTTAGGATGAGTTTCATCCATTCATTGAGGCCCTGCTACCTCATGTTAAATCGTTTGCGTACACATGGTTCAACCTGCAAGCCTCTAAGAGAAAGTATTACAAAAAACATGAGAAGCGAATGTCCATGGAAGAGGAGAGGAGGGTGAAGGAGGAGCTGCAGGTTAGTGTGGTATGTGACCGCTGGTCACTGACCTTAGGATGAAAATCTGCCAATGGTAGCTGACTACCAGGAACTCCAATTCACCTTTCCGGAGTATCCATCCATCATCAGACCTCGTATGACGTCATAATCAGTTCACCGCGTGTATGATGACGTCATAATCATTACGTCACAAAAGGTTCCATATATAGGCCATCATCAAATCGTAAATGGTCTGACATGTTGTATGAATTGTATGTCTTTGTAATTATTTGCTATTTAATAAACATGCTGTTGAATATTTTGAAACTAATTTGACTGAGCGCTGTTGCTGCCTAAGGCAGAGATCGATCGATCCCAACATGAGCGAGGTATGGGTGGAGCTTAGCTACAGATGGGCGGGGCATAGCTAAAACCGGAAAGGTCCATTGTGATGGTGTTTCCACTGAGTTATTTAGGTGAAATGCAAAGCGTTTAATTCCTCTTGAAACAGATTAATTACCGGCCTTTAACCCCTACCACTCTGATACCAAAATTTTTAATTTTCAAATTAAATTAAAAGATGAACTGATGTTAATTTTTCAACAAATTTGGGTGAAGATGTTGCTGTGGTAGACAACAGCATCGTCCACCAAAATTGTTGAAAAATGAACACCAATTTCTTTGCTTTTGACGCTGTAAAAGATATAATAGTGACAACAGAGTAGTAAGGGTTAATGGGTTAAGTGGTCTTGATGAATGTCCATTTGCAGGACAAGAAAAGAGTATTTTTTGAAAATTTACCTCTGGTAAGTTTTCAAGAATAGTCTGCACTTTGTCCTGCATGTTGACACTGACCAGGTAAAAATTTTCTTGATCATTTCTCCTTTGATGGTCAAGTCAGCCTCCTCTGTTGTGGTCTTGAGAAATGTCCATTTGTGAGATAACAGAATAGAAGAATGCATTTTTAGCCATGCCCATCCATTTCCTACTAATCTCTGTCCACTTTGTATAAGTGTTGGAGCGATTTTAACACTGAACTCTGAATTCCTAGAATCCAAATTTGAAGGTAAGTATACAGGTACGCTGTTGAATATTTAAAAATTATTTTGCATGTGAGAAGATTCTGCGCATGGCAGCAACAGCTCCCAGTCAAATTGGTTCAAAATATTCAATACAATGTTTAGTAAAATGTAAATGTTCAATTTGAGACAGTTTACCCATCAATCAAATGACGTCATAATCAACTATGTGATGTGTAAGATGATGTCATACTCAATTACATCATCAATGATGTAGATAAGTTCGTCACGAACACTTAATTGATGATGGACTAAGCATTGGTGTATGAATTGTATGTCTATATTAGCTCACCTGGCCAGAATGCCCAAGTGAGCTTATGCCATGCCGATTCCGTCTTGCCATCGGTCCATCTATCTGTCTTGCCGTCCATCCAATGTCCGTCAACTTTTGCTTGAAAACGCTGCTCATTAACGGCTAGGCAGATTTCAAATTAATTTGGCCTGGCTGATCCTATGGAGGTACGCTTTAGAAATTGTATACAGAATTTTGATTGGTCAATTTTTTCGGCGCCCATCTTGAGATTTCCGAAAAATGGTGGAAAATCATTTAAAATGCTACTCCTTATTAACTGCTTGGGCAATTTCAACCAGACTTAGCTGGAAGTATAGTACGCTGGTATGGTTCAGAACATGTATACAGAATTTTGATTGGTCGATTCTTCTGGCGGCCATCTTAGATTTTCTGAAAGCGTACCCCTGGTTAACCACTGGGCCGATTTCAATCAAACTTGGATGGAATAATACTAGCATAGTATGCTTCGGAACTTGATACAGAATTTTGATTGGTCCATTTTTTTCGCCGCCCATCTTGAAATTTCCAAAAAATGGCGGAAGATCTTTAAAAGCGCTACTCCTCATTAACTGCTTGGGCAATTTCAACCATATTTAGCTGGGAGTATAGTACGTTGCTATGGTTCAGAATTTGTACACAGAATATTAATTGGTAAATCTTTCAGGCGGCCATCTTGGATTTTCTGAAGATTTCTACAAATCACATAAAATCCTACGCCTCGATAACCACTGGACCGATTTCAATCAAACTTGAATGGAAGAACTCTAGTGTAGTATGCTTCAGAACTTGTATACAGAAGTTTGATTGGTCCATTTTTTCGGCAGTCATCTTGAATTTTCCCAAAAAATGGAAATCGTTTAAACTCTACTCCTCATTAACTGCTTGAGCAATTTCAACCAGACTTGGTTGGAAGGATACTAGGCTGGTAGGTTTCGAAACATGTATACAGAATTTTGATTGGTCAAATTTTCCGCCGGCCATGTTTGATTTTCTGAAAATTTCTGGAAATCAGTTAAAAGACTGCTCCTCATTAACTGCTTGAATGAGTTAAAGCAAACTCGGCTGGAAGGACCCGAAAGTGGTATGCTTCAGAGCTTGTATACAGAATTTTGATTTGTCAATTTGTTTGGTGGCCATTTTGAATTTTACGAAAAATGGCTGAAAATCGTTTAAACCTTACCACTCTGATGTCAATATTCTATCTTTTACTGTGTTAATAGCAAAGAAACAGGGGGTACATTTTCAACAATTTTGGTGGAGCTGTATATCTCCCACCAAATTTGTTGAATAATGAAAACCAGGTAATTTTTAAATTTAATTTGAAAATTTAATATTTTGACATCAGAGTGGTAAGGGTTAAAACGCTACTCCTCATTAACGGCTTGGGCGATTTCAACCAGACAGGCTGGAAGGAAGCTCTGGCGGTAGGCTTCAGAACTTGTCTACAGAATTTAGATTGGTAAATTTTTCCGTAGTCCATCTGGGACTTTCTGAACATTTTGGAAAATCAGTTAAAAGGCTACTAATCATTAACCGCTTGGCCGATTTGAACCAAACTCAGCTGGAGCAACCCTGGACCGATACGCTTCAAAACATGTATGCGGAATTTAGACGACTTGATTTTGCTGGTGGCCAGCGTAGATTTTCAGAAAAAATGGGAATTCGTATAAAATACTACTCCTCATTAATCGCTTGGGCAATTTCAACCAAATGTGGCTGGAAGGATCCTATTGTCGTAGCCTCAAGAAATTTGATGGGTCAATGTTTTGGCAGCCATCTCTGATTTTCTGAAAGTTTCCCGGACCCATTTAAGAATGGTACTCATTCAATCAATAGCCAGATTTGAACAAAACTTGGGTGGAATGATCCTATGATGGTAGACTTCAACATATTAAATGAGAATCTTGATTGGTCAATTTTTTTCATGCCATCTTGGACTTTCCGAAAATCATCCATCATGTCTTTAAATGCAAATGGTTTAAATGCCAGTGGTCCAGGTGAGCGCCACACCTCTTGGGTCTCTTGTTCCAGTGGTCATCTCGTTTTGTTCAGTTGTGCCAGTGGCCAAGAATTCCATGTGAGTGATACAAGCCCCTTGGGTCTGTTGTTTGAATACATGTTCTTTTATTTGGATATAGGTGCTTTATATGGATGTGTACTTTATTTGGATCCATACTTTATATGAATTAGATTTGCACAATTATTTAATTATTCGATTAATCGCGATTATTCTTTCAAATATGATCGTGGACGATTACAAAATTAAATAATCAAATAATCGAAGATTTTCAATCTCAAAGATAGTGGTATTTCAAAATGTAAATAACGTAATCGCCTATTAGTAACCTGGGCAAGAGCTGTTCAATTTCGAAAGAAACATCTCTGAGAAAGGGGATGGGCTTATTTTAGGTATATTTCAAGAAAAACTGGAAATCCATTCTCAAATTCTTAAACTGAGAAACTACCACGAAATTTAACAATTTCCTGCTACAAAGTGTTGCCGCCATACGACTATGTTTAATGTACACCTCAAATACATTATCATGGAAGTGAAATTAATAAATGGGCCCACCTAAATATTGTGTATCCTTTAATTAAGACCATTTTTGCACATAAAAAATCAATCCAAGATGTAAGAAAATGTCGTGAAAAAATAAATCATGTGATAATATCAATCCTCTCAGGTTGAATCAAATTAAGAAGTATCAACAATTTTTAGAGCGAGTACTCGGGTACCCATTTGATAACAAAAAGGGTTATAGATCAATGCGATCTAACTTCCCTGTCTCAAACTCACATTAGCGTATGAGATCGAGTGAGAACATGTATTGCGCCTCAAATTGCAAGGTCACCAGGCAAATTTCGTCACACGTTTCATTTAGCTGTGGCTCATTTTATGTTGGTCGCTTACATTTAGGCTTGCACGATTTTTCGATTTAATCGTGAAGTTCGATTTATTTTTTAAATCGCGATTTTTACGATGTAATTGAAGAAAAATCGGAAGATCATCAAAAATTTCATGTTTGTTTAAAATCTGAAATGTGTACTTTTCCGTCGCATTTTATCAGTGACATGAGTACAATTATAATCGATTCACGCCTGTGTTCATTGCATTGCTTATATATCCCGCCGTGCCATGCACATGTCAAATAATTACTAATCGCAACACAAAGCGCTACGATAAACAATCTAACAGTAGCGAGGTAACACCTGTGTCATTGAGAAAACAAGCTAGTTACTACGTCGAATCGCCATATAATTTTCTTTCTTTCGTTGCAGACCCTGAGTCTGTTGTGAAATACCAAGTACATGTATACACTTAGGTGCAGAGTGTTAGGCAATAATCAGTGAACATACCATAATTCTTTTTAATTCTAAAGTTAGCCATTTCAGGCGGTGTAATAATTTTTCCTTTTTGATTCGGTTGTCATCTCTAATATAATTAAAGAAAATAAAGCAACAGCATTCCAGATTGTTGTATTTTGAACTGTGCGTTCTGTTGATTACTCTTAAATGTAAATTGTACATTCTGAAAGCAACTGTAAACTGCACTATAGGACGAGTTTACGCCGTACATGTAGCTATTCGAAGCTACCATCCTATGTATGTGGATTGCGCAGTATCTCATCGGGTACTAATAGTAGTGTCTTCGCGCTACTCGGGTAATGACCTAAACTTGTCCTACAAAGGGAGGCTATAAGCGGAAGCTGATACATCATGTGATTTTTTTTCCCCAAGGGCATTTTATGTAAAATTTTGATGAAATAAACGATGTTTATTAAACTATGTGCAATATTTAGGCAGTCCTAATTAATAATTTCACTCCCACGATGATGGGTATAAGGGATAGTAAGCATATGTAAGATGGTAAGAATTTGTCGCACAAAATTGCATTCTAATTTCGTGCAATTATTTTATCATTTATTTCAACTTTTTCTAGAAATTCCAAGTCCCAGTTTTCGCGACTTGTCATGTTACCACGGTTTATACTTTTGGGAATTTGGACCTACGATTTACCGTAATTTCTCGACTAAAGGCCACCCTCGAACCGTGGTATAAGACGCTGTTAAATTTAGAAAAAACATACCTTTAAAAATTCGAAAATTTGTATAAAAAATAACCATCACTCAGTGCTTTGTTTAATGCATGACTAAAAATTATCATGGTGGAAGAGAAATTATTAAATAGGACCACCTAAACATCGTGTATCTTCAATAAAGATTGTTTATTACATCAAAATCAATCTAATTTTGGCATAGAATGTCTCCTTGAAAACATAGAAACCGTGTGATAGAAACAGATTGTAATGGCTCTTTTGCGTTTGGAGGTGCTGTGTGATCTTATGCACTAACAGGAGTTGGTTATCTGACTCTTTTGTGATTGGAGGCGCTGTGTAATCTTATGCGCTAACGGGAGTTGGTTATCAAACGGGTATGGGAATATTCAGATGGTCACTAGTTGTAATGACTCTTTTGCGTTTGGAGGCGCTGTGTGATCTTATGCGCTAACGGGAGTTGGTTATCTGGCTCTTTTGTGATTGGAGGCGCTGTGTAATCTTATGCGCTAATGGGAGTTGGTTATCAAACGGGTACGGGAACATTCAGTTCCTATCGCGCAATGATGATATATAGCAATTTCCGAGTCCAGAATATTTAGATCCGAGTACTCGCTCTAATTAGAATAAAGATCTTTTGCGATTGGAGGTGAATCACGTGATTTATACACGTATCTTTTGTCGACGCCATTTTATGTCAAATTCTGGAATAATTTTGATGTAATAAGTGATATGTAAGAATAAGCAATATTTAGGCGCCCCAATTTAATAATTTCACTTCTGCTTGGTGTTTTTGGAGTATACATTAAACATAGTCGTCAGGCGGCACAAATTGTCTAGGGTAACATTTAGTTCAATTTCCGTGGTATAATCGGTGACTTTTTAAGAAAGATTTTGACCCAAAAATGTGCGGAAGGAATGTTCTCGATTATAGGACGCACCCCCCTTTCTAGTACATGTATTTTGACAAAAAAACTGTGTCCATTAGTCAAATTTTAACGGTAATCGAAAATCGCGATTTTTTTTACAAAGTCGATCGCGATGTTTCCATGCAAAAATCGTGCAAGCCTACTTACATTGGGTCCTCCCAGATTGCATCGGTATTGTGTTTGGAATTAGTACTCTAATTGTTTATAATTGCAGTTCTGAGCGCCTATTACAATCTGGCAATTAGAGGCGGTTTTAGTTGTCCGCAATACCAATTTTTGTTCTTTTAGCGTTAGCAATTCTCATTCGAAGTAAAATTTGTAGGTCTTCAGATATTATCTATACTAATGGTCGAACTAGTCGAAATATTTCCTTTGACATTGTTATTTGTGTTGAATAAAACTTTGTTAAAGTTCCCCCAGCGTAACCCACAATGACATGTATGATATAATCGAAAATCGCAATTATTTTTTCACAATGATCACGATTATGAAAGCTGAATAATCGTGGTAGCCTAATATGAATGTTTCCCTTATATATGGATGTGTACTTTATATGGATGTGTACTTTATATGGATGTGTACTTATTATGGACAAGTCCAGATGTCCTAGAAGGATTAAAACCAATTAATGGGATTACTTCTCGTCTGGCCCTGATTCACCTTTTATAATGATCTCAACCTTCAATCTGTTGACACCAGAATCAAACTGTGTCTTCGGGACACCTGATGGGCAACCTCACATGCGAATTTGTTGTGAAGACGGCTTGAGTAGCGATCCTAATAAGTTCCCCCTCATTTTTTGCTGTTTTAAGTTGCTGACATCAAAAGAGATGGATTTTACCAACAATGGCACTTAGGAATTGCTATCAGTGACCAGGACTCGATGACCCAGGAATTCATTTACTACTTAATGGACAAGTCAGACACAAATAATTTTTGCAGTACTCTTAAGAAATGTCCAGACCAAAAGAAGACTATTTAAAAAAAAAATCTAGCAAGCCAGTCATTCAAGTGGTTGGTTTTCAAAACTACTGTCTTGGCTGTAAATGGACAATTTTTATGAGAAAATATAACATTTTTTTAACCATATTTAACAACTAAGTCATTAACTAATATCCGATCATTGAAATCCAGCAGATGATTCTGAAAATGATTTGAGCAAAAGCAACACTACACATCAATAACTTCTTGTGCATTTGTACCGCAGCCAACCAATTTCATATAAATTGCCTAGTTGAAATTGGTTTAATTCTTTTTAGAAATTCAGTATGTAAAGTGGTTTAAAGATATACCAGTGATTACTTGGTGATTGATAGAATCCTAAGGGGATTTTAAAATTAGTCTGGTTCACAGTGTCTCGGCGATTCTAGCATTTGATTTTAGGACGTGTCATTAGCTTACACATACTCACAGAAATACACTACAGATCATGTTTAGGAAAACATGTCAGTTGCGTTGATGGCGGGTTAACCTGTACCACTCATATGAGCCAAAAATTACTTCTACTGTGGTCTTGGGAAACGTCCATTTGCAGACCAAGAGAAGACTATATTTATCACTGGAATAACTGGCTCGATAGCCGAGCCAGTCATTCCAGTGCTTATTTTTCAAAAATAGTCTTTTTGGTCTGGAAATGAAATTTTCTTGAACAAATTCAAGTGTAAAAGGGTTAAATGGCACTAACAGTTTGTTCCTAAATATCTATAGAAATATATGTGTGTATCTAGCTCTGCCTTCCATTAATCACATTCCGCTTCTCCCTGGGCATTGATATTGACCTCCTTGTTGGGCGCCTTTTAATAAAAATGGAGGGATCCGATCTGCCACTTGAGTATCTGACGTCATAATCAAATACATTGCAATCAAAGCAACTTAGCTGTCACGAAAATTGAAACGTCTATCATGTGTATGATCACATCTTTGATAAATTTGCCATTTAATTGCCATAGGTAGCAACAGCCCTCCAGTCAAGTTAATTTGCCATGTTTTATTTTGTCCAATTTTTAGAAATGTCTAAAAAATCTCCGAAACTGCTTATGGGGTCGATTCAAAACTCATGAAACATCATCTACGGCAAAAGCTGAACCACGTTCATTCAAGAGAACTTTATTGACCAAATGTTTGGCAGCCATATTGGATGGCCTAGTTTTCACGAAAATAATTTGTACTCCAGAACCGCTGAATGGATCAGGCTGATATTTGGAGATATGATTAAGGACTAAACGCCATTAAAGTTTGTTAAATTTGTAGCGTGTTTGGCGGCCTTATTCAATTTTTTTATTTGATGGGTTTTGAAGCTGAACTTGGTTTTATGTAGATTTTTGGGTCTTGTAATTTCAAATTTGCCATTTTTTAACCGGCCGAATAAACGATTTTGGTGGTCACCAAAATCTCCCATACTAAGGCCATCTATAAAAAAGATTTTGTTTCCTGCAAACTGGGTGTAGAAAAAAGATTTCAGTAGGGAGGGAGGAAATTAATTTTTTTATATTAATTTATTTTATAGAGGTCATAAATATTTGGTTTCCAGATATTTGACCAGATATCAATTAAATATGGTTGTAATTGCCAAATTTGTTGTTTTTCATGTCACAATTAGCAAACTGGATTCACATTGCATACAAATGGCATTAAAACATTGTAATTTGTATAGTTTGACAAATGTATACATGTTTTAACATTTATGCTGGGTAGAAAAAAAAAATTATTTTATTCCCGGCCGGGTGAAAACAAAGAAAAATTTCACCCATGAGGTTTACAGGAAACGAAACTATTTTTTATTTTTGCCTAAAGCAGTAGGAATTTAAAATGTCAGCTCTCAAGAACTACGAGGACAATTTGAATTATATTTGGCAGAAAGAATCCGTAGGGCATAGAGATACAGTTTTGTTCAAACAAAGCTGGTCTGCCAATTTGGCTGGCAGCCATCTTGTTTTTAGGGTAATCTGTCCATCCTTTTGCTGGCCACGTGTGTCCATGCATTTGAGGGTACTTGCTAATGAAACATCGTGGATATGTTGATCTTACCTTTATGGAAAATTTATTATTATTGGTGTCAAAATGTCATCGGTCAAGGGCACTATTGCTATAAGTAGCATTTCTATTTGTGATAGATGATAACTCATCTTACTAATGCTCCACTAGGTCGATCTGCATGCTATTGGTTATTTGCATTGCTTACATACCTGTTGACCAAAAGGACGGTCACCACAGCATACGCTCATTTTTCCAACAGTTATTTTGCCCCAAACTTTGTGTGGCCAATGGGGAGGGGTTCGTTTGTAAGATCAAAGCATTTGTAAGATCAAAGGTCATGGTTACTGACCATTTCTAAAATAGACTACATGTATTTGTTTCTAACTATCTAATAATTCTACTTTGATGTTTGGTCTATTGCTTCCTTTCAATGCTGTCACCCAAGGGAGATATTTTGGTGTTAAATGGCCATCAAGTTCACTATTTCTAAACATAGTTTCCATTTCCACCATTGAAGGGTTCTTTCTGCAAGAGTGTTTTTGATGATGCCTCACTCTGGCATTGTTGTGCCAGGTGGCATAGATGATGAGTTGGGTGATTTGAGGGATTGATGGACTATATATCATTTAGTTGATGAAAAGTATTATTTAGCTGTATGCCAGGGTTAATCTCTAGATATGCTGAATATTTTGAAAACAATTTGTCTGAAAGTTGTTGGTGGCTTAGCCACCAACAACTTTCAGTCAGATTGTTTTCACAATATTTGGTGGGTCCAGAGGTATTGCCCATTGAAATTATTGTCTGACGGCTTGCGGCAGTCAGACAATTATGGCGTAAACTGTTGAAGTTGAAATATTTTTAGTTTGAGCTGCTAAAGTTGTGATATAGGTAGCTTTGTTTTTACTTTTTTGGACTTCATTTTAACCGGCCAACCGAAAAACATACTTATCCTAGTTGTGAGCCGCAACCAAAAAGTTAAAAATTCTAATCAAGAATTTAATGGTGAATTTTATTACTTAATAATATGAAGCCAAAACTTGTCAACTTAATTGATCGGTCTGTCCATCAATTATCTAAGTTATTAGGCATGTACATATAGTTGTCATATTTTAATTCCTATAGTTGTTATTACACCACAAAAACAACTATACCGTTCAATCACTACTTGCTAAATCAACTACTATGCATTTAGACACCAGAATAAGATTTTTATGCTTGCTTGCATACCTCCATATGCCTGTTCCATTTCAATATATACCCTCAACCAGGCTACTGGTAGGGTACACCCCCAGCATATGGCCTGATAGAGACTGGCCCCAGTCTATACTCTCTCCTTGGTGACGCTTGTCGCTAAGCATGCCCGCGCATGCGCATTGGAGCCCAAATAGCAAACAGATTCACTTTTCAAATATTCTGCATGCAGTACAGTCTGCAAATATTCCAGCTTAAGTTTTATAGCTTTGAGCCGAGTTCAGCTTATGTATTTGATAGTTCTTCTGTCCAGGATTATGCCTAACACGAATTCTATCCTCCCTAAGTTATGTTTATTGAGTATTTTGTGGTTTTTATACTCGTTATGAATGTGTTACCGGTTTTTGTGATAATAATCCATTTTCGTGGTAGTCACTCATGCCTAAGCCATCATCATCATTTGTTAACCCTCAATTACTCTTCCATTACATTCATTTATGTCTAACATATTTTAGTGCATTCCGTTTTATATCCCTAAGAAATTTGAAGTCTTGTAGTTCGTTTTCATTAGGGATATTTGAATTTGAAAATTCCCGGCTTTTCTAAGCATTCGTCTGTTTGCTTTATCTCAGACTCAATATTTTAGAGAAGTTCTTTTAAGTTTTTCGAAGCTGCATGCTTCATTCTCTATTTTTATTTTCATTTTTAGGAGTCTGTTAAATCAGTTGAGATGGGGAAGTGCACGTCGACTAAGTGCGATCGGGTCCACTCCATGGAGTATGGAGGCCATGTTTGCCTAAAATGTACTACGCGTACTCCTTTAACGATGTACGTTATATGCAAAGGATTGTCGTCGACCGTTTCTAAAACATTTTTCAAGAATATTTTGCCAAGTCCACATTGCCCACTGATCGCTCCCCCTCCATTGCTTCCAAGTCTAAAGCTGTGTCTTTTGCTAGTACTTCTGTATCTTCCACACCAGCAACGGGGGGGGGGGCTCTTCTAATTCTGATGGTGTTTTAGCTCTTTTTGCACGATTTGAGTCTTTTGCGACCGTCTTGATTAAGTCTAGATGAGCGGATTTCATCAGCCATTCGCATGGCTAGGATTCACCCGAGTCGGATGAGAAGCAGAACCAAGCCAACTTCCCTCATGTCCAGGCAAGAGATTCAGTCTCTGAAACCGAAGTCTAAAGACTCGGAAGAAAAAGCCCATAAAGATGGTTTCGAGTAAGTCATCAGGCAAAAGTCTTGAGGAGGGGCATTACCCTCAAGCGGTGGTGTTGGCGATGGAAGTCCCTGATTCAAGTGCCTATGCCAATGTCAAGTTTTCCGTAATTCCGGTTGCCAGAAATGTTAAGAGATCGCCTGTTCCTATCTTAGTGCAGTCAGGAAGTTCGGTAACTTCCGGTTTGTCAAGCACTTCCGATTTGTGCTTAGTAGATTCGGGTCTCCAGGACTCGGGGCTACTTCTGGTTTCTGTTTCCGGTTCTTCTTCCGCTTCCGGTTTGTTATCCGGGTCCTCAGAATCCTGTTTATTTTTCGACTTCTAGTAGGATTTTATCCTCTTCCGTTTCCACTTCCAGTATTAGTACTTTCGGTTCTAGTGGCTCTTCCGGTCCTGCCGGATATCTGGGTCCTCGGGACCTGATTAATTTTCCGACTTCCGATAGGTGCACTTCCGTTTCCGTTTCGGATCCCGGTGTTATATCGTCCGCTTCGGGTTTGAGGGGAGCTCTTCCGGGTCTTCATGATCCGGCTAAGCATCCGGTTTCCGCTTCTGGTTCTGATGAGACTTCCTGTTTGGTCAGTTATTAGGGTCTGCAAGATCTGGTTATGGCCTTATCCCAGCACCATCTTCCGGTTTCCGGTTCTCCTTCCGGGATTAGATTTTGTGCATCCGGTCAAGAGTTTCCTGGGCTTACAGGTTCCTCTTCTAGCCGGTCAATTTTTTTGGATTTGCATTTGTTTAATAAGTCAGGTTTCTGTCGATAGAAATTTGGTTAGTTCCGGGTATTCTTCTCATCTTAGGGATAGTTCTGACTCGTATTATTTTCATGATCATTTGGTTCAGGATTTTGGATGTTCTCAGTCTCCTTCCCCATTAGTTAATGTTGATGCGTCTTCAGGTCCCTTTGCATCCTCTTTTCGTGATGTAGTTTCAGGTTCTTCTTCTGATGCGAGGCACCCTTTTTCTCATTCTTCTCAAGTTCAGGGACATAGGAATTTTCCTTCTTCTTCCTCTTCTCGTTTGGTTAAATTTTTCCTCCAGCCATATTTCTAATTCTTCTCTTTTTCAGTCCTCATCTATCCCTCCTCTTCTGGGGTTTTCCCACCTTCTTTCTGCTATCAATTCTTTCCCAGGATCTTCGGATCCTGTTCACTCTTCCTCTTCTTCTGTTCATCTTAATTCTTCTTTTCCTCCTTCATCCTCTTCTACTTCTTACGCCTTTGATCATCTTGACCCTATAGTTTCTGTTGTGCTTTCCCCTGAGTTAGATTTTCAAATTGTTGATTCAGGTCTGGATTTTTCCTTGTTTTCCATAGTTAGGGGCCCTTCCCTTGATCGTTCTTTCATGTCGGCTTCATTTTCCATTCTATCTAGGTTTTCGGCTAGTGGTCTGGTTCAATTTCCCTTGTCGTCTGGTCAGCAGAGTGATGTTGACCCCATTTGGGACCTTACTCTCCTCTCTTCTAGAACTCTTGATTTTCGTCTCTTGTGACTCTTCTCATCAATCTTCTTCTAATCGTTCTTCTGTTTCTTCAATTCCCAAATCAGTCAGTGCCAGGGATCTGAAGAGGTTTTGTCCTGTCAGGGCCTCTTCAGAGGACTGGTCCTTGGCTCATAGGTGGATTGCTACTAGTCTTTCTCTTCCTCTCAAGGATGAATTCTCTATAGACCCTCCTTTTTTTCGGTCTGCTCTTTCATCCTCTGACTCCTCCTCATTGTCTCCTCAGGTTCTCCCATTTGATAATTTGGTATTTGACGTGTTAGACTTATATGTGAATGATGTTCATTCTAAGGACTTTTCTCTTACTCCCAAATTCGATCCTCCTGTTCAGATTCCCAAGGACAATTATCTGCGAGTTGCCTCCCCTCAATCAGTCAATGGTCCTGCCTGGGAAGTTCTTTCCTCTAATTTAAAGGATTCTGCAAAAGTTGAGGCCTCTTCGGATGTTTTTAAATGGGAGTCGGTGTATAGGTCACAGCTCAAGTCGGCAAATTTTCTTGCTTTACTTTCAGAGGCAGTTCTTAAGTCGCAGGAGAGAGGTGAGCAGGTTCCTGCGGAGGTTTTTCGCACTATGGCCAATATTTCGAGAGGTTCTCTTAATTCTGTCTGTAGATCATTAGGTTTTATTACTTCGAAGAGAAGGTCTAGGAAGCTTGTAGAGGTTAATATTTCGAGTAATCTCAAGAGTAGTCTCATCTCAGCTCCTCCTTTCAGCCTGGATATTTTTGGTCAGTCTTCCTGTAGCCTTGTTCGATCAGAGGCTGAGCGTCTGAGATCTTCTAGGGATCTTCAGGCTCAGATCTCTGTTTCTAGATCCTCAGTGAAAAGACTTCCTTTGTTAAGAGCCCCAATTCCTCTCCCAGGAGGAAGAGTCTTAGGCCAGACGAGTTTGGTGCGTATCCTTCCAGAATAGTTACAAACTCTAACAGATCTTCTTTCAATTTCCAAGATTGATCCGCGGAGGAGGATCGTTTCAAGTCTATCTCCTCCTACCGTTCTAGATCCCAGGTTCGGCAGCCCCCTGCTCTTAGGGCAAGCTTATTTTCGTAGACCTAGTTCAAGGTCCAGAGGTCAGTCGTCTTTAAGAGAGTTTGAAGGTGTGGCCACCACCCGGGTAGGTCCAGCTCTGTATCCTCTTCCAGTCTTCCTTTCCTCTTCTTGTGCATTCGGATCCGTCAGTCCAGTGCCTTCTGCCCAGCTTGCCAGTAAGGGGGGGGGGGAGGGTGGCGCCAGTCTGTTCTGGGAGACTTGGCATATCCTCGTTCAGGACTCCTGGCTTGTAAATCAGATTCGCTGGGGGGTATGCACCTTCTTGGATCCTTCATCATCCTCCTCCTCTGTCTATTATTCCCAAGTGGACACCAGTTCCTTCCAGTCCGGAGAAGTTGGTGGCCTTAGAAGAGGAGTTGGAGTACATGATCGTCAAGGAGGCCATAGAAGAGCTTCCCCTTTGGAGTGTAGACCCGGGCTACTACTCAACCATTTTCTTAGTTTCGAAGAAAACAGGAGGCTGGCATCCTATCATCAATTTGAAGAAGTTAAACCTCCTTATTTTAACCCCAAATTTCAAAATGGAGACCATGTCCCAGATCATCGCCAGCCTAGATCCAGGCATGTGGACTTCCTCCATAGATCTAAAGGATGCTTACTTCCATGTGTTTATCCACCCATCTTTCCGAAAGTTCATGATGTTCGCCTACAAGGATGGCACTTTCGAGCCATGCCCTTCGGCCTGACCACGGCCCCTTTTCTCTTCACTCGTCTAATTTCAGCCGTGGCAGGAACCGTCGTTCTATCCATCATGTTTATATAGACAATTGGTTAATAAAAGCGGTCTTCCTCAATTCTTTCAGAAGTCATTTCAGAGGTTTGCAGTCTGGCATGCAGCCTAGGTTGGATTTTAAATCTAAAAAAATCAAGTCTAGTTCCCTCTCAAGTCTTCACGCATCTAGGCGTTTCTTTCAATTTGGCTCAGGGCCTAGTCTTCCTTCAGATCCAAGAGTAGAGACTATTTCGTTGGCAATCAGAGTAAGATTCTTCCCCAGGGTGATAGGTTTGATGGTCAGCATTGAGAATGTCATTCCTTGGACGGCGCCGATGAGAAGAGCCTTTCAAATGTACTTGATGTCCCTTTGGAAGGAGTCAATTCACTCCATTTATCATCAGATTCCCATAAGAGATCACTTAATTCCCCATCTCGATTTTTGGAAAGATCGTTCTCTGCTTCGGAGGGGTGTCCCTCTGGTCAAGTCTTCCCCTCAGGTGATTATCTTCACAGACGCTTCCCAGGGGGGATGGGGAGCGGTCTGGGACTCCCTGTCGGTCTCTGGTCTTTGGTCTCTGAAGGAGTCGACAGCTCACATCAACATCTTGGAATTGTAGGTTGTCAAGAAGGCTCGCCTATCATGGTCGGATCGAGTAAAGGGCTTCAAAGTCTCGATTCGATCGAACAATTCGACGGTGGTTTCTTACATCAACAGACAGGGGGAAACGAGATCCTCCCTCCTTTGTATGGAGGTTTGGAACCTTCTGTTGGGGTGCCGCAAGAATCAGATGTTTCTAGTGTCCACTCATGTCCCAGGCAGTCTGAATTTTCTACCGGACCAGCTGTCACATCCCAGCAAATTCGCCCACACAGAGTAGCAGTTAAAGAGGTCAGTTGCTAGAGCGATTTTCAAGCTTATGGATCATCCCCACGTAGATCTGTTTGCGACCTGTCTGAATGCCCAGATCGCCTCATTCATGTCTCCTTTTCCGGA
The DNA here is from genome assembly GCA_034401795.1 of Chaetoderma sp. LZ-2023a. Taxonomy (NCBI): domain Eukaryota; kingdom Metazoa; phylum Mollusca; class Caudofoveata; order Chaetodermatida; family Chaetodermatidae; genus Chaetoderma; species Chaetoderma sp. LZ-2023a. Next base: position 167,027,527 of record CM067369.1, on the reverse strand, counting down.
CAGTCAGGCGCTGGCAGTGGACTGTCTCAGTCCTGGACAGGAATGTTCGCTTATGCGTTCCATCCAACGATTCTGATTACTTTGGTTTTGAAGAAGGTCATGGATCAGTTCTGCAAAATTCTTCTGATAGCTCCCTTTTGGCCAAAGCGGATCTGGTTCATAGTCCTCGATCTCCTGATAGACTTCTCTCGTCTCGTTGCAGTTTCCCCAGATCTCTCTCAAGTAACGGGCACGTGTTTTCATCCAAACCCAGAAATCTTTAGTCTGTGTGTTTGGAGGATATCAAGCCTCACATCCTGAGATCAAAGTTTCTTCAAGATCTCAGGAAATTAGTGATTCTGCCAGGAGGGAGTGGACCCGTCGAATTTACAAGGGTCGACTTAAAATTTGTGGCGAATGGTGTTCAGAACATGGTCTTTTGCCCGATTCTGTTTCTATTCCCCAGGTGTTAGATTTTTTATCCTATCTTTGATTCTTTACAGTTATCTGCTAACGCAGTCAAGGGTTATAGATTTTCTTTGGCTTCTTCACTTCCTTGTCTTTTGAATGCTGGTGTCAAGGATACGAAGATTCTTCATGGTTTTATCAGAGGATTGGGCAATATTCGTCCTTCAGTAGCTAAGCCTTTGCCTTCCTGGAATTTGGCCTTGGTTCTTCAGGTTTTGGCAGGCCACCATTTTGAACCTATTGCTTCTATTAGTATAAAACTTTTAACTCTTTAAGATTGTTTTTCTTGTTGCATCTGCTTCTGCTAGAAGACGTTCAGAAATTCATGCTCTTTCCGCCAAAAGAGATAGATTTATCATATCTGGGGACGGTTTAGTTTTATATCTCAGAAGGGATTTTTTATTGAAGACACAGTCTAACTGTTTCCCAGCCAAGCCGATCATTTTAAAATCGTTATCTTCCTTTTCACCATCTGGCAAATTTTGGTGCCCTGTCAGGGCATTAAAGGTTTACAAGCGCCGAACTGATTTTAAAAGGTCTGATCCGTACACGGAGGAGGTAGCCAGACCAGTCTCTACGGCCAGATGGATTTGTGAGACCATCAAACTTTGTTAAGAGATTGCTTCTCCTGAACAAGTTAATCTATCCCATGTTAGGGGAATGGCTTCCTCTTTCGCTCTTTTCGCTGGCTCTTCTTTAGACGAGGTCATGCAGGTCACAGGCTGGAAATCTGAGTACTTTTGCTTCCCTTTATTTAAAGGATCAGAGTGCAGCGGCCTCCTTTTTTCGTAATATTACGATTTTAACTAAAAAAAATGAAGACCATTTACCAAGCACATCCCGCCATTTTCGTTAAGACTGCGTCTGTGAGAAATGGTAAGAGTTTTCTTTGGTTTTATTTATTTCTTTAAGTTTAAAATTTTCCTTGTTTGATAATCACTGTGTGTTTGATTAAGATGCACTATTATGTTATGTTATTAACATTTGGATATGATTTGTTTAATTTTTATCCTTGTTTAACGATTCTCAAATCTCCACCCACCAGTGTTTTTAAGTGGGGCACTGACCAAATCCACGGGTTTAGCAAGTAGTGATTGAACGGTATAGATGGTTTTGTGGTGTAATAACAACCCCCAACAGACACACACACCCCCCCCCCCCTTGCGGGTTGGTCTGTAGTTTTATTAACCACTATAAAACATACTTACCATTCAATCACTACGACCAGGTCTCAACCACCGCGCATGGGAATGATTTGAGAATCTGTTTGTAATATTTAGCACTTAAATTTAGAAAAGTGAATCTGTTTCCTATTTTGGCTCCAATGCGCATGCGTTGGCATGCTTAGTGACAGGCATCACCAAGGAGTGAGTACAGACTGGTTCCAGTCTCTGTCGGGCCATATGCTAGGGGTGTACCCTACCAGTAGCCTGGTTGAGAGTATATATTGAAATGGAATAGGCATATGGAGGTATGTAAGCAAGCATAAAAATCTTATTCCGGTGGCTAAATGCAGAGTAGTTGATTTAGCAAGTAGTGATTGAACGGTAAGTATGTTTTATAGTGGTTAATAAAACTACAGACCAACCCGCAAGGGGGGTCTGTTGGCGGATTTCTTCTCTGTTCATTGTCTTTATGTTATATGATTTACAATACTTTACAACTTGTCATTTACTATTTTTATTTAAGCAGAGTGAGAAACCGGAAGTAAAACAGAAATGGGCATCACGTCTCCTGGCCAAACTTCGCAAGGACATCACGCAAGAATGTCGGGAAGATTTTGTCCTCAGTATTACGGGCAAGCGACCGCCTGTCTGTATTCTCAGTAATCCTGACCAGAAGGGAAAGATTCGGAGAATTGACTGTCTACGACAAGCGGATAAGGTGTGGCGGCTTGACCTTGTTATGGTCATTCTCTTCAAAGCGATTCCATTAGAAAGCACTGATGGTGAACGACTCGAAAAATCTCCGGACTGTATGCATCCAAATATCTGTGTAAATCCACATCATATGAGTGTTACTGTGAGAGAACTCGACCTTTACTTGGCAAATTTTATACATAGTTATGGTAAGTACTAAATCTTATAACTTGAAATTCAAATTTTAAAATTCAATTCAAGATTAATGAGCATACACCCTCTCACTGTATGTCAATGTTCTCGAGTCCAATTCATATCTGACATTCTTTCCTAGAGATTTGAAGTTTTGACATACAAAAACTACCATTTTCATACCCCATCAAGACTGGAGGTTTCATTACTACTGTCTACGGAAGAGTTAACTGAGACAAATACCTGCCTCCAAATGCTCTTTAAAGGTAATCCAACGGCTAATTCACCTTTCCAGAGTATCCATCCATCATCTCACCTTTTATGACATCATAATCAGCTCAGCGCATTTATGATGACGTCACAATCATTACATCACAAAGGGTTCCATATAGACCAAATCATCAAATCTCAGAGTCTGACACTTTGTATGAATTGTATGTCTTTGTAATTCTTTTCTATTTAATAAACATACTGTTGAATATTTTGAAACTAATTTGACTGGGCGCTGCTGCTGCCTTAGGCAGCAACAGCACCCAATCCAATTAGCGTTAAAATATTCAACAGCTTAGCTGTGTAGTCTTTTGGAAATTAATAGTCAGCGTGTTGATATCGATCGATCCAAACATGAGCGAGGTGTGGGTGGAGCTTAACTAGAGATGGGCAGGGCATAGCTAAAACCGGAAAAGTCCATTGGGTACTGTCTAACTATATAGTTATCCATCCAGCATTCATTTCAGCATTGGCAGTGCTTAAACAAACTAACTGACTATGATTTGAGAATCAAACTTGACCCTAGATGCAGGCATTCTGACTATCCATGAGAGCTTCTATGAACTAAAACGTATGATTTTGGGGCAGTATTCACGAAGAGTACTTAAGGTATGAAAAATGCATAAATATACTGAACCAAAAAAGTTTAGCAATTCTGATAAAAAAACTAAATAAAAATAATTTTGTAAAAAGGATTTCATTCGAAAATATTACTTAATTGGTGGGCCAATTTCCAATTGAAAAACAGTTCATTGTCGCCCTAATGTCATCATCGCGCCTCTTACATGGCATCATTCAGCATAGGGTCTAGGCAGAAAAATGTTCTAGAGGTGTCAATAGCGGGTGTGACCTCCGCGCGCATTGATGACTGCCGTACACCAGCAGCGAGTCTTCCCATTGCTTCATAGCGGTGATTTTCGGATAACCCTGGGCGGCAGCCCATGTTAGCCGGTGTAAACTTTATTAACGTTTTCAGTTCATGTTGGTTACCTGTTTTGGAATGTGGTGTCATTTTACTTTCACGACCTGCAAATTTTGACCAGTGCATATAAAATTCATTTTCACGTGCAATAAGCACACCAGCGTGAAAAACAAGAAATGATTTTGATTTGATTACAGAGAGCGAGGTATTGTGTAGAAGAAAATTACCTGCAAATTTGATTACAATAGGGCGCATAGTTTTAATACAGTAAGCACAAATTTGAAATTGCTAAACTTTTTTGCCACAGTATATAACGCAAATCAAAAACCCGCCTTATTAAAGTTTGTATTCCCATACCTTAGGTGAATAGTTAGCCGCCTCTTGTGAATACGACGTCGTCAAGGCTTCTAAATTAATAGGTGCAAGCAGTTAGGGCGGGTGTGTAACTTAGTCACTTTTTTTTAATACAGCCCCTGGTATCTTGCCATCTTGGATCTACCATAGCACTTCACATCATTATCACTCGTTATATATAGACATTATTATTACGTCATGATACTTATTTATATATGTGTGTGTATTTTTACGGCATATCGTTGCATGATGATGCAATAAATGTTATAAATTGTGGATAAGTTCACCTGACCTGAAGGGCCAAGTGAGTTTATGCCATGGCGGTCATCCGTCATTAGTCTGTCCTTCCGTCATCCATCCATCAAATCACTTCTTCTCCTTAACGATTTGATAGATTTCTAACAAATTTGTCTGGAAGGATTCTATGCGCATAGGCTCCAGAACCTCCATTCAGAATTTTGATTAGTCTATTTTTGGGGTGAAAATCTGAGATTTTGTGAAAAATTTACCGGAAATTGTCAAATTGTTTCTTACCATTTTGACTGATTGCAACTAAATTTAGCTGAAAGGATCCTATGGTTATCGGCTCTGGAACCTCCATTAAGAAATTGGTTTGTCAATTCTTTCGTTGAAAATCTTAGACTTTATTACATATTTACCAGAAATTGTCAAACTGATTCTTCTCCTTAGCATTTTGACTGTTTTCAACCAAATTGGGCTGAGAGGATTCTAGGGCCAAGTTTGACTCCTAACTATAGTTAGCTATAGCTAACTAGATTCCCAGTCGAACTTCAAAAAGTTAACTAGCTAGCCAACTATAGTCGACCGAGCACCCGAGCTCAGTTCAGATGGTTAGTGCGATAGTTGCGTAAATTTCAAAATAGCGGACATCAATCGCTTGCCACGAATAAATGCATATAAAAGTGTTATTTTTTCCCTATGTTATTTAGTTTCGTTGAAGTTATGCTTTCCCATCATATGTCAATGGTCACAAGCCCCTATTATTTCCGTCTTTATGTCATATGGACGCTTTTTGACATCTTAGTGGACAAATATAACCCATTTTCGTAGGCCATGACACCAGACGACAGAAAGGATTAATGGAGACTGGTACCTGGCTCCAAATTTTCTGCAATAGTATTTTAATGGGGAACCGGGTACCAACGAACTATAGTTAACTATTTAGCATTTGCCTGGGCATAGGAACATGTTCAGTAAACCAGCAAGCTGACTAGTTAGCGAGTTGACCTTGACCTAGGTGATAGGCTCTAGAACCTCCATTCATAATTTTGATTCATCAAATTTGAGGGTGAAAATATTATATTTTAGGAACAGTTTACCAGAAATTGTCAAATCCTTAACAGCTTGACGGATTTCAACCAAATTTTGCTAAAATAATCATATTGTGGTAGACTCTATCTAGAACATCCATTGAGAATTTTGCTTTGTCAATTTTTTGGGTTTACTGGAAATCTAAAATCACTGACCCGATTTCAACGAAAATTATCCTAAAGGAGAATTTTGAATGGTCAGTTTTGTTTTTGGTGGTCTTCTTGGATTTTCCAAAAATTATCCATCATATCGACTGAAATACAAATTGTTCAAATGCTAATGCTCCAGGTGAGTGTTACAGGCCTCTTGTTCTATTTGACCATTTAATGGTCATACCTGCCAAAATCAGCCTCTGCAATCAGTGCAGTGGTTATGAGCAATGTCCCTTTGCGGGCCCAGAGAAGACTATCTTTGAAAATTTACAACTGGAATGACTGTCTCGATAACCGAGCCAGTCATTCCAGTGGTAAATTTTCAAAAATATTCTCTTGGCCTGCAATTGGACATTCAATAAGGAAATATTTAGATTTTCTTTTAAAAAATCTGACCATTAAAGGTTTAATATGTGGCTGAGTTGCGACCCGTAAGGTTAATATTTGTTAAAATATGGATTCCTTCGGCAGGACTAGGTAATTTTGAGTAGATTGAGTCATTGCATTCGATGCTTGATGAAGGAACCCAGTTTTAGCTATGCTCCACCTATCTGTAGCTAAGTGCCACCCACGCTTCGCCGGTGTTGGGATCGATCGATCCCTGTACCCTCTGAATCTCAATTTCCAGAAAACTATATAGGTAAGCTGTTGAATATTTTGAAACTAAATTGACTTGGTGGTGTTGCTGCCTATGGCAACATTAGCGCCCAGTCAAATTAGTTTCAAAATGATCATCAGAATATTTATTAAATAGTAAAGACATAGAATAAATAATTTTTAATAGGCATATCGGGTCTGTGGAGATAAAATGGTTAAGCATATATCCAACTAACATTAAACACCAAAAAGAAAAAGTTGTACTATTAGTTTATGTTTAAAGTTTGACAGTTCTCTTGAATTATTCTATTTTTATTTCAAACTAGTATTGACCTGTCACTTAAATTACATTTTTATTCCAGTAGAACTGCAACAGGATTTTGCTAATGTAACATTGATCTAGTTGCGTGTCCTCTTCATTATCTGACAACATCTGTTGCATACGCTATGTTTGAATCACTTCCAATATGTTTTTAATCTTGTTCATTCTGAATACTTAGGATCATACTTTAAGTGAGCTAAATGTGAAACATGCTGAATATTTTGAGAATAATTTGATTGAAAGTTGTTGCTGATAAAAGCATTAATCACTTTCTGTTAAATTATCTAAATAAGATGTAGTGGATATATACTGCATGGATACTTACAAGTTGTTGTCAACACCATACACATGTAGATAGGATGGAATGGGTTTACTATCAAATGTGGAGGTGTCTTGTAATCCTCTGTATTCTGTGGAGGAGTTAACTGAATATATAGGCCTCAAGTAGGTGCTAATTTTGTCATGCATGATATTCCCTTCAAATTTTGTAAACTTACATTTCACTCTATTTAATTCTTTTTTTATATCTCGATAAAGTAAATTCCGAGATGATGTTAAAGGTCTAAATTTTGACATTCGGTTAGTCAAATTAAGAATTTAATAAAATTATCGAAACAGAGACAGACACCTTTCACCGACAAATGCCTGAAAAAATATATACTTCATGATATCAAACATGTGTTGAATATTTTGGAATTAATTTGACTGGAATCTGTTGCTTCAACGGCAGTCATGTCTTCCAGTCAAATTAATTTTAAAATATTCAACAGTTTTCCTGTATGGTAGCTTTGAAAATGAGATGTGGAATTCATTGGCACTGATCATTTTGTTCCAGCTAATTACCTGCTGTCAAATTTGTGAAAAATATTCAGCATGCATCAACAAAATCTGAAATCAGGTTTCCTGAAATTCGGAAGGAAAATACTTGATGGAGAAGTAGAATCTTTAACATCCAGGTGTGTGTTGATTATATTTTATTGACAAGAGTCACTGACCAGGCACACTTTGAATACAGAAGACAGGGGCATTATGCAGAGGTCTGAGATCTTACATAACATGCTTCTAGGATAAAACATTTAAAGATTAACTTCTTTGATCTTGAGGCCTGCTATCAACATTGCAACAGCATAGAGGACAGTTGTTGGATATTTTGAAAATAATTTGACTGAAGTCTGTTGCTACTTTAGGTACCAATAGCTTCCAGCCCAATTAAATTCATTGTATCATATGATTCCTTGCAGAGTTTGTTGTATATGTATCTGGTATTTAGAGTACAAAGCGTTACTAGTTTAAAAGTGCTATTCACAAAGCCAACTACATCATATGAGAAGATAGAAACTGATGTCTTGTCCACTCAGTTCATTGTTTACAATCACATATGAGTCTATATCTTGATGATATGTATTATGTAGATATTTGATCTTATTTGACTGTATTTGACCAAATATGCCAAATACGGAGAGCAAATACAAATAAAAAATATAGTGTTTTGTAAAACAGCAATTACAAATACAAATAATTAGAGTATTTAACCCTTACCACTCTGATGTCAATATTCTATCTTTTACTGTGTCAATGGCAAAGAAACTGATGTACATTTCTCAACAATTTTGGTGGGTGATGTTGCTGTCTACGACAGCACCATCTTCCACCAAATTTGTTGAAAAATGAAAATGAACACCAGTTCATCTTTTAATTTATTTTGAAAGTTTAAAATTTTGACATCAGAGTGGTAAGAATTAAATGCAAAGAGGTATTTGACCCCAGGCCTGACTGGAATCCTCCGTTGTTAGATCCTCATATTTTATCCAAATATTTGAATATTCATAACACGGGTGTGAAACACATCCTTGAATACATTAGCTTACATGTACATGCATTGGTTTCAAGATTCCCATACTTGGAGTTAACAATGGAAAGTCTTCATTCAGTTCATGCGCAGAGTTTAATTCTGAGCTAATTAGCATTTGGCACAACTACATGTAATTATCCATGAACAGCCATTCAATAATTTGTCTGCCCAGTCCTCCCACTCACAGACATATTACATTACACAGTCAAAGCTCTTCTCCTGAGCATACAGTTAACCCGTGGTAACTGTGTGTCATCCATCCGTCCATCCGCCTGTCAACTTTTGTTCCTTCTAAACCATGGCAAATTTTAACTAAATTTGCCTGGAAGGATCCTGTGGAGCTCTAGAACGTGTATTGAGATTTTTTATTGATCAACGGTTTTTTTAATAAAAATGTACCGGTATCAAAACACATCTCTTTAGCTTCTTAACAGATTTCAGCCAAATTTGGCTTGAAGCATTCTGTGGGGGTAGGCTCTAGAAATTCTATTCAAATTTTTTATTGATAAATCTTTTGGGTGAAAATTTTAGATTTTGTAAAGAAATTTTGTGGAAAGTGTCAAAATGCATCTTCTCCTTAGCGTCTTGATGAATTTCAACTAAATTTGCCTGGAAGGATCTTATGGATGTAGGGGCTAGCACTTTTACTCAGATTTTTGATTGGTCAATTTTTTTAGGTGAAAATCTTAGACATTGTAAACGATTTACTGGAAGGTGTCGAAATGGATCTCCTCCTTAGCTTTTTGACAGATTTCAACTAAACTTGGGTGTTAGGATCCTATAGTGGTAGGCTCTAGAACATCTATTGAGAATTTTGATTGGTGAATTTTTGTGTGAAAATCGTGGATTTTATATCAAATGTAACAGTAATTGTCAAAATGCATCTCGTCTTCAGCTTCTTGACAGATTTTAACCAAATTTGGCTGTGTGGATCCTATGGAGGTAGGCTCTAGAACTTCTCACGAGACTTGATTGGTCAATGCTTTTGGTGATTTTGCAAAAAGTTTACCGGAAAGTAACAAAAGCCATCTGCTGCTCAACTACCAGGTGGATTTCAACCATATTTGGCTAGAAGGACACTATCGTGCTCAGCTCCAGAAGCTATATTCAGAATTTTTATTGGTCAATTTTTAGGTCGAATATCTTAGATTTTATGAAAGATTTACAGGAAATTGTTAAAACACATCTCCTTAACCACTTGATGGCTTTCAACCTAATTTAGCTGGAAGGTGTCTATGCTGGTAGGCTTCACCAGAACTTATATTCAGAATTATTTTGGGGGTGGGGGGTGGGTGGTGGAAATCTTAGGTTTTATGAAAAACTTACAGCAAGGCTTAGCTGCTTGATTTCAGCCGAATTTGGATAGAAGGATCCTATCTTGGTAGGCTCTAGAACATCTATTCAAAATTTTGCTTGGTCAATTTTTTGTTGAATTTAATCTTATATTTTATGAAAAATTGTCAAAGCTCATCTCCTTAACCGCTTTTTGGATCTTAACCAAATTTGGCCAGGAGGATCTTATGATGGTAGCTTCTAGAAATTCTATTTAAAATTAGATTTTTGGTGCCCACCTTGGATTTACTAAAAAATTTCCCAAATTATTTAAGATGCTACTCCTTAATCAATAGGCCAATTTCTATAAAACTTGAGTTGAACGATCCTATGGTGGTACGGGTCAACATATCAAATGAGAATTGTGCTTGGTCAATTTGTTTGGTGTTTGGTTGCTGGTGGGTAGGTTGTTAGTGTGGAGGGGGCGGGGGTGTTGCGTGTTGGGAATCGTAGGTTTTCTGAAGATTATCCATTATGTCTATTTAAAGGAAAATGGTTCAAATGCTAATGGTCCCTTGAAACTAATTTTACTTGATGCCTTTTTAGCTCGACTTTACGAAGTAAAACGAGCTATTGCGATACCCTGCATGCACGTTATGCGGTGGCGGCAGCGGTGACGTTGTCATCATTGTGTTTAGCTCAACCTTTTTGTTTATATCTCATGTTTGGTTAAACATACTGGACGCAAAAACAATGATGTTGGCTCGAAAGGTCAAAGGTCAAGGTCACTGATACACATGTTGACCATCTCATTCCCTCCATCAACTTTTGTTTAAAAATGCTGCTCCTCATTAACTGTGTGGCGTATTTCAACCAAATTTTGCTGGAAGGACTCTATGGGGGTAGGCTTCAAAACGTGCATACAAATTTGGCTTGGTTAAGTTTTTTTAGCCTAACTGGCCTGAAAGGCCAAGTGAGCTTATGCCATGGCGAGAGTCCGTCCATCCGTCTGTCAACTTTTCCTTTAAACGACTTCTTCTCAAGAAACACGGGGCCAATTTCAATTATATTTGTCAGGAAGCATCCTTAGCGCATAGGGATCCAAGTTTTTTCAAATAAACCCGATCGATCAACTTGGCCGGCGGCCATCTTGGATTTAGGCCTTTAAAATCTCCGAAACTGCTGAGGGGATTGATGCAAATCTCATGAAATATGATCTAGGGCAAGAGCTGAACCAAGTTTGTTCAAGGGAACTAGATTGGTCAAATGATTCGGCGGCCATCTTGGTTGTCCTAGTTGTAGCGAAAATGACTTCTCCAGAGCCGCTGAAGGGATCGGGCCGAAATTTGGCAGATATGATTAGGGCCTAAGGGCCATTAAAGTCTGTTCAAGAGAAGATGATCCGTCAAAAAACATGGCCGCCGTGGGCCAATCAAAATATAGCATGTTTGGTGGCCATATTGGATTTTTTTATTTGAGGGATTTTGAGGCCGAAATTGGTTTTGTATGTGTTTTTGTGGTATTCTGAGTTCAGATTTGAAATTTTCAAAACTGTCAGATAAATGGTTTGGTGGCCACCTTGTGGATAAAGAGCATTCTAGTTGAAATGCCTATGGGCCAGGTGAGCGATACAGGCCCCTTGGGCCTCTTGTTCAAGTTTGTTGATGAAAACTAAGATCTTTTGAAAAATTTACTGGAACCCCGGCTGATTTCAACGTACTTTGGCTGGAAGGATCCTATTGGGGTAGTCTTCAGGACTTGTGTACACAATTTTGATTGGTCCATTTTTTGGTGAAAACCTTAGATTTTATGAAAAATTTACAGGAAATTGTCAAAACACTAACCATGATTAACCGGTTGACAGGTTTCAATCCAGTTGGCTGGACAGACCCCCTATCGTGGTAGAGTCCAGATTACTGTTCATAATCTTAATGGGTCGATTTTGTTTGTGAAAATCAAATTTTATGAAAGATATACCGGAAATTGTAAAAATGCATCTCCTCCATAACCAATTGGTGGGTTTTATCAAAATTTGGCTGGAAGGATTCTATAGTGGTAGACTCTAGAACTACTATTCAGATGTTTGGTTGGTAAATTTTTTTGTTGACCATTTGGATTTTATTTGCATTTTCCAGAACCATTGAAAATGCTACTCCTTAATTAGTGGCCCGATTTCAACGAAACTTGGGCGGAATGACCTTATCACGGTAGGCTTCATATCAAAGAACAATTTAGAGTGGTCAAATTCTTTGGTGGCCATTTTTGATTTTTCGAACATTTACCATTATGTCTAGCAGTATTTAAATCAGCTGAGCTTTACAGGCCCATGGGCCTCTTGTTGATAAGGGGATTGATAAGCCTTCTATATCTTTTTTATGATTAAAGTTAAGCTTCAGACATGTAGTTCATTGCAAAATCGTAAAGTCGAACTTCATGGTTCTTTACAACCACGTTTTTGGTTTGAAAATATGCCATTTGTTTGGCGGTGTCTCTGACAGGGGCTCTTTTACTGATGCAGTTTTCCTGCAGTAAGATTAAAGAAAACAACCCATTTTATCAAAGCTATTTTTAGCCAGCTCGACCATTAACACTTTAACACTCAAGTCGGCCAAAAACGATCTGCAGGGGTCTTGAGAAATGTCATTTTGTAGAACAAGATTATTTTTGAAAATTTTGGTAGACATTTTAACCCTTTATCCTTCAAATTTGTTCAATAAGAAATTGTCCATTTGCGTACTAAGAAAAGATTATTTTTGAAAATCTATCACTGGAATGATTGGCTCGGTTATTGAGCCAGTCATTCCAGCGCTAAATTTACAAAAAATAATCTTTTGGTCTTCAAACGGGTTAGTTCCGAAGACCACCGCAGAAGCCCTTATTGGCCAGCTTGAGTTTTAATCCTTTAACATTCATAACAGCCAAAAATGCCGTCTGCAGTTGTCTTGAGAAATTTCCATTTGCAGACCAAGAGAAGACTATTTTTGAAAATTTACCAATGGAATGACTGGCTCAATAACTGGATAAAATGGACAATTTCTATGTGAAATTTTCGTGAACAAATTCGAGGGATAAAGGGCTTAAACTGGCTTAAAGCTCGGACACATTCCTAAATTTTTCAATCCTATAAAAACCAACATAAATACATCGTTAATTTTAAGACAAACTGATCAAATATATTACGTCTATAATAACATGAATGAAAATAATTTTTCCATAAGGATCCATGTAATTTATACCAACATCTTGTAAAGGGATTTTTATGCACTCATTCCCATTAATTGAATATTATGTAATATGCATTATATACACCATGGCCGTAATTCTTTAGAATGATTAACCCTTTTACCATATCTCAATTTCAAGGCAAACATACAGGAAAACTGTGGAATATTTTGAAATTAATTGGACTGGAAGCTGTTGCTGCATTAGGCAGCAATGGCTTCCAGTCAAATTGATTTCAAAATAATCAACAGAATAAATTTTATGCGTAAATAATTTACTTTTTCAGGGATTTGCCGGTGAAAGGGTTAACCCGTTAATAATGTTTCAATTTCCCTCATGGGAAATTTTTGAAAATTTCTCATTGAAATGACTGGCTCGGTTATCGTGTGCCTAAGCCCCGATCCTCCTAACTGATGACTGCCGTGCTTAGCACCATGACTTGACATCTCATCATCCTGTCAATTACCATTTAACGCTTATTGAGAATGCTCTGAAACATAAGAATTTGCTTCTGGCGAGAACGCGGTTTCTGCGGAATATTTTGTGTCTTTGAGCTGTATACCTACCTCCAGTCTTGTTCTGCTGTGATGGTTTGGTATACACATGACTGAAGACGGCAAACAGTTCCGTTTTCTATGATTGCCAATTTGAACATACCTTGGATGTCTCCAGTTAGCAGTTCCCATGAACGAAGCATACCAATATTATAAACCGGTTAAAGGGTATATATGTCAAGGAAGGTAACTCTTTCCATTTATAAAAAGCCACTATTGAAAAATGAAAAACCTGCCTTTTTTCACTAAGGTATCTCTGGACACTGCAATAAGGATCAACTTTTGAAAGTCACAGCCTGAAATTTACACAGACACAAATTTATTAGCATCTCAATCAGGGCTGGGGTCACATACATTTGATTATGACATCATATACTTGAGTTGACAGGTCGGATACCTCCAGCTGATTATCCTTTATTATGTTGTATGAAGAATGTTCCTGGTCTAGCCATTAAATCCAGAGTTGTTATTACACCACAAAAACATCCATTACCGTTCAATCACTACTTGCTAAATCAATTATCTGCATTTAACTACCAGAATAAGATTTTTATGCTTGCATACACTCCTTCCCATGTCTATTCCTATAAATATGGACCCTCAACCAGGCTACTGGTTAGGTCCATCTCCAGTATATTAACTGATATAGACTGGCACCAGTCTGTACTCACTCCATAGTGACGCCTGTCACTAAGCGTGCTTGCGCATGCACACTGGAGCCCAAATAGGAAACAGATTCACTTTTCAATTATTCTGCAAGCAGAACAACTGCACAAATATTATCAGAAAGTTTTTATAGCTTTGCGCTGTGTCATCTTACTATTGAAGGACTTCCTCACGCTAAGATATGCTTACTATGAAGTCTATCCTCCCAAAATTATGTTTTTGGAAGTATTTAGTGGTTATATTGAACTTTATAACTATGGATATAAATGTTGCCACTTTTCGTGGGTTTCGTTTTCGTGGTAACAACTTTAATATGCCTAAGTCATCATCATATAAAAACACTATTACTCCAGTGGGCCCTTAATCACCTTCAGTTAAAAGAAAAAATAGTGCTGTACAAGGAATTACATTTATTTCCCTATGATAGAAAACAATCTTGAATTTGAACTTTTCCGGCCTTTCTTTGAACGGCGTTAGCATGTTTCTAGACTCCTTTTATCGAAATTCTAAGCTGTATGCTTTCGTAATCTTTTTTCATTTTTTAAGAGTTTTAATGACCGATAAATCAAGTGCACATCCTCAATCTGTGAACGAGTTCACTCTGTGGAGTATGGAGGACATTTCTGTTTTTAAGTGCACTACGTGTACCCCCACATCGATGTGCGGGTTTTGCATAGAGTGGTCTGCGTTCGTATTTAAGTTTCTTTAAGGATTATTCATCTTTACAGCGCTGCCCTATGCTCGTCCTTCCCCTTTCTCCGTTGCTAGTAGACAAAATCTGTCTTTTGCAATATTCTAATATGTCTAATCCAGCAGCAACGGAGCGGGGGGGGTTGCTTCTTCGGCGAATTTGGAAGCAGTGATAGCTTTAATTGCGAGATTTGAATCCTTCGCTGAAGTTTTGACTAAATCTTTAGACGAAAGAATGTCTTCTGCCATCATGGAGGCCAAGAAACAGGAAGTTTCTTCTGATTCCGACGATAGCCCGAGGGCTAGCAGGCGCTCCCGCAAATGGGGGAAACCGATTCCTCTAACGTCAATGCAAGTAATCAGGTCTCCTAAACAAAGTCTAGAGCGACTAAGCTCTCGAAGGTGGGCTCGTGCACTTCACTGGGTCAAACCCACATTAGTCTTGAGGGTGATAGGCAAAACCTCAAGCAGTGGTGGCGGAGGCGGAAGCTAATGTCCAAAGGCCTTATGCTAATGCCAAAATTTTCGGTCATACCGGTCGTCAAGATTCTTCATAGGTCGCCTATAGCCATAGTCCGCAATCTAGTTTTGCTAGTTCTTCCGGTTCCTTTGGGGTGGATTCGGGTCCTCGGGACTCGTGTTTACTTCCGTTTTCTGGTGCTACTTCCGTTCCGACCATTTCTGGTATGTCTTCCGGTTTTGCAGGACATCCGGGTCTTCAAGATCCAGTTCTTACTTCCGTTCCGACCGTTTCTGGTATGACTAATTAGCTCTTCCGACTTCCGCTTCCAGTTGGGACGTACTTCCGGTCTAGTGAATAAATTAAGAATAAAGAGCAAATAATTAGAGCAAATAAGCTCTTGATGGTGGTCTCGAGCAGGTCACCAGGTCAAACCCACGTGAGTCTTGAGGTTGTGAATAAGAAGAAAAGGCATGACCTTCAAGCAGTGGTGGCGGCGGCGGAAGCCCCCGTCTTTAACATATATGCCAATGTCAATGTCTTAGATCAGTTGTAATGGATTCACGTCCTCAGGACAGGGGTTACCTCCGTTTCCGGATCTACCTCCGTTCTTTTCGTATCTGGTCTGACTTCCGGTTTGCGTATTTCCGGTTCCTATGCTTGTTCTGGTTTTTTAATGTACATCCGGGTTCAGTTTCCGGTTGTCTTCTTCCGTTTTGCGCATTTCCGTTTCCTATTTTTACACTTCCGGATTCATACATCCGGGGATAGGGTCATTACCGGTTTTCATGGTGTTCTATGATTAACTTCCGGTTCTGTCTTCCTTTTTTGGATTTCTTGTGATAGCTCTTACTGAGATTCCAGGATTGTCTTTCCTAGGATCTAGTCATCATTTTGTCGAAGAGGTAGTCTTATTTCAGTAAGTGCTTTTAAAATCAGAATGTTTAATTGCTGAAAATATTAATTCCGAGACATTGCCAGTCTTGAAGACTCTCTTGGAATTATAGATATTCAGCATTTATTCTTTTATCAGTGAAACATTTCAACGTAATTAAAGACTTCCGACTGGTTGCCGGATGGGTTTTTTGTTTCTGTCGATAAGTCAGTCTGTATTCTACGCATTATCGCTAGATGTCGCAATTAAAATTAATTTTTAATTTCATCCAACTTTAGATGGCCAGTTGTCTTCGGGCCATTCAGCCTTTTTTCGCGTTCTTTTTTCCTCTTATGTAGGCGGGTCCTCTTATGTCGGCAGGTTGACATATTTATTTTAACCAAGGGAATTAATTTCTTGAAGAAAATTCCTGTTTCTAGCGTAATTCTTAGTCTAATTCTGACAGGCGCTGAAAGGAATAGATTCAGTAGTGGATTCATAGGGAAGAGAATGACTCTAAGATTAATGATTACAAGAGCAATAAAACGCTGAGAATAGAGAAATAAGATTAGGGTGAAGGAAGAAGGAATAAAAGCCGAGTTTTCTCTTCTGCGTTGTCAGTCATAGTTTAGGTGAGTCTTTTTGCTTAGATTTTATATCGCCTCTGTTTTACAGTGTTTTGTTTCGTGATTCATCCCATAGTGTTTAATCATAACCAAGTATTAGTGTTTTGTGTATTTAACATCCAGCTGTTCCTGGGATTCATTATCATTCTATCAATCATTCCTTTTATTAGCATATCAAACTCAATGACATCCGTCTTTACAAGATGATAATATTGGTTCTAAGTCTTTAATAATAATATAATTAGTAAAGATAAGTATAGGTCTCTTCCTTCATCCTCTGCCCCTTCTTCTAAAGTTTTCTTCTAGTCATGTCCTCCTTCCTCTCTCTCTCTCTCTCTCTGTCTTCCTTCCTTTTTCCATCCTCTGGGGTTTTCCCGTATTTCATCTTCTATCAATCCTCTCCAGGGATCTTCTCGTCCTGTTCTTTCCTCTTCATCTTCCCTTTCTTCTTAATTCCTCTCTTCCTCTTCTTCATCTTTTGATCATCTTGATCTGATTGTTTCTGTCGTTCTCTCTTTTGAGCTTGAGTTTCTAATTGTTGATTAAGGTCTGGTTTTCTCATTGTTTTCTGTTTTTAGGGATTCGTCCCTTGTTCGTTCTTTCATGTCAGCTTTTTTCTCTATTCTTTCCATGTCCTCTGGCCAGGATGTATCTGTTCACATTCATTCTGATCAATCTTTTTCATTTTCTGATTCTTTACAGTTTTCTTCTCTTCTAGCTTCCAAGAGGCCTTGCTCTCCTGTTTCCATTTAAACTGTTGATTCTATGGCCTCTGGTGACTCTTCTCATCTTTTTTCTTCTCCATCTCCTAATCCTTCTTCTTATTCTTCTATTCCCTAGTCGGTCAGGGCTGAGGAGATTTTGTCCAGTCAGGGTCTTCGGATGACTGGTCCCTGGCTCACTGGTGGATTGCTTAGACTCTTTCTCTTCCTTTTAAGAACGAGTTTTCTATAGACCTTCCTTCTTTTGTGTGGGCTCTTTCCTCTTCTAATTCTTCTTTCTTGTCTCCTCTGGTCCTTTCAATTGACAATTTGGTCATTACCATGTTAGTTTTCTTTGTGAATTATGTTAATTCTAAGGAATTTATACATACATGAGCGTTCAGCCTAGGGTAGGTTTTCCTACCTTGTCATTAAATCTTAGTAAAATGATCTCTATTCACTCTGAAACATTCAAATCTGCATTAATTTTAATTTAACAAGGGGTTATGTCATGATTAAATCTCATGATTCTTACTCCCAAGTCAAGATGGAGACCATCTCCCAGATCATTTCCAGGCTAGATCAGGGTATGTGGTCGTTTCCATCGACCAAAATGACGCCTTCTTTCATGTTTTCAGTTACCCTTCCTTCAGAAAATTCCTGAGATTTGCTTACTAAGATCGAGTTTGGCAGTTTCGTGCCATGCCTTTTGGCCTGACCACGGATCCTTTTCTTTTTCTTGCATAGTCTCAGCCGTGGCAGAAATTTTCACCGTCATTCTATCCATCACCATGTTTATATAGACGATTGGTTAATAAAGTAAGTCTTCTTCAATTCTCTCAGGATTTCTTCCAGAGGTTTGCAGTCTGGTATGCAACCAAGGGTGGATTTTAAATCTAAAGAAATCAAGCCTAGGTCCCTCTCAAATCTTCATGCATCTAGGCGTTTCTTTCGATCTGGCCCAGGGTCTAGTCTTCCCCTCAGATCCAAGAATAGAGGCTTTATCAGTGGCAATGGAAATCCTGTCTTCTTCTTCCATGGTCTGAGCAAGATTTCTGCTAAGAGTGATAGGGTTGATGGTCAGCGTAGAGAATGTTATTCCATGGGTGGCGCTGATGAGACCCTTCCAAATGTATTTAATGTCCCCTTGGAAGCAGTCGGTTCACTCTATTTACCATCAGATTCCCATCAGAGAACACTTGATTCCTCTTCTAGATTTTTGGAAAGACCGTTCTCTGCTTCTGATGGGTGTTCCACGGGTAATGTCCTCCCTTCAGGCGATTATCTTCACAGACGTTTCTCAGGAGGGATGGGGAGCGGTCTGGGTCTCCCTGTCGGTTTCCGATCTTTGGTCCCTGGCGGAGTCGACAGCTCATATCAACATTCTGGAATTGTGTGCTGTCAAGAAGGCTCTCCTTTCATGGTCAGATCTTGCGATAGGTCTCAAAGTCTCGATTCGGTCGGACAATTCGACAGTGGTCTCTTATATCAACAGGCAGGGGGGGTACAAGGTCATCCCTCCTTTGTCTAGAAGTGTGGAACCTCTTATGGTGTCGCAAGAATCAGATTCTTCTAGTGTCTTCTCATGTCCCAGGCAGTCTGAATTTTCTTGCGGACCAACTGTCACGTCCCAGCAAATTCGCCCACACAGAGTGGCAGTTAAAGAGGTCGGTTGTCAAAGCGATTTTCAGTCTTATGGATCGTCCTCTGGTAGATCTGTTTGCAACATCTCTGAATGCTCAGATCTCCTCTTACATGTCTCTTTTTCCGGAGAGTCAAGCCCTGGCGGTGGATGCCCTGTCTCAGTCCTGGACAGGAATGTTCATCTATGCGTACCCTCCAACGATTTTGATTCCGTTAGTGACTTAGTGTTGAAGAATGTCAAAGAACAAATATGCGAGATTCTTTTATAGCTCCTTTTTGGCCAAAGAGGATTTGGTTTGTAGACCGTCTAGATCTCCTGGTAGACTTCCCTCGTCTTCTTCCATTCTCCCAGGATCTTCTGTCTCAAGTAAGATGTCTTTGTCCTCATCCAAACTCAGAAATTTTCAGTCTGTGTGTTTGGAGAATATCGAAACTAAAGTCTACGAGAGAGTCGAACCGTAGAGTTTACAAGTGTCGACTTAAAATTTTTGGAGAATGGTGTTCAGACCAAGGTCTCGTGCCCGATTCTGTTTCTATTCCCCAAGTATTAGACTTTTTAACATCTCTCTTTGATTCCTTACATTTATCAGCTAATTCGGTTAGGGGATATAGATTTTCTGTGACATCTTCTCTTCCTTGCCTTCTGTATGCCGATGTCAAGGACACTAAGACCTTTAATAGTTTTTATTAGAGGTCTAGGCAATATTCGTCCTCCGATAGATAAGCCTTTACCTTCATGGAACTTGGCTTTGGTTCTTCAAGTGCTGGCAGGCCGTCATTTTGAGCCTCTTTCCTCTATTAATATTAACGGCCTCTGCTAGAAGGAGTTCAGAATTCATGCTTTTTCTGCTGAAAGGGGGAGATTTATAGTTTCAGGAGACGGTTTAGTTTTAATCCCAGAAGGGATTTTTTTTTTAAAACAGTCTAACCGGTTTCCTGCTAATCCGATCATTTAAAAATCATTATCGTCTATTTCGCCTTCCGATTAACTCTGGTGTCTTGTTAGGGCATTAAGAATGTACAAAAAGTGAACTGATTTCAAAAGATTTGATCCGTCCCTTTTATGGTTTTCTTATGCGGAAGAGTTTACTTAGCCGGTCTCAAAGTTTACACTATCCTGATGGATTTGGGAGATGATTAAGCTTTTACGAGATTGCTTGTCCGGAACAAATTAATCTCTCGCATATTAAAGCTCATGATGTTAGAGGAATGGCTTCCTCTTTTGCACTTTTTGCCAGTTCGTATTTAGATGAAGTCGTACAGGTTGCAGGATGAAAATCTGAATCCTCTTTTACAACCTTTTATCTGAAAGATCAGAGTGCAGCAGCCTCCTTCTTTCGTAATATTACGATTTTAACCAAACTAGCTGAAGACCATTTACCAAGCACATCTCTCCATTTTCGTTAAGACTGGGCGTCTGTAAGAAATGGTGAGAGTTTATTTTGGGTTTTATTTATCTCTAAGTTCAAGTTTTCCTTATTTGATAATCACGGTGTGATTGATTTAAATGCACTATTATGTTATGTTATTAACATTTGGATAAGATTGGTTTGATTTTTATCCTTGTTTGTTGATTCTCAAACGCCTCCCACCTAATGTTTTAAGTGGGGCACTGACCAAATCTACGGGTTTAGCAAGTAGTGATTGAACGGTAATGGATGTTTTTGTGGTGTAATAACAACACACCCCCCCCCACAGACTACCCTTGCGGGGTGGTCTGTTGTTTTATTAACCACTATAAAACATACTTACCGTTCAATCACTACGACCCGGCCTCAGCCACCCCGTATGGAATTGATTTGAGAATTTGCCTATAATATTTGGCACTTAGATTCAGAAAAGTGAATCTGTTTCCTATTTGGGCTCCAGTGCGCATGCTCAAGCGCGCTTAGTGACAGGTGTCACTATGGAGTGAGTACAGACTGGTGCCAGTCTATATCAGTTAATATACTGGAGATGGACCTAACCAGTAGCCTGGTTGAGGGTCCATATTTATAGGAATAGGCATGGGGAGGAGTGTATGCAAGCATAAAAATCCTATTCTGCTAGCTAAATGCAGATAATTGATTTAGCAAGTAGTGATTGAACGGTAAGTATGTTTTTATAGTGGTTAATAAAACGTAGATCCATTTTCTCTAATTCCTTACACCAATAAATTTCCTGTGTCTCAATCTCGGGGCAAACAAACAACAGAGCTGTTGAATATATTTTAATTAATATGCCTGGAAGCCATTGCTGTAATAGGCAGCAGCTGATTCCAGCCATATTAATTTCAAAATATTCAACATATGTTATACTTCGTAAAGAATTCCTTTTGTCAAGGATTTGTTGTTGAAAGCGATTAAAATTGAACGCTGAGTCAAAAATTGTAGACGTTCAATACATTCCCATATATATAATCAAAATGCTATGGTGAATTTCAAATTAAATTATGGTCTAGTGAAATGTCCATTTACAGGCCAAGATAATACAATTTAAAAAAATGTACAACTGGAATGACTGGCTCGATAACCGAGCCAGTCATTCCAGTGATAAATTGTCAAAAATTGTATTCTCTTGACCTGTAAATGGATGTTGAATAGGCATATATTTAAATTTTCTTGACCAAATTTGGCCATTAAAGGGTTCAGAGTACTCTTCAGAATATTTGAAAAAAAATCAAATCATAAAATCAAGCTGAAGTATGTGGGATTACACTATTTCTTATGACTTAAAGGTGCATATTCAAAGCAAAATTACTGAAAATAAAATTGTTTAAATTATGCACTTTTAGAGGCTTAAACTGTGAGCCTATATATGTGATGAAGCAAAATAAATCTTAACATATTATGATTTCATTCCATATAAATTAATATAATTTTTTTAAGCTGCGAGATTGAAATAGAGGCACAGGCCTCTATTTCATTTTCTCAACTTAAAATTTTTTATTAATTTATATGGAATGAAATCATCATATGTTAAGATTTATTTTGTTTCGTTACATATATACACATAATTAAACCCATAAAAGAATACAATTTTAACAATTTTATTTTCAAGCATTGTGTTGTGAATATGCACCTTTAATAATTGATATTACAATTTATTACAAAATTACCAAAATAGAAATCACAAAAATCTCCGATTCTCAGAGCCAAATAACATGTTGTAAGAGCACATATTTTCTCATCATATTTTGCTACGACGCTGATTATAGGCACGCCAGACAGCACAAGACATCGGCAGACTAAAACACTTAGTCAAATCTTGTTAATTCTGTAAGAGTTTGAAAGCCGCACATTCTGCAGCTGCTGAAATACTGACAATGTATAAAGAGGTGTTGTTGACACATGTGACCTTGTTCTATTGTGGATGATGATTGGAGGATGTGGTGTTGATGAATGGCATCAATTGTATGAATAGTTTTCACATTCTTTCTTTTTTTTTAAAACCCTTTAACAGTCATATCAGCCAAAAAATGGCTTTTGCAGTGGTCTTGAGAAAGGTCCATTTGCAGACCAAGAGAAGAGTATTTTTTTTAATTTACCACTGGAATGACTGGCTCGATAACTGAGCCAGTCATTCCAGTGATAAATGTTCAAAAATAATCTTGGTCTGCAAATGGACATTTTCTATGAGAAAATTTAAATTTTCTTGAATTAATTTGAGTGTGATAGGATTAACATGTTCATCCCCCCCCCACCCCACCCAAATCCAATATTAATCCTTTAACACTCATATCAGCCAAAAACGGCTTCTGCAGTGGTTTTGAGAAATGCCCATTTGCAGACCAAGAGAAAAGTATTTTTGAAAACTTACCACTGGAATGACTGGCTCGATAAAATAGCCAGTCATTCCAGAGGGTAAATTTTTAAAAATAGTCTCTTGGTCTGCAAACGGATATTTTCTATGAGAAAATTTAATCTTCTTGAGCAAATTTGAGGGTTAAGGGGTTAAAACATTACCACACTGATGTCTTCTATCTGTTCCTGTGCCAATAGCAAAGAAACTGGTGTACATTTTTCAACAATCTTGGTGGATGATCTAGACAGCAACATCTTCCACCAAATTTGTTGAAGAATGAACACCAGTTAATCATTTCATTCAATTTAAAAATTAAAAATTTTGACATCAGAGCGGTGTTAGGGTTAACAGCTGCTGAATATTTTGAAAACTATGACCTACAGTTCCTGCTGCTTAAGACATCTCAACAGCTTTTAGTCATATTGTATTCAAAATATTCATTATACTGTAATATTTTACTATGATGTTCAAAAAGTAAATACTATATAATGAGCAGCAATATTAAGGCTGACTTAGATATGAAAAAGTCTCTTTTTAAGCACATCATGTATAGTCATTTCTGGAAATTCTTTCGAAAAATGTATCACGCTAACCGAGCCTGTCCTTCTAATGGTGAATTTTTTAAAGGAGTCTTCTCTTAGCTGACAAACGGATATTCCAATAAGAGGCTGGTGTTGGCATATACATGTAAGCAAAGTCACGCTGTGTGTTAACATCATCAATTCATCATAACATGAAGATCTGTGTATAATATTCAATATCTCGCCCAAATTCAAATTGAACTATAATCAGTCAAAGGTCATGTTTTATGTGTCTTGTGTAACCTTAAGTTACATCGACTGTTTATTTTAAGATGTAAGAACAGAGATTTCCAGTGCTGTAACTTAGCATTTTGAGGTGAATGCCATCAGAGCAGGATACTAGTTAAAACTGAGTACCCTGACATTCAAATGAAGGAATCCAGTTTCAGTTATGCCACGCCCATCTCTAGCTAAGCTCCACCCATGCTCGTGTTGGGATCGATCGATCCCTACACTACCTGAATCTCAATTTTCAAGAAAACTATACAAGTAAGCTGTTGAATATTTCGAAACTAATTTGAATGGGTGCTGTTGCTGAACAGTGCCCAATCAAATTAGTTTCAAAATATGTAACAGAATGTTTATTAAATAGTAAAGAAATACAATTCACACAGCTTGACGGTCTATTAAGCGTTTATGACTGACATAATCATGACATAATTGATTATGACATCAGTCTACAGGTGATGTAGTTGAGTATGACGCCATATGATTGACTGAGAGACTGGATTTCTCTATGGACCCCCCCACACACACACACACCCCATCATTCCACTGTCTTGCAGACACAGAAAAAGTAGCCTGCCTCATAACGAGGGTAGGTGACTGATGAGAGCTGCTGCATGACTGTGGCAATTTTCACATGTGTTTGCATGATGGCATAGGCTAATTTACAGCACTGGACGACATAATACTGGAAATATAAATAACATGTTTCCTGGTTAAATGTACAAACATAATTTCTAACATCCTATGTGATGTTTGCCCTTTAAGCGGTGTTATTTTGTCTTATTCATGTATATTTTATCCGTCTGAGTCTACAGCGGAGTTCACTCATTATTAGCTCATTGTTTACTAGTATATATGTGTTTGTATATGTACCAGGATGTGCATTTGAGAACATAGACAATTACCATAAGGATTCATTCAGTAGACAAATCTATTACTGTCACAAAATTAAAAATAGCCACTGAACTTTGAGGCCCAATCTCTCCATTGGGCACAGATCCAGTCTAGTTATTGCTGTGTTGTGAGTTTGAATGGCCGCAACTGACTGTCGGGCGGAGTTCCCCCCCCCCCCTCCCCCGCTGAATTTCTTCTGACTACATTTTCCATGGGGAATGTTTTGTAAACAAGTTGACTGAAAGGTGTTGTGGGATTATTGCCCATTCAACTTATTTTCTGGTGTATTTGTTGCCACCAGAGAGTTAGTTTATTTAACAAAGTTCCAATCTCCTTATCCAATATTAATTGTAACAATTCTATCGCTCGTAAGTGGTTTAACCCTTTATTTCTTGAATTTGTTCAAGAAATTTTTAATTTCCTCATATAAGATGTAAATTTGCAGAGCATGAGAAATATACCACTGGTTATCGAGCCAGTCATTCCAGTGGTAAATTTTCAAAAATAGTCTTCACTTGCTCCACAAATGAACCTTTCTCAAGACCACTAAATAAGCCATTTTTGACTGATATGACGGTTAACCCTTAGCACACTGATGTCAATATTCTATTTTTTACAGTGTCTATAGCAAAGAAACTGGTGTACACTTTCCAACAATTTTGGTGGAAGATGTTGCTGTCTACGACAGCACCATCTTCCACCAAATTTGTTGAGAAATAAACACCAGTTCATCTTTTACTTTGGTTTGAAATTTTAAAATTTTGACATCAAAGTGGTAAGGGTTAAAGCTTGTAAAGATCTTGTTTTGACTTCTATTTTTGCCAAATAAAATTACCTTTATTTGATTCGAAACTTCATAGTTCTTGACAGACATTGGCGCCTAAAGCTACTGAAATTAGCTAATCAAGAAATGTTAATAACAATTAAGTTAACCTTACTAGATCTGACCTTTTTGTTTATAGGAAGCTCTATTTGAAAATGTATGTAGGATGGAAAAAAATAGCTTCAGTATTTTTATGTTCCCCGAAAATCAGGGGAGCATATAGTTGCCGCTTTGTCTGTCTGTTCATTCATTTGTCCATCCCTCCATTAGCCCTCTACAAGATTGTCCTGGGAATAGTTTCAAGACTTTTTCACACATATTAATTAAACTTGATATGTGGATGGATCTTAGAGAGAAGGTGTGTAGTGTAGGAAAAGTAAGTCACCATGACCTATTTCTTACCTACTTTTCATGTTTCAATGAACATTACCAAAGATTTTTGTCCAGGCTTTAGTTTCAAGAGCTTTTGGTATACGGGAACTAAACTTGATATGTCGATGCATCTTAGGGAGGAGGTGTGTAGTGTATGAAAAGTAGGTCTCTGTGACCTAGTTTTAACCTTTTCAATGTTCATTGAACATTACCGAGAATTTTTGGCAGGGCTGTAGTTTCAAGAGTTTTTTGTATACAGCAACAAAATTTTGATATGTGGATGTATCTTAGGGAGGAGGTGTGCAGTGATGTTGAAAAATTAAGATAGGAGGCTTTGTAAAACAAAACATAGATTGGTATTGCCTAAAGGCTGGTATGATGATGTCTGCTGCATGAATGATTGATTCATGTTTACAATAGCCATCGAGGAGATACAATACAGCTAAAAAATAAGTTACAATGTTTCCAAAAACAAAAAGATTGTAAGTTAGTACAAGTTTGAACACGATGTAAGAAATGTTCTGTTTAATATGTTGAAGATAATTAATTGGTAGTGTGGCGATGTCTTCCAATCCAATTATGTTCAAAATATCCACCCGAGTACATTTTATTTTAGAAACATGTTAATATTTCTGAGCTGTATTATAGGAACAAAGAACTCCGCACAAATGCTGTCAGTGTGGTCACCCAGGCGAAAAAACATGTTAAAACCTGGTATACCATGGTTGTGGGACCATGGTATATCATGGCAGCCCACGGTACGATAATTGGCACCGCGGCAGACCATGGTACCATGAAATACCATGTACCCGCTACCAAAGTATACCATGGTCAACCAAGATATAGTTAATATTTAAATAAATGGTTAGTGGCCAGAGCATTTTGTAATAAAGTGAAGATCTGTGCCAGGCTGTAGAGTCTACAAGATTGTAAGAATGGCCATGAGCTATGGTATTAGTCATGAAGATATAAAATATTGACCAATCTTTCTGTATATAAAAGACTATAAAAATGGTGGCATGGTTGGCCTACATTGGAATTTCTTGAACAGAGATCAAATTTAGTGTTTATTCTTATGTCTCTATGGATATGGCACTTACTGTTCAAATGTCATTTAATGATGATTACATAATTTGTGTGTAATAGTAGTGAAAACTCTTTAATTACAAATCCACAATTAAAGAGTTACCTCCCTTATATGTCAACCATGATAGAACATGGTTGACCATGGTCAAATAATTTTTTCCATGGTCAAAGGAATTAGATTTAACAATGGTCAATATTTACCATAGTTGCACAGACATCATATTTCAAGGTTGACCATGGCCATCTATGTTTGAATATGAAGCAATCATCAATTTTTTGCAGGCACTCGGTTGATAGCATTACCATTGTAGACCATGGTAGTTATAGTATCCATGGTCTACCTTGACGAAAACCATGGTAGTCCATGGTCTACCTTGGCTAAGACCATGGTAGTTTGTGTAACCATGGACTACCATGGTCATAGTCATGGTAATTCATGCTTATCACGGTCATCACAGAGATTCACCACGCACTTCATGGTATTTGAGAGTTGACCATGTTATTTAATGCAGGCTACCGTGGTATACCATGGTTGTTCTTTTGCCTGGGTAGCTGACAGACACTTATAGGATATAGATGTTCAACTTCGTTGGAATAACTTGACCCAAAAAATAACTGTGCCAACTTAAGCAATGCGGAATATTGTTTGTATATTGCACAAGCTTTCCAAAACTGTGTAGATTTACATGCCTTGGTCCAGTGTAAAAGCAACACAGTCAAGGGAGTTGATAGACTGGCAAATAAACAGTCTGACAGTCACATGTAATACAAAAGCTTTAAAACTTGTCTGTGAGCTATAGATCGTAGGAATCGCGCATTACAAAATGTGATTATTTTGTCATCAGTGGACCAATAACTGAGGCGGAGGGATTCTCGTACAATTAACTGCTTTGGAAAAGATGTGGCTCTATGTTGCCTCTGTTGAGGATGTTGCATGTGTTGGCTAAGTGATTAGCGCCTTGCTTTTCACAGTTTTGCTTACTGTCAGTCTGACAGTTGAACAGCACTGAAAACAGCTGTCTGATCACATGGTGTGGTTTCATTATACCCATCATGCAATACTCCGCGCGTTATCAGTCATTAAAGACTCCTAAGTGCAACTGACTATCTCTGACTAATTGGAATTATTGTCTAATTGAGGTGATGTTACCCCGGGTCAAATATTTTAGTTCTTACAACTGCATAGATGAAATACCACAGATGTTATGGGATGTAAGTTCAATATATTTAACCCGTTAGTTGTGAAGATGGCCAAGTAAGAGCCTCTGGTGGTCTTGAGGAGCGTCCATTTGCAAGCCAAGAGAAGATCATGTTTGAAAATTGGCCACTGAAATGATGATACCGAGCCAGTCAGTCCGGTGATAAACTTTCAAAGATCATTTAGTAATATTGACCATTTAACCCCTTAGCACGATTAAGCTGTCCAAAAATGTTGTCTTGAAAAATGTCCATTTGCAGAGCATGAGAAGAATCGGCTAAAAAAGTTACCACTAGAATGACTCACTCAAGCTTGATCATGACTGAGCCAGTCATTCTAGTGATAAGCTTTCAAAATTCATTTAGTAATATTAACCATTTAACCCATAAATGGCTTCTGCAGTGGTCCTGAGAAATGTCGGTTTGCATAGCATGAGAAGACTATTTTTGAAAATTCACCACTAGAATGACTCACTCAGGCTCGATAACCGCTTGATCATGACTGAGCCAGTCATTCTAGTGATAAGCTTTCAAAATTCATTTAGTAATATTAACCATTTAACCCATAAATGGCTTCTGCAGTGGTCCTGAGAAATGTCGGTTTGCATAGCATGAGAAGACTATTTAAAAAAATTCACCACTAGAATAACTCACTCAGGCTCGATAACCAATCCAGTTATTTCACTGATAAATTTTCAAAAATAATATCTTGCTCGACAAATGGATATTTTCTAAGAAAAGAATTGAAATTTTCTTGAACAAACTGGAGGATTAAATGGTTAAGGTGTTAGTGTAAATTCTGCAGGAATATAAATAGACACCAAATCCATCCTTGTTTCACACCATTCACTCGACATTGTCCCAGACTGCTTTGCAAAAATTGGGATGGGGATAGTTTTGTTTTCCATCTATCAATCCTTCAATCCATGCATGGGTGTGTAGTGTGTACATCCATGCATGGGCCCTGGCTGCATTTGGTTTCTGTTTTGATAAATTATTCAAATTAACTTTACTTGGATTTATACAATTACAGGCAGAATTGGATTTGCTCTAAGTAATTCATCAGCTCAACTTAATGCCAACCTCCACCAGATTGTACTTTAAGGATTTCTACTCAGAATATGTTTCTGAAATGTCACGGTGGTGGGTTCCATAGATATTGTGTCTTAAAAAGCTGTTATAAAGCGGGTGGGTGGGGGTTCATATGGTCAATGACAATAATAGCTTACAGCATCACTTTTTTTTAAATGAACAGCCGAGATTATATTAGTGTTAGATTTTATTTACCCCTTGTCAAAATTTTTGAGTGAAATCCTAGGAATCCAACTGAAATATTGCAGTTAAATTCCTAAGACCTGGGATTCCTTGGAATTTTTTCCTCGTAGCTATTCCTGTGATTCCCAGGATATTCCACGGTTTATCCGGAGTGTCTGAAGGAAATTCCTTGGACATGGAATTCTTGTGATTTTTGTGAAGAAAATAATCCAATGAATCATAAGAATTTCCTATGAGTCCAAGGATATGTGAATGCCTGGGAATATAACTTCAACAAGTTTCCTAAGATTCCCCAGATTTTCATGCGTCTATGTTAGAGGGTGGGAAGATTGCATTGCAAATCCTAGGAAAATGTTAGGAATGAAGGTTCAAGAACTGTTCTTGAACTGTGTTCCATCTGTTCTCATCACAGATCAAGTACAGTCAGTGAACGTTAAATGAGAGCTTTATTGATATATGCGAGTGTAGAGTGCTTCTTCTTGTTCGTAAGACATGTTCTTCTTGTTGTTCTTAAGACATTTTTAATAGCTGGTACTACTAGAGGGATCTTCTCCAAATTTGGAGGGATGTATGCCATTGCCTATGTGGTCCCGAACACGTATGCCAATTTTGTGGCCAAAAATACAATAACAACAGCTTTGAGCAACAGTATTTTCAAAATAGACATTTCTTACCTTACGACAGTTGCAAACTCAAAACTAAATCAATGGCGTGGGTATTGGACAAGTTTGTATTTATTAAAGAACAGTTGTTTGATCAATCTTTCGGGATATATAAGACTATAAAAATGATGCCCTATGTTTGAAATAAAATTCATACAGGAATTCAGAGTTTATTATTATCTGCATGTTTCTATATATATGACATTTACTATTCAAGTGTCATAATTAATGATGTTTACATAATTTATCTATAATCAAATAATTAAAACTTTAAATGCGAAAAGACATATTTATAATGTACATGCATATAAAGAGTTGCCTCCCTTATTTAAAGATCAAATATATTTAAAGATACGCGTACATATTTTTCGGAAATTTGTGTAACCGTTCATGCTGACCATCAGTTTAGGAACATTTTGAGAACTTTAAAGTTCAAGAACTGCTCTTCAGTTCTTCCTGAAAATCTCTAAGAAGAGCGTAGGAACATTTTGAGAATTTTAAACTTCAGGAACTGTTCTTCAGTTGTTCTTTTAAATTTTCAAGAACATTTAAGAACATTTTAAGAACTTTAAACTTCAAGAACTCAGTCTTAAAATCGTTCTTGAATTTTTAATTTTAAAGTTCAAGAACTATTCTTCAGTTGTTCCTGAATATTTTCAAGAAGAGTTCAGGAACATTTTAGGAACTTTAAAGTTTTTAAACTGTTCTTAAATTGTTCTTGAAAAGTTTAGAAATAGATTAAGAACTTTATTAAAGTTCAGGAACTGTTTTTCAGTTGTTCCTGAAATTTGTTCAAGAATAGAATAAAAACATTTCAAAAACTTCAAATCTCCTAAGTTGTTTTTCAGTTATTCTTGAAAAATGTTCAAGAACCGTTTAAGAATATTTTAAGAATGTTAAAGTCGTTAGTTGTACCTGAAAATTGTCAAAATTAGTTTATGAACATTTTAAGAACTTTTAAGTTCCTGAACTGTTCTTCAGTTGTTTCTGAAAATTTTCAAGAACAGTTTGCAAACATTTTAAGAACTTTAAAATTCCTGATCTGTTCTTTAGTTGTTCCAAGACATTTTCAAGAACTGTTTAGGAACATTTTAAGAACTTTAAAGTTTTAGAGCTGTTAAGTTGTTCTTGATTATTTTCAAGAACAGTTTGCGAAAAATTTCCTAAGTTTTTTAACAGTTCTAAAATGGTTCCAGAATTGTTTAAGAACATTGAAAGTTCCAGAAATGTTCATGAATAGTTCTTGAAAATGTTCTTAAACACTAAGAACAAATATTCAA
Organism: Chaetoderma sp. LZ-2023a; assembly: GCA_034401795.1. NCBI lineage: Eukaryota > Metazoa > Mollusca > Caudofoveata > Chaetodermatida > Chaetodermatidae > Chaetoderma > Chaetoderma sp. LZ-2023a. The sequence continues at coordinate 166,996,338 of CM067369.1, read as the reverse complement.
GAACGACTGAGTACAGTTCAAGAATAGTTCTTAATGTTCGCGAACTCTTCTTAATACAAGAACAGAATAGGTGTGGAATAAGTTCGAGCTTGGACTACCAGCAACAATGTGACCAATTTTCTTGTCAATACAATGTTTCTGCTCGCTAATTCCCATCGTGATGTAACATTAGTCTTCTATGAAATTTGCATTTCTGTTAATTTCATTTAATACTCAAGATTAAAATTGACACCAAGTACTTAATTACCACATATGGCATATTACTGCCAACCATTACCATCTGCATAAAAATCCATTTGCCAACTGCTCCAAGACACCAGACACTAATTTCTATGGACTAACTCTGGACATTATAAATATTCTGAAAATAATTTGACTGAAAGTTGTTGGTGGCTTAGCCCACCAACAACTTTCAGTCAAATTATTTTTCAAAATATTCAGGATAGCCAAAGTTAAACCCCATGCCAAATGTAGTCTGCAGAAATTCAGCAGACAGGCAGTTAAAGCTATTTTCTGGCAGCATTCACTTCCCGCATATTAATGAATATTTGAGTGCAATCATATACTTTTGATATGTTTATTTAAAAGTAGATTTTTCTTGCTGGGCTGAAAATCAAAATCTGTCGCACAAATTACTGTCTCGTAAAACACATTATTCCTCCTCTCGCTGATCAATCTGGACCATTGACAAATTATATTTATTTAATCCGGCATATTTTTGTCAATTAGCTGATGATCTTTCGAACAAAACAGTAATATTAATCCACTTATTTCTGGCCCACTGTCTGAGCCAGTATGATTCTTTAAAAACGCTCGCAAGAGAATCAAGTCTTTAATGCATATATAAAAGTATATACCGTCAGACCTGAGCGGGAGGACACTTGTCTTTTGAAGCTAAAATTATGAAACCAAAATATGGTTGGTCTTAACGGGGAGCAGAAACATAACTGTCAAAGCACGCCAAATAATGCTTTTGTATAATTAAAATAAAATAAAATAATATTTGCATGTTTTCAAATTCCTTAATAGTAAATTTCGCCATGCAGAGTTATGTTTATTTTCAATTTCTCGGCGCATGAATGACTGTTGCACGGTGTGACATCATCTCATGGATGATAAACCTTGTTGTTGATGGTTGATAGCTCAGTTACAGCTCATTCAGAAGTACGACAGCAACATCGTCCACCACAATTGTTGGAAAATGTACACCAGTTTCCTTGCTATTGACACAGTAAAAATTAGAATATTGGCATCAGAGTGATAAGGGTTAAACTCCCACTTCATAACTGTAGTAGAGGCCAGTTTCTTCTAATTTGAAAATGTGTCAGGCATAATCTGACTTCACGCTCCCACCTGCACCCTGCCCCCACCCCCGATACTGAGGGGCATATCCTAACTTAAAGGGATATTCCACTGGGGGATTTTATGCATCTGACGTAAAGTACTAATTTTTCGCATTAATTTGAGACCAAGAGCACAATTTTATGCCAACAAATAAAAAAGATATCCTCAATTTAAATTGCTAAAGTAACCGGTAGATAGAGGCGCCATTTTGGACAAGCAGCTGACATCACAGACACACCTACTCTGTTTGCCCGATCGAGGATAGCCGTAACCAGGGGAGGTAAATCTTGCATCTCGTGGATAATTAGCATACTGGCTAAACAACTGACACTGCCACAGTGTTTGGAGGAAATTAAAGTGCAATTAGTGTCCCGATGATCGCGCCAGTCATTGTAGTGCTAAATTGTCAAAAATTGTTTTCTTATGGGCAATTTCTATTTTTTTTTAAAAGGGTTATGCCAGGAGCGTGTTTGCAATCTTTTTTTTCTTGAAAAATATGTTAGTTGAATAAATGTTGAATGTAATTTCTCTGAAAGCTGTTGCTATTGCAACTTCTGCTTCCAGTCAAATTCCAATTTCAAAATATTCAACAGGCAGTAAATATGGGTCAACATTTAAAAATTTGGGATCAATTAGTTAACCCTTTCAAGGACAGAAAAGCAGAAAGCTTAGAATTTACCCTGCATAGGCCTATTGTATGAAACTAATTAGTTTGGAAGCTACTGCAACATAATTCCAGGAAAATTTAATTCAGAGTATTCAACACTCAGCATAGTTATTTTAAAATTGGGAGTAAACGTTGTAAATGATTAATAACGCTGGATTTCAATAGTGTGAAAGCACTAAACTACTAATTATGTCTAGCGTACACTTGTCATTATTTACTAGCTGTCACCTACTATCGAAGTAAGCCGCTAAGCAGTTGCCTATAATTGACCGACCGGGCAATCAGCGACATCGTTTCATTTTGGTTTGCAAATCCCGTTTTACAATTGATGCAAGCAAATACGACGTTAATTGTCGAGTTTGATTCTGTTATATTAAAATTAAGTACCGCGCCTTTTGTTTTGAAATGCATGACACATTATTTTAAAATTATACAGACTATATGTTCTAAACTTGTCATCCAAATTTAAATGTGGAAGATATCCATCCAGTGCCGATGTTATGAAGCCATCTTTCAGTTAGCCCCTTTTCATGCGGATGCTTCTGTGGATCCGGTATCTGAAAATGTGAATTCCCATACCCTTTCCATGATCGTTTCTATTACTGCAAGCCCATGCTTGACATGCGGACATGATGCGATTTAACAATTTCACGCCAGCACTGACCTCTGCAATCGTCAAGTTGAGGACGCAGGTCAAAAGAAGGCTATTTTGAGAATTTACAACTAAAACTACTCTCTCAGTAACAGAACCAGCCATTCTAGTGGTAAATTTTCAAAAAGAGTTCGCTTGTCCTGCAACTGGCCATTCAATAAGGAAATATTCTGATTTCCTGACAGAATTTTGTCATTAAAGGGTTAATTAATATTCAGCCTTCATAACGCGAAGTAAACAGGTAAATCTAAAAGCGCTGGCGATATTTTGCTGGTGTGTCGTTGACGTCATAATCTCGCGGTTTCTCGCTCTCGTTGCGAGAAAATGGATGCGCCCAGGAGTCACGTTTTCGAGCGTTTTGGGCATATTCATTTTATTATTTCTCGGCAATGGAACAGTGTATTTTATATTTTTTTGTGGCAACTATTTCGGATTATAGTATATTTTTAGTTGACTTATTCCCAATTTTCACTGGAATTTCCATTTAAATGTCTGGCTGTCCCCAATCATATGAGTAACTGACATAACGAAATGATGCCATACCATGAAATTTATGTGGTGTTAAAATTCACTACTTTAACCAAACTTTAAACAATGATAGAGTCTGTTACAATCTGTTAGATTGCTTTTTAAATTGATAAAATACTATAACGGCTTTTATTTATGGTAGTTGTTAATAAAATATCATTCTCATTCGTGATCCCCTTTGATAGCATTGAGTTACCTGTATGGCCCCTTTGACTCTAACACTCATATCGGCCAAAAGATGTCCCGTGCAGTGGTCTCGAGCCAGTCATTCCAGTGGTAAATTTTCAAAAATACTCTTCTCTTGGTCTGCAAATGGACATTTTATATGTGGCTTGGAAACCGAGCCAGTCATTCCATTGGTAAATTTTCAAACATTCTTGGCCTGGCCTGTAAATGGAGATTGATTAAGCATAACTCTTGCTTTTCTTTACAAATTTTAACCAGGAAAGGATAAATGGTCCCTATCTATCCATGTTTAGTGAGTAATTGTTTGCGCTTTGACCAAGAGAGATTTTGCTGTGTCTAGCATTGTGTAGAGAGTCCTTAACCATTTACTGGTCAAGACGGCCATAATCCTCCTCTGCAGTGATCTTGAGGAATGTCCTTCTTTTTGAAACTTTACCACTGGAATGACTGGCTTGTTTAACGAGCCTGTCATTCCAGTGGTAAATTTTCAAAAATCGTCTTCTCTTCATGTCTAAATGGACATTGATGACTAAACAAAATTTTAATTTAAGAAAAAGATCTTGACCATTAAAGGGTTAAATTAATGATCAAGATTGGTCAAGAAATTCTAAATATTTGCATGTATATTGAATATCCATTTGCACGCCGAGAGAAGTCAATCTTTTGAAAATTTAGCAGTGGAATGACTGGCTCGGTTATCGAGCCACTGGCAGTCCAATGGTAAATTTTCAAAAATGCTGGTCTATAATGGCCTGCAAATGGACATTTTTGAAAACCATGGCACCAGCTTGGTTTGGGTTGTGAATTAACCCTTTAATTGTCAAATATGTTTTATATATATCGATTTGCAGACTAGAAGATTATTTTTGAAAATTCACCACTAAGACTGACAGGCTCAGTTATAAAGCTACTCATTCCATTGGTAAATTTAAAAAAAAATAGGCTTCTTGGTTTGCAAATGTACATTTTTCAAGAGCCAAAGAGAAGCCATTTTTGGCCAGTTTGCTGGTTAAAGGGTTAAAGGATTTGAAACGGAATTGAGCCTAATTTTGGTAATCTGGTTTGAAATTGGTCTAAGCATCACTCTTATCACCAACATTCAGTAAAAGAGTTTTTACCTTCAAAATTGTTCAAGAAAATGTTTCTTATAGAAAATGTCCATTTGCAGACCAAGAGATTATTTAAAAAAATTTATACTGGAATGATTGGCTCGGTTATTGAGTCAGTCATTCCAGGCGATAAATTTGAAAAAAGTCCTCTTGGTCTGCAAATGGACATTTCTCGAGACCACTGCAGAAGACATTAACACTTTTTATTGGCCAGACATTGCCGGGTTTTAATCATCCATTCCCAAATAAGGCTCGATCAGTTTCAATGTAGCGTTAACTTCTTCACCTTTACTCGGGACTGCCAGACCACGATGTCATAACGCTATTGATCCGGACTGATTGATTAGATTTACATGTTGCTTCTGTCTTTGCTATTGCCGGGAACAGGCCAATAATATTATGTGAAGTGTTTGGCCCCTTGAAAGGCTAAACCCTGAAACACTTCTCGAGTGATTGCCTTCCGATCATCGCTTCTTATTGAATCTCAGTATTGCCATGTTGTAAAAGAGGAGATAAAAGTAAACTATAATCCACCCACTTTCTTTCTGAACATAACATCTATCTACTTTCATTATTTTCCCAGTTTTAAATTATTTCTGACAGGTCTTTTACAGCACCCACATGGGATGATGTCTTTTATCTAGAAGCATTTCTCGTTCAATGTAGGAAGAATATATGCTTTGTGGATGTATGTGTTCATCGCTTCATTTTGTAACACTCAAATCGGCCCTAAAACCGTTTCTGCAGTGGTACTTGGAAATGTCCATTTCCTGATAAAGTGAAGACTAATTTAGAAAATTTACCACTGGAATGACTGGCTTGATAACCAAGACAGTCATTCTAGTAATGAATTTTAAAAAATAGTCTCCAAATGCACATTTTGGATGGTAAAATTGTAATTTTCTTGAGCAAATTTGAGGATTAAAGACTTAGATCAATAGGTTTTGGAGCCATTACCACATATGTAGACTGATGCTTAAATTGTGGAGCTTCACATAGCAAACAAGAGCATCAGAGATTGCAGACACTAGCGCTGTCACATCGTAAAAATATTTAAGATTTCCTGGATTTCTTTGATCTCAGATTTTCCGGATTCTCCCAAAGTTGTGGAATCTTAGTGCATTGGTCAGACCCTGTGTTACAATTTTGAGCATATTTCAGACCAGTACTCTGAGATATTTCCAGATCCAGAATTTGCTCCGATCCGATATATCCATATCAGGATTTCTGGAAATCCTCTTGCACTGCAAGTTGCATCGTTGTGTTAAGATTTGTGCCAAATCCGAGCAGTAGTTCTTGAGATAGAGCTCCGTCCACACACATACATGCACGCACGCACAGACAGACATACATGATCGCTCTACTAAATGCTAGTTGTGATGTGAGCGGCTTTCTCAGAAATGTAAACAATTTTACAGACTGACAGACCAACACACACTACGTATACTAGTTGGGAGTTGTAACCAAAAAAATTATTTGGTATTGCAGTAATGTGTATATTATGTTACATAACAGACGCCTAATTACCTGTACATGACACTGAAATATAGAAATTGTAGAAATAGATCAATCCACTTTTAGCTATGCCCCACCCATCTCTTGCTAAGCTACGCCCACGCTTTGGCCGTGTTGGGATCAATCAACCCGATAGCTCGCTCAATCTCAATTCCCAGAAAACTAATTAATACACATAAGCTGTTGAATATCTTGAAACTAATTTGATTGGGTGTTGTTGCCGCCTCTGCTTAATTGGCAGCAACAGCGCCCAGTCAAATTAGTTTCAAAATATTCAACAGAATGTTGATTAAATAGTAAAGACATACAATTCGTACAACTGTCAGACTCTTAGAAGTTCAAGACAGACTTAGATACGTCATTCATTACCTATTTGGTTGTGACATCAGTCTTAACATGTGACAAATTGATTATGACGTCATATGTTCAAGTTATAGACTGAATTCATCAATTATATTAGAAAATGTACATGGAAGTCTCCTTCAAATTTGTGGGTGGTGGGTACTTTTTCATATCTCTGGTAGTCCTGTGGACGCTTCGATTGTGCTGTAAATATTTCCCATCTGGACAATGTAACAAAATTACTAGTTGTGAAACATAATGTTGGGGTAAGAGGTATTGAGTATATATATTGTGAGCTTTGCACTGGTTACAAAGCTATTTCCTGGTCTCAGTCAGCCCTTACTACACGTATATTGTGCCTATGAATTTGTGGTGTTCTTGTGTGCACAACTGAAGGCTTCTTTATTTCGACTCATTAGTTTACGGTAGTTCGCTCTACATCGATGCGTCTAGACTGCCGCCAGTCCACGCGCACAAGATTGACATCACAATAGGCCATGAGTTAGTCGGAACCTCTGATGTGATTGGGACGCTAGTGAACAGGGTCATAGATGGAAAAGTGTCGTGCAATCAGGCAAGAAATACATCTTGCCCCGTCGTCGCTATACAGTGTCTTGGAGAATTTTTAGCCTCTGTGATTAAAAGTCCAGACTCAGAATGTATGAAGGACGATGTCAGTTCTGTGTGCATTTTTAGCCACCACGGTGATTATTCGACCAACGTACTCAGAGCCGCAATGTCTCGACTAATAACTCGTAAGCCTGAAGCTAGCGCAATACTGATTAAGGTCAATACTGGACAGATGACCGGCAAAATTTGATTTTCACTTGCGCTGCCCCCTGGCCGGTCAAAATCTGTTATTAATTTTCACTGTCTGAATTGCCTATTAATGTTCATGATATTTGAATTGCCACACGTCTGGTACATTGCTTGCTGACCCTCCCTTTGTTCTTATCACTGTATATAATATGAACATACACACTCTCTCTCTCTCTCTCTCTCTCTCTCTCTCTCTCTCTCTCTCTCTCTCTCTCTCTCTCTCTCTCTCTCTCTCTCTCTCTCTCTCTCTCTCTCTCTCTCTCTCTCTCTCTCTCTCTCTCTCTCTCTCTCTCTCGCCTAGAGGTACATGTTTACGACAGATTGTCGTTTCCTGTCCTATTGATGATCCCTCAAACTACGTCACATCTATCTATCATCTATCTATCTATCTATCTCTATCTATCTAATTATCGATCCATCGATCCGTCCGTCTGTCTGTCAGTTTGTCCGCCTCCCTGTCCGTCCTGTCTGTCTGTGGCTGTCTATCCATCCATCCATCCATTTATCCATCTCTATCTATCTATCTATCTATCTATCTATCATCCATCCATCCATCCATCCATCCATCCATCCATCCATCTATCAGTATGTTAGGGACAGTGGTTTTCCGATTCAAAATTGAGCCTTATCCATTTCACAATGGATTCACAATGCTTTGCAGAAAAATGTATATCAGTTGATTTTCAATTGAATATCATTTTTCCTTTTCAAATTACCATTTCTGTTCATTTTCCGTTATTGCAGGGAGACCACTGCTCCTAATCTATGTCTCTATCTCTCTATCTATCTAATCTTTTTGGTTGACACCTTGGATTTCCAAAACTGCACAGAAAATCAGTGAAAAAATATGCCCCTCAGGAATAGTTTCACCGATTTCCAGGAAATTGTTTAGAAGACCTACCCATCATTAACCGTTGAGCTGGTTTCAACCAAACAGGAACGCCCCTATAATGGTACTTGGCAGAAAGCTTATACCGAAATTTGATTGACTAATTTTTTTATGTCGGGCCATCTTGTATCTTTCTTTATAATGGTTCTTTAACCCTTTAACACTCGTATCAGCCAAAAACGGCTTCTGCAGTGGTCTTGAGAAATGTCCATTTGCAGACCAGGAAAAGACTTTGAAAATTTACCACTGGAATGAGTGGCTCGATAACCGAGCCTGTCATTCCAGTGGTAAATCTTTCAAAAATATTCTCGTGCTATTTTATTTGAACAAATTCAAGGGCATAAAGGGTAAAATTCATATGAATATAGATGTGGTTAAGTTCCATTTTGTGCTGGCTGTGATTGAAATGAATCCATGCAGAGTGCGATTGTCCATCATTATCAGTTACTATTAGCTGCTTTTATGTGATTCATTATTTAACCCTTTAACACACAAATTTGTTCTAGAAATTTTTTATTTTCTTATAGAAAATGTCTATTTGCAGACCAATAGAAGGCTATTTTTATCCCCCGGTCTGGAAGACAGGGGGTGTGTGTGTATGTGTGTGTGATGATATAGCGATCAGCATGTCCGTCTGTCCATCCCGTCTGTCCCCGTCTTGTCAACGGATCTCCTCCTAGAGGTCTCAATGGATTAACTTAAAATTTCGTCCACATCCATGCCTGTGCTGTAATATTTCCAATGGTAACCCATAATAGGTTGCCTTATATGATTTAAGACATATGGTAACCTAAACCGTAGAAAACTCATTGATGTCCATACTAAAATCAACAGATTAAGGTAACCCATTTCAGGTCCCCTGAAATAAATTAAGGCAACCTCTTAGAGAACGTTTTCAACAGGTTACCATAACAGCACAGGCCTGCACATTCATCAGTATCATGTGCAGATGTGCATGCACTTTTTTCGCAGCCAAAAAATCGTTCATTACGGAGTTATCACCCTTTAAATATCTTAAAGCTGATACATAAACTGCATTGCCAATCATTTGTCAACGCAACTCCTCCTACAGTTTAGCTCTTAGTGTTATCATTACCACATGAAGGTGTGCATGTGCTATCCATATACCTGTACGTCCATCCGTCTGTCCAAAATGTATGCATATCCCTCTGTCAGTCCATCCGTCTCTGACAATCATTTCTTGTCAACGAACTCCTCCTAGAGGTCTCAATCAATTAACTTAAAATTTTGTCGACAATATCAGTATCATGTGCAGCTGTGCATGTGCTTTTTTCGTGGCCAAAAATTAATCATTACAGAGTTATCACCCTTTAAATATCTTAAAGCCGATACATAAACTGCATTACACTTAGTGACAAAGGAATTTAGGTTTTAGGAGGAGTTGAATTTTCATTGGTTAGTTTTTCTAAAATATTGTCCTTTACAATTAAAGTTGAATGTATGCCCACTCTGGATGTATGTTTATCTGAAATGTTTGGATCCGGGGGGTATATGCCGTCTTCTGATGGCTCTTGTTTAGAATTTACCACTGGAATGACTGGCTCAGTTATCGAGCCAGTCATTCCAGTGGTAAATTTTCAAAAATAGTCTTGGTCTATAAATGAAGATTTCTCAAGACCACTGCAGAAGCCGTTTTTTGGCTGGTGGGGGGGGGGGGGTGTTTAAAGGTGTGTATTTTCACGTGTAAGGAGTTACTTCCCTTAGGTTGTTATGTCTGGATCAGCTATAGTTGGAATTATTATTCCCTTTGAATACATTTGGAAATAGGATTCCCATGCTTCCTATAAAAGTATTTCTATTTCCAGCCGGAATTTTCATTATCTCCACCTTTTTCAAAGTGGGGATTATGCCGTCCTGGCCAAGCCCGTCTGTGTGTGTGTGTGGAAATCGATTGTAGCGCAACTCCACCGAAACTGTTGAACAGAATCCAACCAAATTTGGTATGTGAATTATGCATTTGAGTGGGGAGTGCAAGACGATTGGTTTTCGTCTAGGCCAAACTGCCCAGCTCTAGGTGCAACCATACACTACGATTCCCCAACTGAAGATAGGAAAAAAATCTGGAAAATCTGAAAACTTTACAATGTGACAAAAACATGATGGGGAGGGTTTGCAGTCTCTGATTGCTCTTGTAATTTCTTTTCCAAATAAGCAGCAGCTAGTCCGCATTAAATTTAACTCTCAGGAAATTTATCCCATTTGGGTTACTATAATCAAGATGAAAACTCGTTTGTAATTGGCGAATAATTACATCATGAAAATTCGTGAAAACCACTGAAGCATCTAAATCAACAGTTTAATGGGTGTGTTGCATTGATGGCGTAAAAAATCGTTTGTTAGATGACATAGCAATCCGTCTGCTGTTTGATGAGCGAGACTTTATTTCGTTATCAATAAGGAAGTCCGTTGTTTAGCAAGAGCTTCAAGAAATATGATCGTCAGACATTGGTAATATTTCTGCAGTCAACAATCAATTGATTAGGCGAATAAAATTGATGTCTGCAACGTGCCAAGTTATATACAGACAGAAATCATTTGGTTAAGCATTTGGTTTTTTTGCTGATAATGATGAGATCAGTGACTGACAATATAAACATGATTACTGTACATGCAATTGACATTTCCAGTTTTAGCTAATTAAATCCCATCTCTATCTAAACTCCACCCACACCTCATCCGAGTTGTGATCGATCAATGTCTGAACTCCCTGACTATCAATTTCCAGAAAACTGCAGGGAAGCTGTTAAATATTTTGAAACAACACCATCCAGTCAAATTAGTTTCAAAATATTCAACAGAATATTTTTTAAATGGTAAAGACATACAATTCGTACATCGTGTCTGACTACTAAGCGTTAAAGATGGACTATATATTGAGTTATTCATAACGTCATCTTACACGTCACGTAGTTGATTATAACATCATATTACTGATTGATAAACTTGGAACGGTCCAGTGGGGTCTAATAACCATTTAACTGTCAAACTAACTGACAGAAACAGCCAAATTTATTCAAGAAAATTTCAATTTCCTCAGAAAATGTGCATTTGTAGACCAAGAGAAGACTATTTTTGAAAATTTACCACTGTAATGACTGGCTTGGTTATCGAGCCAGTCATTCCAGTGGTAAATTTTCAAAAATAGTTTTCTCTTGGTCTGGAAATGGACATTTCGCAAGACCACTGCAGAAGCCGTTTTTGTAGATATGAGTGTTAAAGGGTTCATAAGAATTTCCTAAGAGTCCAGTAGGATATGTGAATGCCTGGGAATATGACTTCAACAATATTCCTCACATTTGCAGGCTTTTCCTATGTCGATGTTTGAAGCTGTGAAGATTGCATTGCAAATCCTAGGAAAATCCTATGATTTTGTTCGAGCTTGGAATAATTTCGACCTGTGAATAATCCTCATTTTCGAGTATATATCGTATAATCCATAGGAGTAGGAACTTAAAATAAGTTTTTTTAACCCTTACAACACTGATGTCAATATTCTATTTTTTACTCTGTCAATAGCAAAGAAACTGGTGTACATGTTTCAACAATTTTAGCGGACGATATTGCTGTCTACGACAGCATCATCTGCCACCAAATTTATTGAAAAAGGTACAGCTGTTCATCTTTTAATTTAATTTTAAAATTTACAATTTTGACACCAGAGTGCCAAGGGTTTAAAGCACTTAATATTGTAAACATGTTTGTGACAGCAAAGATGCACACACGCACACACACACGCACACGCGCACGCACACACATTCATTGCTATTGTGTTCTAACATATCTGTACAGATATATGTACGGTGGCAGGATGTTTGTACAGCATTTTCGAGTGTAAAAAAGAGACATCAAGATTTAAATTTTTTAATTATTTGATTTTTTAATTGTCCACCGTTAGCTAAAAATAGTATTTACGATTATCGATTATATTGAATAATTGTTGAAAGCCATGTAGTCTGTATCCTTGTGTTCATGACATTAAACTATGAGCTGAAAGTTTTAGCAACTTTTATCCTTGTATCTAATGTATAAAGTATATAAATTTCCTTGTGGGCTCCATGCTATAAATCTTTGCATCTGGGTGCTTTCCTAATCTTAAGGAGAGTGTAATTCATTTTACAAATAGCACTCAAGCCATATTAGAGAACTCCATAAAGTTTGGCCATAGCGACTTATCTAAATGACATTATTTAGCCATTCTTTTAATTTATCTAACTAGCTTTCTGGCCATGAAGTTGGTGGTAATATTTATAAGTAGCTGGTGTGATGAGACAAGAATGGCATCAGTCTTGTTTAAATCTCGCCTGGACCGCTCGGCCAGTCATGCGCGACTGTACATTGTCTGACTTCTGATGGATTCTGAATAAATCGCGCTGATTAGAACTATAACTTATGGGTGCAAAATCAAATCACCTCCGCTTCGCCATAATATCTTTGATTTAAAACTGCACTGGCCTTACATGAGGTTATTTGCAAGATTAGTAATTAGAAGACTGGATCGGGATTTACCGCCCCAAACCGTCGGGTAGCCAGACAGCTAATTATTGAGCCATTTTTTGCCCCCACGCTTGACAAAAGTCTCCGTGATTAGTGGTTATTTGTCTGTGAGTGCTTGTGCGATGGCGATGTGGAAAAAGGATCGAGTGGAGGGAATTGCTTGCTGGACATGCCGGTATTGACGCCCTTAATGAGAAGCGAGTTTGACGAGTAATTTTTCAGTGTCACAGGCTATTTTGTTCTATTGCACAATGTGGTAATGATTAATCTAGTCAGATCAGGTACAGTGTCTGCCCTAAGAGAGACAGAGGGGACACACTTTTTATCGCCTTTTTGACCTTCTCAAAATACCTTAAAATGGCAACTTTTCGTTAATTACATTTCTTGCTTCAATGATAAACAGATTTGTCAATATCTACTCCCCTGATGGCCATGCAGGCTTAACTTCACTCTTAGTTCCCCCCCCTCCCTCCCTCCCAGCAGTTGGTATAAATTAAAAAAATATATATATAGAATGGAGAGGTCCATTATATTTAACCATCTCTAATGATCAACTATATCAAGAACATACAAATATTAATGCTTTGGGATATGTCCATTTACAGACGAAGAGAAGACTAATTTTGAAGATTTACCACAGGAATGTCTGGTTTGCTTTTCGAGCCAGGCATTTGAGTGGTAGATTTAAAAATAATAGTCTTCTCATGGCTTGCAAATGGACATTCCTCAAGGTCACTGCAGAGGCCATTTTGGGCCAGCTTGAGTTTTAACATGCTAATTTGACTTGAAACTAAAGAATTTTTGTCTTGATCAGTTTAAGTGTTAAAAGTGTTAAATCATTTTTAACGTCCTGGGGATTTTTTGTTGAAAGGGTTAAGTGTCTCGCCACTGGAGGCCACCAGACAATAATTACAATGGGCAATAACTCTGAACCTGCTAAATATTTTGAAAACAATTTGACTGAAAGTTGTTGGTGCCTAAGGCACCAACAACTTTAAGTCAAATTGTTTTCAAAATATTTAGGTCTATCGGTATAACCCTTGGAATATGTCGTCTGCAAAAACTCAGCAGTCAGACAGTTAATATGTTAAATTAAAATGCGAAAATACCAGGATGTAGCAAATCAAAGTAGCGTCTAACGACGGCAGCAATGAAGGTATTAATAAGCAAAGTTTTCTGAAATTCTATATAAATGGATCAAGCTTGATAACACATAATTTGAGCTTTTGTTAGAAAAAACACTTGGAAATAGATATATATGTTATTTATGTTCTTTGTATGTTTTGAATTATCTTCTCATTTTGAGAATTTCAGAATTTCCGTGATATATAGCGATTATTTTCACCCAAGGTTTTGTCATTCCCTAATGCGAGTGCATTGTTGTTGTGCTTAATGACCTTTGTGCATAGCTGCAGGAATTTGACTAACGCTGGCATCAGTAAAGCATTTCTCACAGGGAAATCATTGCACACAACTATTCTAATGGCATTTCTTAGAAAAATTGGCGAGAGTAACAATTTGTCTTCTGAAATAGTTGCAGTTAATTTCATAAAACAAATCATCGACTCCCAAAATTATTCGCAATCAAACCTTACAAATGGTCCTTTCAGGTGTCCAGTGCTGGAAGCCTCCCATACAACCAGATGCCAAATAGGAGAAATTAAATTAGAAAAATGACTTTTTTTGCAGGGCTAAGTGTCTATTTTTATGATTATGTATTGAGCTAAGTCATCTGGCTTATGAAGATGGGCACAGTTAAGTGCTATTATTCAGACTATCAGAGCAAATAGCCTGTGATAAATGTGTGTGAGTCAGCATGCAACTCACTTGCATTGCATTGACCGATGGCATGTACTCCATATATACCTGGTGATGATTATGGAATTTTTGGAGAACCTGTCGGCAAATCTGTCATAGTAATGACCATTAATCACCTGTCTAAAATGCCTTCATCATCAAGTGGTGCCAAATGGGAATTGCATAGCCTCATAGCCTAGCCAGACTATCGGTGCTCAAACACAGGATCGGTTTTTAGAACTTTTAATTAACCTTTTAACCTCAAATTTGTTCATAGAAAATGTAAATTTGCAGACCAAGAGAATATCGTTTATGAAAATTTACCATTGGAATGACTGGCTCGGTTATCGAGACCACTTTAGAATATGTTGATTGTCAAACGTTTAACCATTTAAGTCATATCGACCAAAAACGGCTTCAGCACTGGTCGTGAAAAATGTCCATTTGCAGATCAAGAGAAGTCTTATTTTTCAAAATTTACCACTGGAAATACTGGCTCGATAACCAAGACAGCCATTCCAGTAGTAAATTTTCAAAAATAGTCATCTCTTGGTCTGCAAATGGACATTTTCTATGAAAAAATTAAAATTTTTATTGAAGAAATTTGTGGGATAAAGGGTTATCAGAGACTGGCTATTGCACATCTAAAGCATGTTTTGTTTAAAATCATTTGTAATTACATGTAATTTGTACCTGCATATTTCACAGTTGAAAATAAAGGGCTCGGTCGGGATCAAGCTGAAACTATGTTCAATAGACCTTTCCCTTCCACATTAGCGTATTTTGGGAAAATACCATCGCAGAATGCATTGCGCATACCACTTCTGGCTGGTAACCGTGAATAGCCGACACACAAACAGCATTACTTTACTATTGGAATCAGATACAATGCACTTTAAACAGTTTATTTGAAGAACTATAATTTCATAACATCATTGGTAAGCAAAGACAATTTTCTATGCATTTCTGTTCGTTTTTATAGTTTTGTAAAATTTAATACGGTTGATTGTACTCTTAAAATAGCCCTATTGTCTACTGGATTTAATGAATCTAGGTATAATGGTGTATTTTATATGCGCAAATAACCCAGTGAAAATTTGACAAAAATATAAAAAAATAATGCATTGATCTTTAGGCAATTGAATGCGCTTTCCAATGATGTATGACTTAAATTATATAGTGATTTTAGTTTATCATAGGACCAGTTTAAAATTAAGTGAATTTTAGTACAATAGTAACTCAATGCGGGTCAGCTGCTTGTTGGCGGGGTTACCAGCCAGCAGTTCTGCTCTGAGTGTTGATTTAAGGGAATCTCGGCATAATGATGCCAATGCAGTAAAGGTGTATTACATGTAATTTGTACCTGCACATTTCACAGTTGAAAGAAAGGGTTCAGGATCAGGCTCAAGTTTTGTTCAATTGAGGGTTCCCATCTGTTAGGTATCTGATGTCATAAACAATTTCATCACTAGTTAGCTGACATCATAAAATGCATAATCTATGGATAAATCCAGTTTTAGCTATTCCCCACCTATCTCTAGATAAGCTCCACTCATGCTTTGCCAGTGTTTGTATCTGCGCTCCCTGAATCTCAATTTCCAGAAAACTACACAGGTAAGTTTTGGATATTTTCAGACTTATTTGACTGAGTGCTGTTGCTGCCTCTGACAGCAATAGTCCCCAGTCAAATTGGTTCCAAAATATTTAACAGCTTTAAACCTCGCACACTCAGTATAGTTAGTTTCAGGTTTCAAAGTTTCAAATCGATTCCAACACATGTAAAAAGTGGACGGAGCTTAACTCTTTCACCGACGAATTCCCCATATCTCATTTTCAACACTAACTTACAGGAACACTATTGAATATTTTGAAAGGCAGCAATGACTTCCAGTCAAATTAATTTCAAAATATTCAATAGAATAATCTTTAGATCGTAAAAAAATATACTTCTTCAGGGATTTGTCGGTGAAAGGATTACCTAAAAATGGGTGTGGCATAGGTAGAACAGGTCTGCCCTCCAAAGTCAAACGTTTGCATTCTGAATTTAATGACTTGCTTCATTGAGTTGATCAGTGACTGTCAGCCAGATATCAACCTATACTGCTGAATATTTGGTAACTTAATTTGGCTGAAAGTTTAAATGGTGAAGCAAACCTCAATTACTTAACCCTTTAACATTCCAGCCGCAAAGAAATGACTTCTACAGTGGTTTTAAGAAATGTCCTTTGCAGACCAAGAAGACCATTATTTTAAAATTTACCACTAGAATGACTGGCGTAATGCGCCAATGTCTTCCAATCCAATTATATTAAAACTATTCAACTGACCATAAATCTTACTAACTTAACCCTTTAACATTCATATCGGCCAAAACGGCCTCTGCAGTGTTCTTGAGAAATGTCCGTTTGCAGACCAAGAGAAGACTATTTTTGAAAATTTATCACTGGAATGACTGGCTCAATAACCGAGCCAGGTCATTCCAGTTATAAATTTTCAAAAAATAATCTTGGTCTGCAAATGGACAGTTTTTCTGAGAAAACGGAAGTGAATTCACAAATGTTAGTTAAATTAGCACTGAAATTAATTATTTCCAATAATTATTGTTGTTTTTTCGATTGCAGTTCCTGATTGTCGTGATTACACAGAACTCCCAATGAGCAATGAGGCGGATATAAAAGGTATGCTCAGTAGTAACGGAGTCATGGATATTAATCCAGAGACGGGTCTGTATGCGTTTGCATGCGTGCATGTGTGCATGGAAATGGGGGTTGGTTCTCCTGATAGGATCATTCCTCTCAGGAATTAATGGATGATTCCAATTTATCTATCGATCATATGACATCATAATCAGCTAAGTGATGTGTAGGATGACGTCAAAATCAATTGCGTCAGGAGTGATGTACGTAGCTTTAAATTTGTCACAAACTCTTAATTGATGACAGACTAAGCGTTGTTGTATGAAGTGTATGTCTTTACTATTTAAGTATGGCAGTAACAGATCCCAGTCAAATAGGTTTCAAAATATTCAACAGCTTACCTGTATAGTTTTTTGTAAAAAGATAGTCAGGGATCGATCGATCCCAACAGATCGATCGATTCCAACACCGGAAAAGTGTGGGTGGAGCTTAGCTAAAGATGGGCAGGGCATAGCTAAAACTGGATTCCTCCATTGAACCCTATATTTTGCATCATGAACCCTTTTATAAACCCTTAAATTTGTTCACAAAAATTCCAACTTTCTCCAGAAAATGTCCGTTTGCGGACTAAGAGATTTTAAATAAATTTATCACTGAAATCTGTCACGATTATTTGAGCCAGTAATTCCAATGGTAAAATTTTTTTTTAATAACCTTGGTTGTCAAATGGGCATTTCTGAAGACAACTGCAGGAGCTGTTTCTGACTGGCTTGAGCGTTAACCCTTTCAATGGCAAATCCCTGAAAAGGTAATCCCTGAAAAAGTGATTTCTTTTGGATATTTTTTAGGCGGCAGCAATGGCTTTCAGTCATATTACTTTCGAAATATTCAACAGCTTTCCTGTTTATTTGCCTCGAGATTGAGATACGGGGAATTTATCGGTGGATGGGTTAAATGGTTGATGTACGTACAGCTATGGTACTCAATGAAGCCATGTTAAGTCATGCACCAGGAAACACTGGGGGGGGGGGGGGGTTGGGGGTGTGTGGATTGGGGTGGTTAGTGGGGGTGGGGGGGGGGGGGGGGGGTGTGAGGGGGTGTGAGCTTCTAGTACAGCTCAGATATAGCTTAACTCTTTAACCCTTGAATTTGTTCAAGAAAATTTAAATTTTCTCAGAAAATGTCCATTTTGCAGACCAATAGAAGACTATTTTTGAAAATATATGACTGGAGTAATTGGCTCAGTTATCGAGCCAGTCATTTCAGTGATAAATGATCAAAAATAGTCTTCTATTGGTCTGCAAATGGACATTTCTCAAGACCACTGAAGAAGCCGTTTTTGGCTGATATGAGTGTTAAAGGGTTATGGGTGTCTCATTAAATATAAGACACTCTTGCATGAGATGTGACTCCATATTTGGTGCCCGCATAAACCATGCATGCGCAAACACAGGTGCAAAACACAGTGTAACTAAATTACCAAGGACCATAAATTTGTGTCCCTGACGGTATGCATGCGGATATTCATGGCCTGGGATCGTACCCAAAGTGTGAGTCCCAAAATATGGGATCCACAGGTAAAGAACAATCACTGAGCATGTGCAAAATGGGGCCCAAGCGAAGAGCAATCACTGAGCATGTGCAGGGAGTGGTACCCAAATGCCTATAAATAGAGGACACAAACACAGTGGGTGAGGTCAAGTCTGGGTGTTGGTGTTAGTGTTAGTGTTAACACTGATCACTAACACCAAACCAGGTGTTAATACCAGGAGTGTTAACATTAACACCGGCCATGTTAACACTAACACTGGTAGTGTCTGGGTGTAGGAATGTACTCTGACCAGGAGTGGTGGTAGGGTGGCTAATCTATGGGTGGGGCCAAAAATTAGGGGAGCTATATAGATACACTTTGGTAGAGGAAAAACCTGGGAGTTGGGTGGGTGCCCTCGCCCCTACCCCACCTGTTCCTACGCCTATGATCGAGTGTTAAATCAAACACGAATCCAGCTTTGAGGTTTTACATAGTGCCCCGGTCTCCCCTTATGCCTAAAATGACAAAGGCTTGGAATGCGGTGGTAAAGGGGGTAAATAGGTGAACTAGTCTTCAGGAATTTATGTTTTTCATTATAACTATGTTTTCATAGATTTGTCATTAACCTAAATTAAATGTTACCAGCAAACAGTCTTCAGAATTTACCATAGATATATTAGATATGTGAATAAGGCTATACCATCTCATATTTGTGACTATTTTGCAAGGGAGGTAATCAACTAAAAATCGACAGTCATTTTATTTTTAGCTTAAATTGTCTATATGTCTAATATTTAATATCCGGTACGTTACATGTTTAAAAGGAGCGGAGAACACTAGATAAATATGGCATCGGTGTCTTCTCTTCCTATTTGAGGTAAATAACTGTTTTCTACATAGACCAAAAAATAAGTTGGTGTCCCACAATAATGTACGGAAGTTGGCATATCGCTATATAAGGTATAAAGCTATCGTTTTACTTTATGTTTACAAATTCGGATCCATTTTGATGTTAGATTGCGTTGCAGACAAAAGAAATTATGCTTTGACTCGTTGGTTATTAGCAGCAAGCACTAACACTAACACCAAGACTTGACCTCAACACGCTGTTAACCTCTAAAGGTTAGTGTTAACACCAAACTAGATATAGCTATAAATGACTAAAATTTTCATCTGCCAGTGAAAAGGTAAGCTAATAACTCATTCATATCAAGTAAATTCAGCCTATTTTATGTTGATTTGAATATCTGTTCCCCTTTTATTCGCTAATGACGTATGTGAAAATGAAGGCAAAAGCAGGGGTTAATATTAACACTAAAACTAACACAATATTTGGTGTTAACAGCAGGCGCTAACACGGTGTTAGCACTAAATCTGGTGTTAACACTAACACAAATGTCGAGGTCAAGTCTCAGTGTTAGTGTTGCACTAACACTAACACCCAGACTTGACCTCACCCAGTGTCAGGCATCCAACTTTCATCCTGAACCCTCAGGACAAGCATCAGGTATACAAATCCAGAGTCGTGGCTTTCCATGTTATAAATAGACTCCATATGAGAAGTCTTGATTTCTGGTCAATGTACCCAACTTGCAATGCTACCCAGCCTGTAATACTCCCCAGTATACAATGCCATGACTCCATAATCGTTGTAGCTATTGGATGCCATATTCGCTGAGTCTATTGCCAGGATTTCTCAAACAAAAAGACCCTGTCTGCATGCATGTGCAACTGGTCATTTGTCAGTTAGCGCTGGAAGCGTAAGCTTATATGACGTATTCACGGCAGTACATTCGACAGCCTATATTTCATTACTGAAAACTTCCAGGAGAAAATATGAGCAAGCTTTTAAATACTTTGAAAATAATTGTTGTTAAAGGTGTTACTACCAGTGACAGCAACAGCATCCAGTCAAATTATTGTCAAAATAATTAGTCAGTAATGCAATTACTGATTGCTACTGATTTCATTCAAATATGAATGAAAATTGGTGCTGCAACAACTTTAAATCTAAATATTTTAAAATAATCAGCATAGCTTTCAGTTGATGCTCACTGTGGATTTGAAGAGCAATTTGACTTTAAGTTGTTCATTGCTAAGTCACAAACAACTTTGACCAATTCTCGTACTATGAGCTGGCGTTCAATATTGCTATCTAAGTAGAAGGAGTATACTTCTAGATAAGATATATTTAGCACAGCTAGCATGTGTACATTTCTGTTCGATCAATGCATTTCAAACAAATGCTTAATCTGTCAACGAAATGTACACACTGTTTGCTAATCATTCATTCTTGACTAGAAAGTATATATACGCCTATGCTTACTTTACCTTAGTAAGATATTGACAACCAGTTGATTGGGTGCCAGTGGCTAGCAATTCAACAATGTTATTGGTGCCTTAGAAATCAACAACTTTCAGTCAAATTACTCGATCCATTGGGAGTATCGACCGAAAATTATGATTATTCTAGAATATATAGGCTAGACTGAAAGCTGTTACATCAACAACGTTCATCCAAATTTATATGGAATCTGTATAGCAATTAGTAACCGCATTGCCTATTAATTAGTTTGACAATAATTTAGCTGAATTTTGTTGCTGTCATTGAAGTAATGTAAAAGCTTACTCATATTTTCTCCTGGAATTTGGCACACGTGCGCTGAACATTATTGAAATACAGGGTGTAGAATGTACTGCAAGGTATAGCATGCAATGCTCACCGGGTAGCATTGCATGTTGGGTAAATTGAACAGAAATCACAGGCATCTCATATCTCGTGCAAAAGTGTCTCTATCTAATTGGGCACAAGAACTTTAACATGTTTCTAAAGCAGAACAAACATTACTGTTGAATATTTTGAACCTAATTGGATTGGAAGACTGCTGCCAATCCAAATATTTTCAATGTATTCAAGTATTCAACAGAAGATTTCTTACATCATGTTCAAAAGTGTGCTTTATTCTATTTTTGTTTTTGAAACATGTTCAGTTATTTCTGACCTGTTCTGTATAGTCTGATTCAAATTCAGGATTTACACACGCTGTCAACTAGGCTTGCGCGATTAAATCGAAAATCGTGATTATTTTTTAAATCGTTAATTTATATGATTAAAAATTAAATAATTGAATAATCGTGAATAATTTCTGCTGTATATATTATTTCAATTCCAACCTTTTAATTACTTTTTTAATGAGATCAGTCATGACAATTGACATTTTTTTCAGTGAATGTATGTCTATTTGCAGGTCAAGAGAAGACTATTTCTGAAAATGTGTCGCTGGAATGAGTGGTTCCAGAATCAAGCCAGGCATTCCAGTGATACATTTGCAAAAATCGTCTTCATGCTCTTGACTTGCAAATAGACTTTTCTAAACACCATTGCACTTTTCGTCATTGATATGCTTTTGTTGTTATGTCTTGGTAATTTGTACCCAAGCTGATTAATCGAGTAATCGCGATTATTCTTAAATAATTGATCGTGATCATTCAGAATAATAATCGCGCAAGCCTACTATCAACAAACTGAATGACCAACTTGGAGCAGATTTATGGCATATACACGATCTTACGTAATCAGAGCTAGAAACTCCCATGTTTCCAATAATAACCGCATAACCCCAAAGGTCAGTGATAAGACAAAAGTTTACTATAGCGATTTCCCTTTCTCTTTGAGCGTGCGTCAGACCCAATCAGGGCCTTATGCAACGTACGATGAGGCGGTTTCGGTGTGCGTGAGATGGGATAGGTGGTGATGGTGGAGCGGTTTGTAGTGTCCATTATCTGACCGTTATCTGACCCCTCACAAGGACTATATATGTATATTGATAATGGTTATAGTTGTAATACACATGTAATTAGATAACGATCACAGGATGCTGGTATCTCTATTAGTATGGCTGCTGATGATGCTTAGTTAAATATATAGTTAGAACTATGAGCGATTGATTTAACCCTTTAATGGGTCAAATTTGGTCAAGAAAATCAGAATATTTGCTTAATTTGAATGTCCATTTGCAGGCCAAGAGAAGACTATTTTTGAAAATTTACCACTCGAATGACTAGCTTGGTTATCAAGCGAGGCATTCATGTGGTAAATCTTAAAAAATAGTCTTCTCTTGGCCTGCAAATGGACATTCCTCAGGGCCACTGCAGAGGCCGGTTTTGGCCGGCTTGACCATTAAAGGGTTAAGAGTTTTCTAAGAGGTGAACCTTTGGAAAGGTAAAAAAGGTATCCTTTCCTTACTGTTGGATGTGGGGATGGGGGTAGGGTGTGCGTGTGTGTGTGTGTGGAGTGGGGTGGGGGCAGGTGAATGGTTAATGCGAGCATGAAGTGCTTCTTCTTGTTCTTGGTCTGCAAATGAACATTTTCTATTTAAATAAATATAAATTGTCTTGATTAAATTGGTCTGTTAAAGGGTTAATCCTTTCACCGATGAATTCCCCCTATCTCATTTTTAAGGCCCTCTGTTTGTTCATGTCATATCCATTTACAGGCCAGGACAGGATAGAATTTTTGAAAATTTACCACTGAATGACTGGCTCGATAACCGAGCCTGTCATTCCAGTGATAAATATTCCAAAATTGTGTTCTCTTGGCCTGTAAATGGACCTTCGATGGGCAGATATTTAATTTTTTTTGGGACAAAATTTGATCTTTAAGTGTTAAGAAAACTAATTTTCTCAAGGAAAATGTCCATTTGCACACCAATAGAACATAATTTTTTGAAATTCTGTTCAAGAAAACTTTAATTTTCTCCTATAAAATGTCCATTTGCATGCCACGAGATTATATATTTGAAAATTTATCACTGTAATGAATGGCTTGGTTATTGGACCAGTCATTCCAGTGATAAAATTTAAAAAAATAAAATAAAAAGCCTCTTGTTCTGCAAATGGACATTTTCCAAGATTAGAGTTCTCGTGTCCCATTAAATAAATTAATTAAAGGGGGTGAGCTTGAGTGGTTATGGGGCTAACATTCTAGAAGGAAAATACTGAAAGCAGCTTAAATACCATTACTAGCAAATTAGAAGAGTGTCACTTTTCACATTATAATGTCCATACAAAGTGAAGATAAGATGTTCGGAGACTACACTTAGGACCCTTCTGTTATTTTTCAAGATGCTTGTTACAAAAATTAACTATTTCTATTTAGAGTGATATTTATTTAGTGCAGGTCTTTATATTTCATATTTACTCTATATAAATAGTAAAACTGAGTGTGTATTGTCTCCTCCTATTTCCCTGTTCATTGCATTCACTGTAATTAACCTGTGCAATGCTGAAATCACAGTATCTCAATTTAAGCGCCACCGTACAAGAAATGTGTTGAATTAAGTTTTGAAACCAATTAAACTGGAAGCCAACCATTGCTGCAATGGCTTCCTGTTAAATTAATTTTAAAATGAATATTTTTTAATAATTACCATAGTTACTCGAGATCTGGTTGTGAAATGGTTATAACTTTCCCGAACAAAAGTGCAGGGCTTTTTCTGTTCCAGTATTGACAACACCTATCAGGGAACTACAGTCCTGGATTTGTTTGTCAGCAAAGTACATTTAACTGTCTGGCAGGTGAATTTCTGCAAACTACATTTTCCGTGGAGTTTAATTCTGGATATGCTGAATATTTTGAAAACAATTTGGCTAAGCCAACAACAACTTTCAGTCAAATTGTTTTCAAAATATTCAGCAGGTCGAGAGTTATTGGACGTTGAAATTGTTATCTGGTTGCTTGCAGTAGTCAGGTAGTTAATACATTATACACAAATACAGATCTAGGATTTTATAGGCTTTGTTAGGAGATTACAAAGCTTAGCTACCAGTACTTATCAATACAATAACGGGTTTTCAGATGTCATCATCTTCCCATCTTTGCTAAGACATCAGCTACCACAATTAGCTTGTATAGAATTGATCCCAGTTTATTTTAGATCGTTTGTCTTCGTCTGTGTTTTAGATATATAGGTTTTTTTTTGCAATGACCTTTTAATTATCCTGCGCGTTCTTAGACTGACACAGATAAACATGTTTTTGTCAACGCATGATTTAACCCCCTTAGCACTATAGAGTATAGACCTGAGTGATGCGTCATATTCCTTAACGAATATGTAAGAAATAGTTTGCTACGTATTTTGAGTTGAGTTTGAGTGAAAGGCGTTGATATATTCCAATTAAATTATTAGCTTACTTGACCTGAAAGGCCAAGTGAGCAGCTTATGCCATGGCGACCATCAACTTTTCCTTTAAACGACTTCACAAAAACCACTGGGCCGATTTATTATATGTGACAGGAAGCATCCTTAGGGCATAGGGATCCAAGATTGTTCAAACGAAGTCAATCGGGCAATTTCGCCGGCGCCCATCAAGGATTTTGGCCAATTTTAGGAAACGTCTAAAATTTTTCTTCTCCGAAACTACTTGAGGGATCGATTCAAAACTCATGAAATATCATCTAGGGTTAGAGCTGAACCAATTTTGTTCTAGGGAACTTGTTTGGTCAAATAGTTCAGCGGCCATCATGGATGACGTAGTTTTCCTGAAAATTACTTCTCCGGAACCGCTGAACGAATCGGGCCGAAATTTAGCAGATATGATTCGTGCCGAAACACCATTAAAATTTGTCCATAGAAAGTTGATATGTCAGAAAAACATGTCCGCCATGAATCAATCAAAATATAGCGTTTTTGGCGGACATCTTGTATTTTCTCCAAATTTCTGAGAAAAACATAAAAAGACTTACTTATTAACTGCTGGGCCAATTTTAATCAAACTTAGCTAAGCTTTCTTCACAGAAATTTGATTGGTAAATTTTTCCAGTTGTCATTTCCTTTACTTCATTTGTGCCGGTGGCCAATAATTCCAGGTGAGCAATACCGGCCCCTTGGGCCTCTTGTCAAACTTATAATTCAGGATACTGTAGTTTTAAAATTGTGATACTGTAATTTGTTCAGGTTCAATGGGTGGGTGTTATCGTGGTTGAAAGCATTAGGTTAAACACGTTGTTGCATGCTATTTTCTTACTCTGTTCCTTATCAGGCAGAATTCTTGAAGTTAAAATGGGTTAACCTGTTAACCATCAAATATGTTCAAGGAAATTTAAATTTTCTCGCTGAAAATGTCTATTTGCTGACCAAAAGAAGATTACTTTAGAAAAATTACTGCTTGTTTATCAAGGCAGTCAGGGCCGGCTCACGGCATAGGTGAACTAGGCACTGCCTAGGGTGCCAGATTTTAGAGGGCCGCCAAAAAGGGAGCGGGGGTGCCTCTCATCACCAAAACTACATGTACTCAAAGCAAATAAGATTTCTAAAAAATCCACACTTAGGACAAGAGCCATATTTCGCTCTAGAAATGCAGGAAATGCCCTCTCAGAGCATCTGGATTTCCAGATATCAATTCCAGATATATTGTGAATATCAACTTGCGGGCCAAGAAAAGACTATTTTTGAAAAGTTTACCACTTGAATGACTAGCTTGGCTAACAAGCCAGGCATTCTAGTGGTAAATTGGCAAAAATAGTCTTGGCATGTAAACGGGCTGCTGTTCCTCAAGACACTACAAAGGCTAGTTTTGACTGACATTAAGCAATTCAAATTTTTCCAAATCTTTCACTACTTTCTGAGATACAGTGATGAAAAAACAAACAAATTAAAGAAACAAACAAACAAAAATAACCCACAAACAAACACCGAAACTAACAATCAACGAAACTAACTAACAAACGAACAACGAAACTAACAAACAAACAAACAATGAAACAAACAAACAATTGAATTAACAAGCAAACAAACAAACAAACACACAATGAAACAAACAGACAAACAAATAAACTAACAAACAACGAAACAAACAAACAAACGATGAAACTAACAAACAAATAAACAAACAAACAATGAAACTAACAAACAAACAATGAAACTAACAAATAAACAAATGGAGACCTGAATACATTGTATACAATCTTCACCTTATGTGGTGATGTTATTGGCTGGCATGACCATTAAACTGTAAAATTTGTCAAATTAGATCATTACTTTCTGAGAGGTGGCCATGGACAAAGAAAGAAACAAACAAACAAACAAAACAAAAAACAAAGACCCAAATACAATACCACATTCTCCTTTTATGACGAGGTTAAGATGGTAATGGGTATGTTTGTATAGAAGCCAGAGTTTATGTCACAATACCACAATGTATTTTATGAACCTTTTCACAGACAAATCCCTGAAAAAAGTAAATTCTTTCTAATATAAAACTTATTCTGATGAATAATTTGAAATTAATTTGACTGTGAGCCGTTGCTGCCTTAGGCAGCAGCGGCTTCCAGTCAAATTAATTTCAAGATATTCACCAGTTTTCCGGCATATTTGCCTTAAAAATGAGATATGTGGAATGCATTGTTGAAAGAGTTAATAATAAAGTAATAATGAAATATAATAGTAAAAAAATCTGGCAAACTTGTACACATATAGTCTATTACCACCTCCAATACAAGACAACAGATAGAAATGTTAAACAAATAAGATTATTCTGGGAAAAAATAAATCAAATACCGAAAGACTAGACTATACAATCACAGCAGATATTTATTGTCTATATAGCATTCACCTTAGAGAGAAACACTAAGGAGTCATGTAACCCTTTCATAACTGATATTACAATATCATAATTCCAAATGAACCATACAGGTAAGCTAGTGAATATTTTGAAAATAATTTAACTGTAAGATCTCAGATAAACTAACTTTCCAAAGATCTAATATAGCATTTCTTTCAATGTATCAGAAGTCGTATATATCTGCTCAGTAGGATTGAATGAGTTAAACAATATTTTCTCGTCAATCCAAACCAAACCATTTAATGCAGTGGTTTCAAGGTGTTCATTTGCAGGCCAAGATAAGACGATTTCTATCTCACTTGGCCTGCCAAGTGAGTTTATGTCCACGATGACCATCCGTCATCCATTTGTAAACTTCTGCGTTAAATAGCTACTCCTCATTAACCACTTGCTCATCGTTAACCTTTTGGCTGATTTCAAACGAGCGTTGCTTGAAAGACCATGTGGCCACAACCTTCGAACCTGTGTACAGAATTTTGATTCCTCAATTTTTCCAGTGGCCATCTTGGATTTTCCAAATTTTTGTGACGTCTTTTAAATAACTTTCTTTAAAACTTAATTAATAGGCAAACTTCAGCGCAACTTGGTCTTGAACAGTTCACATGAGAGATTTGATTGGTCAATTTGTTCGGTGGCCATCTTTGATTTTCCCGAATTGTTCAGGAAATCTGTAAAAAGACATTTACCACAGATCTGAACCAAACTTTGCTGGAATGACCCTCTGGTGGTACATTTCCAACATTCCTTACAGAAATTTGATGTGTAAATTTTTCCATTGATCACCTTTGATTTTCCATAAATTTCTGGAAATTGAGTTAAAATATTGCTCCTCATTAACCATTGGCCGGATTTCAACCAAACTTGCCTGAAAGACCCTATGGACATATGCAACCATCCTGGATTTTGTGAATCATCAACTTTGGCTTTAAAACACTACTAGTTATCTGCTTTGCCGATTTGAACAAAACTTGGCCTGAATGACCCCATCGCGGTAGACTTTCAAACTGGTATAGAGAAATTTGATTGGTCAGTATTTCTGGTGGCCATCTTGGATTTTCCTAAACATCAACTTATGATTTAAAAGACTACTAACTATCCGCTTGGCCGATTTCAACAAAACGTGGCCTGTATGGCGGTAGACTTTCAAACTTGTATACAGAAGTTTAATTGGCCAATTTTTCTGGCTGCTGTCTTGGATTTTCCAAAAGAATTGAACTTGGTATATCAATGGTGACTATGATCTCGTAATCACATTGACAGTTATCATGCCGGCCATTAACCCTTTCACTGACAAATCCCTAAAAAAGTGAATTCTTTATAAGATAAAACTAAATATTCTGTTGAATATTTTGGAATTGATTTGACTGGAAGCTGTTGCTTCCTAAGGCAGCAACATCTTCCCCCTTACAAAAACGTGTTTCTGGTAATAGACTGACAACAGACTGGCAAGATATGACAACAGACTGACAATAAAAAATGAACACTGGTAATACACTGACAATAGGCTGACTATAAGCTGGAATTAATTAAAGAAGAATTGACAATGCACTGGTAATATTGCCAGTTTATTGTCAGACCTGATATGTCTGACAATAATCTAGCAATACACTGGCAGTTTTGTTGGAGATCTGGCAATACACTGACAACAGATTTATCCAGCCTGACATTAACATGACAACAAAAACTGTTCTAACTATAGCTGATAATAAGCTGGCATGAAAAATCTTAACTGGCAATAGACTTTATAAAGAATATGGCTGACATCAGACTGGCAAGAAAGGAGATAGTAAAATACATCGGACAACAGACTGGCAAGATCGGTCATAGTAAAATAAATCTGACAATAGACTGGCAACAAAAAACGTAACAATTTTCCTATCAGAGAACATGTCTCACAATAGACTGGTAAGATGTGAAATAAAAATAATATTTGAGTTGATATTTTTACCTATGCCTAGAAATACAACTTACAACTTTAGAACAATGATTTTAAAGTTGTATCTGTGTCTCATTCTTTTCATAATACCAAAATGTTAGATTTGTGCTACTGTTCCAGTATTTGTTCTCACACACATACCGTAATTGTGTAATTAGCTTTTTGGCAGTATTTGTATTATTCAATACACTGATAAGGAGATGCTCCTCCATGTGGGGACATCTACCTGCTAAAATAAGAAGAAGTTATCTCTCTTCATCCTTTTTTGCAGATTCAACAGAAGCTTTCAAGCTTTGTAAATTTGTTGTGTGTCTTCACTTACTGAGTTTCATAAACCATCATTACCAGTCTGTTGTTAGTCTATTACCAGCTTATTGCCAGTGGGTCAGAGTACAGGATGTCATCCGACAATAGATTGACAATAAACTGACAATACACTGGCAATCATTGGACAATTTATTGCCAGTATTACCATGTCTGACAATAGTATGACAACAAACTGGTTTTACATTGGTTTCACACTGACAATAAGCTGGTAATATACTGACAATAGACTGGTAATAAAGGGATTTTTCGTAAGGGCCAGTAAAATGCATCTGGCTCTTTTTCATAACTCAAGTAAATATATTAGTTGGTCTAGCGGGCGAGGCCTTACTGTCAGTCTGTCACCTGATGCATGTTTTTGTATTGCATTGGCACTTTGGTTAGTTCCAGGAAACATCCACTCGGGAGTCTCTGGCAATGACAGTATTATGGCTACTGGAGTGTTCTCAGCAAGAGAGCTTCTAAGAGTCACAAGATGTGAGTATTCTTTATCATGTAACTCAAATTTGTTCAAGAAAACTTCAAATTTAACAGGTTTTCAAAATAAAAACAGAAACAGGTTAGTACAATTTTGAACTCGATGCAAGAAATGTTCTGTTGAATATTTTTAACATAATGGAGGAGTCTAGCTTTAGCTATGCCCCGCCCATCTTTATCTAAGCTCCACCCACACATCGCCCGCATTGGAATCGATCGATCTGTGAACTCCCTGACTTTCAGTTTCCAGACAACTATACAGATAAGCTGTTTAATATTTTGAAACTAATTTGATTGGCTGCTGTTGCTATTGCAGCAACATTGCCCAGTAAAATTAGTTTTAAAATATTCAACAGCATGTAGTTGATTATGACGTCATATGATTGATAGATAAACAAGAATCCTCCACTAGATGTTTGGGCCATTTGCCTTCATAAATTTGTTCTATTTTCAATGCAATTTCTTTGATTACTGAAGCAAATGTTCATTGTTCATGCATAAAGCTTAACCTTTTCACTGACAAATCCCTGAAAAATTAAATTCATTACGATATAAAATGTATTCTGTTGAATATTTTGAAATTAATTTGACTGGAAGCTGTTGCTGCCTAAGGTAGCAATGGCATGCTGTCAAATTAATTTCAAAATATTCAATATAATTCCTGCATGGCTGCTTTGAAAATGAGATATAGGGAATTCATTGGTGAAAGGGTTAATCTTTTGAACTTTGACTTCCAATGTACAAAAATGTTATATTTCCAGCATAAAACCTTAATTTGTTTGAGGTTTTTGGTTCACAT
This sequence comes from Chaetoderma sp. LZ-2023a, assembly GCA_034401795.1. NCBI lineage: Eukaryota > Metazoa > Mollusca > Caudofoveata > Chaetodermatida > Chaetodermatidae > Chaetoderma > Chaetoderma sp. LZ-2023a. The sequence goes on along the minus strand of CM067369.1, from coordinate 166,965,650 downwards.
ACTTATGGTGCAAGTCTCAGTGTTTCTGTTTAGTCAATATGTTTTATTAACCCTTTCACCTTCAAATTTGTTCAAGAAAATCTAAAAAAATTCATAAGAATGTCCGTTTGCAGACCACAAGATTATTTTTGAAAATTACTCATAGGAATGACTTGCTCGGTTATAGAGCCAGTCATTCTAGTGGTAAATTTTCAAAAAATACTTGGTTTGAGCGTTAAACGGTTAAATGTGCTTGTTTTTGGAATAGAAACAATACAGTTTATACTATGCTTTTCTTCCATAGCCTCCATAATGATGCTTCCAAATGGTACACATGCCGTGTTTCCTCCATCGAAAAACCTCGAAAGTCCAAACTACTATTCAACATACAGCCCTCATGAACAACCTAGTATGCTACCGACGCTTCCAGCACCGCCAACAGGTGCCGGTCCTATGCAGCATCCAGCTATGCCCAATGGCCAGTCAACGCTTAGTCCTCCAGGAAATCCACATAAGAGATTAAAAAGAAGTACCATGAGTTCTATTTCATCGGCTGATGATGAGGTGGAAAGCGTGGGCGATGAAAATGAAAGTCTACATGCCAGCTATTACGGGAAGTCTCCGGGCGGCAGTTTAAACAGCTCCTCTGGTTGGCAGGGCGACCATATGGAACAAGGTTTGTATATATCTTGTCTTTCATTATGTTTTCAGGACTATGAGGAGAGGCCGCTTTATTTAACCCTCTACCACTCTTATCAGCCAAAAACTTGTGCAGCGGTCTTGAGAATTGTCCATTTGTAAATCGAAAGAGGACTATTTTTGAAAATTGACCACTGGAATGACTGGCTCGATAACCAAATCAATCATTCCAGTGGTAAATTCTCACAAATAGTCTTCTCTTGGTCTGCAAATGGACATTTTCTTTGAGAAAATTGAAATTTTCTTGAAGAAATTCGAGGGTTAAAGGGTTAATTTCTGTTTCTCTCCCCCCCCCCTCTCTAAAATTTGTCAATGGTTCACATAGGAATTATGTAAATTGTAGTCTGTATGCATGTGTCGTGTACGAGGGGTTAGTTTGGCTGAGGTTTGTAGCATGCAATGTAAGGCATGTGAATACTCCAGTTCACTTATGGGCACTTATTGTTGATGTCATCGCTTTTGCCGTCGTCGTCGCTGCCACTATCACTGGTCATTGTCACTACTGGTCATTGTTGTTGTTGTCCCCTCTGCGAAAGCGATGGTATAATAATTTTGTTTCCCTCCATACAGATTTTGGGTTTTCCTTGAACAATGTAGCTTCTACTCGGAGTATGATGATGAAGCCCCTGTACTGCTTGCCACCCATTGAGTGTGTATGCGAATGAGTGTGTGCGCGAATGAGTGCGTGCATGTTCCACAAATTACCTTCTACTCTGAGTATGTTGATAAAATAAAACTTCAGATTCATTTTGGCCATGGTATTAAGAAGCCTTCTATTTTGCGGATGTCCATCCATTTATTCATCTGTATATATCCTGATCTCCCCTTCCTCCCCACCATAAGTATGGCCGCCGTCCCTGGGGATCATGCAAATTTTTATCTAGTTTGTCATCTTATCATATTAAATCATTATGGTACCCTGATTCTGTCTGTTCCAAAATCTGTAGCATGCATGTACTGAGATTTGAATAATATTTCTAATTTGTTTGAATTTGTTTCTTTTCCACTCCCAATATTGTTATCGCCTTAATGCATGTTTAACTATATCTTGTAGTCATGTTTGATGTGCAGTACAGCTTAGAAATAACTTAAAATGTTTCCAAAACAAAAACAGAAACATGTTGATGATGTTAGCTAGTGCAGGTTTGAACACAATCACTTGTATCGCAACTCCTCTGAAAGTGTTAGATGGAACTCAACAAATTTGGTATGTGAGTTACCCATATGATTGCGGAGTGCAAGAGGCCATTTATATTTGGCTCCCCCCCCCTCCCTCCCCCCCCCAGGGGTGGATGGGGGATTGGGGTCAAAAGGTCAAAAAGTAGATTGTAATGCAACTCCTCTGAAATCGTTGGACGGAATTCAATGAAATTTTGTATGTGAGTTAGCCATATCAATGTGGAGTGGATGAGCACATTTACATTTGGCTCCCGCCCCCTTTGGGTGGGGCATGGGGTTAAAAGGTAATGAAATTGATTGTAATGCAACTCCTAAAGAAGATTGGATGGAATTCAACCAAATTTAGTACGATCGTGAAATTGATTGTAATGCCACTCATCTGACACTGTTGGACGAAATTCAACCAAATTTGGTATGTGAGTTAGTCATGTGATTGTGGAGTGCAAAAGGACATTTACATTTGTACATTTGGCTCCTCTTTGACGGTTAGGTGGTTAATGATTGGTGTATATTTTGAGAATAGTGTTTCTGAATGCTGTTGCTCCTTTTATGTTTTGTGTTGTAATACTGATGTGAGAAATTAACCTTTTACCCCTCAAATTTGTTCAAAAAAATTTCTATTTTCTCATAGAAAATGTCCATTTTGAAGACCAAGAGAAGACTATTTTTGAAAATTTGTTGCTGAAATGACTGTCTCCCATTATTGAGCCAGTCATTCCAGTGGTAAATTTTCAAAACTACTGTAATCCGCTCTTGGTTTGCAAATGGACATTTCTCAAAACCACATTGTAAAAGCTGTTTTTGGCCATCTTGAGAGTTAAATGGGTTAAGAATTCACGTTTATCTTTCAGTAGGATACATGTCACTGAACACTGTCTACCTGCTGAGTTTCTGCAGACTACCTTTTTCAAGGGATTTAACTCTGAATATGCTGGATATTTTGAAAACAATTTGACTGAAAGTTGTTTGTGGCATAGCCATCAACAAATTTCAGTGAAATTGTTTTCAAAATATTCAGCAGGTCCAGAATTATTGCCCATTGAATGAAATTATTGTCTGCTGGCTTGCAGGAGTCAGACAGTTAATGATCTATCCTGCCTCTAGCGTGTCTGATGTGGTATTGAGGAATGACGATTTGCAAGCCAAGAGACAACTATTTTAAACAAGGACAAATTTGTCCAATATCCACATCATTGATATATTTTTCAATCGTGCCGGCATGAGGTCGAAACTCAATATTAGAAACAATGTGCTTCTTTTAGTGCTGTTGCTGTGTTTTAGCGTTTGAATCCAAAATTGGAATATGTTTTCGCCACCCCACAGCAAAGCTTCCACCGAAGTGTGGAGAAGATCCCTTCAGTAGAACTGTAGGTGTTGAAAAATGTTGAAAAGACCAGGAAGACGAAGGACGAGTAGAAGCACTCCCCGCTCGAATTTAAACCCTTGCATCTAGTGATGCATGTAGAAATTGAAGTCACTGAAGGAGTGGCTCGATAACCAGTAGAAAATCTTCAAGACAGTCTCTTGGCCTGCAACTGGTCATCCGTCCAGCAGAATTTATATATTTCTCTTAACCATATTTGAATATTGGTGTTGAACTATTTCAACCCAGAAATCCCAGAATTTTCTATTGCATCCTTGGTCCTTTCACGGATGAATTCCGCATATTTTATATTCGAGGTCACCATTCAGGAAAATTATTGAGTATTGAATGTTTTGACATTAATTTTACTGAGGCAGCAGTGACTTCGGTCAGATTAATTTCAAAATATTCAACTGAATAAGTTTTATATCATAAAGAATATACTTTTTCCGGGATTTGTCGTACTAATTTGTATTATTTATTTATTTGATAGTGTAAGAGTGAAATGTTGTCGTATCACTGATCAGTTTATTTTGTTATATTTTATTCCCTATTCTGTTTGCTTTCAGTAGAACTTAGTCCAGCTATGCATTCACCTAACAATCCACTTACCCACCAACAGCACCACCAACAGCAACAACAACAACAACAACGTATAGTCTATCTGTATCCAAATACACAGTCGCCGTCTGATCGACTTACACCAGGCAGTACCCAGTGTGGACCCACCATGCCCCCTGGTTCGGCGGATATGACCGCCATGGCCGCCTTTATGCCTGTCAATCATCACGCCGGCCCTGTGATTATTAATCCTGGCTTATCAGCAATGTCACAGCATACCCGCGAGGACACACCCCCTAGACCTCTCAGTAATCACACCCCTGGATTGCAGCCCATCGGTATGCTTGTTATTTCAGTTCATAGCTGGTGTTCTAATGACTAACATATTCTGTTTTCTTTAATCCTTACACCTCTAATCGTAGAATTTGGTTATGAAAGTTTAAAATATCTCAGGAAAATGTCCATTTTTAGGCCAAGAGAAGAGTATTTTTAAAAATATACCACTGGAATTACTGGCTCGGATAATTGAACCAGTCATTCCAGTGGTAAGTTTTCAAAAGTAGTCTTCTCTTGGCCAGCATTTAACTGGACATTTCACAAGACCACATCAAAAGCCGGTTTTGGCGGGCTTGAGTTGTAACGAGTTAATTATAAAGCGAGCCATAAGGTTCACTGATTCCTGTACTTGCAGTGTTGTCATCACAAAAGTATTTAGTTCAACTTACTTGTCCAGCATCTGTCCATTCTTGTCCAGTTGTCAATTTGACAATGCAGGTATTTTTGCTATTTTTTGGAGGGATTGGAAGAAACCAGTATCAAAATGTGCTTTGGTGCAACAATGGTTGCTTAGATTTCAACAACACTGCATCAGTCATACTTTTTTGTTAAACTTTTCAAAGATGAAATTTCTTGTATCTTTTTTGTTAAACTTTTCAAAGATGAAATTTCTTGTATCTCATTTTAAAAGCAACCATACAGAAAAACTGTTAAATATTTTGAAATTAATTTAGTGACAGCTTCCAGTCAAATTCAAAATATTCAACAAAATTAGTTTTATATCTTAAAGAATATACTTTTTCTGGGATTTGTCAGGATTGAAAGGGTTAAATTACTGTATCCATGGCAATAATACAGGTGAGACATATATCAGCTTTTATTGACCCTTTCCTGTTTTTCTCAAACATAACATTTTAGCATTTTCTCCTTGCTGATATCGGTTTTGTCCAATACTAATTTAAGTTATTGTCTCCCTTGCAAAACAGATCTGAGCCATATGTATCACTTTTCTGACAATGGCATTGGCGGCGTCAACATTAAGTTTTGCATTTAGGAAATGGATGAATTCAATCTGTCACTCAAGTATATGATGTCATAATGAATTATGTCATATGGAGGCTGACATCATAATCAATATGCGTAATAATGACTTAGCTAAGTCTGTCATGAACAAGTCAGTTGTATGAATTGTATGGCTTTGACATTTAATAAACATGCTGTTGAATATTTCGAAACTAATTTGAAAGGGGCTGTTGCTGCCATATGCAGCAGCAACAGCCCCCCCATTCAAATTAGTTTCAAATTATTCAACAGGTTAACTGTATAGTTACCATGAAATTAGGATTCTGAGAATTCAGGATTCAAAGTATATAAATCGATCCCAACACCCGCAAAGCATTGTCTTAGCTTAGCTAGATATGGGCAGGGCATAGCTAAAAGTGGATTCATCCATCTCTTTGGATTGTATTTCAGACTTGGTTAAGCCCATCAGAACTAAAGTTGGAAAGGAATCTGTATAATAGCATTGATGTCAAAGGCCAAGGTCACTGATCTTGGTGCAACACCTTTTTCATTTCAACATTATTTTTTCCCATTGAGAAAAACTTCAGGTTATATTGTGAAGATTGGTTAAGTGATTATAAGAACTACACTTGCAGATATGGTTGGCTAATATCCTAGGAATCATGCTAGGAATCGGGCCGATGACAAGATCACAAGGTTATATGGCGAGGTCATTGAACTTTAATCCTTATCAGCAGGCGAGACTTTGTTCTGTGAAATTCTTATATTTATACTAACATTCTTTTTAAAAATCCTACTATATCTCATTTTAACGGTCAATGAAATTCTCCCTCGCTAACTAACACTCAATCTAATCACACAAAGACTACCTGGATCGGTTGGATTATGTAATTTAGCCGGGATTATCCCTTTCACTGATGAATTCCCATATCTCATTAGATCACCTGGCAAGAATGGCCAAGTGAGCTTATGGCATGGCGACCATCCGTTGTCCATCTGTCCGTCCATCATCTGGTGTCCATCCGTCAACTTTTGCTTTAAAACGCTACTCATTAACCGCTCGGTGGATTTCAACCTAATTTGGCTGGAAGGGCACTTTGGGGGTAGGCTTCAGAACTTATATACAGAATTTTGATTGGTCAATTTTTTTGGCGCCCATCTTTAATTTTCAAAAAAATTGCGGGAAATCATTTAAAACGCTACTCATTAACTGCTTGGACAATTTGAACCAGACTTAGCTGGGAGGATAGTATGCTGGTATGTTTCAGAACTTGTATACAGAATTTTTATTGGGCAATTTTTCTGGCAGCCATCTTGGATTTACTGAAATTTTCTGGAAATCACTTAAAAGCCTACTCGATAACCACTGGGCTGATTTCAATCAAACTTGGATGGAAGAATCCTAGCCTGGTATGCTTAAGATCTTGTATACAAAAACTGATTGGTCGATTTTTCTGGCAACCATCTTGGATTATCTGAAAAATGGCTGGAAATTGTTTAAGACGCTACTCCTCATTGACTGCCTGAGCAATTTCAACCAGACTTGGCTGGAAGGATACTAGGCTGGTAGATTTCAGAATTTGTATACAGAATTTTGATTGGTCCATTTTTCCGGTACCCATCTGGATTTTCTGAAAATTTTGGGAAATCAGTTAAAAGGATACTCCTCATTAACCGCTTGAACGAGTTAAAGCGAACTCGGCTGGAAGGACCCTAAAGTGCTATGCTTCAGAGCTGGTTTATAGAATTTTGATTGGTCAATTTATTCGGTAGCCATCTTGAATTTTTCAAAAATCGGCTGAAAGTCGTCTACTCATTAACTACTTGGGTGATTTCAACCAGACTGGCGGGAATGAGCCTAGGGAAGTAGGCTTTAGAAGATGCATATAGAATTTTGATTGGTCAATTTTTTCGGCAGACAGTGGATTTAAAAGGCTACTCCTCATTAACCGCTTGGCCGATTTCAACCAAACTCAGCTGGAAGAACCCTAGACTTGTACGCTTCAGAACTTGTAAATGTATACAGAATTTTGACGGCTTGATCTTGATGGTGGCCATCTTGGGTTTTCTGATAAATGGGAATTCATATAAAATGCTACTCCTCATTAATCGCTGGGGCAATGTCAACCAATTTTGGCTGGAAGGATCCTATTGTTGTAACCTGTAGAAATTCTATTCAGAATTTCGATAGGTCAATGTTTTGGCAGTAATCTCTGATTTTCTGAAGGTTTTCCGGAACCAATTAAAAACGGTACTCTTTCAATTAATAGCCCAATTTCAACAAAACTTGGGTGGAACGATCCTATGACGGTAGGCTTCAACATATTAAACGAGAGTCTTGATTGGGCCAATTTTTGGTGTTCATCTTGGATTTCCGAAAATCATCCATGTCTATTTAAATGCAAATGGTTTAAATGCCAATGGTTCAGGTGAGCGCGACTCTTGATTTCACGGCAACCATACAGGAAAACTGTTAAATATTTTGACATTAATTTGACTTGAAGCCGGTGCTGCCTAAAGCCGTTGCTACCTTAGGCAGCAACGGTTTCCAGTCAAATTAATTTCAAAATATTCAACAGAATGTTTTATATCGTAAAGAATTTACTTTTTTAGGGAATTGTCAGTGAAATAGTTAATACTTTAGTGATTAAACTTGGTCAAGAAATTCTAAATATCTGCTTATTGTATGTTCATGTGCAGACCAAAAGAAGAGTATTTTTGAAAATTTACTATTGAGATGACTGCGTTCTGTTTTCGAGCCGGTCATTCCTGTGATAAATTTAAAAAATAGTTTTTGGCCTACAAATGGACATTCATCATGACCACTGTAGAGGTCAGTTTCTGCTGGCATCAGCATTAATGGGGCAACAGATCAGATCCATAAATTACATTTCAATATAATTTTGGGTGCACATAACCCTTCCCTCAACACCACTTTCCCCATATCCAGTAGTGATGAAGGGAAATATTGGGAATGAATAACAGACCAAGGTAGACAACTAATATTTGCTAAATCTGTTTTATGTAGTCTGAGTTACCTCCCCTGTTCAACTTAGATTAATTAACCTGTTTTAATACTATAGCTGCCACGTATGTAGGCCACTAACAACTTATACTTCAGTACTAGGATTTCAGCGCAAAGGAAAAGATGAAAGTTTATTCCACATTTTATTGTCATATTCCACAGAGCACATGGGTTTGGGGACTTGTGTCTAACCACTATATTTGCACAATTTCCTAATCTTCCAAAGTTTTGGTCAAATTTTAATGATTGTATTCTAATTTGCTTGTTTAACCTTTTAATCCAGAAATCTGTTTTAAAATGTTTCAAGTTTCTCTTAGAAAATATTCATTTGCAGAGCAACAGATGATTATTTTTGAAAATCGATCACTGTAATGATTGGCTTGTGTTATCGATCCAGTCATTCCAATTCAAAATTTTCAAAAAATACTGTCCTCTTGGCCTGTAAATGGACATTTGGTGAAGACCACTGCAGAAGCCATTTTTAGCTGGATTGGGTGTTAAATGGTTGCCTTATTGCATGCCTATTTAGTTCAGTTTTCTTGTTTATTCTTATCTGTTGCCTTGAACTATCTTATTGTTGCATATGACATCTATATTATATAATCTTTTATGGGTCAATCTAGCCAAGGATGACCTCTGCATGTGCTGGTCAGTAGATGACTGATTATTGAAAACTTAACACTGACATGATTTGCTCGATAAGTGAGCGGTGCCGGTCATTCCTGTGGTAAATTTTCCCAGGTTGTCTCCTCATAATCTGCAAATGGACAATTACTTCACAATTGTTTTTTACTGTGCTTGACCACTACCGGTTAAAATTTTACTCATAACCTCATTTTATACATGTGCTCACCAATGTCTCGTGAGCAAGGCTTTTAGTTAGAACCACCAAAACAAAGCATTTGTATGTATATGCTCTATTGTATTCAGTCTGTATGTCCATCTGTCTGTCTATCTATTGTGTGGTTACATATGAACCACCATTTCTTAGATGTGTCATCTCAAATAGAATAACTTTAAATGTTTAATTAAGCTTTTAAACACTCAAACCAGGCAAAAACTGCTTCTGCAAGAAAATACCTTTTTTGAAAATTTACTACAGGAATGACTGGCTTGATAACCGAGCGAGTCTTTCCAGTGATAAATTTTCAAAAAGTCTTCTCTTGCTCTGCAAATTGACAATGTTATGAGAAAATTAACATTAAATTCGAGGAAAAGTTTAATTTGAGTTAAAAAGAAAGGTCTTGTCAGTGACAAGTGCCTTATCGTTTCTGCATGTTTTGTTAATATATATATATATAAAGTAGATTTGAAAAAAGTTTTTGGGTACAAATTTTTTCTTTAACTAATTCATTTAGAAGCCATTGATGCCTTAAGTGAATTTTTTCCATAGTATTGAACATATTAGCTATATTGGTCACCAATCACCATGCGGTGTATGTAGATGCAGTTAAACCTGTCTTATGTGACCACTTTACAGAACACAAACAATGGATGAATTGACTCAAGTAGCTAGTGTTGTTCTGATTAATCGAAATAGCTAGAAAACGCATACTTTTTTAGAAGAGTTTAAATGTAATTGTTACTACTATATAGTATTACTCCTCGGTCTAAGACATTAATTCTTTCAGCACTGAAATAGTATGTTAATTTCAAAGCAACCATACCAATAACATGTTGAATATTTTGAAACTTATTTGACTGGAAGCTGTTGCTGCTGCTAAATGAATTAGTTAAAGAAAAAATTTGTATCAAAAAAAAAAGTTCAAATCTACTTGTATATATATATATATATATATATATCTATATATATATATATATATATATATATATATATATATATATATATATATATATATATTTACTGCGACCTGATTTGAAAGGTGTTATTATCCTTGAACATAATTACTGCGTTCAAAATGGTTAAAAAATTTGAACCTGTTATGATCAATCATTAATTGATCATCGGTTAGTCTATAAAACCAATCATCGATCACAAAATTAGTACCACTTCTCAACACTACTTGGAGTTATGCCCCACGCAGTTCCAACTAAGCTCCGCCAATGCTTTTCTGATGTCGTGATCGATCGAACCCTGAACTACCTGAATCTCAATTTCGAGAAGACTGCAGGTAAGCTGTTGATTATGGCAGCAACAGCGCTCAGTCAAATTAGTTTCAAAATATGCAACAAAATGGTTATTAAAGGTGCACATTCACACCAGAATGAGCGAAAATAAAATTGTTTAAATTGTAGACTTTTAGAGTTTTAATTTGTGTACCTCCAGTGTATGACGATTTTATTACGTATATATTAATATAATTTTTCCATTGTGAAAAAGAATTAGAGACACGAGTCCATAATTCAAATTTGCAATTAAAAAAATTATAATAATTTGTACGGAAGAAAATCGTCATATTTTTAGATTTATTTTGTTTCATTGCATCAAGGGCACACGCTAAAATATACAATTTTGACAGTTTTATTTTCAAGCATTCTGGTGTGAATGTACACCTTTAAGTAGTAAAGACATACAATTCGTACAGATGACAGACTATTAACCCTTACCACACTCATGTCAGATTTTCAAATTAAATTAAAAGATGAACGAGTGTACAGTTTTCAACAAATTTGGTGGAAGATGGTGCTGTCGAAAGACAGCAACATCGTCCACCAAAATTGTTGAAATATGTACACCAGGTTCTTTGCTATTGACATGGTAAAAGATAGAATATTGACATCAGCGTGGTAAGGGTTATGCGTTTATGACAGACTTGGATATACCATTCATAAGGTATTTGAACTGTGACATATTTCATTACAGTATGATGTTATATACTTGACTGACAGATTGGATTCCTCTATTAGTGACTAAACTCGTAATGCAAATCATCTACTATAGCATTTGCATGTTGGATGCTAAAAATGGCGGTTCTTTATGACAATGGGTCTATTCATCACGTTTAAAGGACCACCGTCCTTTTAGATATGTGGTCATGAACCCTCAAATTTGTTTTTTTAAATTTCAATTTTCTCATAGAAAATGTCCATTTGCAGACCAAGAGAAAAGTATTCTTGAAAATTTACCACTGGAATGACTGGCTCTTCAAGTCTGCAAATAAGCATTTTAAAGACCATTGCAGAAGCTATTTTTGGCTGACTTGTGGGATAAAGGGTTAACCTGCAAATTTCTTCAAGACAATTACAATTTTCTCAGAGAAAGTTCATATGCGGACTAGAGCTGTTCGGTATTGATATTTTATGTTCGGTACCGATATCGGTATTTTTGGTCCCAATTACCTCAGTACCGTTATGGTATCGGTATCGCATTGATACTTTTCAAATTTATTGTATTGTCATGATTCGCCAATACAGTCTGTTTTACTATCGATTCGTTTGAAATAACGTCCACGCACTAGCCATTTTGAGCGTAATTGTCAGACAGTGCAACATTATGATGGGTAGTCAGTCCTCTTGTGACGCGAAATAATGAGGCTTGCATGTACAAATTTGAGGGAAATTCTCTCTTGTGCAATTTGAGGCAATTTTTTTCAGTATTGAGATTTTGGTAATTTGAGATTTGTTTGGTATGGTATTTCGATATTGTTGTATTGATATCGCACAATATTTTCGTTATACCTAACAGCTCTATTGCAGACCATGAGAACATATTAAAAAAATTAACCGCTGGAATGGAATGACTGGCTCGGTTACTGAGCCAGTCATTTCCGCGGTACACTTTCAAAAAGTCTTCTTTTGGCTTGCAAATAAAGATCCCCACTAATTTTGGTCGGCTTGACCAGTGAATGGTTAAGTAGATTTGACTGGACTTTGTATTTCAGGATTGAATTACTTAACCCTTTAACCCTCATATTTATGAAAGAATATTCCAATTTTCTCAGAATAAATGTCCATTTTCAGACCAAGAAAGATAATTTTTGAAAATGTAACCCTGGGCTGACTGGATCGATTATTGAGCCAGTCAGTCCAGTGGTAAATTTTCAAAAAAGGATATTTCTCAAGACCACTGCAGAAGCCATTTCTGGCCAGCTTGAGTGTTAAAGGGTTAATACCGTAGGTACTTTATTTTTAAAATCTCATTTATCCTTAAATTACAGTAATTACATTAAATGTGTTTTATTTTGTTGGTTTTAAATTTATTTTTCTCTATATATATATATATATATATACACACACACCAGGTTCACAGTCAATGAATATGGGTTCAAGTCATCCGAGTCATTCAGCACAACTTAAGTATGAAGAGCATGCTGGTCAAGGCGATACATTTAATGATTTTGTAACATTCGTGTGTCAGGAGGCACAAAGCTCAAATGGCCAGGTAAGTTTACCCGCACTCTTTCCGAAATTGGGCGGTATTATGCTGTGTCTTCTGTTCGTATATCTGCTTAACTGGATATTGCATTTTGCTTACCCTAGCTTCTTGTTGTAATATATGTTTAACCTTTTAATGGACAAGCCGGCCAAAACCGGCCTCTGTTATAGTCTTGTGGAATGTCCATTTACAGGCAAAGAGAATACAATTTTTGAAAATTTACCACTGGAATGACTTGCTCAATAACCGAGCGAGTCATTCCAGTGATAAATTTTCAAAAATTGTATTCTCTTGACCTGTAAATGGACATTCAATTGCAGATATTTAAATTTATGTGACCAAATTTGACCATTAAAGGGCTAAGCCTTTAACCATCAAATTTGTTCAACAAAATATTAATTTTCTCATAGAAAATGTCCATTTGCAATACAGATGACGGACTAGAGGCCAAGAGAAGACTATTGAAAATTTACCACTGGATTGCTCTCTAGATTATTGAGCAAGTCATTCCAGTCATAAATTTTCAAAAATAGTCCACATTGTCGGCAAATGGCCATTTTTCTCGGGACCAGTGCATAAGCCATTTTTCGGCGGCTTGAATATTAAAGGGGTAATGGTGAAAAACTGATCTTGAGAAATGTCCATTTTCATGCTAAGAGGAGACTATTTTTTAAGATTGACCACCGGAATAACTGGCTCGATAACTGAGCCAGTTATTCCAGTTGTGGATTTTCAAAAATAACCTTGGCCTGCAAATGGAAATTCACTAAGGAGAAATTTTGAATTTCTTGGCCAATCTTGATAGGCTGTTAGGCGGGACAATGTGAGTGACAAGATTTGAGCTGAGACATGAAACCTAGATTCCTAGCAAGATCATTTGTATCATAAGCCTATTTATTTTATATCCAGGGTGGTTCTCCGACATCGATGAAAAGCCACAGCAAGATGCATTTCTTTAATCCTGGTATGCTTCCACCACCACCTCCACCACCGTCAAACCTCGCGAGACCTGTTGCCATACATAAGGTGTCTGATGGCATCACCAGTTCTACCTCTCATGGTGAGACTCACACAGATAAATATGAATGCCTATTAATGTAGTTCAAGGGGTGTATCTACAGGCAGCTCTGGTTTTGCAGGACATTTAAATTAATTTGATCTCTTAACAAATTGATTGAGAGATAGAAGGATAGAGGGAATGAGAGAGAGAGTATGAAGAGGGGAGGGGAGTGAGTGAGTGAGTGAGTGAGTGAGTGAGTGAGGCAGGCAGGCAGACGGATGAAGGGAGAGGATGAGTAGGAGAATGAGTGATAGAGGGAGGGAGGGAGGGAGAGAGAGGAAAGACAGGAAGTTGGGAGTGGGAGGGAGGAAGGGTGAGCTAAGGAAGCGAGGAAAGAGGAGTTGGCAGATGGGTGATAGAGGGAGGAGGATGGGAGACAGAGAAAAAAGGAGGGAGGGAGGGGAGAGAGAGGGTAAGGGTTGGGCGGGGGTCTGTGTTAGCGGTAGGAGGGACGGAGGGAGAGAGAGTGAGAGGGGGGTCGGAGGGAGAGAGAGATGAGTTATTGAAAACATTTTGTTTTTCTCAAACGACTATCAAATTGCTTTCAATATTGGGGGTTAGAATATATATTTTTTGCCATTTTTAATCAATATTTGATTGGAAAAAAAATACTGCACATATTTCTCTGATGTTGTTTCTATTCAGGAAAAGTAACAATTGTATTGTTTGTAATTCCACGTTTCCTTTCTCACAGTTTCTAGTATAAGTGGTGTTTCCAGTTCTATGATTACACCACCGGTCAGTCGGGCATTAATGTCCAGTCCATTTACTGTGTTACCACCTCGACCAGAGCATGCATTCTCACATATACACCCGCAAGGACACCAGGTTAGAGGAATAATAGTGTTAACATTTTTAAAACGGCTTCTATCGTGGTATTGAGGATTACCCATTAGCAGGCCGAGAGAAGACTATTTTTTGAAAATTTACCACTGGAAATGACTGACTCGATAACCAAGCCAGTCATTTCAGTTGTAAATTTTCAAAAATTGTGTTCTTTTGGCTCAAATGTTATGATCTTGAGTAGGTTTGAGCGTTAAAGGGTTAAAATGCTGATGATGCTGTGGTTATGTAATGACCATACTGGTGTTATAATGGACCTATACAGTTTATCCATCCATCCATCCATCATCATATGACGTCATAATCAGCTACGTGATGCATAGGATGACGTCAATCATTATGTCACAATTGACTCAATTTAGTCCATCTTAAACACTTAATGGTCCATCACGTATGAATTGTATGTCTACTATTTCATAAACATAATGTTGAATATTTTGAAACTAATTTTACTGGGTGCTATTGCTGCCATTGGCAGCAACATCACCCAGTCAAATTAGTTTCAAAATATTCAACAGCTTACTGGTATAGTTTTCTGGAAATTGATAGTCAGGGCATTCGGGGATCGATCGATCCCAACACGAGCGAGATGTTGGTGGAACTTAGCTGGAGGTGGGCGTGGCATAGCTAAAACTGGGAAGACGAGTTGTACCAATGTATTTTTGTTTGCTGTAGCTGATCTTTAATTCTGCCGGTCCTGATACTTTGACCAAGGCCTTGCTACCATTCCTAGCCAGATGTAATAAATTAAACCTAAGAAGTGCAGCCGTTCAGCTTCCAGTTAAATTAGTTTTCAAAATATTCAACTACATATTTCTTATATCAAGTTGTATCTTAATGAATTTGTCGTATACTGTTGTATTAAAGTGTGACTAATATGTTGGTGTATGTTGACGATAAGTTGGTGTACTACTATCCTTTCCAGAATGTACAATAAATTACAGTCATATCATTTTCAAATTATTGAATAGCTGCGATGCGTGAATAACTTTGATGAGTCAACTTTAAAAAACAACTTTAAAAAAGTGTTTTTAACACTAAATTTCCTATCAGAAACATCACACTATAAGAGCAATAACAGACTGCAGACGCTTGTCCTCCTATCATTCTTCAGATTTTCTGAATTTATTCTGGATTTTCCAGATCAAACAATACTGCCTAGTGTGCGGAATCTTCAGGGTAAATCGGATTATCAGTTTCCAAGATATCCATAATTTTATCCGATCCAGATCATGCTGTTTATGCATTGTACCTATCATGGTTTGCGTTAAAATTTGAGCCAAGTCAGATCCATTAGTTTCAAAATATTCAACAGATTAGTAAAGACATAGAATTTGTATAACTGACAGACTATTCCTGGTTCATATCTGAATAATTCTGTCAATTATGATTGTGACATCAGCCTACATGTGATGTAATTGACTATGACATCATATACTTGAGTGACAGATTCATTATAACTGTCTTAGACTGAAACACCCCAGAATGTAGCTTTAGATATAATATAGATTAGTTATCCTTAATGCATATTTTGTATATATTTCTTTTTTGTCGCAGGTTTTTACCTATCCTAGCATTAGCCCAGTAAATGCCATTAGCGGTGTAATTTCGCCGACAACGTTAAGCTTCATCGCCTCACCAGTGTCAACACCGCGTTCGACGCCGCGAACCACGCCCATCCCGCGCTGGACCACACCGTTCATATCGCTGGAGGAGAATATGGACTACAATATGATAGCTAACCTCGTGCATAATGTCAACCCCGAAGAATCTCTGCTCAGTGAAGGTATCGCATGGCATACATTTACTGCTGAAATATGTACAATGCAACCCAGAAATACCACACTAATGTTAAAATTTTAGTTTTTACTGTGTCAATACCAAAGAAACTGGTGTACATTTTTTCAAAAATTTTGGTGGATGATGTTGCTGTCTACGACAGCACCATTGATGTTGCTGTCTACGACAGCACCATTGATGTTGCTGTCTATGATAGCACCATTGATGTTGCTGTCTATGATAGCACCATTGATGTTGCTGTCTATGATAGCACCATTGATGTTGCTGTCTATGATAGCACCATTGATGTTGCTGTCTATGATAGCACCATTGATGTTGCTGTCTATGATAGCACCATTGATGTTGCTGTCTATGATAGCACCATTGATGTTGCTGTCTACGACAGCAACATCTTCCACCAAATTTGTTGAAAAATGAACACCAGTTTATCTTCTAACCCTTTAATCCTGAAATTTGTTTAAGAAAAGTTCAATTTTCTCAAAGCAAAGGTCAATTTACAGACCAAGAGAAGACTATTTTTTTTAATTTACCACGAATGACTGGCTCGGTTATCGAGCAAGTCATTTCACGGGTAAATTAAAAAAAGTAGTCTCTTGGTCTGCAAATTGACATTTCCCAAGACCACTGCAGCATCAGTTTTTGGCTGGCTTGAGTGTTAAAGGGTTAGTTTACTTTGAAAATTTTAAATTTTGACATCAGAGTGGTAAAGGTTAACCATGGATATTTTGAAGATAATTATATTGGAAGATGATCCAATTGATGAATCCGATTTGTCACTCAAGCATATGATGTCATAATCAATTACATGGCATGTAGGTAGGGCTGGGTGGTATACCGGTTTCACACCATCTCACGTTTTTTTATGGCAACGGTTTAAAAACCATTACGAAAATAAAAAAATGAAAAACCGTCCGTAAGATCGCGATTGCGCGAAATCTGGTGACTGTCCTGACTTGCAGTTTAATATTATCATGATCATCTAGTGTAACCATTTGCTAATAGGGACATAAAATACATTCATCTATAACTATTAGCCGTGGGAAAGCAAGGGTGTTTGTGAAATCCCAACAAATTGGCTGAGGGCGACACTCGGCAAATTTTATATTTGATTTGCCGGCAATGAATTTTACATGACATAAGCTCTGTGGGCTCAATGTAAGATTGAATAATTTGACAATCTAAATTTCTTCTTTGTAACAAATAATCCTTTTTTCAATTCAAGTTTGTACTATGTTTAATTAGGATTCCAAATGTGACAAACAAACAACGTCAAGACACTTCCAAAACAACGACGCTATACAATGAACTCCCAATCCAAACATGTCATTATTTCCCTTAGATTTCGACAAACATAAAATGATCCATCACGCAATAAGACATACGAGACAAATTGCTTGAATGCCCCAGAAATCAAAACGATTAAGTCGCTTCTTATGTTGGCGGAGTAGTTACAAGTAAAATAAACCTCTTTGCCTCTGAAATATGAGCAGGCGTAATGTGATTGGTTGTTAACAAATTCTTCTGCGGGGATATTCACTACTATCAATTTTATGAATGAAATTTGAGGTATTTTTTATTACGTGACTTTTTGGCACGATAGGTGTTAGAATCACATCGTTTTGTTTTACGGACTGGCTTGGTATTTTTCGTCTTCGTATATCTTCAAGACTACGGAGGGTTGAGTTAAGTAGATTTAAGTTAGATTCATGAATCATTGCATTTATGTTGTCAAATTTTCATAATCTCTATTAAATGACATATGAAACTCGAAAAATAGTCAAACACAGCTTTTTGTGAGAATTGTTGAGGTGTTATTTCCGGGAAATGACTACCCTTTACCTACGTGCTGAATGACATTCACCCGCGTGAACGACAGTTTATTGAGGAGTATTACTAAATACCGAGTACTCGAATACAAACACATGACTTACTAGACTAGATCATTTTGTAAGTGTTTATACAAACTCTAACCATATGTGCGCTACTCTACTAGGAGCCTAAACTCACTCTCATATCCGGGTTCCTATTTACACGCGTTAGATTTTACTACGCTTTCAAAAATAGTTACCTAATAACAGTGTTGAAAATCAACATTTTAGTAGGTTGAGTGTTATTTTCACACCATCACATGAACCAGACTTTATTTATTTTATTTATGGTAACTGCTATTTTTAGATAGATAGTGTCGAAGTGAGCAGTCGTACGTAGTTACCGTTCTAACTTCGTGGCAATTTACGTCAGTTGTCAAATCACAAAATACATGTACTGTAGCTAATGAAAACGACATATTTTCATATTTCAAATTATTTTCGATCATTCTAACCCCGTAAACCGGTATTTCGTTAATACCGGTTTAATTAGTGATACCCTCACCGGTTTTCTTTTAGGCCAAATCGGCCAGCCCTACGTGTAGTCTCACATCACAATCAAATGTGTAATGATTGGCTTAGCTAAGTCCGTCATCAACTTTTAAAAGTCTGTCAGTTGTGCATATTCTATGTCTATTATTTAATAATGGGTGGAGCGACAGCCTTATTGCGTCCACTAGTCACGACAGGACAGCTCATAAATAAGTTAAAATATTTTCAAAACAAAAACAGAAGCGCATTAGTTAGTACAATTTTGAACGCAATATAAGAAATGTTCTGTTGAATGTTTTGGATTTAATTTGATTGGAAGCCATTGCTGACTTAGTCAGCAATGGCTTCCAATCGAATTAAAACCCTCCTGTTCTATTAAATATAGACACTTGCATGAGATATGAGATGCCTGTTCAATTTACCCAGCATGCAATGCTACCAGGCATGCAGTGATACTTAGAGAAAGTGTGTCAATGTTTAGGAGAAAATAGGAGAAAGCTGCTATATACATTGACAGTAATTTGTGTGAAAGTTGTTGCTATCAATGACAGCACTAACATTCAGTCAAATTGTTGTCAAAATAATTAGTATGTAATGCAATTACTACCTGCTATATATTTGATAAAGATTTTATTGAAAAGTGTTGCTGCAACAGTTTTCAGTCTATGTATTCTAAAATAATCATCATAAATTTCAGTCAGCACTTTCTACGGATTTGCAGAGCAATTTGACTAAGTTTTTGCTGACTAAGGCACCAACGTCATTATCAAATTGTTGTCCATAGAACCACACAGCGCTCAGTATTACTATCTAATTAGAATGGGTATATGGCCAAAATACGCTTTGCCTGCACGAAGGAAATATATCGCATAGCTACCACGTGTACGTTTCTGTTCGATCAATGCATTTCACATAAATACACAAATCTGTCAACGAAACATACACACCATTTGCTAAGCATTCATTCTTGGCGAGCACGTGTAAAGAGGCCTACGCTCACTTTACCTAAATAATAATATATTGATTGCACGTGTGTGGATAATAGTTCGACATTGTTGTTGGTGCCTTAGACACCAACAACTTACAGTCAAATTGCTATTCAAATCTGTAGTGAGAGTCGACTAAAAATTATGATGATTATTTTAGAATATAGCAACTGAAAGCTGTTGTAGCAACAATTTTCATTGAAATTAGTATAAAATCTGTACCAGGTGGTAATCGCATCACCTAATAATTATTTTGCCAATAATCTGCATGTTATATTATTACAGTACTGTTGTTGAAGATATTATTTTACAGTAAGTTAGCATTTCAGTCGAATTGTTTTAAAAATATATTGACAAAATTTTCACTGAATGTTGTCGCTATGAAGATTTCATGTCATTTAAAGTGAACTGTTACCTCGAATCGCAGTTACAATGGACTGGTTTTATAGTGAGGAACATGTAGATTAATCTAACATTTACCATATTTGTATTTTCAGAACGTTTTTTGTCAGTGACCCCTTCCAGCGAGAGCATGGATCGAATGGATTCTCATGTTAATGACTCAAGTATACACAGTCCAAATCCGCCTCCTCACCCTCTCCCACCACCACCAGCTTCGAACCACCACCACCACCACCACCACCCGGGGCCACCACCACCGTCGGCAACTCATGTTGGGTCAGCTACATCTCCTGTCGATGGAGCTTCTTCATCAGGAGGAGGCGGAGCATCTGGTAAGTGATCGACAGCTGGATTATAACGGAAACTGTAAACTGTTAAATTATGGAACGTATTGCATTCATCTCTGAAAAATACAGCTCTCTATTAAAGGAAATCTAACCTTAACTTATGCTAATCATTCATGTTATAGAATTTGTCACGCACAATCCATCCCTGAGATCTTAGCTTTTTATCATGCCGGCAACGAAAGATATTCAGGCTTTAGTAGCTAAATGTTGATACATTTCTTCAGACTATGATGGCTGTCATAATTTACTTGTCAACCAATCAGAAAAAAACCTAGCCTTGGTATATACACTCACTCATAGAGGGGCCAGCTATAGTTCGCTTGTCCAACTGACGATCGCTGAAAACATAGGCAATTTCCTTCACTCCTCGTCGCCTCTCCACCCAGGAGTGTAAATGGGTACCAGTGTAAAATCTGGGGAAGTTACTAATAATAGACTGAAATAAAACCAGCCTAGAATGGCGTGAATGGGACGTGGAATCAGGGACTCGATAGACGCAAACCAAACTAACAACTTCGGCCAGCTATAGTTTGGCGAGTATTTTATAACTAATTTTACTGGAAGTTGTTGCTGCCATAGTATTCAGTAGGGTGGGTAGTACATAATAAAGAATGTAATACATTGGCACTTACATGACATCACATACTATCGCTTGAGGAGAGAAAATGGTGGCAATCACTGTTCAACATTTTCACGATATTACAAAACAGATAATTGTGATACAGATATGGGAATGTGACAGGGTATGAATGATAGGGCATTAGCTTTTAATTTGCGCTTAGCTCAACTTATCAATTCATACCTCATGTTGGGTTATGAACACTGGACACAACCAGTGTCTCTCAAGGCACCTGGATATTGGGGGTTCCCAGGTACCCATTACTCTGCAATTTGTGGATCCCAAGCTGGAATCTGGAGGTCCTAAGCTGAAGTCTGGGGTGTCTCAGCCAATTTTGATGAAGTCTAAAACAAGACGATGGTGTATAAATTTACAAATATTTATTTGAAGCTTATTCATATAGCACTGTTGAGTAATATAGTATATTATTAACAGAACAATAATACTGTGTTAAAATAAGAATTTGCATTAAAATAGTGTTATGGTAATGTATGGTAATGTATCGTAATATATCGTAATATAGTACTATATGATATAATGCTATATTGTTATAATATAGTAATGAATTGGGGGAGGACATAGGCACACCGGAAAACCCTGGAGGTGGCTGTAATCGAGATGGGTTGAAATGCCTATAAATAACTGGCCTTGGAACGGGTCCAATCAAGGACTCGGGTATAAAGGTTGAATGAGCAGGAGGAGCCTCAAGCGATGGAATGGGAGTAGCAGTTACATTGTTTACTCCCATTCTATCTCCATGACCAACTATTCGAGGAAGCCCCCTTTCCACATCTAAAAATTGACTTTTCAGATTGGAAATTTCCTGCTCTTCGAGAGATGAGATCATGAGATCAGTCACCTCTCGGCCTCTATTTCCAAGTCCAAGTCCTCGTCCATAGTCACAGAAGGATTCATTCTCTGGTGGCGAGTGCATTCGCCGAGCAACTGTCATGCCGGAGCGATCCACTCTCCACGAGATGATGAGGCGGTCATGATTTCAGAGTTAGGTGACTCTATTGGCCACCTTAAGAAGAGTACAAAAAGTGCAGTGGTGAAGTTAGTGCTGGAGAGAATAAACTAAGAGGGTGTTAGTTAGTGCAAAAGGTTGGGGGTGGCACCAAAATCCAAATGGGTCTAAAGACTATCTATCCTGTCTGCAAAATTCTAAAGAAGAATCAAATTCTAATGGAAGTCTGATGCGATATAAAAGGCTCCAAATATAAAGACCGAGCTAGGAAAGACAATGGATCTTAAACCAATAAGTTGATAGTTGAAAAGTCATTGGTCAGATTGCAATCGAACAGAACAACGTTTCAAATATAAACAAAGTGGAAAAAAACTTAATGAACTAATAGCTAGCTAATGGCTCAAAGGTCAAATTAACCTACTGTGTCCCAGAAAAGTGTAATGGTTATCTCAAAAATCACTTTTAAAAAGGTCAATTGAGACAATGCTTGCGTGATTTTTCGATTTAATCGTGAAGTTCAATTTATTTTTCAAATCACGATTTTATGATGTAATTGAGAAAAAAATCGGAAAATCATCAAAAGTTTCATGTTTGTTTGCAATCTGAAGTGTGTACTTTTCCATCGCATTTTGTCAGTACATGAGTACAATTATAATTGATTCACGCCTGTGTTCATTGTGTTTATATCCTGCCGTGCCATGCACGTGTCGAATAATTACTAATCACAACACAAAGCGCTACGATAAACAAGCTAACTATAGCGAGGTAACACCTTTGTCATTGAGAAAACCAGCTAGTTACTCCGTCGAATCACCATATAATTTTCTTTATTTCGCTGCAGACCCTGAGTCTGTCGTGAAATACCAAGTATATACTTAGTTGCAGAGTGTTAGGCAATAATCTGTGAACATAATTCTTTTTAATTCTAGAGTTAGCAATTTCAGGCAGTGTAATTATTTTTCCTTTCTGATTTGGTTGCCATGTCTAATTAAAGAAAAAATAAAGCAACAGCATTCCGGATCGTTGTATTTTGAACTGTGTGTGGATTGCGCAGTATCTCCCGGGTACTAATATTAGCGTCTTTGCGCTACTCGGGTAAGGACATAAACTCGTCCTACAAAGGGAGGCTATAAGCGGAAGCTGATAAATAGCGCGATTTATTTTAAGTCAAATTTTGATGAAATAAATGATGTGTGTTAAACTATGCGCAATATTTAGGTGGTCCTAATTAATAATTTCACTCACGCGATGGATATAAGGTTTACATTAAGCATAGATGTAGGATGGTAAGAATTTGTCGCGTGAAATTGTGTTCTAATTTCTTGCTATTATTTCAACTTTTTCTAGAAATTTCAAGTCCCAGTTTTCGTGACTTGTCACGTTACCCCAGTTTATACTTTTGGGAATTTGGACCTACGATTTAATCGAAAACTGCGATTTTTTTTACAAAATCGATCGCGATGTTTCAAATCAAAAATCACGCAAACCTAATGAAACTGACTATGTGATTGGTATCAAAGTTGAATGTTATAAATAAATGTCACTTATTATACACAATAGCTAAGGTAGAGACAAATAATAACAATCTGGCAAGTAAATGGTGCACAGATTAAATACTGTAGTGAAAGCGAATGAGCACACTATCTGGCAACAAACTCCAATTTAAATTCTATCCGGCTTTGATATAACTACAAATACTAATGGTGTAACAGTGTTAACACTATCTGGCAACAGAATACCGCGAGTACAATCCGGCAAGACTACCAAATAGAAGACACTGCACCTTATAACTTTCAGTTAGGCGCCTAATACATTTACAAAATATATGCACCGTAAAATTTTCAGTTAGGTGCTTAATAAATTTACATTAAATTCATAAAATACCAGTACCGTAAATACATGACGTCATTATGTATAATTACCTTGAAATTGACTGGAGTACAATTACCTTGAAATTGACTGCAGTACAATTACCTTGAAATTGACTGGAGTACAATTACCTTGAAATTGACTGGAGTACAATTTGCAGTACAATTACCTTGAAATTGACTGGAGTACAATTACCTTGAAATTGACTGGAGTACAATTACCTTGAAATTGACTGGAGTACAATTACCTTGAAATTGACTGGAGTACAATTACCTTGAAATTGACTGGAGTACAATTACCTTGAAATTGACTGGAGTACAATTACCTTGAAATTGACTGGAGTACAATTACCTTGAAATTGACTGGAGTACAATTACCTTGAAATTGACTGGAGTACAATTACCTTGAAATTGACTATAGAGCTCTAAAAAGAAAATCCTAATATTACACTTTGATGAATATAAAATTCATCATGGAATTTTGACCAGAAACAATTATTTTATAACTTACTTAACTTCTGGTCAAAAGTGAGTAAAAATGGTGCCTCTTCAAGTGGCAGCGGCTTAGAAGTCCTTGCTTCGGGCGAAGCGAATAATCAACATAATAACACTACAATAAATTAAGGCCTTGACTTACAAAATCTTTTAAAGCGTGCTTATCACATTCAGTGTTAAAACAGCCTATGGGCACTGTCTGCACAAGATACGCACCCTGGTCGCTGTTCTCGTTTATTATAACACTGGCATATTAAAACATGCCCCCAATACTATTTCAAAAGCTCAAGGCCTAATTACATAAATTGAAAATTTTGAAAAGATCCATTCCGTGCTAGTATCTCTCGAACTCAGAATGTACAAAAATATTATTGTCATGGGTGGCACCAATAATTCTGATGGTTCTGTAGGAGATGCATTAGTGGCCATGGAGCGACTCATAAAGGATGTACACAAAATTGCTCCAAACTGTAAATTACATATTTCTGAACTGTGTCCACGAGGTGATGTTAGCCGACGACAAGCGTTCATCCATAGATTCAATAGGAATCTTGAGGCACGCGAGCCTTTTCTAGATTTAACAGTGATTGAATCAGCGGAACAGTTTTATTCAAAAAGTAAACTTGGTGTGATAGACTCTTCATTGTTCTATTCAGATAAACTGCATCTCAATAAGACTGGCTCCTCGGTTCTTGTTAAAGCTATTGACTCTTAATGTCTCCATTATAAAGAAGGCCCGTTGTGCCTGCTGTGGAAAAACCAATCATCAACATTCTCAATGCCACCATGGGAAACCTGTGAAATGCTGGAAATGTAACGCTGAAGAACACAAATCTCGCCAGTGCTCATTGTATTAGTATCTCGGCCATGGAGTGCCTATTCCACAGGACTACCATCCAATAAAAAACAATGCCTATATTTCTAGTCATAATATGAACATTAGTGATTCATGTAGTTTGTCACAATCTGTACATCTTCCTGAAGGCCGCTCGGGTGAGTCTGACATTGTCTATTATTCTCATATTTCTTACAATGATGATATACATGATTATACAAATATTATGGATAAGATATTAGTAAGAAATAGATATTATTTACTTAGTGCTAATGATAATCATTCATGTGTTGATGCTGCTATTAGTGCTGATGATACTATTATTACTATTGAAACTGCATGTGCCGCTTCTACTGCTACCACCGCTGTATCTATTAGTGCTTCTGCAGATGCTACATGTACTACTACTATTACTACGGATAATATTTCTAGTGTTACATGTAGCACCACTCTATATATTAGTGCTGCAGCTGTTGCTGCTGCTGCTGCTGATGATGATGATATTATTACTACAAGTTCAAGTACTACTACTCTTGATAATACTGCTAATCCCAATGCCGCTGTAACCATATATAAAACTGCTGCTGATGATGATGTATCTCCTACTACCATAAATTTTATAAACTATATTAATATATTCTGTTATTGCATTGTTAATCCAGTGAAAAATAAAAAATCAGACTCATTCTGATGAAACCAAGAATTCACATATAATAAACCAATGGAAATGTACAAATGACTTTATACAAACTGTAATTTCATATGACCTACCTACCAGCTCTTAGCATAAATGATAAAGGTCTTCTCATAGGTCACCTAAATGTTCAGCATTTGCTTCCTAAGATGACAGAAATAAAGATGATAACGGCAAAAAGTAGAAAAGATATAGATATATTATGCACAACAGATAAATTTCTTACCACAAACCATCTAAACGCATTAATTGACATCGAAGGATACAATGTAGAGCGAAGAGATAGACCTAAACTTGGAGGTGGCGGTATTGCTGTATATATAACTGACACTCTGTCATACAGTAGGAGAAACAATTTAGAAAAACATAATGTTGAAGTCATGTGGCTTGAAATTAAACAATACAAAATGAAATCATTTCTGTTAGGCTGTGTCTATAGACCGCCAAGCTCTCCAGCTAGTTGGATAGATGATTTTGAGTAATTCTTAGAACCCGCTTATTCAGAAAACTCGGATATTGCACTCATTGGTGATTTTAACACTAATCTTTCGAAACCAGCAAATACAAAATGGCAGTCAGTTACAGATCTTTATCATCTTGACCAGCTCATAAATAAATATACTAGAGTAACCAAAAAGACAGCCACCATAATTGACCATATATACGTTACAAATAAGGAGAAATATTATTCTACTCGAGTAGGTACATTAGCTCTAAGTGACCACTACCCAATATTCACTGTACGCAGCAGTAAAGTCTCTCAACAACGCAATTTACATCACGCTATTAAATATCGCTGCGTTACAAATTTTAATGAAAATTTGCTTATTCAGGATCACTTAGCGTATGATTGGAATGCAGTGAATGAATTAAGTAATCCAAATCTTACTCTTAAAAAATGGCAGGAAGCATTGACTAACATATTAAATAAGCATGCACCTGTTATTGAAAGGAGAGTAAAACGATTCTGTCAGCCTGGATGGATTAATAAAGACATTCTGGAAGCAATTAAGCAAAGGGATTATCAGAAAATGATAGGAAACACAACAGAATATAAAAGACTAAAGAACAAGGTTATGTCACTAATAGAAAAATCTAAGAGGGACTTTTTCAGCTCTAAATTAGATGAAGACAAGCACAATCCTGGAAATATTTGGTAAATATTACGTAGTATCAATCCAAAAACTAACACCTTTCCCGCTGTTTTATCTGATAATGGGGGAAACGAAGTTAGAGATCCAGAGATGCAGGCTGAAATGTTTAACCAATACTTTAGTTCAGTGACATCCACTCTAGCCGAATCCATTCCAGATAAAAATGCATCATTTGAGGAACTAAAATCACATGTCAGCAGTAGAGTTCCAGATAATATCAAATTCCGGATGCCATATATCGCTGTAGATTATGTATATGATCAACTTAGAAATCTGAAAACTAATAAATCTGCAGGATATGATGAACTGAATGGTTATTTTCTTAAAATTGCTGCAGCTGTGATAGTCCATTACTGGTATCATCAATAAAAGTATAGGCTCAGGAATCTTTCCAGCAATATGGAAACATGCTAAAGTTATACCGTTGCACAAATCAGATTCTAAAAACAATGTAAACAACTACAGGCCAATATCTATTCTACCGGCTATATCGAAAATAATAGAACGACATGTACATGATCACATTTATACATTTCTAACTAAATATACACTACTAAATGAATCACAGTCAGGATTTAGACAAAAGCATTCATGCGAAACTGCATTACTTAAAATAATTGAAAAATGGCGCTTCATGATAGACAAGGGTGATCTAATAGGAGCCATCATGATTGATTTGAAGAAAGCTTTCGATCTGTTAAACCACAATATTTTGTTACAAAAACTTGTCATCTAGAAATTCGAAGATCAATCATTACAATGGATGTCTTCATATTTAGAAGATAGAAAGCAGTATGTTTCAGTTGCTGGAAAGACGTCTGACCATTTGTGACTTGTCATCTAGAAATTCGAAGATCAATCATTACAATGGATGTCTTCATATTTAGAAGATAGAAAGCAGTATGTTTCAGTTGCTGGAAAGACGTCTGACCATTTGTCTGTCAACATTGGAGTGCCACAAGGATCAGTGTTAGGCCCTCTATTATTTATCCTTTATATTAATGACCTTCTCCTGTATAGTAATAGTAATGTAGATATGTATGCCGACGACACTACTATGCATGTTAATAACACACATGTAAACAATATTCAAGAACAATTAACCAAGGATATGGAATCAGTGCAAAAATGGTGTCAATTCAACAAAATGCTCCTGAATTTAGATAAGACTAAACTAATGTTGCTTGGCAGTAAGCACACGCTAAAAAGTGTAAATACACAAATCATTGTGCCCATGGAGAGTGCAAATGTAAGCATCATTGCATCTGAAAAGCTTCTAGGCCTACACATTGATAACACCCTCTCTTGGAATGAACATATTAGTAAAATCTGTAAAAAAAAAATCTCATCCCTAATATACATGCTTAAGAAGAACAAGAATTATCTAACAATTGAACACAGGAATTTATTTTACAAGGCATACATACTTTCACATATAGACTATTGCTCACTCATTTACTGTCAAACTACACATTCACTATTAGAGAAACTGGAGAAATTGCAAAAGCGAGCTGCACGTATTATCCTTGATGCCCCATTTAGAGAACCAACAGAAAATTTATACAAACAACTAAATTGGACAACTCTGTCTACAAGGTTGGTCATCAAGACAAATGTTATGACATATAAGGCGCTTAATAATCTTGCCCCAAATTACATAAAGAATTTGTTCACCCTCCCAGAAGACGTACACTCACTCAACTTGCGCTCAAAAACACATTGTCATCTTCAACTTCCAAAATTTAGGACTTATTATGGCAAAAGAAGCTACACATACACAGCAGTCAAACATTGGAACTCACTACCTCAAAGTCTTAGACAATCCGAAACTATGTGCACATTCTCATACACCCTAAATTATAATTCAGGGTAAACTTAAATACACAAGTAGTAAATTCTGTAGTAAATACTTAGACAATCTGTAGTATGCAATAGTTACTAGCTTTTATATTGTATTTTGGTAATGAGATATGACTAATGTAGATAATAATTATTTTATAACTTACCTACTGTATTGACCTTTTCAGCGATAAAATCCCCAATAAACCAAATTCTTGGAGATAGACAAACTATTCTGTTGAGTATTTTGCGCTAAATCTGACTGAGAGCCATTGCTGCATAAGGTAGCAGAAAGTTGTGGTCAGATAGGTCTCAAACTATTCAATGGCATTTTCTGTATGGTTGGTAAATTGAAATATGGGGTAGTCGTCGATGAAAGGGTGAATATATAGTTCTGTACATAGTGTTATATATATATAAATATGTATAAAATGTAATATAGCATGTGTGCATGCGTGTGTGTGTGTGCGTGAGTGCGTGTGTGTGTTGCCTGCGTGGGTGTATGTGTGTACTTCTGTGTGTAGGTGTGTGTGTCCGCTCTTTTCTATGTACATACTCTACTCTGGGAGGGCCTCAGGAAGATCAGTTTTTATTGATCATGTACCCTCATTAAATAAAGATTATTATTATTATTATTATTATTATTATTATAAGAAGTTACATTTTAAGTCGGCTAAATATTTACTGTAGATATTTAAATATTTACCGCAAAGACTTCTAGCCCTATAAATTTTGATGTTTTTACCAGTAAACTCAAAAGCAGAATGGTTATATCATTTTCCTATACATTGAAACATTAGCCCGCACGAGCTGTCGTAATTAGACGTACATCTAAAGCAACGAGATCTGTGATTGGCTGAATAATAAGCTTTAAGCCAATCACAATCTCTAACACGATTAAAGCAAATGTCACGGACTGTATAACAAGACATACGACTCAAGTTTTGCACAGTCAGAATGTTAACCCTAAATCACTGAAGTTGAAACAAGGTAATTGAAAATTCAGAATACACATCCAATCACGTAAAATAAAATGCTAAATGACCTGTGTTGATCAGGCACAATGCCATTACATAAACTTCACTAAACAAGATGAGAATTCAAAAATCGCAATCACTGACAGACAGAAAGGGTTAACAAGC
The DNA here is from genome assembly GCA_034401795.1 of Chaetoderma sp. LZ-2023a. NCBI lineage: Eukaryota > Metazoa > Mollusca > Caudofoveata > Chaetodermatida > Chaetodermatidae > Chaetoderma > Chaetoderma sp. LZ-2023a. Next base: position 166,935,798 of record CM067369.1, on the reverse strand, counting down.
AGGCTGACTGTCGCCTGTCGTTTGATATGCAAATTTCTGCACCAGCTGTGTTCTGCAACACCATCACAGACAGACATTTGGTAATGGTTTAAGGAAAATGCCCGTGTGACAGGCAATATCTAAAAATAAATCAACAACCGAACACGTACGACAAACATTAAATAATACACGTACAGGCAGACGTTATCTAAAATGTCAGCATAACCGGAATTCCATTGCATCATGAAAAAGGAGCTAGATTAATTGGGTGTTCTGCAGAATCCATGACTGAAGTTAATGCGGCTACAATAATAAACTCTTATCATCCCAGTATGTACAAACGATGACAAAACCTGACCTACATAATTGTCATCATTCAAAACATACTAGGGTAAATGAAAAAGGCCGATTCTAACCTGAAAATTCATTATTACGTCAGAAGACTAATCAGACATAACCAAATGTGAAGGAAAGTCCATACAAACAGCGAATCAATAGGAGTTTGCCATGGAATCATTGACGAGAACAGCTAAATCTGACGATGTTCATTTCACCATAATACTTTATTATACACCTGTATATATTAGCCAATGAAATGGCTACATTACTACCACGTGACCTTCCAATAAAAAGTGTTATTGGACTCTAAAAAGTGTTATTGGACTCTAAAAAGGATTATTGGACTCTAAAAAGGGTTTTTGGACTCTAAAAAGGGTTATTGGACTCTGTCTAAGTGTTATTGGACTTTCAAGGCTATTTGTTACGTCATAATAATTTACATCACTGGTTTATTATATCATTTGTATCAGTATTGTTACATCACGCAAACATTACGTCATAATAGTATTACTCATCTCGGTAGTACATCATAAATGAAATGCTAACTCGTATCATTCGCACTGTACATTTGGTAAGTAGTACATTCAACGAGCATGTTGCTTTGAATCGTTTATTTTCAAATTATTTCAATATATAGGTGTATAATAAATAGATCATTTAACATTTCCGAGTACAGTATGGATTTTTTATTGTACTCATCCACGTTGTGTTTAAAAATCTATATTGAACTTTACCTCTTTGGATGTCCAATACTGATTTCTTAAGCACAATGACTCAATTTCTTCAAAAAATTAAAATATTTACTTATTAGCTCACCTGGCCTGAAAGGCCAAGTGAGCTTATGCCGTGGCAACCGTCCGTCTGTCCGTCGTCTGTCAACTTTTTCTTTAAACGACTTCTTCTCAAGAACCACTCGGCCAATTTCAATTATATTTGGCAGGAAGCATCCCTAGGGCATAGAGATTCAAGTTTGTTCAAACGAAGCCGATCGGCCAAAATCCAAGATGGCCACTGGCCAAAATACCCAATTTTTAGAGACACTTTAAAAAATCTTCTCCGAAACCGCTGGAGGAATTGATTCAAAACTCATAACACATCATCTAGTGCAACGGTAGACCCAAGTTTGTTCGAGACAACCTGATTGAACGATTTGCCTGGCAGCCATCTTGGATGACCTAGTTTTCGCGAAAACAACTTCTCCCGAACCACTGAAGGGATAGACCTGAAATTTGGTAAATATGCTTAGGGACCAAGGTCCATTCAAGTTTGTTCAAGGGAAGTTCGTACGTTAAAAAACATGGCCGGCATCAACCAATCAAAATTTAGCGTTTGTTGGTCATATTGGCTTTTTTGTATTTGATGTATTTTGATAGCGAAAATTGCTTTATATATGCTTATCAGTGTGGCGAGTTCAAATATGCCACTTTCGAGATTAATGGATAAACGGTTTGGCTGCCATCTTGGTTTATTTTCCCGCCATCGGCTCCCATAGTAAAGCAATGGGCCCATAGTAAAGCAATGGGGAATTCTTTAAACGACTTCTTCTCAAGAACCACTAGGCCAATTTCAATTACATTTTGGAGGAAGCATTCATAGGGCATAGAGATCTAAGTTTGTTCAAACGAAGCAGGCCGGTCAAAATCCAAGATGGCCGCAGGCCAAAATGGCTGATTTTTAGAAACACTAAAAAATCTTCTCCAAAACCGCTGGAGGAATTGATTCAAAACTCATAACACATCATCTGTGGCAACGGTGGACCCAAGTTTGTTCAAGGCAACCTGATTGGCCGATTTACTTGGCGACCATCTTGGATGATCTAGTTTTCGCGAAAACGACCTCCCAAACCGCTGAAGGGATAGAGCTGAAATTTTGTAAATATGCTTAGGGACCAAGCGCCTTTCAAGTTTGTTCAAGGGAAGTTTGTTCATTAAAAAATATGGCCGCCATCAACCAATCGAAATTTTGCGTTTCTCGGTCATATTGGCTTTTTTTAATTTGATGTATTTTGATGGCGAAAATTGCTTTATATATGCTTATCAGTGTGGCCAGTTCAAATATCCCACTTTCGAGACTGTCAGATAAACAATTTTCCTGCCATCTTAGTTTGTTTTCCCACCATAGTCTCCCATAGTAAAGCAATGGGGATTTCTTTAAGCGACTTCTTCTCATGAACCACGGGGCCAATTTCAATTATATTTGGGAGGAAGCATTCATAGGGCATAGAGATCTAAGTATGTTCAAACGAGGCTGATCGGTCAAAATCCAAGATGGCCACCAACCAAAATGGCCGATTTTTAGACACTTTAAAAAATCTTCTCAGAAACCGCAAGAGGAATTGATTCAATACTCATAATACATCATCTATGGCAACGTTAGACCCAAGTTTATTCAAGCCAACCTTATTGGCCTATTTGCTTGGTGGCCATCTTGGATGACGTAGTTTTCGCGAAAACGACTTCTCCCGAACCGCTGAAGGGATTGTGCTGAAATTTGGTAAATAGGCGTAGGGACCAAGGGCCATTCAAATTTGTTCAAAGGAAGTTCGTACGTTAAAAAACATGGCCGGCATCAACCAATCAAAATTTATCTTTTTGTCATATTGGCTTTTTTGTATTTGATGTATTTTGATAGCGAAAATTGCTATATATATGCTTATCAGGGTGGCGAGTTCAAATATGGCACTTTCAAGACTGTTGGATAAACGGTTTGACTGCCATCTTGGTTTTGGTTTGCTTTCCTGCCGTGGGCTCCCATAGTAAAGCAATGGGGAATTCTTTAAACGACTTCTCAAGAACCACTGGGCCGATTTCAATTATATTTGGCAGAATGCAGCCTTAGGGCATAGAGGTCTACGTTTGTTCAAACGAAGCTGATCCGCCAAAATCCATGATGACCACCGGCTAAACCAGCCAATTTTTAGAAATGTCTTTAAAAATCGCCGAAACGGATTGCGTGTTGATTCAAAACTTATGAAACATCATCTAATGCAGGAGGAGAACCAATTTGTTCAAGAGAACCTGATTGGTCCATTGGCTTGGCGGCCATCTTGGATGACCTAGTTTTCGCGAAAACAACTTCGTATCCAGAATCGTTGAACGGATTGGGCCGAAATTTGGGAGATATGATAAGGGACTAAGGGCCATTAAGTTTTGTTCAAAAGTAGTTGATACATAAAGAAACATGGCTTCTGTTTTCTTGTTATAATTCTGCTCAACTCTGTAGGGTTCTACTTATTGTTGATGGCCTTTCTGGTTGAAATGCCTATGATGCAGGTGAGCGATACAGGCCCCTTGGGCCTCTTGTTGAATGTCCATTTTCAAGCCAAGAGAAGACTATTTTTAAAAATTTACCACTGTAATGACTGGCTTGGTTACCGAGCCAGTCATTTCAGTGGTAAATAAGCCTGTAAATGGACATTACTCAAAACCACTACAGAGGAGGGTTTTGGCCGGGTTCGTCATGAAAGGGTTAATATGAACCATTATAACACAGTCTCAACACTATATACATTCTCATCTTTTCAGGAACCTCACTCTTTTAAATTTGCCACTGAATTTTTTTACGCCGACTTGACTATTGAAGGGATAATGGTAAAGAAAATTCTAGTTTTTACTTATCCAGTGTCTATGTGCAGGCCGAGAGAAGATTATTTTAAAATATTTACCACTAGAACGACTGGCTCGGTAACCGAGCCAGTCGTTCTAGTGGTAAATATTTTAAAATACTCTTTCCTAGGCCTTTCAAATAGCCATGTCTGAAGACCAAGTGCTGCAAAGTTGTTTTTGGTCAGTTTAACCATTAAAGGGTTAAGTTGACACGAGAGGGGCTAAGCAAATACCATAGTAACTTGGCATCTCTGCTCATGACAATGAAATATCTCTCTTGTAAGCCAATATTATGTCCCATAGTAGCCAAATGGTTAATGCTGACTGTTATGCCTCAAAGATTTGTATATAAATAAGAGTTTAACATATTATTAGCCAAAGGGAATTCCCCAACAAGCCTGAGGAAGCGTAATAGTACATATACTGATGCATAAGACAATAAGGTTTCTGTATCCGGGTGGCTGAACCATGGAACAGTCTGCACGAGGAAGTCATATAAGCACCAACAGTGAAAGGCTTCGAAGCGCGCATGGATAGACAATGGTTGACCCAGGAGATGATCTATAATTCCGAGGCACCTCTGTTAATATCGGCTTCGAGACACAATGCAGCAGATGAGGATCTGGACTCTTGGGCTAAGCCTTTAGTCCAGAGTCGGCGTACCGAAACATACTGATACGGTAAAATACATGTCAGGCATTTTAGAGGTTATCAAACAGTAAAATATCTGTCTAGTTGTCTTGATGGTCCCTGTTTTCTAAATGATGTGTGTTCTTTCTCTCTCACAGGTATGACTCAACTATCGCCTCAACAAAAGAACCCAAATCCCCAGACTTGACATAGGATTCTACGCCTAGTTTGATAGCTTGCTGGAAGGCGGGGATTCCCATAAAGACGATGTGATGACTAATAATTTATGAATCTCAATCGATGACGTCGATCGCAGTATGTGAAGGAGGATGGTTGCGTTATTGCTTTATTCGTGTCTTTTGTTCCCAAAACTTCGTAAGCGACATAGAATAATATTTTCTTCTATCCAGCGATAAAAAATCAGGAGCCGCGTCTTTCTGTTCCGCTTAACTATTAGTGTGTGTTGTTGTCGAGTTTCGAGCACATGAACCGTTTTCGCAAGAAGCACATGTTTTTTTAATTATTGTTATTACTAAGACGTCATATTCTTGCCAGTAGTTGTCTGCTTCGTGAATCAACCGATGACACGGTTTATTTCTAATCTGTAATATTATAAATAATTATTCTGACTGTTGATAAGTGCTGAAGCTTTAGCTGTGATGGTGCGTGTACAAGCGCTGATTTATGACGATGAAGATGGTGATGTAATTTTAGACACAGCCACTTAACTAACCCAATATGGTACCGTATTATGTAATATGTATCTAGTTATGCTATGCTATCACACCTGTTTGAGAAGCCACCATCTTTTTGCGGTGCCACTAGACGGGTGGTCATTACAACAGGTGGTCAGATGATAACATGTCTTTATGAACTACTGGTACGCACATTTGACCCCCAAAAAGCATTTCCTGGGGTACTGACTATAGCTCAGAAATAGCTTAGAATATAATGTTGAATATTTTAACCCTAAGGTAAGATTGTCTCAAGAAAATTGAAATATTTGCTTATTGAATGTCTATTTGCAGGCCAAGAGAAGACTTGGCGTGCATATGGACATTCCTCAGGACCTCAATAGAGGCCGGTTTTGGCCGGCTTGACCATTAAAGGGTTAAACATAATTGGATTGGAATCCAATCCAGTTATGTTTAAAATATTCAACAGAACATTTCTTACATCATTTTCAAAATTGTACTAACTAACATGTTTTTTTTTTTGTTTTGAAAACATGTTACGGGGTTTGTCTGATCTGTATGGTAATAATTATTGACCCTTGAATGGTCAGATTTGGACAAGGAATATATTTAATTTTCTCAAAGAAAATGTCTATCTGCTGACTAAGAGAATATTATTTTCAAAGTGTAACACTGGAATGAATGGCCCGGTTATTGAGCCAGTCATTCTAGTGATATATCTTCAAAAAATAATCTTTTCTTGGTCTGCAAATGGAGATTTCTCAAGACAGTTGAAGAAACCGTGGTTTTTTTAAGACTTGCCGATTAAATGGTTAAGAGACTGAATGTTTTTGCAGAACACATTCTTCTCCTCGTAACCCTTTCATGACGAAAGCGGCCAAAACCGGCCTCTACAGTGATCCTGAGGACCGTCTATTTGCCGGCCAAGAGAAGATGGGTTCTGAAAATTTAACACTGGAATAATTGGCCTGATAACCTATCCAGTCACTCCAGTGGTAAACTTTCAAAAACAATCTTCTCGTGGCCCGCAAATTGACATTCAATAAGAAAATATTTAGATTTTCTTGACCAAATTTAATCATTAAAGATTTAAAGGTGGTTTGTCTTAGAAAGGTGGGATAGCATAATATTATTATAATTAACCTAATTATTAATATTATTAATACTATATATACATATATAATATATAAATAGATGTCGCGTTACTGTACAGTCGTTAAAAATTATTAATATTATAACTATTATTATTATTATTATTATTATTATTATTATTATTATAAATAGAATTATTGTTATTATGATTATAATGCCACTACTTAATTTTTTATTTAAGTGACTAATTTGTATAGTAATGAATTGATTTTAAACCTCTCATAATTCTTCCCGTTATTGTTATTCTTATTTTATTAAATTTGTTATAATCTGTTCATATATTTATATAAAACCACAACATATACATATGCATTGAATTGTTTGCTTGGAGTATCTTATGATAGGGTATTGTTGGTCAAAGGAGACCTTCGATCTGTCAATCAAGTATCTGGCATCATAATCAATGAACCTCCACTTTATCCATCCATCATATGATGTCATAATCAACTACGTGACGTGTAGAATCGCATCGTAATGATCATGAATGACATAGATAAGTATGTCACGAAAGCATATTTGAAGACGGACTATGCATTGTTGTACGAATTGTATGTCTTTACTATTTAATAAATAGCCTGTTAAATATTTTGAAACTAATTTGACTGGGCGCTGTTGCTGCCATAGGCAGCAACAGCACCCAGTCAAATTAGTTACAAAATATTCAATAATTTGCCTGTATAGTTTTCACGAAATTGATAGTTAGGGCATTCGTGAATCGATTAATCCCAATGCGGCGAAGTGAAGGTGGGAGTTTCAGCCCCACAGTCAAGTCGTATAGCTCTTTGTTGTTTCCGATCGCTGATAGTTGGTATTTTTTATGTCCCCGGAGAACTGTCTAGAGATATTTAAGATTTCCCAAGTTCTTTCCAATTGAATTGTTTCGTAAAGATAATGCTTCCCTAAATTGAAAAACTCATCTGCTCACACCAGTTTCCATCATAACAACAAATAATAACAGATATACGTGATGGGGGTCAGAATTTGTGTACACAAATTAGTATGTACTAATAATACACCAGGACCATTATATTACAGCAAAAATATTCACAATTTCCAAATTTATTTTACATGTATCTAGGAGGTAATGCATCTTGAAGCACAATATATAATAAACACTGATTTATTCCCAAGTGTCCTATATGTCAATTAAAAAGCTTTTGAAACTGATTTAACTGCTAAATTTTTTTTTTTAAATCAACAGGATACTCCTTGCATTGGTAATGGATAATCGGCATCTGATTTTTCAATGTTCCATGTTTTTGTAGTTTGTAAGACATGTAATAGGTCGTGTTACTTTGACTTCTTGATTAACACACATGATAATGAAGCTTCTAAAATGTCCTCTGTTATGGGCTTGTGGAATGTTCATTTACGGGCCAAGAGATTACAATTTTTGAAAATTTACCACTAATGACTGGCTCGGTTATCGAGCCAGTCATTACCGTGGTAAATTGTCAAAAATTGTACTTTCTTGGCCTGTAAATGGATATTCAATAGGCAGATATATTTTCTTAACCAAATTCGACTATTAAAGGGTTAACTCGCAACACACAGAGAAATTGATGTCGTTCGAAATAATTTAAATATAATTCAAATGATGAATATTCTTTCCCATTTCATATGATTATTATAAAGTGAGTTTCATAAATACAATTTTGAGCACTGTTGCAAGTTTATTGTGGGATTTACTAATTAAAGATGATAGTATTGTCATTAAATTCTTATGCCAAGTATTATATGGTGTCCATGTATGGTCTTAGATGAAAATTATTACTATGCCACCGAGTCGGTCAGTGCAGGATTATTCTAGTCATGCTAAGTTTCTACTTGCCTTGGATGAGAGAGGTTTTCACAAGTAGCCTGTGTGTTAGTGGTTATATTGTTGGATGGAAGACAGTGTGGTAGGGGGCGGAATTTCTAGCTCTATCCAAGATTGATGGTGCCTAGACAAATGCTAGCTGATGCTCCACGGTGTGAGGCTGATGGATTCGGTAGGATTCTTGTTCCCCTAATCTGGGTGCTGGTGTCTATATACAAGTCCCTCCTTAGAACTTGTGGAAAGAAACATTCTCCTTCCCATGGTTGTGTGAATTCTCTGCTACCTCTGTAGGTGGAATTAGCTTTGATATGGAAGGTAGGATCTTCACCTGTTGGAGGTTATTTTTATTGGTGGATGCTATATTTTTGTTGGATTTTTAAAACTATTAAAACGGGGAAAGCCAGGATGCAGGAAGAACAGTTGATGCTTTTCATCGAGTGGAACTCGAAAGGCAGACTTTCGTCCCCCACTCAAGGATGCGCATCAGGTATTGTTTCTGCGTCGTGACTCCACGTTTTACCTAACCTATGCATCATTTAATATCTCAATCCAGTACAGATGTTCTGAAATAGTCTCTCAGTATGTAGAGTTTTGCAGAAATCACAATTCCCCATTATAAGGTACTCTCACATCGCAAGCAATTCCTTGTGCATTTATATATTGTGTGTGTCATGTTGTAATTGTCTACATTTGCTCTACTCCAATCCTACGAACACAGTCATTTTGACATCTAATAAATCCACTGTATACCGTATCATGTAATTAATCCGTTGGCGCTCTTAGGAGTCAAGGGGGATAACTGTTGGGTGCAGGTAATACCCACCTACAATAAACGAAAAATGAATTTTTTTAAAAATTTCACGAATATAACTGGCCAGCCATATCAGTGAATAGTTTTCAAAAATTCATTTCTACTTTATGATAACTGGCCATTTATCATCATAAGAGTTATCTCCCTTGCCGCTTCTGACCTGAAAAATGGTGAATAAAATGTCAATGTATTTGTATCCCAACCCAAGCCTGTGATTTCTTAACCTAGTGACTGATTAACTGTATTAGTCGATAGTAATTATTCTATATTGTTACAAAAAATTGTCTTTTTTTTCACAAAATATTGTATCCGGTAATTATGGTACATAGCTTATTCTTCAATACTTAGCCGCTTCTGTTATATGTCATTAAATTAGCCATTGCCCTGTTAAATATGTACTTTGTTTCAATTTGAGAAATACTATCATGTTTATTTGATAAGTGTGTGTGCTATTTGAGACAACCAGATTCTGCTTCGGCCAAAATACTTCATGGATACCAGTTGACAACCTTTGCAATCTTTAACTTTTCCAGAAGCGCATACAGTACAGCTCAGAAATAACCTAACGCATACTGTTGGATATTTTGAAACGAATTTGACTGGGGACTGTCGCTACAGCACCCAGTTAAATTAGTTTCAAAATATTAAATAGAATGTTTATTAAATAGTAAAGACACCATTTGTACAATTTGACAGACTATTACAGGTTCCTGACCGAGTATTTTTGTCAACTATAATTGTGACATCAACCTATGCGTGATGTACTTGATTATGATGTCACTACTTGACTGATAGATTGGATTCATGTATTGTGGTTATTTTAGACCATACTTTGAGCCCTCAAAATGCAGGATTGTCTGTAGACATGTACAAACTGCGCTATCCGATGCATAAGTGTAATGTATCATCTCTTCGGTACATGTATGGGCTTTTGGGATTCAGTCAACTAGTTTCAAAATGGACACCACTAGATTCTTAAAAATTGACTGATTTAGCAGGGCAAGAGCTAATAATCGTTATGAGTTATCTGTTTGATATGTAGCGAGTGACGTTGGTAAAGCATGTATTTCTATGAAATATAATACTGCTTAATAATCTTATAGCGCTTTCACGCCGAAGTTGGCCAAAACTCGCCTCTCTAGTGGTCTTGTGTGAACGAATGTGTATTTACAGGAGAAGCCTATTTTTGAGAATTAACAACAGGAATGACTGGCTCGTGAGCCAGTCATTCCAGTGGTAGATTCTCAAAAATCGTCTTCTCTTGTCCTACAAATAGACATTCAATAAGCAAATATTAAAATTTCTTGACCAGATTTATGTATGAAAGGATTATGTATGTAATTAGAAGTAATGGCATGTTATTATTTCGTGAGGTGTTGCCTCAAAATACAACACGTTGCTCAATCCTCTCTTAGCCTTACTAAAAGGGTGGTACAAATTACCACAAAGAGATGTATATTATTATAGCATGGTATTTTGTGCCACTCTGTCCGTTTCTAAGAGTATATTGAATATCATTTTTAGCTGTGATTGAATTATGTAAAAAAAAAAAGCTGCTTTTTTGATTTTGCAAAAAATTAGTCATTACAAGTTACAGTATTCTTCAAATGTGTGATATATATAGCCTCAATCTGCAACACTTAAGCTTTCATTCGCCTAATCATTGAGATCGGGAGGAAATATCTTTTTTTCAGAATAATAGATGTATATTTTAGAATTTAAAGATTTGTCATGAAATTATGTATACATCTAATTATTTAATATCCCTTTTAAAAAATGCATCAGGATCTGCCTACATTTGTATTGTAGTCAGAATTTCTTTAAAAAAATTATTCAGCTTTTTTTTATAGAACATGAGTAACCTTAACCCTTACAGACCAGAAACGACAAATTCATTATAACATAAGGTATATTCTGTTGAAAATTTTGAAACTAATTTGACTGGGAGCGGTTGCTGCCTATGGCAGCAGCATCTCCCAGTCAAATTATTTTCAAAATACCAGCTTTCGAGTATATTTGTCTTGTTATTAAGACGCGGGTATTTCAAGGGTTAAGGTATATGGTTTTTCAAAGCTAATTAAAGGTGCACCGTCACACCAAAATGAGTGAAATCTTTTTTCTTAATTGTGTACTTTTAGAGGCCTAAGTCGTGTATCTGAATGTAATGAAGCGAAATAAATCTTAGCTTATGGCAATTTCATTCCATATATATTATTATAATTCTCTTAATTTCGAAGTTGAATTCGGGCTCGTATTCCTAATTCAACTTCACAACTAAAAAAATGATATTAATTTATACAGAATGAGGTCATCATATGTTAATATTTAGTTCCTTTCATTACATCGACGTACACAATTTAAAACTCTAAAATATACAACTTTAAGATTGTTATTTTCAAGCATCTTAATAATGTAAATGTGCCCCTTTAATTATGGCTAATTGGCATAAATAATTAATATTACTTTTAATTTATATGGCATAGAGTTAAAAGCCAGTGTCTTACTCACGGAAACTAGCGCCAGTCACGAGATACAGTCATTTAATTACACCAAGTGCCTACTCGATTACTTTGATATGTAACGCGTTTTCTCTGTTTATCCGCCTCAGTATTACCTTTGATAATATATAAAACTGTAATGCAAGAGTGGGTATTAAGTTTACTGACCTAGTTAATGGCTATAATGAGTGCGTTGATTTTCATTATCCCATGAACTCTGTAAACTTATTAATAAATGCTCAATAAACGTAATGTACAGGTGTATTATAATAATAATATTAATAATAATAATATTTAATATTGTTGAAACGTGTTACATATGAACGAAATCGGGTGAATATTGTTGCTCGTATCTTGTGACTGGTGTTCGTCTGTAGGTTTGAGAAGCCAATGTGATAGTATCAATTATCTGTCCAGTACTTACACTTTCATTATTATTAGTTGGATTGGACGAATATTTTGAGAATAATTTGACTTATCCACCAACAACTTTCAGTCAAATTGTTATCAAAATATTCATCCAGTCCAGAGTTACATCCCTTGATGTAATTGAATTCTTTTAGCCCTTTAATCTTTAAATTTAATCAAAAACTGTTTTTTCCAGAGAAAATGTCAATTTGCCGACGATCAGAATGGAATTTAAAAAAATTTACTGCTGGAATGACTTACTTGGATATCGAGCCAGTGGAAAATTGTCAAAGAATAGCCTTCTCATTGTCTGCAGATGGGCATTTCTCAAGACAAGTGTTTGCACAATTTTTATCCATCATGACCATAAAAGGCTGACCATTTCATGCTTATGTGATGAATTCTATGATGTGAGAAAAATAAATATGCTTTACTATTTCTAGGTCAATTTGACTGGAAGCTGTTTCCACCTAAGGCAGCGACAGTTCCTAGACAAATTAGTTTTAAACCAGAGAAGTTGTTTGTGAAGGTAAAATACCTGGATATCGCAGATAAAGGAATGGAAAATAGGACACACGCTAGAGGTAATCCACAATTCAGAATTCTTGTGGAAAAAGCAGTCACCAGTTAACTTGTCTTACATCTGTCTAAACTGCTGCAACCTGCCAGACAATAATTTCAATGGGCAATAGTTCTGGATATGCTGAATATTTTGAAAACAATTTGATTGGAAGTTGTTGGTGGCTTAGCCATCAACAACTTTCAGTCAAATTATTTTCAAAATATTCAGCATATTCAGAGTTAAACCACATTGAAAATGTAGTCTGCAGAAATTCTACGGACAGTTTATGTTAATTTATCATTGCATACTGTTAAAGCAATCATTGTTGAACTCTACCTCGGCATCAGTTTCAGATTAAGGGAGAGAACTCTTCACTTTGCGCATCACAAATTATTTGAAGTAAAACTTTTGCTTGGCAACAATCCCCATCAGTGATCTTTCTCCACTAAGATTCATAGCCCTTTAAGACTTGAAATTTCTGTGTCAGTTTCAAGTCATCTATACAGGACAGCCATTGAATACTTTGAAATGCATATAGTGAAGAGTTATCTCTCCTTTGCTTGTTTGCTGTTTTGAAATCGTCGGTAGTTTTAGAATAAATGAATATTGTGTGTGTTTGAATATCTTAACCGTCTGTCTGTTGAATTTCGCAGACTACATTTTCCATGGGGTTTAACTCTGGATATGCTGAATATTTTGAAAACAATTTGACTACCAACAACTTCCAGTCAAATTCTTTTCAAAATATTCAACATGTCCAAAGTTATTGCCCATTGAAATTATTGTCTGGTGGCTTGCAGCAGCGAACCAGTTAATGTTACAGCTACTCAATACACAGAAACATTCAGTAGTAATAATTCATTTGTAATAACGACATCGGGCAGTGATTTTGACTTTGCAAGATAGTTTCTCGATGCATGCAAATAATATCTTAGTAGACTATGCAAACTACTGATATACCTCGATGAAATTATGCTCCGGACCACAGACATATTCATTTCGCCGTTTTAGTGTATTCAACTGCACAGACCAGATAAGACTAATTCTTCTTTCCAGTTTATCCATCCATCATATGATGTCATAATCAACTACGTGACGTGTATGCCGATGTCATAATCATGACATCATAAATGATTCGAAATAGTCTGTCTTTAACGCTTAATAGTCCGACATGTACGAATTGTGTCTGCTATTTAATAAACATCCTGTTGAACATTTTGAAACTAATTTGTCTGGGCGATGTTGCTGCCATAGGCAGCAACAGCACCCAGTCGAATTATTTCAAGGTATTGAACAGCTTACACGCTTAGTTTTCTGGAAAGTGATAGTCAGGGCGTTCAGGGATCGATTCCAACATGGGCGTGGTGTGGATAGAGCTTAGATAAAGATGGGCAGGGCATAGCTTAAACTGGAAAGGCTCATTCACTGTTATGTAAGATATGTTTTGTTTAATATTTTGAAGCTAATTTAACTAGCTATTCAAATTAGTTTTCCACAAATTAATATAAACCAAGGACAAATTTGTCCAATACCTGTGTCATTGATATATTTTTCAATCAGCCCACCGTGACGTCAAAAGTAGCTTTTTGGAAACCATGTTGCGGAAAGGTGTTGCTGGTGCATTTCAGCTTTTGACCCCAAAATTGGTACACGTCTTTGGGACCCCCAGAGACAACCATGCACCCAAGTTTGGAGAAGACCGCTCCAGTGTAAGCCAAGTTTTTGAAAAATGTGTCAAAAGTGTCTATTTTGAAAACATTGTAGCTGTTGCATTTTAGCTTTTTACCCAAACATTGGCACACGTCTTCGGAACGCCACGGCCAAGCTGGCACCAAAGATCCCTTCAATAGAACCAGTGTTATTGAAAAATGTCTAAGAATAACAACAACAAGAAAGAAGCACACCATGCACGCCTTAACCCTTGTGGCTGGCGATGTGGCTGAAAATGAACTCTCATCTTTGAAACCTGAAGATCTCAAATTCAATTTGACCATTCAGAAACGTGGACTGCTTAAAATCATTAAGAATTATTCACTACCTGGTCTGTCTGTTTGACGCCGAATAATTTTGTCATGGCTAATTTTTGATAATTGTGGTATATTTTTATTATTGCTAATGTACTTACATTACTACAGATTGTATAACCTATAAAAACATAGGACATAATTTAGTTACACGGTATATTTCGGCATTAGATAATGTATACTATACCATTATCAAGTATGATATATGGTGATCATGTCAATCATTATCTTTTAAGGTGACATTTGTCTTATGTTGTTCTCAACATTCATATTCATTAAACAATGATTCATTATAGCTATGCCCCACCCATTTCTAGCTATGCCCCACCTATTTTATCTCGCCCACCCATTTCTGGCTATGTGCCACCCATTTCTAGATATGCCCATCCCATTTCTAGCTATGCCCCACCCATCTATGCCCTACCCATTTCTAGCTATGCCCCACCCAATTCTGGCTACGCTGCATCCGCTTTTTGCACACATTTGAATCGATTGAAATATCCATTTGCAGACAAAGAGATTATGTTTTAAACTTTATCACTGGAATAACTGGGTCGGTATTGAGCGAGTCATTCGTTGGAAATTTTCAAAATTAGTCCTCTTAGCCTAAAAATCGACATCGATTAAAGCTTGAGTGTCAAAGGGGTTTAATTATTTAAACAAGAGACAGTTAATTAATACATTAAGCTGTTCTGTGATCACTTTTGTAAGATAGTTACCCTTTAATGGTCAATTTTAGTCAAGAAAACGAAAATGTCTACTTACTAAATGTCTGTTTGTAGGCCAAAAGAAGGCTATTTAAAAATAATTTCCACTGGAATTGCTGACTCGGTTATCAAGCCAGGCATTCCAGTGGTAAAGTTTCAAAAATAGTCTTCTCTTGGCCCGCAAATGGATATTCCTCAGGACCACTGAAAAGGCCGGATTTGGCTGGCTTGACCATTATAGGGTTAATTATAACTAAAGTTAGCATTGTGTGATAGGAAAGTACTGCTCTTAGCGAGGTTTGTTTATATAGCTTTGACGATATTGTTACTGTCACCAACTATCTAACTGTAATACCAGCTTTGATCAACCATCAATTGTCTAGCCTTAAATTGTGCATCTGAGATACATTAACGCTATCAAAGATCTTCCAATACATTTTTACAATCAACTCAAGTCAATGCATTTTAATATATACATATATAGCTAAAATTCAATCATTGCGAGTAGGTAAATATTGCCAGAACTCATTGTTGTTATTCTATTTATTGTCAAAAATAGTTATAATAAAACAAATTTTCGCATGGAATATTCATCTGCAGGACAGTAGACTATTTAAATAAATTTACTACTGGAATGGCTGACTCGGGTTACCGAGCCAGTCATTCCAGTGGTAAATTTTCTAAAATATTCTCTTTGTGTGGAAATTAACATTTTTCAGTATCATTTCTAAAGACATATATGGCCACCCTAACCATTAACGCTTTTAGCTGAATTCTTGCAACGATACAGATCGTCCACTCTAGTGTGATAATATTATGCCGATGATGTCACGAAATAAAGCCTAAGCATATTGTTGTCCTAACTAACATGTTTTTGTTCTGGAAACATTTTATAATAAAATATTTCTAACCTGTACTGTATAATTTGATAATATTGTGACGATGATGCCACCAGGTAAAACCTCGACTTATTGTTATAGTGTCGTCATTATGTTTATTAGATAAACTTATATGTGATTCAGTGCCACTGACAATTGAATGACGATTCGATGTTAGTGTTTTGACACGTAATCTTATCTCGTATTTATAACTATGATGACAACTATGTTGTGGCCTCATTCTGACGAGTCATCAACACCAATCAATCCACTGAAATATTATCAATAATTCATCATTTAATCGTTATGATCAACACCCCCGTTTCATCCGAGATTCAGATAAATACGAAACAGACAGAAAAATATGAGACAAGCAGAATAATTTGAGGAAAATTGTAGCTTCTGTAGGCAAGCTGCCAGGGCAACAGCAACAAACCCTAATGAAATTATGTAATGGTCTTGAGAAATGTCAATCTGCAGGTCGTGGAAGAGTACTTTTGAAAATTTACCACAGGAAAAGTACTGGCTCTGGTCATTTGAGAGATAAATTTGTAAAAATAAGCTCTTGGCCTGCAAATGGACATTTACTAAGCGGGAATTTCAATTTTTAGACAGATCGTTTAAACATTGAAGTTTAACCCTTTAACATTCAAGTCAAAAATGGCTTCTCAAGGGGTATTGAGAAAAGTCCATTTGCAGACTTGGAGACTTTTTTTTAATATAGCACTGCAATGACTGCGTCGATAACAGAGCCGACTGGCTCTGTTATTGAGCCAGTCATTGCAGTAGTACATTTTTAAATGGCTCACTAAGAGAGCCAGTCATTCCTGTGATAAGTCGTCAAAACTACTCTTGTTCATGAACATTTCTATGAGAAAATTTTAATTTTCGAACATTTTAGGGTTAAGTGTTATCCCTTTAACCCTCGAATTTGTTCAAGAAGAATTAAAATTTTCTCATGGAACCTGTCCATTTGCAGACCAAGAGAAGACTATTTCTGAAGATTTACCACTGGAATGACTGGCTCGGTTATCGAGCCAGTCATTCCAGTGGTCAATTTTCAAAAATAGTTTTCTCTTGGTCTGCAAATGGTCATTTCTCAAGACCACTGCAGAAGTGGCTGATATGAGTGTTAAAGGGTTAAACGTGTCAGCATTAGGTGATTGAGTTTATAGACGATAGCATTTTTTGACATGGTTGAAATGGTTTAACCAATTGCATTTCATTGATAAAGCTTTAGCTTTTTAACCATGTAGCCACCTGGGCCTCTAAAAGCAAAACTTAAGGCATATAAATTTCTAAATATTCAACAGAATATGCTATACATTGTAATAAATTGACTTTTTAAGGATTGAAAGGGTTAATTGAACTGGCTCAACCTGCTATGCAGTCGTCTGATATATAAAATGATTTTCTGTTTACAATCTTAAAATATGAATGGACAATTTTAGGCCGTCACCTGGGCTAGCAAGTTTGAAATTTTGGTAGCCCAGTCCAAAATCTAGTAGCCATGGGCTAGTCAGCCCCTGCTAATTTTCACTATATATATATATATTATATAAGTTTCTTTAGACGCTTTTATGCGACAAGTGTTTTCCTCAAAAAAGCTAAGTTATGCAAAATTTAGATTTGAAAAAAAGGATCCTGACCTAGCTACCTGCCTTTTGTACTTTGTATAATATTTAGGCCATCATCTACCTCATTGCGATTTAAATTAACAAATTTAATGATTTAAAAAATACTGTACATGTACACTATGATTAAGATAAATGTAATTTCTAAAAAAAACACAAATTAGGATTTAACGAATATTTTTTGTCATAGTATTAAATTTACATTCTTTGGTAAGAAATTGTTTTTATTCAATTCTCTGTCTCCCCTATTTGCGTGAAATTTACTGATTAGATTTGTATTTAATTATAACTTCCAATTTTTTAAATGTAAGTTGATTATTAATTAATATGCAAATTGTAATTTAAGTAAATAAAAAATGATAGGTACCCAGTAACTTCAGCTAGTGCTTAGTGTAATGTTATGGACCGTTTTCCTACTACACACAATTGTCGTGCTTTAGTCATTATTTTACATGGAAAACGTGTGCATGCATTTTGGAAACTGTCCTAACTGTTGCTGTATTTTTTTAGATTACAACAAGTTTCAACAACACTTAGTAACAGATTTAGAAGGTCAACCCTTCAGCGGAAAGGCGAGTCAAATCGAGCATTTGCTGTTGTCTTGAGGAATGTCCATTTGCAGGACAGGACAAGATTATTTTTGTAAATTTACCACTGGAATGCCTAGCTCGATAACTGATCCAGTCATTCTTTGGTAAATTTAAAAAAAAATTCTTTACTTGGTCTACAAATTTTGTAAATGGTTAAAATCGTAATCATTCACAATTTCAAATTACACTTCACAGCTTCGCAGAGAAAACGGCAATAGGAGGCTAACTTATGAAATGTGTTTAGAATTTACATAAAATTATATTTAAAAAGAAATCCATATTCTAATACCAAGGATATTTATGGTATTGGTACTGTCTGACTGATGTAAGCCATCAGGCAATAATTTTAAGGGGCATTAACTCTGGACCGCCTGAATATTTTGAAAACAATTTGACTTCAAAATCGTCAGCATATCCAGGGTTAACCACATGGTAAATGTAGTCTGCAGAAATTCAGCAGTCAGACAGTTAAATGGAGTCTGACTATATTTACATTCTATCATTTCCGATAAAATTATAAATCTAACCGGATCCTTTTTTTTGTTTTATTCAGTCATAACTGACAACTGCGATTATGGACTTCGTAATTTCTTTCTCATTAAATAATTAATTCATGTATCTCGGCTAAGAAAAATGCATATTTGAACAAATTTTAATAATTATATATTAATAACAACATTTAAACAGCCATTGGAACAAGTCTGAATATTGATATATAGCGTTTGCTTGGTTAATTATCTCCCTTTAAATTTTACCCAAATACAGATAAAGCGTTTTCATTTTATGGTACAGCTCGGAAATAACCTAGGATGTCTCTAGAATAAAATACGACTTACTGTACTGTTGAATATTTTGAATATATTTAGCAGCAAATGTCTTCCAATCCAATTATGCTCAAAATATTTAACAGAACATTTCTTACATCGTGTTCAAAATTATACTAACAGACATGTTTGTGTTTTTGTTTTGCAAACATTTTAGATTATTTAGGCGTTGTACTGTAACTTTAGGAAGTACATTATGTACGTATTACCGCCTCATCATTTCAATTTCAATTTATTTGTTTTTTTGGTTTTTTTAATGAGCGAAAGTAGATTAAGATATTCATTAATCTTTTAATTAACATTATTAAATAATGATTGTTTAGAAAATTTGTCGAATGTAAATTTTAATATATACTGCTGGGTACCTTTTTTCAGTATTAAATAATCGGGGAAATAATTAATAACTAGTTGTAGTGATGTTTGAAGTACTGTAGGCAATTTTAAGACCTTTAGTGGTCAAGCCAGTCCAAACTGACCTGTACTGCGGTCTTGAGGAATGTCCATTTACAGGCCAAGAAGATTTTGTAAATTTACCACTGGAATCACTGACTTGATAACTTATAGCCAGCTATTCCAGAGGTACATTTTCAAAAAAATAGGTTTCGTTTGACCTGTAGATGGACATCCACTAAGCAGAAATATCAACATTCTTGACCAATTTTGACCATTAGCTGTCTCACTGCTGCGAGCCACCAGATAATAATTCCAATGAACAAAAACTCTGGACTTGCTGAATATTTTGAAAACAATTTGATTGGAAGTTATTGATGGATTAGCCACCAACAACTTTCAGTCAAATTGTTATCAAAATTTATAGTAGGTCCAGAGATATAACCGTTAAAATATACCATCTGCAAAAAATCGGCGGTCAGACGGTTAAAACGTTAACTGAGTTTAGGTAAGCCTTTCCTCCATAGAAGCTAGAAATGTTGACTACGTTAAAAAATAATTTGACGGGAACCCGTGGCTGTCTGATCCATAAAAATCTTTCAAGTTAATTTTTTCAAAGCCTTCACCGGATTATGTGAATTGTTGCTCTGAAATTGAGATACAGGAGTTTTATCTTTGAAGGAATAGATGCGTTTTCAGGTACTTGATAAGTCTGTGTTGAAACAAACTTTCATTTTTATCCATTTATACTATGTACCGGTATTAGCCCTTTCACCTCTGAATTCCCCATATCTTATTTTCAACGCAACCATACAGGAAAACTGTTGAAATTAATTTGACTGGAAGTCGTTGCTGCTTTCAAAATAATCAACAGCTTTCCTGTCTGTTTGGCCTGAGATTAAGATATAAGGAATTTATTGTTGAGAGGTTTAAAAGGATCAATAAACATAGTCCTTAGTATCTCTGATTGCAGATGACCTTATTTCCGGATGAAATCTACATGAATCTGTTTTATTATAATTTGAATTTCAAACATCTATAGTTAGCGGTACTAGCATAACTTACATGGAAATCTCTTCCAGATATCGCCATATATTGACTGGATATTCTCTGATCGACAAATAAATCAGCCTTGAGTTCCAATGAGTTTTTTAAAGCACTGTAATTGTTTTCAAAATAAGCTGCTATAGTTCAACTATAAAATATCGTTAATTACAGTTATGAAATTTAGAAATAAATAGATTAATGAAATAAGCATTTCTTTTGTTGAGGGATTATGTAGTGAAATGTTTATTATTAAAATTATTATTATTATTATTATTATTAAATTTCTGTGTCTATGTGGAGGTGTAGTTTGATAATCCTGATCATCATCTGTGATATTTTAGTTATTTGACTGTGTTAGCTGCGGCTTTCAGTACCCGCGTGTATATAAAATTATTAGATTATAATCATAGTCGCCTACCTGTGACTATTGTTTAACAATATTATTTATTATTGATTCGTATAAATGTACACGGTTATATAGTGTAGTTTAGCAATAATTAAAAAAGCGATTTAGCTCACTGTATTGAACAAAGAGTTATGTTAATGAGATTTATCATAGTATAAATATATCGACGTGTCGCAGTATCTTTTTTCATAATTTTCAAATGTATTGTGTCTATTTCTGTTTAATATCTAGATCTTTTTCTTGTTTAATTTTAATAATGATTTATTAAACCCTGTAACAGGGAGGGAGAGATCTTAATAAAAACACTTAAACATACACAAAATATATCGTGTCAGTTCAGCATATATGGCGCTAGAGAAAATTTACGACTTAACTCTTCAACGGTTATGATTTATCAAAGAAACTATAATATTTGCTTAATGAATGTCGATTTGCAGGACAAGTGACAAGTATTTTTGAAAATTTACCGCTGAAACAGCTGGCTCGGTTATCGAGCCAGTCATTCCAGTGGTAAATTTTTAAAAATACTTGTCTTTTTACATGCAAATTGACATTCGTCAATACCACTGCAGAGGCTGGTTTTGCCGGCGTGACAATTAAAGTGTTAATAGTTAATCTTGCCTGAAATTGTCTCTGCGAATGAGAAATGTCTATTTGCAAGCCAAGATTATTTTTAAAAAGTTTTGTCAGTGCAATGGCTGGCTCTGTAACAGAACCAATAATTCTAGTAGTCAATTTTCGAAAAAATAGTTATCTCTTAGCATGAAAATGGACATTGAATATGCAAATCTTGACCATTAAAGGATTAACGAACTTTATCCCAAGACTATATCGACATTAATCCTGTCACCCATGCAGATCTCCAATTAGTACATGTCAACGAGTTGTTGCATACTAATATCATTATTGCATAAATTTACTAATAGTATATCAATGAACGCCCCCCCCCCCCCCCAACCGGTGAACATGATAATGATGATTATGTATGCTTTTGGAGGGTAGCGCATCAGGGCTTGAAATTATGGTAACCTGAATTAGTCACTAGCCAGCTTGGATAGTAACCGGTAAATTAACCTTGATTACCCACTAGCCAGGTTGGAGAGTGGTCAGTAAATTAACCTGGATTAGCCACGAGCCAGGTAGGAGAGTGACCAGTAAATTAACCTGGATTAGCAACCAGCCAGCTCTTGGCTAATCGAGGTTAATTTACTGATTAATCTACTAGTCGCGATCCTCGTAGGTAAATTTTCAAAAATAGTCTTCTCTTGGGCTGCAAATGAGCATGTCTCAAGATCACTGCAGAGGTTGGTTCTGGCCACCATGACCATTAAATGGTTAAAGACTTTGTTGTTGTAAGTTGTTGCTATCTAAGGCAGCAACAGTTTTCAGCACCACATTTGTATTATTTTGCAGCTCCTGTCGAAATATGACCTTTGTTTAGCAGATAAAGCGTATGATATATTCTCTACATAAGCCACAAATTGCTGTGAGGGTAATGGAGGGATCAGGTCTGTTACTCAAATATCTGCTGTCATAATCAAAATATGTCACATGTTAGCTGACGTCACAATCCATATGATGTAGGTCTACTGCAAAAGGTGGCAATTCACCTTTCCAGAGTATCCATCTATCATCTGATGTCATAATCAGCTAAGCGGCGTGTAGGATGATGTCATAATCATCTTAATAATCTTATAAATGATTCTATTTGGCCCGTCTTTAACTCTTAATAATCCGACACGTACGAATTGTATGTCTGCTATTTAACAAACATGCTCTTGAATATTTCGAAACTAATTTAACTGGATCCTGTTGCTGCGCAGCAACAGCACCTATGGCAACAACAGTGCCCAGTCAAATTAGTTCCAAAATATTGAATAGTTTACCTGTAGTTTTCTGGAAATTGATAGTCAGAGACGATCGATCCCAATACAAGCGATGTGTGGTTAGAGCTTAGCTAGAGGTGGGCGGGGCATGGCTAAAGCTGGAAAGGTCCATTGTCCATCAAAGTATGTCTCTGAATTGTATGGCTTTGATGAATTTAAACTTAATAAACATTATTGGATATTTTGAAACTAATTTGACTGGGAGTACATGTATCGTTACCATGGATTTAGCTGCTTGGAATTCATGTTTGAAGGTTTCAAATCAAAGCCAACGCACAGAAAAAGTGGATGGGGCAGAGCTAGAAATGGATCTCTTTATATAGTTTAATTCATAAATAAAGTTATCCCTGAGAAATTTCCAAATCTAGTCTTAATTTTAGGCCCTGGAGCTGTCTCATCCATTTCATTTTCCACAGTAAATAATTTACACCAATGTTAGAATATTTTTTACACGTATGTTAGAATATTTGTATATCGCCACAACCTGCTCACCTTTGATTTTCAGTTGTTAAATCATTATTATTATTATAACCGTATATAATCTATAATAAAATCTGTTGTCGTTATTATTATTATAATTTAATATCTGTTATAATACTAGTATTATTAGCCACGTTTGGTAACTGGATTTTCCATGCAGTCTATTAACCCGTTAACACTCATATCAGCCAAAAACGGCTTTTGCAGTGGTCTTGAAAAATGTCCATTTGCAGACTGAGAGAAGGCTATTTTTTGAAAATTTATCACTGGAGAATGACTGGCTCAATAACCGAGCCTGTCTATTCCAGCGATAAATTTTCAAAAATAGTCTCGGTCTCCAAATGGACATTTTCTATGAGAAAATTGACATTTTCTTGAACAAATTTAAGTGTTAAAGGGTTACCAAGTACATACAGTTCAGAACAGGAGCAATAACAACAACAACAATAACACCACATTTTGAAATATAACTAGATTAAATATTTATCGTATTTACCTAACATTAACTCATATCAAGAAATAATAACAGTAATAGCATTATTTATAGTCTAAATTATGCATATAATTACCCGAAAGTATTACTGTGTACATTTGTCTTCCCTAATATATTTAAAAGTGATCAAATGCAAACTTAAACATGTAGTGATGACTATTATTAGTGTTATTGCAATTTTTACGTGTAGAAAGAATTGTTCTAGAAACAAGTTGATCATAGTTGATCATATTGTGTGGATAAGTATTTCCTCAATGGCCTAACAGTTTTCCATAAGCTTATGTCTTAGATATGTCTTTCTTTGACATTGATTTGAAACACAGACTTTGCTCCATTTCGTAAATGAGCAGAAATAACTCAGTAGTTCGTACTTTAACTAACAAATTTGTTCAAGAAAATTTGTCTTTTCTCAGTAAATATCAATTTGCGGACCAAGAGAAGATTATTTTTGAAAATCTATCACTGGAATGAATGGTTCTGTTATCGAGCCTGTCAATCCGTTGGTGAATTTTCAAAAATAACTTGATCTGCAAATGGACATTTCTCAACTGCAGAAACCATTTTTTGGTCGACTCGAGTGTTGAAGGGTGTATATAGTGGTAACAAAAGCTTTAAGAATCTTATAGTACAAGTAATGTACCTTTCTACTGTAGCCATCCATCATATGATGTCATAATCAACTGCTTGCCGTCTAGAGTGACATCACAATCAATGATGTCATGAATGACTTAGATAAGTACATCACGAATGCATAGTTGAAGACAGACGTTGTTGTACGAATGAGCGGGGCATGGCTAAAACATGAAAGGTCCATTCACGCTTACAACATTATACATTATTGTTGATCAGGTTTGTGAAAGCCAGCAAACATTAAAAAAAAATTATATTTCTGCAGAATTAATTTTTTTATAATTTGTAGCGGGTCACTCCTGTTAACAATATTAAGATAATAATAATAATAATAATAATCTTTATCTTAAAGGTGCATATTCACACCAGAATGATTGAAAATAAAATTGTTAAAATTGCATACTTTTATAAGCGTAAATTATGTGCCTATGTGTCATGAAATGAAATAAAGCTTAACATATGATGATTCCATTCCATATAAATTAATATAATTTTTAAGTTGCGAAATTGAAATAGAGGCCCATGCCTCACAGTTTAAGCTTCTAAAAGTGTATAATTTAAACAATTTTATTTTCAGAAATTTTACTGTGAATATGCACCTTTAACCCGGTAATCGTTACTGGCCAGAAATGAGAAATTCTTTAGGACCTAAGGTATATTCTCATGAATATTGTGAAACTAATTTGACTGGAAACAACAGGCTCCAGTCAAATTAGTTTCCATATATTCAACACCATACCTGTGTAGTTGTCTTATAATTTATGCACTGAATTTTCAGGGAATAAAGGGGTATTAATACTAAAATCTCAGAAACATAGCTCCATTGGAGATGAGTATGACACATGAAAGCGTTTTAGCTGTTTTACTGAACAGTATTTTCAAAATAATGTGTAGCCTTTTAAATGTATGTATCTATCGTTAATATTTAAAGCCTCAGAACAAGCCATTAGTGATTTTTAGTATGTACAGTCATACCTGCCTTACACAATCACCTAATAAATAAGTGGTCACTTAAGGCAAGTGGTATTTTAACTGTTTGACTCCTGCAAGCTACGACAATAATTTTAAGTGGCAATAACTCCGAACCTGCTGAATATTTTGGAACCAATTTGACTGAAAGTTGTTGGTGGCTTAGCCACCAGCAACTTTCAGTCAAATTGTTTTCAAAATGTGCAACAGATCCAGAGGTAAACACTGGAAGGTGTAGTCTGCAGAAATGCAGCAGACAGACAGTTAAGTCTTAACATCAACTGTCTTAGAGAAAACAACCACCATTTTGGCTTCATATAGATTGAAAGTGCTTTACGCGCTTGAATTCAGAAGTTATTTTTCAAGGCCCTTAAAAAGTCTTTAAAAATTTACTTGAATATACTTAAGTTTTACTGAAAATCTGTGAAAACACATATTTTCCCAAAAATATGGTCTTCGCCTACAAATGGTCAATCTTCAAGACGATTGCAAATTCCAGTTTTAGCTGGCTTGCACGTTAAGGGTCTGTGCAAATGGAAAGCATCAATGGTCATAAAAATCCTTACAATAATTTTAGTGGGCAATAACTCTGTACTTTCTGATTATTTTAAAAACAATTTAATTGAAAGAACAACTTTCAGTCAAATCATTTTCAAAATATTCAGCATATCCAGAGTTAAACCCCATTGAAAATGTAGTATGCAGTAATTCAGCAGGCAAGCAGTTAAATGTGCTTGAATAGGCACCTTCTTTGACTTTATGAAGCCTGAAAAGCCAGATTATAATTCAGCAAAGCAGCGTTGATTGTATTTACTCCAAATATCCTCTTATTTTCTCCTGTCTACATCAACATATTTTTCCTTGGAGTAATTTTGTTCGTTTATTGTATTTTGCGGGTCTGAAGAAAACTGTTTGGTTTCTCTCTGATGGAGGATTGCTTATGATGTCGAACGATATATGGTTGTGATGAGAAGGGTGTCATAATGTCAGATTAAAGTATCACTATTTTATTTCTGGCATTTTGATACCATCTCAACGAATCTTGAACATTTCGTAATATAGTCTTTCAGGGTTTTGGTACCAGAATATTACAGTTTTCTGAGATTTTGAGTAGCTAGTGAAGATAATGTCAGCTGCCATATTAAGTATGTTGAATCTTACTTACGTAAGTTGAGAGTCAATGGCAAAAAATACTAGTCATTTCTAGTTTATTACTTTAGTTTAATAATGGACCTTTCCAGTTTATCCAGCCATCATATGATGTCATAATCAACTACATCATGTGTAGGATGATGTCATAATCAATGATGTCATAAATGACATAAATAAGTACGTCATGATTGCTTAATTGGTGACGGACTAAACATTGTTGTACGAATTGTATGTCTTTACTATTTAATATAGAAGTTTTCTGGAAATTGATAGTCAGTGATCGATCGATCCCAACATGCACTAGGTGTGGCTGGAGTTTAGTTAGAGATAATTGAGGCATAGCTAAAACTGGAAAGGGCAATTAAACACTGAGTTGGCTATGAAGGTACTCAATCTGTGCGCAAAATGTTTCAGGATCTCAGGCAACAGGGTATGCAGACAACAGGAGAGTTCAGGAGTGAGAGATTGACTGAGCAGCCAAGATAAGGGAAAGCTGGTCAGAGGTTTAACCCTTTAACACTCAAGCCGGCTAAAACAGCTTCTACAATGGGCTTGAGAAATGTTCATTTGCAGACCAAGAGAAGAGTATTTTTTAAGATTTACTAGTGGAATGACTGGCTCGATAACAGTCGGTTATTCCAATTGTAAAGTTTTAAAAATAATTTCTTGGTCTGCGAATAAATATTTTCTATGAGAAAATTCAAACTTTCTTGAATAAATTTGATGATTAATGAGCTAGGTTACCCCTTTTATTGTCAAATTTGGTCAAGAAAGTTAAAAAATGTGGTCTTTTGAAAGTGTGTTTGCAGGCCAAGAGAGACTAGTTTTTAGAATCAGCACTGGCATGACTGGTTCGGGTATCGAGCCAGTCATTCCAGTGGTAAACCTTCACAAATAACCTCTTGCAAATGGGCATTCGTCAAGACCACTGCTGAGGCTGATTTTGGTCGCCTTGACCATTAAAGGGTTACCCTTGGTACCCAAAAGGCTGAAATCAAACACTCCTTAATAATTTAATAAATATGTTCACTATGTTGAAACTAAATTCACTTGGCAGTTATGTCAAATTAGTCTCACAATATTCAGCAACTTATATGCATACTTATCTTTAAATTAAGCTTTCAGGATTTCAGGGTTTGAATGGTTAATTGATTATTAGTGTTATTATCTGTTCCCTTATCTTGGCTGCATCAGTGTTAATTACTAATTGTTACTGATTAAATATGTTCAGATGTACAAAGCGATTGTCCATAATTATTCTATAAAACATAGTTTCTTTTATTTGTATTATAGTTGAGTGTATATAAAGCTTGTACACTATTTTTGTTAATTTATTACTAGTATTATAACTCATAGTTACCCGTAAATAATTCACCTTTCCAGAGTATCCATTCATTATCAGACCTCGTATGATGTCATAATCCGCTCAGTGCATGTATGACAACGTCATAATCATCACATCACAAAGGGTTCCATATAGACCATCAGCAAATCTCAAATGGTCCGACACGTTGTATGAATTGTATGTCTTTGTAATTCTTTGCTATTTAATAAACATGTTGTTAAATATTTTGAAACTAATTTGACTGGGCGCTGTTGCTGCCTTAAACAGCAACAGCACCCAGTCAAAGGCAGCAACAGCACCCAGTCAAATTAGTTTCAAAATATTCAACATATTACATGTGTAGTTTTTTTTAAATTAATAGTCAGGGTGTTCAGAGATCGATCGGTTCCAACACGAGCGAGGTGTGGGTGGAGCTTAGCTAGAGATGGGCGGGGCATAGCTAAAGATGGAAAGGTCCATTGTTTATAGGATGCTATGGGTGGGAGGGTCTATTGAGTGTTTTGTAATATTCATATAAGTACTGGGTGATTATAATAGTTACAATGAACAATTATTATTATTGTACAGCCTCTGTTTGTTTTAATAATTTTAAATATTTAACAATAATAATTATGATGGAAGAAATATTGCATTGTAAATTTACACAAATTAAAAAAATGATATAATTTTTATGTGTAGTACAAGTTCTAGCGGACAGCGCTAGCTATACAACAAAGAACTGTGATCAGGAGGAATCATTAAGCTGTTCATATACTCTGTTATTATTAGAATAATATTATGATTATTATTATTGCACCACAGGCATGCACGCATGCACACACACAGTGTCAAGTCAATGTAAAGCAACATCTACTGTCGAATACATTTTCAATTACTAAGTCAGTCTTATAAAGTGTCTTGACTGTTGCAAGCCACCAAACAATAATTTCAATGGGCAATAACTTTTGGATCTGCTGAAATTTTGAAAACAACTTGACTACTACCAACAACTTTCAGGCAAATTGTTTTCAAAATATTATGCATATCCAGAGTTAAAGCTCATGGAAAATATTGTCTGCAGAAATTCAGGCAATGCTTCTCCACACTGCCTCTACTCTCAGACATTATGATATCGAGACTTAGAGGAGAAAACCACTAAACACTAAGTCCTACTTAACTGTTTAACAGTCAAACCCGCCAACGCCGGCCTTTGCAATGGTCCTGCAGAATGACCATTTGCACGCCAAGATGCTATTCTTGCAAATTTATCACTGGAAAGCCTGACTTAGTAAGTAAGCCAGTCATTCCTTTGATAAATCTTATGGCATGCAAATGGACATTTGCTAAGTATTAATGTAAATTGGCTTGACCTACTGGTCATGTTCTGTTGTGTTACTGATTAAACTCCATATGTAGTGACTCGCTTTTTAGCATACCGCATGCAAAAAGAATTCTGTACACAAGTATTCTCTCAGATTTATAACACTTCTCAGCCTTCTGTAAAAGTGTTTTATTTATTTATTTATTTATATATTTATTTATTTATAAACACTTGGTAGTAATGTGTTTTACTATGGTGAATCACAGAACACATTAGAAAGAGAAAAGTTCCATTAGTTATCACATTAAGAACGATGAATCAAATCGTGTTCATTTTGATCTGTCAGACATGTCTATACCAAGTTAATTGTAAAAGGCCCTTGGTCGTGATAAAAAGCTATTGCATTAATTTATATGAATTTGAAAACATTGTCAAACTTCACAGTTGTCAAAGTGCAAACATGTTCAAAGCATGTATGTATGCATCTTAACTTCAGTAATCTGTCATGTCTAATATATATCTAGGTAAGTTTTCCATTAATCTGTTTAAATCTAAGAGGTATTTCACAGAAACTGGCTGATAATTGTGATTCATTGCTATATCAGATGTATCAATGTGTATTATGCAAAAATACACAAGCAGATGTTGCTTCGGATGCACATGTCATTTCACATATGTATAATCATAATTAAGTAGTCTCTGTTCAGAAATAGATTTAGAGTAATTAATGGTTTTGATTTTGTTCTCCGCTACATGGTAATGAATGAAATGTGTAACACATTTTCTTTCTAAACAATAAACAAGTTATCAATCATTTGTAGTATGTGTTTTCCATTTTATATATATATATATATATATATATATATATATATATATATATATATATATATATATATATATATATATATATGTCTACCACGCTATTCCCTGCTAAACCATGTGGTGGAATTTACCAAAATTTTGTCTGTCATATACCCATATGATTCCAAATTGTAACATGACATTTATATTGTCCCGCTCCCTCCTGAATGTGAATGTGGGGGAATTTGCGATGACTGCACATTCTAGTCTTGATTTAAAACAAAATCTGTCAAGGTTCAACATTTTCTTCCTAAAATGTGAATATGGTTTTCACTCGATATCCCGAAATTGCCTAGACACATTTAGTTAAAATTTGATATATGTCAGCGAAGAAGATCATGTATCATAGTTTTATCATCTAATCTCCAGTGTTACATAAAAGAACATTTGGGAAATGAACTGCTGACTTTCTTGATTACTTTAATAATGTTTATTTATGCTCAAACAGATTACAAAATGCTGCTCATAATTTACATATTCTTGAATGTAGATAGAGCATTTTTGACTCCAAATGGCATTTCAATTAAAGTCCAAATTGATTGGTGAATATCTAGAACATTTTTAGCTCATCTGCCCAGAATGGCAAGTGAACTTATGCCATGGCGACCATCCGTTGTCCAACATCCATCAACTTTTCCTTTAAACGACTTCTTCTCAAGAACCGCTGGGCCAATTTCAATTATATCTGGCAGGAAGCATCCTTAGAGCATAGGGATCCAAGTTTGTTCAAATGAAGCCGATCGGCCAATTAGGCTGGCGGCCATCTTGGATTTTGGCCGATTTTTAGAAACGTCTTTAAAAATCTCCGAAACCGCTTAAGGGATTGTGATAAATTTATGATATATAATTAGCAACTAAGGGGAATTAATGTTTGTTCAAGAGAAGTTAATTCGTCAAAAAACATGGCGGCGGTGGACTAATCAAAATATGGTGTGTTTGGCAGCCATATTGGATTTTTTTATTTGATGGATTTTGATGCCGAAATTCGTTTTATATAGGTTTCTGGGTATTCTGATCTCAAATTTGCAATTTTCGAAACTGTCGGATAAATGGTTTGGCAGCCATCTTGGATCATTTTCCCACCAAAAGCTCCCGTACTAAAGCAATGGGAAATTTTAAATGTCTTCTCGAGAACTGCTGGGCCGATTTGAATTATATTTGGCAGGAAGCATCCTTAGGGCATAGGGATCCGAGTTTGTTCAAGCGGAGCCGATCGGCCAATTTGGGGGATCGATTCAAAACGCATGTAATATCATCTAGGGCAAGAGTTGAACTAAGATTATTCAAGGGAACTTGATTGGCCAAATAATTTGTCAACCTTCTTGGATGACCTATTTTTCACGAAAATTACTTCTACAGAGCCACTGAATGGATTGAGCCAAAATTTGGGAGACAATTAGGGATGAAAGTTTGTTAAAGGGAAGTTGATGCATAAAAAACATGGCCGCCGTGGGCTAATTAAAATGTAGCATGTTTGGTGGCCATTTTTGATTTTTTTTTTTTGCTGGATTTCTCAGCCAAAATTGGATTTGTATAATTTTTTGCATATTCTGATTTCAAATTTGGCATTTTTGAAACTGTCAGTGAAACGGTTTGGCAGCCATCGGGGATCTTTTTCCTACCAAAAGCTCCCATGCTAAAGCAAGGGGAAATTTTTAATGTCTTGAGAACCATTGGGCCGATTTCAAGTATATTTGGTAGAAAGCATCCTAGTTTAGGGCATAGAGATCCATGTTTGTTAAAATGAAGTCATTCGTTCAATTTGGCCAGTGGCCATCTTGGATTTTAACTGATTTTTAGAAATGTTTGTAAAAAAATCTCAAATTGCGGTGGGGATCAATTGAAAACCCATGAAATATCATGTATGATAAGACCTGATCCAGGGTTGTTCAAGGGAACTTGATTGACCAAATAGTTTTGGATGTCCTAGTTTTCGCGAACAGGACTACAGCAGATATGATTAGGGAACGAGGGCCATTATAGTTTGTTCAAGAGAAGTTGATATGACAAAAACGTGTCTGCTGTGGATCAATCAAAAGGCGGACATATTGTATTTTTTTCCGATGGCTGTTGAAGCTGAAATTGTTTGTATATATGTTTTTGCGTATCCTGATTTCAAATTTCCATTTTCGAAACTGTCACCATACTAAAGCAATGGGAAATTTAAAATGTCTTCTCGAGAATCACTGGCCCGATTGCAATTATATTTCGCAGGAAGTATCCTTAGGGGATAGTGATCCAAGTTTGTTCAAAGGAAGGCGATTGGCCAATTTGGCCGGCATCCATATTGGATTGTGGCCGATTTATTAGAAACGTCTTTAAAAATCTCCGAAACCGCTTGGAGGATCGAATCAAAACTCATGAAACATCATCTGGGGCAACAACTGAACCAAGTTTGTTCAAGGAAACTTGATTGGCCAAATGTATCAGCGGCCATCTTGGGTTACTTAGTTTTCATGAAAGTAACTTCTCCAGAACCGTTGAACTTATCTGGCCGAAATTTGGAACGTGATTAGGGACTAAGAGTGATTTAATGTCGCACAATGGAAGTTGATATGTTAAACACATGTCTGCCATGGGCCATTTAAAATGTAGCGTGTTTGGCTGCCATACTGGATTGTTTCATTTGATGAATTTTGAAGCCCAAATTTATTTCATGTAGGTTTTTAGGTATGCTGATTTCAAAATGGCAAATTTGAAATCGGCATACCCAAAAATCTATGAAAACCAATATCAACTTCAATATCCATCAGAACACTCGGTTAAACTGTTTGGTGGTCATCTTGGATGTTTGCTGCCAAAGACTCCCATAGTAAAACAATGCAAAATTTAACCATTAGGCGCCTATGTGTGTGGGCGGCTTGCAGGTGAGCGTATACAATCATGAATTGTGGGTCTGTCTGTCTGTCATCAGTCAACAATTGTGGAACGTTTCGTCATTTTTTGTTGG
This sequence comes from Chaetoderma sp. LZ-2023a, assembly GCA_034401795.1. Taxonomy (NCBI): domain Eukaryota; kingdom Metazoa; phylum Mollusca; class Caudofoveata; order Chaetodermatida; family Chaetodermatidae; genus Chaetoderma; species Chaetoderma sp. LZ-2023a. Next base: position 166,902,734 of record CM067369.1, on the reverse strand, counting down.
ATTAAAACCAGATTTGGCAAATATTTCCCTTTTGTCAATATCTATGGGCGTCTATAAAGATGAAGTCGCCACATCCGCAAATAGCAGAGTTATGGCCCTTGCTATATTTTCACAGTATTGAAACATGAGGAAAATATGTTTCGTCATTTATCAATTGATTAAAACCAAATTTGGCAGACTCGTTCCTTTAGGCAATATCTATTTTGGCTATAAGAATGAAGTGGCTACGCCCTTAAACAAGGGCTGTAACTGGGGTTGATTAATGAGTTTTTCCTGGGTGAGCTTATACAATCACGATTTGTCTGTCGTCTGTCAACAATTGTGGCTTGTTTCGCCATTTGTTAATGGATTAAAACCAAATTTTTCAAATATGTTCCTTTTGGCAATATCTATGGGTGGGGTGTGTGTGTGGGGGGGGGGGGGTGCCATCCTGAAATAATAATAATAATAATAATAAGTGAATTTATAACGCGCCAAACTCCACGCAAGCATGCTCGTAGCGCAAGACAATGAAATGATAATATAAACATTAATTTAAATTCTGGTACGCTTGTTTAAAGAGATGAGTTTTAAGATTTGATTTGAAAGTTGTAAGAGTTATGGCCCTTGCTATAGTTTCAAAGTATTGAAACATTAGGAAAATACTTTTGTGGCATGTTTCATCATTTATCAATTGATTAAAACCAAATTTGGCAGTTCCTTTAGGCAATATCTATTTTGGCAATACGGATGAAGTGGCCACACCTTTAAACAAGGGTCATAACTCTGGTTTATTAATACGTTTTAGCTCACCTGGTGAGCTTATACAATCTCGATTTGTCTGTCATCTGTCAACAATTGTGGCACGTTTCGCCATTTGTTGATAGCTTAAAACCAAATCTGACAGATATGTTCCTTTTGGTAATATCTATTTGGTCTATGGAGATGAAGAGGCCACGCCAACAAATTGCAGAGGTATGACCATTCCTATATTTTCAAAGTATTGAAGCCTATGGGGAAAATATGTTTGTGGCAGATTTCGCCATTTATCAAAGGATTAAAAGCAAATTTGGAAAATATGTTCCTTTGGGCAATATCTATTGAGGCTATGAAGATTCAGTGGCCCCGCCCTCAAATAGCCGAGTTATGGCCCTTGCTATGTTTTCAAATTATTGAAGTACCGTCATTTATCAATTGATTCTAACCAAATTTGCCAGACATGTTCCTTTAGGCAATGTCTATTTGGGATACAAGGATGAAGTGACCACACCCTTAAGCAAGGGCCATAACTCTTGTTCTTTAATGCATTTTTAAGTATTGAAGCCTATGGGGAAAACACATTTGTGGCATGGCACATTTCGTCATTTATCGATGGATTAAAACCCAATTCAGCAGATATGTTCCTTTAGGCAATATCTATTTGGGCTAGGAATATCAAGTGGCCACGCCTACAAATAGCAGAGTTATGTCCCTTGCTATATTTTCAAGGTATTGAGACCTATGGGGAAAATGCATTTTTTCGCTAATTGTTAAAACAAAATTTAGCAGATATGTTCCTTCAGTCAAATATCTATCTGAACTATGGATATAAAGAGTTTGCACCTTTAAACAAGGGCCATAACTCAGGTTCATTAAGGCATTTTATACCCTGCCCAAAAAATTAGTGGGGTATTATGTGATGACATTTATGGGCAGGCGTCAGAGTGGTTTCCGCACAATAACTCTGCTACCATTTATCGGATCGCTTTGAAACGTCATAGGATGATTGGACTAGGTCTGAGGAAGAAACCTATCAAAATTGGCGATGATCCAAAATCCAAGATGACCGCCAGCCACTGGCAGCTATCTTGAAAATTGTTTTCCACATAACTCTGCTACCGTTTTTCGGATCGTTTTGAAACTTCATAGGATGATTGGAATAGGTCTGAGGAAGAAACCTATGGAAATTGATAATGAACCAAAATCCGAGATGTCCGCCAGCCACAGAAGGCCATCTTGAAACTCTGCTTCCGTTTATCGGATCACTTTAACAAACCTCATAGGATGATTGGACTAGTTCTTCGGAAGAAACCTATCGAAATTGGCGCTGATATGAAATCCAAGATGGCCACCACCCACCAGTGCCCATCCTGAAAATTGGTTTCTGGATGATAACTCCTTTACCACTTATCGGATTGCTTTGAAACTTGATAGGATGATTGGCCCAAGTCTGGGGAAAAACCCTATCAAAATTGACAATGATCTGAAATACAAGATGGCCGCCAGCCACCGGTGGCTGGCTCTTTAAGGTGTTTTTAAATATTGAACACTGGGGAAAAAGCATAATTGCGCTAATTTGTTAAAACAAAATTTAGCAGATATGTTCCTTCAGTCAAATAGCTATGTGAGCTATGGATATAAAGAGTATGCACCTTTAAACAAGGGCCATAACTCTGGTTCATTAAGTCCTAAACTATTGAACTCTATGGTGAAAATTCATTTGTTTCATCAACTGTTGGTGGATTAAAACCAAATTTAGCAGATATGTTTCTTCAGTTAAATATCTATTTGCTTTATGAATATGCAGAAGCCACAATTTCAAATAAGGGCGATAACTCTGGCTTTTTAAGGCGTTTTAAATTATTGAACACTATAGGGAAAATTATGTGTGTCATGTTTCGTAATTTGTTAATGCATTAAAAAAAGATTTGTCAGAATGTTCCTTTCGTACACATGAATCATGTGACAATGATGTCAGGGATGGATGCCGCATTGATCATTAGCCTTGAATGTCCCCGTCCAAATTATTTACTGTTACCTGACCATTGCCCCTTTAATAAATGTCAGTGTTGTGACACTTGAACTATTTATCAGTGTCATTTGATGGCTGTCCCATTAATAAATGGTACGCTTCCCGTTGGTGAATAGGGCCAGTGACAGCAAAATTCTTGCATTTCTTCATCAAAATTTTCCACTGTGACCATTGTCCCGTTGGTAAATGTCATCTGCTGTATCGATAATGTCAAGGATGGCCGTCCCATTGGTTAATGGTACTTTCCCCATTGGTCAATAGGGGCAAGGACAAAAATATTTTTGTATTACCTACTTAAGTATTTGTTTGTGACCATCGCACCAGTTGTAAATGGAAGCTGTTTGTACACTGTAACCATTTGATAATAGTGTCGGTGCTGTCTGGCACATTGATCAATGGTGGTTTTCCTGTTGGTCAATAATATCAAGGATACCAATATTCTTGCATTTCTTCTTTTTTTTTGCTTGTGACCATTGCCCCATTTGCAAATGGCATTTGTTATGTGTACCGCATGAGCCGATGGAGCTTTCTCTGGTGGCCAGTAGTGTCAGGCATTAACATGTTTACGGTTGCTTACCAGCTAGGTGAGCACTGTGGCCCATTGTGCCATTTATTAAGTATTGAAGCCTATGTGGTAAATACGTTTGTGGCACGTTTCGTCATTTATCGCTGGACTAAAACCGAATTCAGCCGATATTTTACTTTACGCAGTATCTATTTGGGCTACGAATATGAAGTGGGTACACCCACAAATAGTAGAGTTATGGCCCTTGCTATATTTTCATGGCGAAAATATGTTTGTGCATGGTTCATCATTTATTGATGGATTACAACAAAATTTAGTAGATATGTTCTTTTAGACAACATCTCTTGGGGCTATGAATATGAAGTGAACATGCCCTTAAACAAGGGCCATATCTCTGGTTTATTTAGGTGTTTTTAAGTATTGAGCCGTATGTGGAAAATACATGTTTTCGCCAATTGTTGATAGATTAAAATCAAATTTAGTAAATATGTTCCTTCAGTCAAATATATATTTGAACTATGAATATAAAGAGGCCGCACCTTTAAACAAGGGCCATAACTCTGGCCCATTAAGACTTGAAGCTATTAAACCCATTTGTTTTGTCAATTGCTTATGGATTAAAACAAATTTAGCAGATATGTTCCTTTAGGCCATATCTATTCGCCCTATGAATATGAAATAGACTTGCAATAAGGACCATAAATCTGGCTCTTTAAAGCATTTAAAGTATTGAGCCCTATGAGGAAAATACTCTGTGGCACGTTTCGTAACTTGGTAATGGACTAAAACAGATTTGTCAGAAATGTTCCTTTAGTACACTTCAATCAAATGGCAATAATGTCAGGGATGGCTACTCCATTGATTAATGGTACTCTTCCTGTTGGTGAATCATGCCAATATTTTTGTATTTACCCATCCAAATTTGTTACTGTGACCTCACCATTGCCACGTTGGTAAATGTCAGTGTTGTGAAAATTGAACTATTGATCAAGTGTCTGTGATTGCTGCCCCATTGAATAATGGTACTTTTCCCGTTGGTAAACAATGTCAATGACACCAATATTCGTGCATTTCTTCATCCACATTTTTTACTATGACCATTGACTCGTTAGTAAATGTCATCTGCTGGGTCACTAATGTCAGAGAAGGCTGCCGCATTGGTCAATCGTACATTTCCCATTGGTCTATAGTGTCAATGAGATGTCAATATTCTTGCATTTCATCATCCAATTTGTTTACTGTGACCATGGTCCAGTTGGTAAATGTCATCTGCTGGGTCAGTAATGTCAGGGATGTCTGGCCCATTGATCTATCGTACCTTTCCCATTGGTCTATAATATCAATGACATCAATATTTCCTCAACCAATTTGTTTACTGCGACCATTGCCCCATTGGTAAATGTAATCTATGTCAATAATATCAGGGATGGCTGCCCCATTGATCAATGGTACCTTTGCCATTGGTCAATAATGTCAAGGACACCAACATTTTGGCAGGATATTATGTGATGGCGCCATTCGAACAGGTGATAGAGTGGTTTCCGGATGATAACTCTGTTACCGTTCATCGGATCACTTTGAAATGTCATAGGGTTGTCGGACTAGGTCTGTAGAAATCTTTCGAAATTGACAATGATCCGAAATCCAAGATGGTCGCCAGCCACCGGTATATAGGGGTTGGACTAGGTCTGGAGAAGAAAGTTGGTTGGACTAGGTCTGGAGAAGAAACTAATCGAAATTGACGATAATAAAAAATCCAAGATGGCTGCCAGCCAAAGGTGTCCGTCTTGAAAATTGGTTTCCGGATGATAACTCCATTACGATTTATCGGATTACTTTGAAACTTGATAGGGTGGTTAGACTAGCTCTGGAGAAAGAAACTATTGAAGTCGACGATGATCTTAAATCCAAGGTGGCCCCCAGCCACAGGTGGCCATCTTGAAAATTGATTTCTCCTTTTCTGAAAAAACGAAGTTGACACTGGATTAGACTGATAGATCAGGCTCAGCAAAGTTGATTGGTTAATATACCTTTTCCACTTTATCCATCAACCATATGACGTCATAATTAACTACTTGACATGTACAATGACATCATAAACAATGACGTCATGAATGACGCAGATAAGTACGTCACGAATGCATAATTGAAAACCGACTATGCGTTGTTGTATAGGCAGCAACAGCACCCAGTCAAATTAGTTTCAAAATACTTAACAGCTTATCCGTATAGTTCAGGGATCGACCCCAACACGAGCGAGGTGTGGGTGGAGCTTAGCTAGAGGTGGACGGGGTCCATTGGTTTTGTCGCTACCTTGGCTTTAGCAGGTTATTCATTGCTATAGAAATTACCTCTGTAGAGCTACCGATGTCACAGTCATTGGTAAACTATACACATGTATACAGTGTGACAATCAGTGAAGACATGACTGACTAATGGCTGAATACAATTCGTACAACAACGCTTAGTTCGTCATCAATTAAGCGTACATGACGAACGATTGCTTATGACGTCATCCTACACATCATGTATTTGATTGTGACATCATATAATTGAATGATAAACTGGAAAGCTCCAATTGTTTATCAAGTCAGTGGCAATCATAAATTTGTTTGTTTCAGACCAAAATACGTGTATTTTTTTTTACCCAAATTCCTTAATTACTTACCCAAATTTTCTTATTTCGTGTCAAAATATTTACATTAAAAATCAGATTCCCATGTTTGAAAGAAACAATATTATTTCCAACCAAAATCTTCAATTGTTTCATGTTCCTGGTTCAAATACTGATAAAGCAAGTGAGCGTTACAGTCCGACTTTGAATCAGTTCGGGTATTGTGTGTTGTTATTCCGAAGCAAAATTGGACTTCGTCATACTGAATCTGATATATCAGTCCTCATTAAACTCGTGTTGTGTGCGATAACTCTGCATACATGTGACCGCTCGTGATTGTAAATTAATGGAGGGATCTAATCTGTCACTTAAGTATATGATGACATAATCAATTATCTCTGATTTAGAATGACGTCATACTCATAATGACATATTAAAACTGTCACTAAGCTTGAAAAGTCTGACGACAAGTGCACGAAGACAAGTCTTTGATCGATTTGTAATTTGATCAACATTTTGTTGACTATTTAGAAAGTAATTTGGCTGGGGCCTGTTGCTCACAAAGGCAGCCAGCTCCAGTCAAATTGAAATCGAAATATTCAAGTTTTCCTGTGTGGTTACATTGAAAATGGGATTTTGGGAATTCATAGTTCCAAGTAGATAAATTGATTCCAACAAACACACACGCGCGCACTCTCGCACGCACAAACACAGTGGGTGGAGCCTAGTTTAAAATGGGCGGGTCAAAGATAGAAATAGATTCCCCCACTCCGCCATTTCATCCAGCAGTAACCCTTCAACCACTCATATCAGCCAAAAACGGCTTCTGTAGTGGTCTTGAGAAATGCCCCTTTGTAGACCAAAAGAAGATTATTTTTTGAAAATTTACCACTGGAAGTATTGGCTCGATAACCGAGCCAGTCATTCCATAGGTAAAATTTCAAAAATAGTCTTCTCTTAGTCTGCAAATGGACATTTTCTATGAGAAAATTTAACTTTTCTTGAATAAATTCGAGGCTTAAAGGCTTAAAGAATTATAGAACAGCAATATTTAGATTTCCCTGTTCAACCGGCCTCCAGACATTCCCACCTGCACCGCACCCACTCGATATTAGATACCCAATAGAATTTGTGGTTGCCCTGATCTCGTCTGGGAGTCTGACCAACAATGCTCTGAATATTGTTGTGGTGTGCGAGAATTTGTAATGCACCAACGTTGATTCGCGCAAGTTGCCCCATCCCATCATCACACCTTGACACCCCTTGATGTTCCCCACGGCAACAAATAGTGAATGATGTGCCGTAGGACTTACGCGTTTAAGACGGACTAAATCGAGTCATTCATGATGTAAGTGATTATGACACCAGTCTACATGTCACGTAATTGATTATGACGTCATACGGTTGCCTAAGAAACTGGGTTCATGAATTAGTCCGTCTTAAGCGCGTAAGTCCCTTGGCAGCAACAACACCGAGTCAAATGAGTTTCAAAATATTCAACAACTTACCTGTAGGCCCCTATAGTTTTCTGGAAATTGATATTCAGAGAGTACACGGGTAATGTGTTGGTGGAGCTTAGCTGGAGATGGGCGGGGCATAGATAAAACTGGATTGCTCCATTGTAAATGCTACTTGCTGTAAGTCACACTTGGAAGCGCAAGCTCTAGCAGGCCTTATTGATGACATGTATACAGAAGAATGAGGCGTCGATGAGAACTGAGAACTACACTCATGATGGATAGTTATTTTACTAACCTATCAGGGAACTACTCTGTTATGTGGTATGTTCATGTTCGATAGTGCAGCCAGTGGGCACCGTGTCCATAGCATGAGGAATATGCGTATGACGATGGAGGAATCCAGTTTTAGCTGTCCCATATAGACCAGGCGGATAGAGCCCGTCCATAATAAAAACTGAAAAATTGCCCAATCAAAATTGTGAATAAAAGTTCGGGAGCCTACCACTACAGGATTCTTCCAGGCAAATTTAGTTGAAATCTTTCAAGAAGCTAAGGAGGAGATACGTTTTGACACTTTCCGGTAATTTTTTTTTTACAAAATCTAAGATTTTCACCCCCAAAATTTACCACTCAAAATTCTGACTAGAAACTCGAGCCTACCATGAAAGGATCCTTCCAGGTGAAGTTGGCTGAAATCCGTCAAGAAGCTAACGAGGAGATACGTTTTGACACTTTCCTGTAAATCTTTATAAAATGTAAGTTTTGATTAAAAAAATTGACGAATAAAAAATCTGAATAGAAGTTCTAGAGCCTGACTCGATAGAATCCTTCCAGGCAAATTTAGTTAGATACGTTTTAAAGCAAAAGTTGACTGACAGGCGGATGGACGACGGGCGGGCGGACGACGGACGGTTGCTACGTCATAAGCCTACTTGGCCATTCTGGCCAGGTGGGCTAAAAATGGGCACGTTGCCATTAAATTGGGTCATACACTGACTTGTTAGATCTGTCGGACCTTGTCCGGTACTCAATCTTCAAGAAGTTAACATCACAATACTCGTTTACAGTGGCGTCGTGCCCAAGGTGCACGGGGGAACCCGTGCTCCCCCCACCCAAACCCACCCACCCACCCCAAAAAAGGGAGGGGAGGGGGTGGTGAGGTAACTTCGCATCATCAAATGTAATGTCACTTGTGTAAAGTGCAAATCTTGACATGGTTGGTTCATTAACGAATACTGGTTTACGTAATGGATTATTTATAACGGCCGACACGTAGCTTCATCGAGGAAAATGAGGTCACCAGACCTGCACCAATAAGTGTGCTATATCAGCGCATCCTGTTTGCATTAGGCAGGGCCTATATATCTATATAGGCCAGGAGCATTAGGGTTTAACATGGGAAAAAATAGTACAAAGTTGATCTTTTCAGGATAGTTGCAAAATATCTTAATGAATAAAATATCAAAAGTCCCCTAATTTCCCATGTGTGCTAAAATGTGGCGAACTTATCAAGATCAGGGCACAGACCCATACTATCTGGGTAAAGAATAAATCACATGTTGACACACGATATTAAAAAATGTCTTATTGTTTTAAATATTAACCATATGAATTGTCTGGAAGTATTAAATCACTTGCCACAGTATCTTACATAGCATTCCTTACATACATCATTCCAAGGCCACGCATGACCTGTTAGCTCGCACCCTCCCTCCCACCCACCTCACTCCACCCACCTGTCACGCACAGTACAAGTGGGTGCGAAAGCTTGGAACAGGTGGAGCGTGGATGGACGGGAGGAAGGCATGTTTCTAAGCAAGTAATGCAGCCTTGTGATGATGGATATATACAGTGTCCAAATGTTTACTAATATCCGTCATTTGTTACTCACGCCACCAAAGGCCGTTGTGAGTATTGCGGGGGTTGGTGTGTGTGTGGGGGGGGGGGTGTCTCGTGTGTTTGTTTGTTTGTTTGTCTGTGTTTTCCGCGCGATATCTTCGGAGTCCGAGAAGGTAGAATTATCAAATTTGACATATCGATTCATATTATAGATGGCTAAGCAAAAATGAATTTGAGGTCAAATGCTCGTAAATCTAGGTCATGGGGTGACGGTCACTAAGTGCATCCCGAAATACAGATTTTTAGGCATAAATCAGGAATGCAAGTAGGTAGAATCACCAACTTTGGCACTTCCATTCTTATTATAGGTGACTAGCAGTTCTATGAGTTTCTTGGCAAAGCATCAAATATTCAAATATCTTGGTCACGAGGTCACGAAGTGCATACCAGAATACACATTTTGGCCATAACTATGGAGTGCAAGAGATAATCACAAGATTTAGCACACGCCTTCATATTATGACAGTCTCTGATTGCTTTGAGTTTGAGGTCAACAGATCACCTATCTAGGTCACAGAACTTCATTCTTAGACGATGCCTTCCATAGATATGTTCAAATTCTGGAAATTAGCATTGTTAACTTTCTCAACCATTCAAAGTGGTACACAACCTCCTTTATGATATAAGGAGTATACTCTTGAATATTTTGAAATTAATTGGACTGTGAATCAGAAAACAAACACATTACATAGTGTGTGCCTTTGGAGATGTTTTGCAGGATTTGCGCTTTAGTATGCACTCCAGGACGGGATTGCACAATATTTCTATGGATGTAATATCCATTTATGTATCTTCTTGATTATCGACAATAACCTCCGGTGCATTAAAACACGATGTCCACATGCAGCTAATGCACATTTCTGAGCATTCTATTCCCGCTTTCCTACATCCACACGACCTTCCACATCCCGTTTTACATGCACATGTGACAATGTTAACAAGTTCATCTGGAACAACAGGTTGATCTGTGGTAATCGGAATTAGTGTCTGCTCATGGATTTGCCATCCCTACTCATTAGGAGAGAGTTTGTGTCCCATCCATTCCTGGACCTGCAAATAGGCTCTGTATGAATGTTGACGAACTGCATCACTTGTAGGTGGAAGGCTAGCAAGTTGAAATGTACCACTCAGTGACAATTTTGCAACCCCGCGTTTATATGAAACATGGCGGTATTTGTTTAGTGTGGAAATCTGTCTGTACCATATAATGCAAGGAGGTACATTTCCCCTGCAGAAGCGACCTCACCTTGACTACTTGAATCTCGCATGAACACATCCACGTGAGAGCACATACCACTGTTTGTACGAGCAAGGTTCATGGCTTTGCGTTTTCCCTGATTGTAGAGGGCTGATGTCGTATCACACCCTGTAAACGCGTGAATAAAAATTATATACTGTGTAATATTACCTAGGGCGGTCTGAAGTTCCTTGATACGAAACAGTGTTACTGGCTTACTGTGGCAAAGCATATATACATTCACAGATGTTGCTCGTCCTACTATAATGACTAACAGATCTGTATCAGTTCCAACTACCACTACCGGAGTTATTTAATGTTGCCAATTGAAGTGCTGTACCAACGATGAGTGTTTCAGCGTCTGACTCCGCCTGTTTCACGATAATTCCAGCAGTCTCAAGAATTGGTGTCTGTGCTTGAATAAGACGCATTTTGTTTGTCCCATTACCGAGGAACCTACTCTGGGATATTGTAGTCGGCAAATTAGTTGAAACCAAGATATCTGCAGAAGTGCATTTTTCGTTCTTAGATTTTGCTCAGCTGACTTTGTTGACAGAGACCTATCATAGCCATCGAAAACAACAGTGACATCTACTTTGTAATGACGGAGAATGTAGGATTTGTAAGATTTACAAACTTCCTTATACGTCCCAGGTTGTGGTCAAACTACTGTGTGAAGTAAATGACCTCTGTCTAACACAATAATGGAATCACCAGTAATTGTTGTTTGGCTGGTTACAAGCGCTTTCATTATCCTCCCCATGACACTTTTTGGTGTTTTACGCATTTGACCATCATTCAGGAAGAGTGATGGAGGTTGTGGAGTTAGTTCATACTGTAGGAAAGTATCCAACTCAGAACTTGTGTTCAGAACACAAGTTATCCTGTTGAACAGCAAAGAAGGATTGACAACAACTTCCTCACCTAGAACTTTAATTGTGTTTTTTATACTACTAAGTGTTTTTACCCTATCCTTACACGTGGAAAATCTCAGCATAAGTCTTGCCTATCATCTTTATCATAGCAGACTCGCCGATCTGGATAGCACTAGCACAATTCACCGAACTATCTGCCACAATTCCCGTAGCGATGCTAAAAAAAAGTCCAGATTCTTGCTCAACAAATGGCGAATGAGCTTCCAGCCACTGGGTAAAGCATTTAAGATCAGTGTTGTCTCTGAGTTCATTCGCTGGACGCAGGTCCTTATGCTGCTCTGATGTTCCTGAGTGGGTTGCTGTAAACATCTCTAATTCAATGCAGATAGGGACACATTGAGGAAGGGAATGCACCCATTTTGTCAGAGTACTGTCGGTTATCCCGCGACCACGTGTCATGCCTCCAGATGATTTCAATAGACGCATTAGGAACTGGTCTGTGGTTTGGTCAGAGAATACTCCATCCTAGAACTTGTCTGATCGCCGAATTGTAAAGTATCCCTTCTTAGTGAACTGGTTATATTCCCCTGCTGGCATTTTGTGCGGCAGTTCCATCGTTTGTTGAATATACAGCGGGGCTGACTTGGCATAAGCAATGTGTCCTGCAGCAGGGAAGTGAGGCAGCATTTGACTGATAGTCTGATGCAGTATAGATGGAGTGGCCAGTCTCCTGCTCTCTCAGCCCGAACGAACATACGGATAATGGAAACTTGCTTAAAGTACTGAATCCCGAGGTTTGCAGTCCTGCTCAGACCAGAAGCGCGTTCACATAATCGAGTGATAAAGTCACTAACTCGTTTGATACACGCCTCAATAAGCATCACATCAGGATCCTGATCTTGCTCGAGAAATGACTTGTACAGTATACTGACCCACTGATGCAATTCAGGAAAAGTCGTCATGTCTCCTTTAGGTACACGCAATAAATAATTTGTATCAAGCTCAATCCATATCTTGGCATGGCCAAAGATCTGTATTGCATGGCGTATGCCTTAGATGTCTTAAAATATAAACGTTATTTGGACGAGATGTCAAATGTGCAAAATGTGATCGTCTAGCAGTCCCTTTTCATTCGTTTGTTGTAAGCCAAATAAAGTCACTATTTGAAGACACCACCTATTGGATTTATGAGCAAGAAATGGTGAGTATTGCATCGCAATATTCATTGCCAGAGATCGAGTGTATCAAATTAGGTAGAATGTGATGACGTCATCGACGTAACATTCTTTATAAGCTTATACTTATTTAAACACAACAACAAAGTAAGTAATCGACTCGAGTGGAATATCTAGTCTATAAATCTAAAAATGTTTTGTTTTCTCAGGAAAATGAGATTTTTAAACTTAAATATTTCCATATGAACGCGTGTAATTAGGTATTATACATTTATGCCTGCTGTATCTTTAGCACACACAGGAAACGCGGGGATTTTTGTTATGTTGTTTCTAATGATTATATGAAACGTTCCTGAAAATTTCAGCTTAGTACTATTTATTTCCATGTTGGGCCTGTTTTCGACCTAGTGCTCCTGGACTAATATGAGAGTTAGCCGCTGGGCTATAATTACAACTCTGCAAAAGTAGGCCTACATGAGAACCATGGGATGCCTTCGTTGACGGCTGTGCATTCAATGGCACTCCAGTGACTGTCATTCTGCCGGTGCAAGTGTGTTACCGGGTGCGTGGGAATATGGGATGGATGCACATGCTGTATTCTGACAGCTGACCCAGCCTGTTTCTCGTGCTATTCGATCATAACTAAGCAGCTGTATTATGCTTTCAGATTATGACAATGGTAATATGAAAGTTAAAAAAGTCATAATCTCAAAGCACAATACTGATGCTCAACTATCACTCAGAGTGCAGGAAAACACTTCTTAGAACATCTAATTTCACAATTTTCCAGGGGAAGACCCTAGGAACCCCTTGCTTCCATAGAGGGGTCACCCCTACCTGATCCACCCCAAATGGGGTCCCCAACTTTTCGACTTGCACGACGCCCCTGTTCATTTATTAACGCTTTATCAGTTATAACGTTGTATAGTGCCCGATTTTAAGCAGCGGACACAATCAGTGTCTAATTCACATTTCCAGGGTATCAATCTATGATCTGACGTCATAATTAACTAAGTGACGTGCATGCTGACGTCATATTCATGACGTCATTAATGATTCCGCATCGCCCGTCGTTAACGTTTAATAGTCTGACATGTTGTATGAATTGTATGTCTTTGCTATTTAAAAAACATGCCCGTCGTTAACGCTTAATAGTCCGACATGTTGTATGAATTGTATGTCTTTGCTATTTAAAAAACATGCTGTTGAATATTTTGAAACTAATTTGACTGGGCGCTGTTGCTGCCATAGCAACAGCACCCAGTCAAGTTAGTTTCAAAATATTCAACAGCTTACATGTAGAGTTTTCTGGAAATTGATGGTCAGGGAGGTCAGAGATCGATCGATCACAACACGGATGTGGTGTGGGTGGAGCTTAGATTGAGATGGGCGGGGCATAGCTAAAAGTGGAAAGGTCCGTTCCTCAACTGATTGGCATATAACATACAGGACATTGTAGAAAGGTATACACGCAAAATTTTGAGTGGTCAGTTGCTAGGCTACTATGATTGTATCGGAAGTTACTCCCATTTTTGGTACCCATACCCCTTAATATTGTCGCCCTCGTTGTGGGCCAAAACTGACAAAAATCTGGCTATATTTGATAAAAACGCAAGGCCTCGGCACTGTATTTTGCAACAAAAAATTAAGCTGAAATAAAATCCCCGTCCGTGTTGCCCTTACCACGCTCCCAGCCTGGTCTATTTCACATAACTATACCCGCTGCGGCCGCTACCGCACCGCTATTAGTCGATCCCAACACGCGCGAGGTGTGGGTGGGGATTAGCTAGAGATGGGCGGGGCATAGCTAAAACTGGAAAATTCGATTTCTCTTGTTTTAACTTAGAACAAGAGCAATCTACGATTGCAGACCCTCACCCTGTCGTTTTTGTCACGCATTATAAATTTTGTGGATTTTGCGTATTTTCAGGATTTTTCTGATTCTTTCGAATGTTTTCCCGATCAGTCCCAATGTTATGGAATCGTAGTGTATGGCCGCAACACCCTTTTTGTGTTAACAATTGAACCGAATCGGATCACAGCCAAAGTCTGGAAATCATCAATTCCTTCATTGTATTAAAATTTGAGCCAAATCGGATCAGCAGTTTTTTTAGATAAAGATCCGAACACGCAAACAGACAGATCCGGTTGCAATACCGTCTTTCCGCGGTCATGGTAATAAGGTTATAGGCAGAGCTGGATTAAACATATTTGGGGAATAGGGCTCAATAGTTGTGAGGGCCCTAAACGGATAGATCAAGGCGAGAGACTACTACTACTACTACTACTACTACTACTACTACTACTACTACTACTACTACTACTACTACTACTACTACTATTATCATACATAATTTGTCGTTTCCGCTTTCTGTCCAGAAGGATTAACAAATTGTACCCTGAACGCCTAGAGGTACATACAAATTACAGATAAACAGTTGAATATTTTGAATCCAATTTGACAGTAACATGTTCCTGCCATCGGCAACCATATGGCAGCAACAGCTCCCAGTCAAATTAACTTCAAAATATTCAACAGACTAATTCTTGCGTTGTAAATGGTTAAAGTAGTGCACGCATAAGCAAGCAACAAGACAGTACTATTGCTAGTTCAAATATGAATTCTTTGTTCAATTTAAGATCAAGTCATCGCCTCTGTCTGACTAAAGAGGGGTTGATCTGGGTCGTCTTACATTGTTCCCTGTATCTTCCTCCGAAATATGTGAAGTTATATTTAAATTTATCCTCCGAGGTAAGAGAACAAGTCTTCTATCGTCTTCTTGTAAAGATCTGATCACTTTGTTCAGGTAGGCCACGCGATGAAGGTTACAAATTCTCTTATTCGTCGCACTTTTAACTTTATTAAGCTCTTTCGAAACAGACGTCATTTTATGATCCAGCATTGAATAGTCCGACAGTAATTGACTTGTCTCGGCGCGCATCGCTTTCATATTACTTTGAAGATTGGCGATCTTTTCCCGAAGCACCCTCAGAAGCATCACCTCTACAAAAACCATACACCTTGGGTCTTGTTGTGGTTCGTCTTCAATATCATCCTTCACATCTTCATCTTCATCATCGTATGCCCCTGTTAGAGCTCCCAGACAATGTTCCGACAAACCTTGACTGTTCCTTTCCTCGTTATCATCTTCTTCGATTCCAAAAACTGAATCATTTGAGAACGATGTATCAAACATATATTCCAACCGTTCAGCCATTCTTCACATTAGTTAATATGACCGCCCGAACAACAGGTTAAACCGATAATAAACGACTTCAATAAACGCATACAACTGACTGATTGATCCATCCAATCATTTCTCTGTTCGACACACATTTATTTTACATCTGCTTCTGTGCACAGTCTATTTTGTACGCCTACTTTGATATTTTCTTCGACGTTCTTTCGCGGACTAGAATACTGAAAACGTTTAGAACTGTCACTGTTTTACTCAAGCCTTATGACGTAACAATGTTAAAGACGTCATCAGAAAATGCGCGAAATTCCCTCTATTAGTCCTTCCTTTCCAAGCATCAGACCAAAACTACAGGCTAAAGATTGCGACTTAAGAAATAGGCCATTAATCGGTTAAATATTTTGAAATTAATTCTACTGTATGCGGGTGCTGTCTAATACCACAACAGCTTCAGATAAAATTAGTCTCAAATTATCTAGCAGATATGTTTTGTTACTTTGAGGTATATATGGCTTGAGAAGACATTTACGCCGCCGAATGTAGACTAGTAGAAGGCTAATCCTACTATCTAGATGAACATTTCACAGTTTTATTTCGTACTAATTGTCAGTTTTAAATTTTCAAATAAAAAAATGCGGTGTAACGAGATATAATAAAGCTCTTTTCATGGGTTAATTCATCAAGCGAAGGCAAATATTACAAAGGGATCTCGGGCCATGAATACATTTCCGTCCGCTCATCACTCAGTCAGTATATTTGTTTTAAAATAGATTGATAGGGCATATACTTATAAAGTTTAAGTATACATACTGACACAATTAATAAGATTAAGAGCAGATACGTTTATTATGATAATAGACCTCAAACAATGTAAGCCTATTATTGAAAGGATACAATCCTAAAATATTCACAACAACAACAACAACAACAACAACAACAACAACAACAACAACAACACTAATAATAATAATAATAATAATAATAATAATAATAATAATAATAATAATAATATATACGAGCGCTCGTTCGTATGGAGGCACAGACTGTGACAGGGATCGACCGGGAGGGTACTGGCCGTCCCAGCCAAGCTGGGTACGGGCCGCCCGTCCTGAAGTCGTTCCCATAAGCACACGCCCCTGGGTAGATCAATAAGCGTATATAGCACATAGGCCTATACGAGAGTCATCTCGTCGTGAAAACCAGTTCGTAAGAACGCCTAGCGCGCTCAGACGTTTGACTGACGATGTCAGCATGTCGAGAATGGAGGCGAATGTGTGCTATTAGTGTACTGATTAGGTACTTGTAAAATCCCTTTAATTTATCTATTTTTCGTCGTTCTTGGTACCAATCTTGGTACCAATCAGGACCAGAATTTGACGAGCTTTTTAAAACTTTAAACTATTTTTCAGAAATGGCCGAGTTATCATAGATTTTCCCCGTATAAATTATGCTCAAACTTCAACTTCAACTATGATGTAGTCTCCCTGGTTATCAGGGTAATGCTAAACTGGTTAGCCGCACCGACACCAAAATGAGTAGTTTTTGCTTTTGCTATGTACAGTTCTGTTAGTAGACTTAGCATAAAAGTTCTTTTGTACCTCTATATTCACACTACTCTGCAATGACTATTTTCATCTTTTGTGAAGGTAGTTAAGTTCGCGGGCTCTGTAGTGATGGGCTCTGTAACAGAGCCAGCGAGACATTACTTCTATCGTTTCAGAAATTGATGTACTGATGCTGTAGGTACTTCCTTCAGGGGTTGTTAGTGGATTTAGGTTCTGAGAATCAAGGGTCAGTGTTAGAAGCTGCTGTTCACTAAGTGTTGATTGGAGAAGGCTTTCCATATATCTCTTATAGCAGACTGCGTTTGGGTAGACATTTTTGCACCGAAAGAGAAAGTGAGCTAAGTCCTCTGGTTCAACTTGACATATAGGACAGCTATCTGATTCGCGCCCACCAGTGAATATGTTTCTTGTGCTCTGTAGAGTGTAGCATCCAGTGAGAATCTTTGCTTTAATCATAGCTCCTTGTACATCTCTTACATCTGATGAATTAGTCCAAATATGGTGTGAAATACCAATCTGACACTTCGCTATACATAGGTGCTGCATAGTGCTCTTACTATGGGCTTCGTCGCGGAGTGAATTGGTCCAGAACGAGTTGACATTACCACGAACTTTGGCACTCCATGCTAATTTCTCTACAGGATTCTCTAGAAGGCGGAGTGGACTGCCCATATTGTACTTCTTGAATAAGGCAGCAACCATTCAAAACCAGCTCCTTTCTTTTGGTTGAGTCATGATGAGCTGACGATATGCTAGTTTTTCAATAGTAGAGTCTCGTTGACGCGCTATTGCTCCAAATAGAGTTAACCGCCTAGCATCAATTTCTGCTTCTATGGGTCTAGCTCCTAGTAGAAGATATATGGCTGCTTTCGCACAGGTTTTCGGGAGATGCTGTATATATCTGAGAGTGCTCCTGTGGAATAGTTCTAGGGCATCCATCTCCTTCTCCTTTATGCATATTGATTCGAGCCCATGTATATAGCAAGGTATGATGTAAGTGGTGTATAGTTTGTAGGCTACTGTTGGTGGAAGACCATTAAGTCCGTGTAGACCGTTTCCCAAGAGCATATATAGCGTACGTCGCCCTTTACTAATTCTATCACTGATGAATGATGACAGCTGAGATGAAAGATTGATATTTCTGGTCAGACCTAAATGTGTGAACTCTTCGCAGACAGTAACTGGGTTTCCATTAAGATGCCAGTAGTGACTGCTGCTCCAAGTATCTGATGGGATGCTGGTGTTGAAGACAGAAATAATCGTTTTAGTAGGATGAAGCTTATATCTTTCGTAATTACCATATGACTGGACTATAGACAGACTGAGTTGAAGATCATTGGTCGTGCCAGCCATAAGCACCAGGTCGTCAGCACAGGCCGCTCTGGCAATGTATATTGTGCCAATCTTTAGGCATGAGTTTTGCTGGCCAAGATCTAATAACAGGTCGTTGATGTAGACTTTATAGTCATACGCACTGGTCAAGCCTCCCTGTCTAATGCACTGATAGATCGCAAAGGGACTACTTATAAGATCATCATGTTTAATCGTTGCAGTTGGGTTCTTGTATGATAGCATTTTCAGTTGTAGCCAATGCCCACAAAGGCCGTAGTTATGATATTTTTTAATTAACGAGTCATGGTTTACGACATCGAATGTTTTTTGTGCATCAACACTTGCCACGTAGAGCGCTGAATGTCGATTCTTGGCGTGGAGGATTGCTTCGGTGATGATAACTGCTGCCATAGCTGATGATGCATTTGCAGTGAACCCATGGTGCGGAGCATCTTGTACCCTGTCTATAAGGCTTTTGGAATGTGCAAGCATCATGTGATCTATAATCTTTGAGATAGTGGGGGAGACTGTGATTCCACGATAATTGTCCAGCTATTGAGCTGGTTTGCCTTTCTTATGTATTACTCAGAGATGACCAGATTTGAGTTACTCAGGAATGTCAGCGTGGTTCACAATTGCTGTGCAGATCTGGGCTAGAAATGGTGCTACTGCATTGATAGCATTCTTCAGATGCTCAGAAGTGATACCAAATTCATCTGCTGCTTTTCCATTCTTTAATTTTGGGATGTACTGTTTTACTTCACTTGTTAGAATTGGAATTATAGATTGCTGGTTTGATGCAGATGTCTGGATGGCTTTGGCATCCTTCATAACGAGGGTGGTGTATCCTTCTTCAAAGTAGGCATTTTGTTCAGGTTGTGCTATAGTGGAGAAATGAGCGTACATGGCCCTCATGATATCCTCTTGGGTCGTGACAGGCACATCATCGATCACAAGCTCAGCAATCCTGCCAATTTTTTCTCTTTCGTTGAGCTGCTACTAGGCGATAGAAGAGACGAGAATCTGTGGTAGATGATGTTGATATCTGACTATATAGCTTCTCTCTGGTATTCGCTGCTGCCTTATTCTGTGTGCGACGTACATTTTTCTTGGCGTCTTTATGGGAGATACTTGTGGCATGAGAATTGCCTGGTCTTCCAGCTTTCTTCCAGGGGTAATGTGCTTTCCTAGATATCTTGATTGCTTCCACTATATTTTTGTTCATAGTCTTCTGATTTCTAGACAGTGATGTGGTTTTTTTAGGAACATTTGATTCAGCTGCTGTTTTCATTGTATCGATAAGGTGCTGGACTGCACCATCAATGTCATCAGTGCTACTAGGAGACTGGGCATTATCCAGTTTTTCCTTTACCTCGTCTGAGTATGCATTGTTGTTATCTAGCCAGCTGGTTCTGGAAATTATGGTTGGTTTAGTAGCAGTACATTGTTTGGTGATGTCTATACCTTGTATAATAGCATTGACCTCAACATGGGTAGAGCAATTAGTTGGAGAATCATCAGGATGCCAAATAGTAAGGTCTATCAGGTAATTTGAGTCTGTTGTAAAGATGTAGTCAATTTGTGAGCTGTATCGGCCACATCCTGAGTAAAAGGTATCTTGTCCACCTGGATCTCCACCTTGGCTAAGATTGTGTTCACTGACAAAGTTTCTGAACCTACAACTAAAACATCTGTCCTATGACCGAGCAATGAGGCATTGAAATCTCCACCCAAGATGATAATATGACTGTTATGGTAGGTAGTATGTAGTTCGTGGAGCTCATCGAGAATTTCGCAGTACTCATGAACTGTATGAGAGCTCAAAATAGTTCTATAACGTCGTAATCGCGTATCTATACATAGCGTAATACACAGTTATTTGTGTACACCTGACTTACTACGTCACTCTACACATCTATACATATAGCAATATTTAGTTATTTGTGTATACGTCACGCTAATCTAGAGCGTTGATTGGCTGAGGCGTCAATCTCTCATTTGTTTAGATACCTAGCTATGACGTCCCTGCGAGTATAAAAGGGGGTGAAATCCAAAGATCAGGAGCATCGTCGGCATGACGGCCGAGGGTGGAGAACTGACTGGAGGCGTGGACTAGACAAGGGACCGGAATACCTGCGAAAAGGAAGGATACATCACATCCCCCGCAGTTCCTGACGTCTTTCAGATCACCCACCCGCCAAAGCAGTTCTCGCCCCCCCCCCACCGCAGTATAAGTTTTTGGACTCAATTCTAACATAGTGGTTCCCGTTTTCGAACAGCAGTAAGAGGAACCTCTGCGGGAAGGGGCCTTGTGGCCCGATATGTAACTTCTACATGGAGTAGAGTAGTGATGTATCTTGGTGGATGACTCCCCGGATCTGTCGACCACGCGAAAGTGGAATTCAACCAGCACACTGCATGTCGTGTGACTGACTAACTTTTATAACTTTTGACCGCAGCCCAGTAACTTTGCGTGGTGTGCCACAAGAGCTAGAAGACGCACCCTGCACCGTATGCTTCAATTGTACATGCATAGAAATAGTATATATTAACCCTATCTGTTAACGGGTTATTCTTAACTTTATTCCTTCGTCGCCGGACGGGACCTTTTCTCACTTCTGTGAAATGATTATTATGAATGTTATAACGACTATCCAATTCACATTTCTACACTACTTCGCTTCACTGTCCTGAGTTCGTACCGGTCTACGGGAGCCTATGTGCGGAGATCACCCTGCGGATCAATACCTGCGGAATTCTCAGATGGAAACATTTCCGGCATCAAGAACGTGTCGACTCGCGCTACAAACCTCTTAGCGCCTCAAGTTCAGTAGCTCATAGTAGCCTGTAACATTATTGTCTATTAGATATTCAAGTAACTTTGTACATATTGTCATGATGTCATAATTTATATCCGTAAAAGGTACTGATGACTAATAGGTACCAAACGACTGCAGTTTATGATTTCTTTATTAAAACTGTGTATATTATCCTTGTTTACTGTAGGTGCTTAACTAACCGCACCAGTTAGGTTATTGACCTATATACTTACAACCTCATCTAATCAAACTGTAAAAACTGTGATATTGTTCAATTGCATAGGTTAGTTATATATGGCAAGTAGCCGTCCCGTTCATATGTTTTGCTTATTTTATAGAAAACTTTGGAACGCAGTACAATAGGAAATACTATACAGCATCAACACACACGCACGCACGCACGCACGCGCACACACATTATTTATTCCCGCCACCAACAATTTTACACTAAGGTCGCTAACCGCGCTCTGTATATGGAGTCCAGCATGCTATCGACTAACCTTGACTATTCAGCTCGGTAGGTAGGTTAAAAGTGATCAGGGACAATTTCTTCGTTAGGCGACTCATAGTGTATGCCTCTTTTCCGGTTGTTGTGGTAATCTAGCCCCGCACTCTGGCAAGGTTGTGTAAAATTGACCAACTTACCTATAGGGCCTCAAATATTGTACTAACGTTATTGTCTGTCTTCACGATCCACTCAGCCGCAAGGCTTCTTAATTGTTTGGATATCCCTCCCGCACGTTGTCCTGATCTGACTCTGGAAAATTATCGGAGGTTTTCGAGCAGTGATGGACAAAGTGCGGGGTTACATACACCTCCCATGTATCTTAGGATACTTAGTAATTAGACATCTTTGCCAATGACGGAAAGCACTGCGAAAACATTTATTATTATTATTATTATTATTATTATTATTATTATTATTATTATTTATTATTATTAACATAGTAGGATATATTACTCCGCCCGGCAGTGCATATTGGGTATATTGGAAGTAAACCTAACGGCAGGCCAATAGTTAAGTCCATAGGATTGGTGACGGACGAGATGCGCATCTCCACCCAACTCATTGAAGTGTCTGGGCATGATCTGAGAATCTGCCACGCCCTCACGGGAAGGACACTCGTGGTGGATATTCGTCTCTCCATCCCCACCATAATGATATGTCAGTTGTCAAATTCGCTTGTGTAAACTGTAGCCATCGTCCAGTAATGTTTTATGTAGTTATGAAACAAGGCATCTGGATTCTCACCCAGCTCAGATGTGTTGTGAAGCAACATGTACGCTACTATCCATGGAGGTAGATGCTTTCTAAAGCGACCCACGGGAAGCAGGGAGTCTACGCCCGTAGTATAGTTATATATCTAATGATAGGTAGGAATCCCAGCCACTTGCGGCCCAAGCTAGTTTTCGTTTCTAACTATTAAATGGTAGGTTAGACTGTAGCAGAGGCCCGCATAAATAAAGCGGCAACTACCAATGCAGTATCTTGGAATTACATAAGACAGGGACTTGTGAATCCTTTGGGAGTCGCTGGCTCCGTCTTCACGTAAACCAGTATGCATAATGTTAATTATATATTTCACTAGGATGGTCTTTTTCCATAGCATTTATGTTGAACAAAAGAGTCGCCCTTTTTTCTAGCTCTTTTCCTCCGCTTCGGCGTTGAAGGCATTTTCCTGTGATGGAGGCCTGTGCAAGGCACTTGCCTCTCGCATAAGCAAGATTATCCTGTGACGGAGGCCCGTGCAAGACTATTACCTCTCCCAACAATAAGTAGCATCTAGGATGAAGCCCGCGTGAAGCATGTTCGTCTCGTAACATCAGTAATCTTTTTCATTTGTATCAGTGCCCTCGTTGTATGAATGCCTCCCCTGCGGGGATACCTCTGCAGATTTACGAATCTGTGAGGTACCCCCGGCGACCCCACGCGCAAAGTATATTAGCTGACTCTACATTATGTATTATTGTATATGCTCACCTTATCAAACGGTTAATCTTGTTTGTTAGTCATAATATTTTTGTATATATTTTTATACTCCATTATATAAATTACCAATGGAAAGACATACCGGTGATACAAATAGTTGGGACGACACCGTGCAGTTTAATCTCAGTGGCAATGGCCGCATGGCCCCAGTGGAACATCATTGTTCCACCGGCTCTAGAAGTCGGTCTATGTACTCCGCAGAGCGACGTTATACGGGATCCGCAACCCCGAGATTCGGAGCTAGCCAGCCCCCTTGTTCGTCATGCACATGTGGCGCGATGGCCGAGCGATTCATACCGGAACAACCCATCAAAACCCTGCGAGCTACACAGACCTCAATTCTGACCATAAGCTAGTCATTACGCGCCTTCAGATGAACGATCTCTACCTAATATATAAACACCATACCAGGAAAGAGGGTAGAGTCACCTACAACCTACCCAAGCCCATCAGCGAGATGGACATTCAAATGTCATACAAAAAAGCCCTCGGGAGCAGATAGCTAACATCGATGTCAGCTCCGATCCAAACGAAGCCCTAACCAAAATACTGGAATCCATGGAATCATCCGCTACCAGCACCATAGGTGTACTTAAAAACAACCAAACTTGGTATACTGACGACCCTCTACTAGTAAAACTGTCAGCAGAACAGAAAGCGTTATGGCTGCGCATCTATCAGAGTGGCCAAAGTGAAGACCACACCAAACTACGCCGGGGCGCAATATTATTCTGCACCACATTAGCGACCGCTTAAAAGATCTTGCTATTCAACAGGCATACTCCCTAGCAGATGAAATCACTGCCACGGATGACTGTCACAAAATGCACTTTATTGGGACCGACCAGGGAAAAGCTGAGGCGATCCGAGAATGGTTCAAGGAACAGTTAACTGACAACGATGATGAGCCCTTGCACCCATTCTCAGGAGACCCCAGGCCATTACTAACACCAATTAAAACACCAGAAGTTGAGAAGGCACTTAAAGCCCTGAAAATGGACGTGCATCTGGAGCTGATGGCATGAGCAATGAACTATTCAAATATGCAAGTGACATTATCGCAAAACCTATCACGCACCTAATCAATTCAGCTTTTATGCACCACCTTCCTATCGGCGCTGTAGGTCACGGCACCCTTATCGCACTACCCAAGCCCAAGAAGCCACCTGGGCCCCCAGCCAATCTGCGGCCCATTGCGCTCCTCAACAGCATACAGAAAATCATTCCAATGTTACTCTATGCCGCATCCCAGACAAGATTGATTACTTCACCGGATCATGTCAAAGTGACTTCAAACGTGGACGCAGCTGCGCAGACATTGTTTTGGCTCAACGCATGCTTGTGTCGGTTGTCATGTCCAAACACTGGGACTTCCACAAAATGGGAATTGACATGTCACGAGCCTTCGACACAACTAAACGCTTAAAGATCCTAGATGTACTACGCCAGGCCAGTTGCAATGAAGATGAGCTACGACTAGTGAGACTACTGCTTGCAGACACCAAGCTGAGAGTATGAGTCAAGTCAGTGAGGTCTGTAGAGTTTGAGACATCAACCGGCTCCCCACAGGGAAGATGGTCTATCTCTGGTGCTTTTCACTTGCTACCTTGCTGCCGCATTGAAATCTGTGCAGGAAAGTTCCACATGACCAAACCACCCAGTGTCAATAATGGGCATGCCGCTAGAGATGGAATATGCCGACGATGTGGACTTCATAGACGAGGAAAAGAAACCCCTTGACGAACTTCTCCCAATAGCTGCAAGCAAACTAAAAATTGAGAATTTCTTTATGAATGAATCCAAAACAGAGTTCACCCGAACAAAGCATGAAACTATAGAAAATGACGACCCACTTCTTGGCGGCGAACCATTGAGGAAAAGTAAAATCCTGGGCTCACTGCTTTGCAGTACTGCTGACATTTCTGCACGCTGCGTCGTGGGGAACATAGCTTTCCAGTCCTTCTGGAAGCTATGGATTCGTAGATCAAGAGGATACATTTATACAATGCAACCTGCGTATCCTTGATGCTGTATAACTGTAACAGCTGGGCAGCTCCAAAGGCAGCTCTAGACAAACTCGGTGCCTGCCACCGCAAACACCTACGCACCATCACTGGACACCGATGGCCAGACAGCATAATTTCCAACGATACGCTATACAAATGCGTCGCCGCTGTCTGTAAAACCCGTCCAGCAAAGATGGACCATGTTTGGCCATGTGTTAAGGATGCCAGAAGAGACACAGGCGCAGAGAGCCTTGGAATTTGCCCTACACGGAGCCAGCAAATACAAAGTCAGGAGAGGACGTCATCGCATAAATCTGCTGAGCGTGCTACGAGGTTACCTCAGGAAAGCAGGACTCGGTACACTCAAGTCAAGAATGGACCTGGGGAAGCTAAGGATTTTAGCTGAGAACAAGACACAGTGGGCAAAAGCGAAGAAGGACTGATTGCAGCTGTAGGATGTTTCTACTACTACAGCCGCATAATACAGTAATTATCATATATAGTCGCCAGACAATAAATTCAATGGGAAATACATCTGGATCTGCTGAATATTTTGAAAAGAATTTGACTGAAAGTTGTTAGTGACTTAGCCACCAACAACTTTTAGTCAAATTGTTTTCAAAATATTCAGCAGATCCATAGTTAACCCCCATGGGAATGTAGTCTGCAGAAATTCAACAGGCAGTTAGTTAGCGATTGCATGCATATGACAAAAATGTAATTATTATGAGCGAGGAAGGTTGCTATCCGTTTTGAAAACTGAATGCGCCACCATCATCGTTCAGGCATATCTGTCCATGGTCGTGTCGTCATAGTAACAAATGAATTATTAATACATTTGGATTCTGGAACCACCCATACAGCCCTGATGCCCGATGTTACTGGCCCGGTACTGGGCCAATACCTGCGTTACCAGGGAGGTAAGTTGTTGGCAATTTTGAAAGTCATTTGGCTGGAAGCTGTTGCATTAGGTAATCCCTATATCCCTATACATCTTCTTGTCAATTTAGTTCGCTGTTTAAACGGTGTCACCTGTTATTGCCTATGGCAACATATTCAAGTCAAATTACATTTTTTCTGAAAAGTGTCTTGACATTGAGGTGTTGGAATGTCAAGGGTTAAAGGAACACGATATATAATTGAATTAGAGAAGGTATCGATATTTTAGCTCCACAACTAAAACAAACAAGAACAGTTGGAGATCGCAGACCCTCGTCCTCCAGTTTTCGTAACGTTGTAAAAGCCTTTTCGATTTTTTCGGATTTTCCGGATTTTGTCGGATCACGCCCAATCCTAGTGTAAGGTCATACATTTGACTGTGTTAGAATTTGACTCAAATTGGACTAGTAGTATTCCAGATATGCGCGGATCCACAATTTGATCCTAACCCGATTCCGCGTCTTTTATATCCGGATCGTGGACAACGTTAGTAAATCCGCTTGCATGGCAAGTACCTTCATTGTGTTAAAATTTTAGCAAAATCGGATTAGAAGTTTTCAAAACTGATACATACACACACGCACGCACACACGCGCACGCACCCACACACGTACGCCTGTACGTACAGACGTACGCACGTACGCACGCGCACAGACAGGCAGCAAGACAGACCCGATCGCAATACCATAATCCCATTACGTGGCGAGGGTAATTAAGATGTATTTAAGCCTCTAAAAGCAAACAATTTTAGCAATTAAATTTTTTAAGTATCCTTGTCTGAATATGGGCCTTAAAGTCTATTGTTGTTTTGAAAACAATTTGATTGTAAGCCGTTGTTCGATTAGGCAGCAACGACTTATTCGAGTCCAATTATAATTTCAATATAATTATTCAACATAGTCCTACAATAGAGCAATTCATGTCGCGCTATGCCCGCCCATTTCTGGCTAAGCGCCTCCCAGTTTGTACTCGTATTAGAATCACTTTGAAAAGCTGAATATCCAGAACTTAAGTTTCAAGGCAAGTATTTAGAAAGGAAAGCTGTTGAATATTTTGAAACTAATTTGACCGGGTTGGGGGAGGGTTCCCAGTCAAATTAGTTTCAAAATATTCAACAGAAGGTTTATTGCCAGGCATGCTCTATGGTTGCGAATTATGGGGATACGAAAACGTAAAGGAATTAGAAAAGATGAAGTTAAAATTGTGTAAATATATTTTGAATGTAGTAATGACAACAACAACTAGCATGATATATGGGGGAACTTGGTACATTTCACGTTATACTTACTATAAAAATGCTATGTTAAAATTCTGGATAAGCCTGTCACTGGACAATGGTAAGAAAAATTCGCCGATCTTATTTAAATTTATTTACCAGTTATTTTGTACTCGAAACAATAACCAGTTTACAAAATTAAACAGAAATTCAAATGGGTTTCGTTTATAAAAGGGATATTTGAATCCTGTGGATTTGCCCACACCTAGACTGAGTTTCCAACAGACAAAACTGGCAGTAATGCACTGTATAATCTTATAAAACAGACACTCCAAGACCAATTTGTGCAGCCGTGGAATGGGTTATTAAGAGATTCCGCTAAATGCGAAACGTATCTGTAGTTCAAAACCAGTTTCAAGCTTGAAAAATACCTAATTACATTTCCTGTAAATCTACGAATCAGTTTTTGTTAAATTCAGAATGAGCAGCCATAACTTGCCAATAGAAAATGGCAGATTTTTTAGCATTAGTAGGAGGGGAAGGGTTTTCACATTATGTCACACTGGGAAGGTAGGGAATGAATACAATTTCCTTATAGAATGTCCAGCTCTTAAGCAATTCCGAGATAAGTACATTCCAGAATATTTTCGAAAACGCGCAAGTCATGATCTTTATATGCCTAATGAGTACAGAATATGCCAGACTCGGACTAAATGTTGCAAAATTGATAAAAGAAGGCCTAAAACTATACAAATAATCTAACACGCCGAAATGGAGGGGTGGGAATTAGGTGTGACGTGGGATATTCATTTCATTTCATTTCATTTCATTTCAATTGTATTCATTCCATTTCACCCCACTGCATTCCATCTAATTTCTGCAACAGTTCCCGGCAGCATTGCTGAAGTCTCGAATGCTAACAGCCACTGGATATGGTGGCCGGGCGGGCCCATAGCTAAGCCTCCTCGCTCCTTCTATTTCGCCTTTCGTATCGGGGCAACGAGGCAAGCGTATGGACAAGATATATTGAAAATTGGGACGGGTGGGCATGTCTGTCTCCTTGTTCCGCTTTCGACCCTTACAGGAACAAGGAGATGAGACAGTATGAAATCCAAAAGGTAATAATAATAATAATAATAATAATAATAATAATAATAATAATAATAATAATAATAATAATAATACTCTCATGTAGCTCTGTAGGGTTGGAGAATAAAGTCATTTATTCATTCATTCATTCAACAGAAGGTTTATTGAATTGTAAATCCATATATAATTCGATCAGTGGACGGACTCGATTTTCGTGACGGAGTTATAATAAGCATATTACGTCATTGTGAGTGTGATGTCAGCTACCTGTTACGTCATGTATTATTAAGTGTGATGTCATTTATTATTACGGCAGATGCTTGAGTGATCTGATCCTTAAATTTAACCGCTCTTGTGTCAACTTAACCCTTTAATGGTCAAGTTGGTAAGAAAAACCGACCTACAGTTAACTTGAGAAATGTCCATTTGCAGGCCAAGAGAATATTTTTGAAATTTTACCCCTGGAATGACTGGCTCTGTAACCGAGCCAGTCATTCCAGTAGTAAATTTTTTAAAATACTAAAAAAATACACTTCTTAGTCTGCAATTGGACACTGGCTAAGCAGAAATCTGAATTTTCTTGACCATTACACTTTTGATGAATGCTCATTTGAAGGATAACAGAAATCTGTTTTTTTGTGCATTTTCGTTATAAATTTACGAAAATACTCTTTTTGCCTGCAAAAATTAAAATATCATTGAACGTTATTGGCAATTAAATGGTTAATTGAAATAAATGGTATTTTGAGCGCTTTAATGCGGCGTTGACACACGAATGGTTAATATGTCTATATTGTACCGTAACGAATGCGCTATATTTAATTTCTAATTTAGATAAAACACATTCGTTGCAATATAGTAATCTATATTGTCTTAGTTCTCATAAATACAATTCTGAACGTTTCGGCAGTATAGTTAAAGGAACGAAAAAGGGAAATAACAAATTATGTTTATTTGTAAATTCATACAATATTAAATAAACGACCATCGGTAAAAATGGAAATGAATCGGGATTATTTGAGAAAAAGCATTTACTAAATCTACGCGCTCTTAACTTGGAGACAATTTGTGACCAAGCTGGTGCTTCGCAGTCTGCCGTGCGTCAACTGGCCTACCTGGATATAACGAAAGCGCGCCTGAATATAAATTTGTAAACGGTATGAATAGTGTTCTCTAATCTCTATAGGCGCCGATGTAGAGCGATTAACTCGCTACTTCTAATTCACTATTGATGCTTTTGAAAACGTTATATTTGAAAGTCACCTTTTCTGGTGGCAGCAACAAGTTTTGCTCAAAATTATTTCAAATTACACTGCTGGTTTCCACGGTCGCAATATGTTTATTGCAAAAAAAATATGTTTTGAATTTCGTGTGACTGAATGGTCTCTGGAAACAACGGCTTTCAGGCAAATTGTTTTAAAACTAGACAGTATTTTACCTACAGGAAGTAGCTTAACGCGAATATAACTGAGCTTATATGTGACCAGCTTTAGCGGGTATAATTACAGCGTCTAAGGCCGAATTCTCACTAGAGAGTTAATCGGGAATAACGCCATATGTATAATTATGGCGTTATTCCCGATTAACACTCTAGTGAGAATTCGGCCTAAGGCGGCTGACGCCATAATCAAAATTCTTATTTTTGTTATGATTTTGTGATACGGTATGTAGAATGTACATCATAGACTACGTAACAAAATCTATTATTTGTATAATAAACATAGCAGACTACAAGTAGCATCGGTATGATCAACCCTGCCACCTTAGTAGACGTTAACCCTTTGACCCCGAAAGGCCAAACGCAAAACATCTTTCTAATTTTATAATTATCATGTTGGATATTTTGAAACTAATTTTACTGGGCGCTGTTGCTGCCTATGTCACATTAGTTCCAAAGATATTCAACAGGTTACCTGTATAGCTACTTTGAAATTGGGATACTGGGTATTCAGTGATCAAAAGGTTCAGTAATATTATTCTGCAGGTGTACCATATACAGAGGACGGTGATTCAGTATTTATTTATTTTTATCAATGTAGTCTTTCAACACCTGTTTATTAGCCCCAGCCATCTGATCAATCTGCAAACAAAGAAACAAAAAAAAACAATAGTAAGACAAACAAACAAACAAATAAATAAAGAAATAAATAAATAAATAAATAAATAAATAAATAAATAAATAAATAGAAAAACAAACAAACATTGACCTAATTTACTTGCACACGTACGGTGCTATGTAAAAATGGCTGAACATATAGATCTATCGCGTAATAAGCTTTCGCTAAAAAATTGTAATTATGTTACCAGAATGGTCTACATTTAAACCAGTGACGTGGACAACCGCCCACCCCACCCCCACATCCAACACCCCCTACACACACACACACACACACACACACACACACACACACACACACACACACACACACACACACACACACACACACACACAGGCACGCACGCACGCACGCACGCACACGTCCCCCAAGACAATGCGCACTAAAATTGCCCTTTTAGCGTATGAAATCTGATAAAGCCTACTGGGCCCGTACTTGGCCAATACCAGGCTAATACGTACGGTATTTGCAGACCACGGGCCCAGTAACCTGTCTTACCAGGGAAGGTATATTCCGTTATTAGGGAATATATATATATATATATATATATATATATATATATATATATATATATATATATATATATATATATATATATATATATATATATATATATATATATATATATATATATATATATATATATATATATATATATATATATATTCCTACATATATTAATGTCACTCACTACTTCTCCGTCTTTGAAAAATACGAAAGTCGGCATGAATTCAATTCCAACCTCTTCTGCCAGATCCTATGATTGTAGATAAAACAGAAAGCAATACAATTATATTCACAAACCAAACACCCTAGCCATAGACCTATATAACCCTAATATAACATAACAGCGAGACAGGGACTCTGGTTCTTAAAAAAGACATAGATGGGGCGCAGATGTCCATAATACACTTCTGGTAGGCTATATAGACATATCAGTGGTCCATAATACACTTCTGGTAGGCTATATAGACATATCAGAGGTCCATAATACACTTCTGGCAGGCTATATAGACATATCAGAGGTCCGTAATAGCAAATTATATTATTTATAGCCAAATTATTGACGTCAGGCATACGTGGTACTGTTCCTATCAGGAATATTTAATGCCAGCTAGAAAGACAAAAGCTGCACATTTTTTTCATTGGTACATATATGGATACAACCCCACACATTGACCACTTACTATAAGTCCCTGCTATAGGCACTTGCTTAGTAGAAGGGCTACATAAAGGCGGCTGCGATGATTGGTCGAGAGGGTAATGGCGTCATCAATATTGAATTAGGCCGCACCCGCTTTTTCCCCAACAAAAATCCTCGAATTTGTAATATATATATATATATATATATATATATATATATATATATATATATATATATATATATATATATATATATATATATATATATATACACCTGTGCAAAAGTTAAGCACCACCCTATTTTTACGCACATGCGAGGGTATATTCATGTGCTATGAAGAAAGCAATAGCATAAACATTTATGTACCCATCCATCTTAGTGCAAGAGGTAATAATGCAACTAGAGGAATGCTGATTATGATGGTGGGGAAACACTGTATGTTTTTGTTTGAACTTGAAAACGAGGCCTGAATATGGTTACGTTGACACAACTGACAACTATTGCCCTACAGTTGACACACGTGGCTAGATTGTCATTAATGGTGTCTGAAAACGAAGTTTAACATCTGTGCACGAGTTTGAGACTGTCATTATTAATACCGGGTATATCCACCTTGTGCCTGGATGACGGCCTGGACACAACGTCTCATGCTGGTCACCAACCGACTGATACACCATTGTGGTATTCGTTGCCATTCAAGATGGAGTGCGTCTGTTAATTCCTGTAGGTTCTGCACAGGAGGATCCCTCCTTCTCACCATGTTTCCCAGAATGTCCCAGATATGCTCAATAGGGTTCATGTCAGGGCTCCTTGCTGGCCATGGTAGGGTTTCGATGGCATTCTGGCGGAGGTATTCATGCACAGCTCTAGCACGATGTGGTCGGGCGTTGTCATCCATGAATATAGGGTGGGTTCCAGGTGCATGATTTACAAAATGAGGGACCACAACTCTATCCAGTATGGAATCTTGATATCTTTGTCCATTTAGTGTTCCAGGTACAGTTAACAGATCCAGCTTACAATCAAATGAGATGCACTCCCATATCATAACGGAACCTCCACCAAATGGAACTTCTTCCATGATGTTACGTTGGTCGTACGCCGTGCGTCTGGACCTCCATACACGAGTTCGACCATCCGTGGCATGAAGCAGGAACCGACTTTCATCGGACCAGTGTACCCGTCTCCAGGATCTCATGTTCCAGTGTCTTCTTTCGTTGCACCACCTCAGACGCTCCTCTTTGTGGTGTGCAGTGAGGAGAGGACGTCTGACAGGTCTCCTAGCCTTCATGCCAGCAGCATACAGTCTCCTTTTGACGGTAGACATTGACACTCTATTGCGCGTTTCCCATTGCTGGCTGAGCACTCTGCTGTTGGTGAATGGAGATCTCCTAACAAGGCGTACTAGGGCTCGATCATCACGGGCAGTAGTCTTCTTCGGTCTTCCAGATCTAGGCCTGTCCTTCACCTCGTTAGTTTGCCCATGTTTTGTAATCAAACGACTGATTACAGTATGGTTAATGTTCAGCTCTCTGCCAATCTCTCTGCATGACATACCAGTGGTATGCATGCCTATGATTTGCCATTTCACACGATCACTTAACCTTCGTCTTGCCATAGCGGTTCACAATCAAGAGCTAATTCTCTCTGTACAAATAAACCACGGTCATGAACACAAAATTCCTAATCTTGTCGCCTAAATCTGTATGTAATGTTCTACACCTCAAACTGGACTTTTACATAACTGAACACGTGTGCTGTTTCCCGCCACGCACGGACATCAAGCGGCGTGAAGTCATGCATGCATGTGCATTTCGTACTTGGAATTATGTCAGCTAACGCAGGGACAAAAAGTATGGCAGCCTAGTTGTACCATCATGTTTCTACGTTCTATTGTTTTTGCTGGTGCTTAACTTTTGCACAGGTGTATATATATATATATATATATATATATATATATATATATATATATATATATATATATATATATATATAAACTCACACACACGCACGCACGCACGCACGCACGTACGGCTGCGATGATTGGTCAAGAGGGTAATGGCGTCATCAATACTGAATTAGGCTGCGCCGCTTTTTCCCCTACAAAAATACTCGAATTTGTAATATATATATATATATATATATTAACTTTCTCACACACACACACACGCCTGCATGCACGCATGTACGCACGCGCGCGCACGCACGTACGCACGGACGCACGCACGCACGCACGCACGCACATGCATGTACGCATGCGTGCGTGGGGGCACACATGCATGCAGGCATGTACACATGCGTGCATGCACACACGCATGCATGCACACACTCACACCCACATAGCCAGCTCGAGCTGTCGTGAACAATATGAACAACCCCTGTGTAGCTTGGTCACCGTGCCATCCTGAGTGCTCCTTGTGAGGCGACTCGTACCCAAGGTACAAATCGGCCCAATGATACTGCTGGTTAGCCAACCTCAGGCTTTCACTTCCTGGAGGAAGACTGCAGGCGATCGGGTGATGCAAAAAGCGACATCTCTGGTCTGGTGGAATGATCACATTCCGATGTGGCCAGGCCAGCATCCCCGCCAATGCCAACCACAATGGTTTCATCCATGCTATTGGTGCACCCCATGTGTCGATTCATTATGGTAGTGATGCCACTACTTATGTACTGTGCAGCGAGTCATAGCTGGTTAGTCAAAATATGGTGTTTTTTTTATCTCTGTGTCGATTAGTATCTCGCCAGAGACCTCAATTTATCTGTTGATGTATATATATAAGTATATGACAATAGGTAATTCTTATGAGGACACCCCTCCCCCACCCCCTCCCCACCCCCACCCAGGGTGTAGATAGATATCAGTTTAATATAAACCAATTACTGACGTCGTGTTAAGCTTGCGCTGGTGCGAGGTATGTGCCTTGTGCGGGCCTCCTACACTATATATATATATATATATATATATATATATATATACCTTCTCTTAAATGAGCATTCGCTGCAGCGAGAGGTATTGCCTCGCATGGGCCTCCATCCCAGGAAGAACCTCTACACCAAAGCGGAGAAGTAGAATTAGCCAAACCGATCTTAGTTGTCAATAAAAGAGTGACTGATTTGTGTTGAGATTTGTTTTAGAGATGCACACTGTTTTACATTGAACTGGCAAGTAGATTTTGACAGAAATCAATCTGGTCAAATCCCTAACTATAGTGTGTTAGTCAATGCTGCGTTACTTTGCGGGCCTTCTAGTGAACTGACCATAACATTTAATTTTTATGTCCAGACACAGAAGTTTTATGCCTCAAACGGCTTAAGACTACATAACATTAGACAGAGTTCGCAATCGCTCAAGCCACCACCTCGGGTCTGACTTATGGAGCACCTACCACAGCCTTACAGCGTGTACAAGGTTCTCAGGATGACTTGTATTGAAGCCAAAAAGTTTGTCCACTATGAACGTCTTTTGCCATAGTCGAAGTGCTGAGAACAAGCTGTTTTAGACCTGGTCCCTAGGAGTTAACGTTTATCCGTGCTAGGGTTATTTGAAAGTGCCCAAGATTCACTGCTAGGCCAACTACTATTAATATTATTATTTCGCAGTCAATTCCTACTTTGGCATAAAGGATCCTACTCTAACGGTATCACTGTAGATACTGAGAGGGTGTATGTGTCATCCTCGTTTAGCCTGAAGCCATCAAGAAACGTATACAATTTCCAACGTCGGTTCCAAAACTAACTGATGGCAGGAATTAATATAAGTAATGCTATCTTGGCCGAAAAAGGTCGGAGTTAGTCACAAAGTGAAACAGTTTTTGTAATATAGCTAAATGATCTTTATAGACTCATGGTATGTATAGACCATTTTGTGGTATACCACTAGATTGTGGCACCATAAGCGAGCTTTACAATAAACAGCCACTTCAGCAACTGCCTCGGATTGTTACAAGTATCCTTACTGAAATACCTGAGCTAATATTTATTTAGAGATATTGCACCATGTCTGGTGTCTATGTTTCGGCATCGAGATGGCCCTAGTAGAAATATCTTGCTATTAGGAACATGTTTAGGTGATACGCTATTGAATGTCTGTCATAGGTATTTAAACGAGTGTATTTTTATTTTGAATTAACAATCACACAAAGAAGTAAATAGTCAAAATCAGCGCTCACCATTACAGTACAGTGCGACAATAGAACTGATATAGGTCTGGCTGACCTGGTTACTCCTAATTGTCATAAGCTTATACAAAGTAATAACTAATTAAAGAATGCTTAATAGTCCTCGGCGTATCTAGAAAACTAAGTTGCACCTTTTAGTCATGGGTGAATTAGGAAGATAAGTTGCACCTTTTAGTCATTGGCAAACATAAGTAAAAATGCGTGCTTAGATTTACAAAGTGGCACAGTGATCAAACAATCATAGAAAACAGTAATTATCAGTGATGAAAGGTTGATGATTCCAAGTATCGGAAAGAGTCTGGATGAGTTGTGGCCGACAGCAGATACAGGATAAAACGCACGCATAAAGCACGGATGGTGTGGCCAAAAAGTTTATCGAATAATGTTAGCACAATACGAATGGTGTCACTAGCTCTGGTGCTACGTCAGAAGCAATGCTCAACAGTGACCACTCTTTTGACGTGGCCCAGACAAGAATTGGCGAGATACACACAGCCTGTAGCTCAATTTAGAGGTGTTAGGGCATTCTAAATAGTGCCTTTGACCAAAGTCTAATATTACGCCACTGGTAGTGTCTGGTGTGGAGTGGGATGGCCAAAGGGATGGCTGGGTGAACCTTCTTTTACTTTATTATTTGACCCTTAAAGAAGGGCCGTCCAAAAACTTCTTCGGCGCGTGTGATGGAGCCGGTCTCTGATCGTGGCAAAAGATAGTTTAAAGTAAATACGCGGGTGTAGATTGCAGAATACTGAATGATAGCCATATTAGACTACCTTCCCATCCCGACTGACAAATTGTGGCCAATGGACCTCATTATATAGAATTCCCCGACCAATCAGAGTTCTCTGAGCCAATCATAGAGCAACCCTTCTAGAGGGATAAACGCATAGAGTCACATGTTTCTGTGACATAGCTTTTTTTGCTGCTGTTGCTGCTGCTGCTGCTACGCTTAGCACTTTAGTAGAGTCACCTGTAGCTAGAAGGCAAACTTCTACATGTCTCGAGAACACTATTTTGAAAATTCCCTAACAAATGACTGGCTCACTAAATCCAGACATTCGCTCACACAATTTTCAAAATAGCATCCTTTCGACCACACATGGCACACACCTTCTTTCAACCCATGCCCCTTTACATTTCTTGTACAAATTGTCAGCATTTAGATACATACATTTGTTATTATATAACACCCATGTAAAGTCCTCTTTATAGAGATATTCTAATGCCTGTATGTAGTATAACATTACATTATCGACAGGTTTTAGAAAATAGTCTATGTGCGAGAAGGAATGCTCTCTTTGAGACAAGCAATCATGCTGACAATCATAGCAGTCTGGTTTCATAAATTAACTTATATCATCATTCAATGCTATAGCGAATGTCTTTATAACCACACTTGAACATTCGACTCGTTATCACTAAAAATTTCACTCTAGTCATTCTCAGCAGATTTGTAGTAAAAGAAGGGTGCCTCAGTAATGGGGGAACTAGTTACATCGCTTTCAAAAATGACACTTTCTGGTGCAGGGTCATCGAGCCTGGCTACTATATCCTCGTGATCTACCACAGCCAGGTTCTGAAAGATTCAGCTGATTCTTGGACTTCTTCTTTTCCAAGTAATTCGAATTATGCTACTGCTGCTAGAGTCTGAACAGTTAGATCTAACTCTGGAAAATCTTGTAGCAATATATTGTCGCGAAATAGCTGTAGTATAGGTAAAGGTGGGGGGTAACAGTTCTAAGATCTGATTTTCTGATTCGTTAGATCTGTCGTGCACAGGAAACCATATTATCCCCAATAACTGTTCCACAGCTTTTCTGCAAAATGTACACTGTTTTTTCTTCGCAGACCCTCCTCCTCATCCTCTGATTGTTCAGTGATTATCTTTACCTCATCGCTGTTAAGGGTAGCACACAGCGTGTTAGAGATTAACTTTTCGGTAATGTGTTCTCGATTACATAACATCATACCTATTTCACACAAAACATCTTCATCCAACACTATTCTTAGGCATAATCTATATCTGGACACTGTCGAGTTAGATAATAAACCTATCTGATGAACATCTACATCAGAACAGTCATAGTTAGCCATTAACCTCATGCTCAGCAACATGTCCCAAGGTTCTGGAGATATCATAGATTCGACCATCTTGATTGTCTGTTATGCACATGATGCTGATAGTTAAATCAAGGTAGAGTTCATTAAACCATTGATTTCAGAGACTTTAGCCTTCAGATTATGTGAAGCGTTGTCTAAGAGTTTAACATGTCTAGATATAGCTCTCATCTCACTGCTACCTAGAGGCACAAAGTACCAACCTATGTTGACATAAGGGTACTTAGTGCTGATAAAAACATTTTATCTGAGGTTCTAGTTCATAAATGTAAACAAGTTTCTCTACTCTATCGTTATTCCTGGCTTTGCAAACAGTTTCTTCAGATACATGAATCATTAGTGTAAACCTTCTAAATGAAGTATAGTGCACAAACCATCCACACATGGGAGGAAAGATGGTACTACACAGCCTAAAAAGTACGCCAAATTCATCATGACTATTATAGAAAACTTACTTAATCTCTGAAAAGCATTGTAAATTTATATGCTTACCAAACTTTTATACCCTTATTACCCAGGGTGGTGTGGGTTGGGAGCTACTCATCAGAACACATATGAACACGTTGAGCCAAAGCTACAGCGACAAGATAAGCAGCCATCTTGATTGGCCTACAGACGTCATGTGACATGACCACACCCAGGCTTCTTTTCACAGGTCATTACACATACAACGAGCACTAGTAAACATGGCTAGACACATACCAAAGCTAGAGCAATGAGATAAGGAGCTGTGCTGATTGGTCTACAGGTATCATGTGAACTGACCAGACACACATCCCAACATAGGCCATGCCACTTTTCATGGGTCATTAGACCTACAACGCGACAGCTGGAATCCCATAAGTTGAACTAAGCTAGGGTGACAATATGGTCGCACTGCCCCGGTGTGATAGTGTGGATGCAGTTAGGCCACGCCCCCTTGGGTCATGCCGGTTTGTTTCATGGGTCATTAGGCCTGGCAACGACCATAGCTGGCATCACATGACATGACCAGGGCAATGATATGGTCGCACGTTAGGCCATGCTACATTAGGTCACATCTTTACAGGGGTCATAGAGGTCATGTGACCCAGCCAGGTAGATGAGATGAATGCATGCTAGTCCATGACCCTTTTTCACGCATCATTAGGCCGACAACGTGACAGCGGGCATTCTATAAGTTGGCCTAAGCTAAGGCGACAAGATAAGCGGCCATACCTGGCCATGCCCCTAACGCCTTTGCACTTCATTATCCATGTCAATCATCAGTACGTGCCTCATTACACATGTCAATCATCGGCACATGACTACACCTCTAAATCATCAAAAACAGCGAAGATATAGGTGGCTGTTCGCTGATTGTCGAGAGGGTGATTACGTCATCTACCTTTGAATTAGGCCACGCCTCCTTCCCCCCCCCCTTCCCCCCCCCCCCCCCGGCACAAAATAATCGAATTGATTGGTCGAGAGAAACAAATGACATCTCTCGACCGATCAAATTCGAGTATTTTGGCGGGGAAAAGGGGGCGTAGCCTAATTCAAATATCCAAGATGTCATCACCCTCGCGATCAATCAACGCAGCCGTATATAACGTCGCCCTTCTACTCTGATTAACTTACCGGCAATTCCTCAACGTCAACCTTAATGAACACAACCTTGTTCTTGTACTCCGCCTCTTTAGATAATCTCTGTAAAAAATATATGTAATTAAATATATAGAAATGAATAAATGAGCTGTCTCCCTTCTGTTTTGGGGCTAGTCGAGGGGAAAGAGTGCACATGTCGGGCCTACAGCCTTTTATATGCTATAGCGTCCACTTTATGACGCAACAAAAGCGGCCACTAAAAACAAATGGTTACTTAGTCCATCTCAGTTATTATATGAATGACTTGATGTTGGTGTAATAAGATGGTTGTTATCTAAGATGTGTTTTATTCGTCTCAAAGAACTGTCATTCTGGGCCACAACAGCGAGTGATCGTTATAAACAGGCTGTGTGTAGAGACAATGGAGGGGCCCGATCTGTCACTCAAGTGTCAAGAGTGCAGGAACGTACGTCGACCTGGGGCTCAATGTATGGGCGTGGCCAGGACCTAGTGGTGCGCTATTGGGATACGCTATGGGAGAGAAAAATCCTGTAGGTGAGGTTGGGTGGTGGTCGGACTATCACACACCCCCCCCCCCCCCCCCCACACACACACACACACACCCACCCACCCACCCACCCACCCACCCACCCACCCACCCACGCACGCACGCACGCACGCACACACAGGTTATAGATATAGCCATAGGCAGCAACAACTTCCAGCCAAATAATTTCCAAATATTCAACAAGAGGATTATTACACAAAGAAAATAATGCATTGTCGCTTACATGACATCACACGCTGTTACTTAAGGAGAGGCAATCACTGTTGAATATTTATGCGATGTTACAAAGCAGATAATTGTGATACAGATAAAGGAATGTGACAGGAAGGAATGATATGGAATCTATAAATCATACTCTGTCAGTGCAATACAACATTTGAAATGAGATTAGCATCCCTTTAGAAACTAAATTTAAAAAAATACACGTAGCTTTCATTTTTTTGGAAGAAAAAGAATATATAGCCTACTTTTATTTACACGTATGATCACGATAACATCGTCGTGTCGT